>CM062819.1:1685775215-1686408422 GCA_031772625.1 Pinus tabuliformis
TTGGACACAAGCTTTAGTGCGATTTTAGCTCAAATGGTTTTTTTTTAGCTTTTGAAATGTCACAGACAAAAATATATGGTGAACATGCCACGATGACCTATTTGGAGCAGCGAAAAACCTAGAATCCAAAGCTCTAATACCAAATATAATGAAACCAGCTCACAAAAAGATAGAAAATATAGATCAACGCCTTAGAAATAAGCCTCTTCGAGGGGGAAACCTCCTTTACATTACACAAATGAACAATTCTTGGATGATACAAATGAAAAGATCTCATTTCTATATATAGGAGTATAAGGGGTCATAATATAATCAAAGCTGACATAACAATAAGAATGTAACTGCACAATAATAACAATAGTGGGCTTCTATGGGGCACAATAATAACAATATGGGGACTACATGGACACAACAATGTAATAAGGGCGTTGCACTAATAACAATAAAGGGTTACACTAGTAGTATAGGGACCTAACAAAGTGGATGGTGTGTTGTCGGATGTGGTCATCATGAGTGTGTGTTGTTTATGTATGTCAGTGCTTATATATTGTTAAGAATACATAATATGGTTGTAGTTATCATGAATGAGGTCATGGTATGTGGAAAGTATGGTCATGAATTGATAATTGGATAGTGGTTAAAGTGATGTTATATGTTGATGTGATTATGATTATACATGTATCATGCTAATCTAGTTGATCTTGCAAATGATATATCCTCCCCTAAACTATACTAAGTTATGTTGATAATGTTATGTTTTGGTTTTAGCTAATATGGTGTACTTGTAGGAAAGATATCAAAGATGGCTAAAAATATGGTAGACTACAGTTCACAAGATTCTCCATATGGGTTAGATGAGGAGTATGGTGGTGGACATGCTTCTGAGTTAGCAAACACATTGAGAATTTTTAAGGCAAAAATAAGGAGTTGCAAGGAGGATAATGATAGGATCACGTAGACACAAAAGAAACAAGCCGAATTCAATACTGTAATCCTTCATAGTTTATCAGAATTGTAGAGATAGGGACCGCTTAGGATTAGCCATGGGCATGAGGATAGAACTAATGTGGCATATGTAAGTAGGTATCATGGTAGAAAAGGTTGGATAGGGATGACATTGTTGGAAATAATACTGAGAGGGGGGGGTGAATTAGTATTATCACATTAATAAAACTTTTTCATTTCCATAATCAGATTCATATATGCTACTTCCACAACTTCTTATGATTAAGTTAATTGATCTTCAATGAGTGCATTAGAACATTATCAACCATATTATCAGATAACAGATGCAGTAATAGAGAATAGATCATCACACATAAGGCACACACATGAACACCATGATATAAGGTGGAAACCCAATGCGGGAGAAAACCACCTGCTGCAAGTCATCTCAATCTTCTTTAATAAGAAAATCCTTTTACAATATTTTGTACTGGTGCAATCTTATACCAGCACGGGAGCTACAACCCCCTTTGCTCTTGTACTAGCCGATCCATTTACTAGTACGCAGGCTGCTACCTGCTACAATGCTCCAAAGATTTCCTTTAGCTCTTGTACTAGCTTAGATACTAGTACGTAGGTGCTGACCTACAATCTTCTCTCCTCCAGGTACCGCGTTTCATCAATTTTCAGACTGGATACACTGAAGCACAACACATAATCTGAAAGGCCACATTTCATCCAATTTTCATACTGGACC
This sequence comes from Pinus tabuliformis, assembly GCA_031772625.1. Lineage (NCBI taxonomy): Eukaryota > Viridiplantae > Streptophyta > Pinopsida > Pinales > Pinaceae > Pinus > Pinus tabuliformis. Next base: position 1,685,776,918 of record CM062819.1, read on the forward strand.
CAACAACAACTTTGAAGCTCATAATCAAACAACCTTCTGAATCACCCAATCATCAGATCCATACATACACAATGATATTATGAGAGTTATCAACCAGATCTAGTACATCAGATCACATGAAGATAAGTCATTTTAAACCGATCCAAAACTGAAGTTAATCATAATAATTCACTCAATCACTGCTGTTATCTGAACATAATATCAGAACCGAACCTTACTTCAACAACCCAGATCATAAAAATGATAAACAGAGATTTTAAGAGAAGTAAGTAGCTTCACCCATGTACTGCCTGCTTACGTAAGCACCCTGCTCAACTGCTCGCCTGCTTACGTACGCACCCTGCTCAACTGCTCGCCTGCTTATGTACGCACTATAGTCAACTGATCACCTGCTTACCTCGCTCTGAGTCCATTGAACTACCTGTGGACCTCCGCACCTGCAACCCTTTTGTGCCTGCATACCGGCGCACCTGAAACGCTTCGTTCCAGCGTATATATGCACTTTTCTTTCACTGTACCTACGTACCTCCGGGCATAGATGATTTCAAGACTTCAAGAATAACCCAGACAGTCAGATCTACAGATCTGAACATGCGCCGAAGAGATCTCAATCCATCAGTAGATTCGCCTTATTTAGATCTAGACATTACTCTCAAGAGATCATAATATTTTAGATCTAGCTCTCATAAGATGTTCAACCCAAAACATACCCAAGCCAAATGATCTCCTTTGCTTTATATAGGCAAGCTCCTCCTAAAATCATGGATCAATACCACGAGCCAAAACCATACAAACACAAATACTATTGGCTAGTGAAACATAAGAAACCCCACGTGTGCTTTTCTTTGCCTTGAAATGTGTGCACTGGGGGTACGCACCTCCTGAAAGGGATAACTGCGGGTATGTACGCACTTTATGTAACATTGGCATGCATGTACGCACCTTCTGTAAGGTGTACCTGCGTACCCCTTATTTTCTTCAATATTTGATACTTGATTATCAATCTCTGCTGCTGTGATCTATCACCTGAATGGGTTGCCATCAAGGACAACACTTTAGCCATAATGCCAACAATCTCCCCCTTTGGACTTGATGGCAAAGCTTACTAAGAACTTGCCATTTGATTCCTTTGAGCTGTCCTGCATCTATGTATTATGTCACATCTGATATCTCTTTTGTAGATTCATCTGAATGTATATAAGTGAGATGATCTTCTATGAGAGGGTTGCCATCAAGTACAACACATGCATCATAATGCCAACAATCTCCCCCTTTGGACTTGATGGCAACAACACCACATCACTCTCCCCCTTTGACATCAAGGGCAAAGGGGTATGCTCCCCCTAAGAACATGCTCCCCTTGACTATAAGCCAGATCTGCTGAAGTCTCTGAATGAGCTCCCCCTTTGTATATGCCATGGTGCTGATAATGGTCTTTCTGAGAACAAGCTGAGATGTCTGCTCTTCTATATAGCGTTGTTCATGCTCAAGCTCCCCCTGACTGTAAGAAAGGTCTGCAAAAAGATGTTCTACAAGAAGAACATGACTCTATATATCATAAATGACCTTCCTATCACCAAAAGACTCAATGCATACATTAATCACAATGGTGATACATCCCAGGCATAGTGGGGAAACATAGGCCGTTACATGACCTGAAGAGATAACTACAATAGAGACCCACTATTACATCATGAGTAAAGACCAATCACCCAAGATAAACATCAGCAACAACACTATATGATCTGCTTCATAGTATCTGTCAACAACAAGGTACTTCTGCATCAACTCATTCATAACCATCTTGATCTACATGAACCAAGAGCCATCAAAAGGAAGCATCTGCATCAATCAACATATGTACGAAACAACCTATCATCATATAGGTCAGATCTCATCATCATCATGTCTCCAACAATGCAACTTTGAATAATCATCCAGCCAACAATCCTCATCCATATATGTGCTAAGAATAATAAAGACTCCATGCAAGCACCATCTGATCCAAGAACCATGTGAACAACTCATAACCATAGCAAGATGAATCATAAGCATCATCACCAAGGACCATAATGCCAACAATGCATTAATAACATATGCTCCCCCTAAACTGGTGCCATCTGTCAGATCTGATCAATAAGAAGAGTCAGCCAATAAATGCCTTAAGACAGGTACGCAATTTTTCTTTATCTGCCCTGCGTAGCCACGCACTTCATCTCCTGCTCCCCTGCGTACACCCGCAGAGATCCTTCTGCTGCACTGCGCATGTACGCAGACAGTCTTCTACTACAGCGCGTACCCACGCAGCTGTTCCATCAGATGCGCCGCGTACCCCACGCAGCCTTTGCTTCCATCGCGCCGCGTACTTTTATGTAACTACGCAGGTTATCCTTTTGTCGCGCTGTGTATGTTGTAAATAATACTGAGAGGGGGGTGAATCAGTATTATCTTAGCAATTTACCAAATCTTCCTTATTTGATCTTTTGAAATATTCTTGCATATCAGTACCATAAAACAATGAGCATGAATAAAGAAAATAGACAGTCACACCAAAGAACACAAGATGTAAGGTGGAAACCCAATGCGGGAGAAAAACCACCTGCTGCAATATGTCTCTATCTTCTTTCAAGAAATTCTTTTTACAATGATTTTGTACTGGTGCAGTCCTTTACCAGCACGCAGGCTGCAACCTGCAAAGAGCTACAACTCTTTCTCGTTTTCCAGTTTCTCCTGGAAGGGAGCTACAACCCCCTACTTCTTTTCATGAAGAATCAAATGATCAACAAGTATACAACAGATACAGTCTATTACAGATATCAGATCAGTAATTACAGAAACAACCCAGAACACCTTATGAACAGAAATATACAGTCAACAGATCATCTTAAGACAGGGACGCATATTTTCTTTCTGTGGCCTGCGACTGGACGCAGTATACCTTATGCTGTTCTGCATGCAGACGCACTGTTCCTCTTTGCTTTTCTTCGACCGATGCACCCAGCAACACTATCGTGCCGCGTCTTTCGCTTCAGAGACGCACCCAATACCACAGTCGCGCCGCGTCCTTTGCCTCAGAGACGCATCTGAGCCTTTACTGTACTGCGTCCCGGCGCACTTTCCCTTCACTGAATCTGCGTCCCTTCAGATATAGAAGATAAGAGGACTTCAGAATCAACCCAAACACTCAGATCCACAGATCTGATCATGCGCCATATAGATCGTAGTCCATTAGAAGATTCGCCCTTATAGATTTGGACTAGATCTCACCAAGAGATGTTCAACCAAGATGATGCTCAATCCAAATGAACTCCTTTGCTTTATATAGGCAAGCTTCTCCCCAAAACATGGAACAAAACCACAAGCCGACACCATAGAAACACAAAACCGTCGGCTAGATACCACACAAGAAACCCCCACGTGCTTTTCTCTGCCTTGAAATGTGTGCACTGGGCGGACGCACCTCCTGAACGGCTGGCCTGCGTCCCTGGACGCGGGTTCTGTATGGTATACCTACGGGGACGCACTTGCTGAACATATTTCCTGCGTCCTTCTTGATTTACCACCTGAATGAGTTTGCCATCAAGGACAACACCTGAATCATAATGCCAACAAACTCCCCCTTTGGACTTGATGGCAACCACATAATCTTCAGCTTCATCATTCTCCCCCTTTGACATCAAGAGCAAAGGGTATGCTCCCCCTATGCTCATGCTTCTCCAGATCTGTAACCAGAAATCCATCATGAAGGAGACAGAGACATATTGCAGCTATTTCCAAGATCTCCTTCTCCATAATGCCAACAATGCATTATGTGCTCCCCCTGAGCTTATACCATCAATAGGAAGAGGATCAATAGTGAGATGATGCATCAACAACCCCCAGCTTTTGCCTGAGGTATTCAAAAGTGTCCCTGGGCAATGGTTTGGTGAAAATATCAGCAACTTGTTCCTTAGAAGGAACATACTCCAACTTGACCTTCTGTTCAAGTACTTGTTCCCGGAGAAAATGGTACTTGATTGGTATGTGCTTGGTTTTTGAATGCATAACCGGATTCTTTGAGATGCTGATTGCACTTGTGTTGTCACATAAGATAGGAATAGGAGGTGTACAAGTGATTTGATAATCCTGCAAAGTCTGCATCATCCAAAGAAGTTGGGTGCAACAAGATGCAGCAGCAACATATTCCGCTTCAGCTGTAGACAAGGCAATTGAACTCTGTTTCTTGCTGAACCAAGATACCAGTCTGGGACCCATAAAGAATGCACCACCACTTGTGCTTTTCCTGTCATCCACGCTTCCGGCCCAATCTGCATCTGTATAAGCATGAAGAGTGAGATCTGTATCTCTAGGATACCATAGGCCATAATTTTGAGTCCCTTGAAGATATTTGAAGATTCTCTTCACTGCTTGAAGATGAGTCTCTTTTGGATTTGCCTGAAACCTTCCAACTATTCCAACTGCATGCATGATGTCTGGTCGGGTACCTGTCAAATATAGTAAACTTCCAATCATAGATCTGTAGGTTGGTTGATGTACTGCTGCAGAGTCATCATTTGCACTGAGACTACATCCTGTGACCATGGGTGTACATACTGGTTTTGCATCTTCCATGCCATATTTCTTCAAAATCTGCTTGAGATACTTGGTTTGAGATAAAAAGATTCCTCCTTTCTTTTGTTGGATTTGCAAACCAAGGAAGTATGTCAGTTCTCCTAGCAAGGACATCTCAAATTCTTTCTGCATGACCGAGGCAAAGTTTTGACTCATAGCTTCTTCATTACTGCCAAAAATAATGTCATCTACATACACAACAAGTATTAGTAATTTGTCATTTTCAATTTTTATATAAAGATTGCTATCTGCTGAACCTTTTGAAAAACCTTGTTGATGAAGATATTTGTCCAACCGGTAGTACCAAGCCCTTGGAGCTTGTTTGAGACCATAGAGAGCCTTTTTTAATCGGCATACAAGATTTGGATCGTTTCCAAGAATGAAACCATCTGGCTGTTCAATGTACACTTCTTCATCCAAGTCTCCATTCAGAAAGGCTGATTTCACATCCATTTGAAATACTTTGAAGTTCTGACAACTTGAGAGAGCAAGAAACATTCGGATGGCCTCAAGTCTTGCAACAGGAGCAAAAGTTTCTTCAAAGTCTATTCCTTCTTGCTGTGCATATCCTTTACAAACAAGTCTGGCTTTGTTTCTAATTACTTCTCCATTTTCATTCAATTTATTTTTGAAAATCCATTTTGTTCCGATAACATTCTTATCCTTTGGTCTAGGAACCAGCTCCCAAGTGTTGTTCTTTTCGATTTGCTCAAGTTCTTCATCCATTGCTTTCACCCAACACTCATCTTTGCATGCCTCTTTCACATTTTGTGGTTCAGTAGAGGAGAGTAATGCCAAATAAATTGAAGCTTCTGCAACTGTTCTTCTAGTTTGTATACCTGCTTCCTTTTGTCCCATGATCTGAGATTCTGGATGGTTCTTTTGAACATATCTGGATGGAGTCTTTTCTTCTATTCTTGTTCTTTCTTCTGCTTCTTCGTGAGGTCCTTCTTGAGATTGTTCTTGCGGTTCTTCTTCTTCATCATTCTGTCTTTGAGGGTAGCTTTCATCTTCTTCAATGTCTTCACGATGTATTTGCCTAGGAATGTATCCCTTCTCATCAACCACTACATCAATGCTGTCAACAATTCTGCCAAGTCTTTTATTGTAGCATTTGTATGCTTTGCTATGTGGAGAGTAGCCAAGAAGAATTCCTTCATCTGCTCTAGGATCAAGTTTGCCAAGCTGCTCCTCAGTATTCTTGATATAGCATTTGCTCCCAAAGATTCTGAAGTGCTTTACCGAAGGAGTTTTACCACTCCAGAGCTCATGAGGAGTTTGAGTGCTGTTCACTCGGACATTTGTCTTGTTGAGAATAATAACTGCCGCATGTGCAGCTTCACCCCAGAAGGTTGCAGGAGTTCCTGATTCATCAAGCATAGCACGAGCCATTTGCTGGATTGTTCTGTTCATTCTTTCCACTACTCCATTTTGCTGAGGAGTTCTAGCTGTAGAAAATTCTCTCCTTATCCCATGTTCATCACAGAAATCGAAAAATTCATTTGAAGTAAATTCTCCACCTCTGTCGGATCTGAGGCACTTAATCTTGTGACCTGATTCATTTTCAACCAAAGCTTTGAAGGATTTGAATTTTTCGAAAGCTTCATCTTTGTGCTTCATAAGTCCTAACCAAACAAACCTGGAGAAATCGTCAATAAATAATATCAAGTATTCCTCTCCTCTAGGTGTTCTTTTTCTGAATGGTCCACATACATCTGTATGTACTAGCTCAAGAGGCATGCTGGCTGATCCTTCTTTCTCTGGAAAGTTAGTTCTGGTCTGTTTTCCAAACTGACATGATCTGCATATGGTGTTGTCAGGAATTTTGATATCTGGAAGATCGCGAACTGCCTGATATTTGCAAGCTTTCCTTATTTGTGAGAAGCTTAGATGTCCCAACCTTCGATGCCATAACCAGTGCTCTTCATCCTTGCTTAGATAGCATTGTTGTTGTCCTTCATCAAATATGTATAGATTATTTGGAGTTCTTTTTCCTTTGAGAACTGTTTTACCTGTATCAAGATCACGAACAAGACATCCATTTGATCTGAATATAACCTCGGTTCTTTGATCACACATCTGGCTTACACTTAGAAGATTGTGCTTTAGTCCATCAACAAACAAAACATTTCCAGCCTTAACATCTTCTTTTAAAGGAGCAATACCTTTTCCTTTTATAGTTGCAGGAGTATCATTTCCAAAAGAGACTTTCTTTCCTTTTTCTAAATTTGAATAAGATTCAAGTTTTTCTTTATCACCTGTCATATGCTTTGAACATCCACTGTCAATGTACCATAGATTTTCTTGTCCTTCTGCATAGAATGCTATCCCACATCTTTCTGTTTGCGGTTCCTTTATTTTCCATGTTTTGGTGCCTGAGGTTTGTTCCCTTTTTTGTTCTTGTACCTTTCTTTCCGGAAACCTGCTTCTGCATTCAAAATCTTCATGTCCAAAATTATTGCAAATAGAGCATTCAACTTCATTTTCAAGAGCTGAAAAATTGTTATAGGTCCTTTTTGTAATCCCTGTCATACTTCTTTGCTTTTGAGCTTCCCTAGTCATGATTGTTTTATACGCAACACATTGAGCTGCTTTGTGACCAAAGTTATGGCAAGAAAAGCATTGTCCATTGAAGAAGTTTCTGCGATTATTGAATCTACCAGCCAACTGATTGTAATTTCTATTTTCATCTATTCTTGAACCAAATTGGGAAGATTTTACCTGTGGCTGGTTGTGGCTTTTGTTCACCCTTAAGCTGGATTGCCCCTGATAGTTTCTGTTTGACGTTTGTCCCTGCTTTACCTGATGATCTTCCTTGTGCTCTTGCTCATTTCTTCTTGCTGCATCAAGATAACTTTTTGAAGTGGATGCTTGAGAAGTTTCTCCATTATAGCCCAGACCTGTCTTATTTAGAGGAGACCGCTGCACACTGATAATCTCATTCAACGTTTCAGATCCTTTGACAAACTTGAGATTAATGGTTTTTGTTTTCTCAATTTCTTTTCTAAGACCAACAATTTCACCCTCTAATTTTTCAAGATGTTTTTCCTTTTCATCAATCTGAAATTGTAGAGTATCAATAATCATGTTCTTTTCTTCTATACATCTCTTGAGTCTAGTAATTTCATCATAAAGGTTATCCACATCTACAGCATCCTCATAATCATCATCTTCAAATGCCATTAACAATCTATATTTGTTACCTTGTTCATCTTCATCACTGTTTGATAAGCCATCACTATCTTCATGGGTGTAGTAGCTTTTCTTATTTGCACTCTGTTTCTTGTTCCATCTAACTGGTTCCTTTCCTTTATCCTTATAAGAGCATTTTGCAGCATAATGACCTACTCTTCCACAAGCAAAACATTTGAAAGGTAGCTTACCTCTGAACCTTCCAGAACCCTTTTGAAGATTTCTGACAAAATTTGATTCTTCTTCCTCTTCTTCTGGAACGTGACTTGCTTCATAGTGATCTTCTTTGCCTGATGCTTTAAAAGCAGCTTCCCTTCTGTCTGATGGACCTCCCTTTCTCATTTCATAAGCAGTTAGAATTCCATGTAGCTGAGACATAGTGAGAACACGGAGATTTTCCTTTTCTTCTACTGCAGATACTTTGGATTCAAACTTGGGGGATAAAGATCTTAGAATCTTTTGAACTACTATAGTCTCTTTTATTTCTTCACCCAAATTTTTCATACAATTAACAATCTCATCTACCCGAAGAAAATAATTAGCCACACTTTCATCATTATACATCTTGAGAGTCTCATATTGAATCCTGAGAGTTTGAAGTTTAGCTTCTTTTACCTGTTCATCTCCTTCATAGCTAGTGATCATTTTGTCCCATATCTCTTTTGCTGATTTGAAGTGCATGACCTTCATGAACTCTGTTTGAGATATACTCCCTAATAGAGTACTGACTGCTTTTGCATTTGTTTCATACTGCTTTTTCTCAGCTGGATCTGTAGGAGTAGCTGAAGGAAAGGCATAGCCTGATTCTACAATGTTCCAAACTTCTGTACCAAGAGATTGAAGATATGCAGTAACTCTTACCTTCCAATAATTGAAGTTTGTCCCATCGAAGACGGGTGGCCTGATTGATGCTTCTCTCTCGTAGTTGCTCATGATGAACGATCTACCTTCAAGCGATCAAGCTTTTCTGAAGGACCTGCTCTGATACCAATTGTTGTAAATAATACTGAGAGGGGGGTGAATCAGTATTATCTTAGCAATTTACCAAATCTTCCTTATTTGATCTTTTGAAATATTCTTGCATATCAGTACCATAAAACAATGAGCATGAATAAAGAAAATAGACAGTCACACCAAAGAACACAAGATGTAAGGTGGAAACCCAATGCGGGAGAAAAACCACCTGCTGCAATATGTCTCTATCTTCTTTCAAGAAATTCTTTTTACAATGATTTTGTACTGGTGCAGTCCTTTACCAGCACGCAGGCTGCAACCTGCAAAGAGCTACAACTCTTTCTCGTTTTCCAGTTTCTCCTGGAAGGGAGCTACAACCCCCTACTTCTTTTCATGAAGAATCAAATGATCAACAAGTATACAACAGATACAGTCTATTACAGATATCAGATCAGTAATTACAGAAACAACCTAGAACACCTTATGAACAGAAATATACAGTCAACAGATCATCTTAAGACAGGGACGCATATTTTCTTTCTGTGGCCTGCGACTGGACGCAGTATACCTTATGCTGTTCTGCGTGCAGACGCACTGTTCCTCTTTGCTTTTCTTCGACCGACGCACCCAGCAACACTATCGCGCCGCGTCTTTCGCTTCAGAGACGCACCCAATACCACAGTCGCGCCGCGTCCTTTGCCTCAGAGACGCATCTGAGCCTTTACTGTACTGCGTCTCGGCGCACTTTCCCTTCACTGAATCTGCGTCCCTTCAGATATAGAAGATAAGAGGACTTCAGAATCAACCCAAACACTCAGATCCACAGATCTGATCATGCGCCATATAGATCGTAGTCCATTAGAAGATTCGCCCTTATAGATTTGGACTAGATCTCACCAAGAGATGTTCAACCAAGATGATGCTCAATCCAAATGAACTCCTTTGCTTTATATAGGCAAGCTTCTCCCCAAAACATGGAACAAAACCACGAGCCGACACCATAGAAACACAAAACCGTCGGCTAGATACCACACAAGAAACCCCCACGTGCTTTTCTCTGCCTTGAAATGTGTGCACTGGGCGGACGCACCTCCTGAACGGCTGGCCTGCGTCCCTGGACGCGGGTTCTGTATGGTATACCTGCGGGGACGCACTTGCTGAACATATTTCCTGCGTCCTTCTTGATTTACCACCTGAATGAGTTTGCCATCAAGGACAACACCTGAATCATAATGCCAACAGTGTACCACCGATCATGATACGCACCTTTTCTTCTGTCTCGCCGCGCCCGTCCGCATGTGCTCTTCTAATAAGCCGCGTACCTCCGCACAGGGACTGTGCCTTCACTTGCGTACATCCGCACCCAGTCTTTTGCTCTGCTGCGTACGCCCGCACTTTCACAGTTAATGATCTGCGTACTTCTGATTAGGGCCAAATTAACAGTCCTCCTTTGTGCTACTGACAGTCAGCTTACCAGATCTGATAGATTCACTTCCAACTTCACTTGCCTACTGCCTTCAAACAAGCATATACGCGATTGTGCAGTATCCAACTCGCGTATATATGCGACTTCCCTTTATGAAGTTTGCATATGAGATTCAGGATACTGAAGTTTTGTACTTTCAGCTCCCTCTGATTCTGGTATGTCTGTACATTGTGCTGTGCCACCTTTTTCTGACTGTACTTCCTTTTTCCTCCATATCTTCAAGCATGATGATGACATTTTCTCCTTTTGATATGGTGCCCACACTTTGTTCCTGCATTCCTTAGCTATATGTCCAAGCTTGTTACATGCATAACATCTTACATGTTTCATATTCCTCCTGTAACAATCAGCAGCTTTGTGACCAAACATATTGCAAGCAAAGCAATATCCATAAAAATACCTTGATTGAGATGACTTGTCTGCATAATGGTCTTGAACTCTTCTTCTTCTACATCTAGCTGCAACATGTCCAATATTATGACATACATAACAGTCAGCATTATTCATAGGAGGAGTAAAGGATTTTCTTTGAGGAATCTCTTTTCTTGGTTGATGATGAGATTGATCTTTCATTTCTTCGTTGATCACTTTAGATTTCTCTTTAGAGTTCCTTGCCTCACCTTGTGAACTAGATTCACCTTCAACAGATTCATGGAAACCAAGACCAGTCTTTATAGCAGGAGACCTTTGACTACTAAGAATATCATCCAAGACTTTAGAACTATCTTGAAATCGTAAAAGCTTATCCTTTTCTTCTAGTTTACCTTTCAAGATATTTACCTCAACCTGAAGCTGTTCTTCCTTTTCAAGAGATTGCTTTTTCAAACCTTCTTCAGCTTTCCTTCCTTCTTCCATTTGTTCCCTTAGTTTGAGAACCTCCTTTTCTTTTTCTTCATTCAGATCCTGCTGCATTTGACGAACTCGGAAGGCACATTCTAGTTGAGATTTTAAGCTGGTGACTTCGTTTTCTTGTTTTGCAATAGCTTGGAGTAGATCTGTATTCTGCTTCTTTGATTCTTCAAGATCTCCTTTTAGTGAGAGGATTGTAGCTTCAAGAGTTTCATAGTAGTTGGATCTATCTTTGAGTTTCTTGATGGTTGTGCTTCTTTCGTTGACTTCTTTTCTTAATGATGTCACTTCATGTTGCAATTTTTGACATTGGTCTTCCTTGTCCTTGAGTAGCTTTCTTACCTTGTTTCCTTCTTCTAGTTGGGCCTTTAGTTTGGTAGCTTCTTCTTTGAAATCACATTCCCTTTTGTTCAATAGATCTTGTTGATCTCTAATTTTTTCTGTTAGCCTTTTAAATTCTGCCTCTATTTGATATCTTTCTTGTTCACCCATAAGAGCAAATTCAGTAGTTTCACTATCACTTTCATCTCTTCCAAAAGGAAAGATAGCTGGAACATCAGAGGATAATATATTCATACCTGATAATGATTCTGAATCTGATTCTGAATCTGAAGAGCTTCTTATACCTAATCCCCAATCGATTCTCCCACTGTCATAGTTCTTCTGAGATGACTTCTTTTTCTTAGGTGCTTTCTTCTTAAGCTTCTTTCCCATTGTTCCACGGATCTCCTTCAAGCGATCAAGCTTCTATCAAAGGACCTGCTCTGATTCCAATTGTTGGAAATAATACTGAGAGGGGGGGGGTGAATCAGTATTATCACATTAATAAAACTTTTTCATTTCCATAATCAGATTCATATATGCTACTTCCACAACTTCTTATGATTAAGTTAATTGATCTTCAATGAGTGCATTAGAACATTATCAACCATATTATCAGATAACAGATGCAGTAATAGAGAATAGATCATCACACATAAGGCACACACATGAACACCATGATATAAGGTGGAAACCCAATGCGGTAGAAAACCACCTGCTGCAAGTCATCTCAATCTTCTTTAATAAGAAAATCCTTTTACAATATTTTGTACTGGTGCAGTCTTATACCAGCACGGGAGCTACAACCCCCTTTGCTCTTGTACTAGCCGATCCATTTACTAGTATGCAGGCTGCTACCTGCTACAATGCTCCAAAGATTTCCTTTAGCTCTTGTACTAGCTTAGATACTAGTACGTAGGTGTTGACCTACAATCTTCTCTCCTCCAGGTACCACATTTCATCAATTTTCAGACTGGATACACTGAAGCACAACACATAATCTGAAAGGCCACATTTCATCCAATTTTCATACTGGACCCAACAATAACTTTGAAGCTCATAATCAAACAACCTTCTGAATCACCCAATCATCGGATCCATACATATACAATGATATTATGAGAGTTATCAACCAGATCTAGTACATCAGATCACATGAAGATAAGTCATTTTAAACCGATCCAAAACTGAAGTTAATCATAATCATTCACTCAATCACTGTTGTTATCTGAACATAATATCAGAACCGAACCTTACTTCAACAACCCAGATCATAAAAATGATAAACAAAGATTTTAAGAGAAGTAAGTAGCTTCACCCATGTACTGCCTGCTTACGTAAACACCCTGCTCAACTGCTCGCCTGCTTACGTACGCACCCTGCTCAACTGCTCGCCTGCTTATGTACGCACTGTAGTCAACTGCTCACCTGCTTACCTCGCTCTGAGTCCATTGAACTGCCTGCGGACCTCCGCACCTGCAACCCTTCTGTGCCTACGTACCGGCGCACCTGAAATGCTTCGTTCCAGCGTATATACGCACTTTTCTTTCACTATACCTGCATACCTCCGGGCATAGATGATTTCAAGACTTCAAGAATAACCCAGACAGTCAGATCTACAGATCTGAACATGCGCCGAAGAGATCTCAATCCTTCAGTAGATTCGCCTTATTTAGATCTAGACATTACTCCCAAGAGATCATAATATTTCAGATCTAGCTCTCATAAGATGTTCAACCCAAAACATACCCAAGCCAAATGATCTCCTTTGCTTTATATAGGCAAGCTCCTCCTAAAATCATGGATCAATACCACAAGCCAAAACCATAGAAACACAAATACCGTCGGCTAGTGAAACATAAGAAACCCCACGTGTACTTTTCTTTGCCTTGAAATGTGTGCACTGGGGGTACGCACCTCCTGAATAGGATAACTGCAGGTATGTACGCACTTTATGTAACATTGGCCTGCGTGTACGCACCTTCTGTAAGGTGTACCTGCGTACCCCTTGTTTTCTTCAATATTTGATAGTTGATTATCAATCTCTGCTGCTGTGATCTATCACCTGAATGGGTTGCCATCAAGGACAACACTTTAGCCATAATGCCAACAATCTCCCCCTTTGGACTTGATGGCAAAGCTTACTAAGAACTTGCCATTTGATTCCTTTGAGTTGTCCTGCATCTATGTATTATGTCACATCTGATATCTCTTTTGTAGATTCATCTGAATGTATATAAGTGATATGATCTTCTATGAGAGGGTTGCCATCAAGTACAACACATGCATCATAATGCCAACAGACATGAACCAAGATGGCAGCCTCTTGGATACTACAGATAGGAGAGGTGATGGACATGGGTTTTATTCTAGTTTTGGTTATGACAGACACTATGATCGTCATCATTATTATCCTTACAGGATGAGCGACATGGGATATTTTCTAGATGAGTTCAAGAAAGAGAAGCCACCTGCCTTTGACGGAGATTTGAAGAAGCTGGAGGATGTAGAAGCATGGATACTTGGGATGAAAAAATGATTTTAGATTGATCATTACACAGAGAATATGAAGGCTAGAATAGCTATCTTCAGCCTCAAAGGGAAAGGAGACATCTGGTGGGAAGATGTGAAGCAGGTTAAAGGCATAGGATAGAAGACTTGAGTTAGCATGAGTTCAAGAGACTTTTCAGGAAGAAGTATTTGTTAGAGTGGTACTGTGATAACAAAGCCTAGGAATTATATGAGCTAAAGATGGGATCGATGATAGATGAGGAGTTACATGTGACTAAGTTCTTGGAGTTATTGAGATAAGTACCATATATTAAGGATGAGAAGGCCAAAGTTAAAATATTTTTCAATGGATTTCCATTAGAATTTAGAGATCAGATTGAGTATGGTGAGACTCTGTCACTTGAGGAAGTTATTTGGAAATTGAAGCATTGTTATCAGCAGTAAGAGCACAAGACAGAATCTTAGCAAGGTTGGAAAGGGAAAGACAAAGCTAAAAGTAAATGGAAACCAAAAAGAAAAATGCCTCAGGATGCAGGTGAGAAAGAAAGTGGTGCACATTACAAGAAATTTAATGGGTCACGACATGGAGGGCAATAGATTAAAGGTGATGGTACAAGGCAGTTGAAGTGTTGGACATGTGGTAAGGAGCATCTTAAGAGGGATTGTTCGCAAAATAAGGGTGGTAGGCCTTAGATTTACAGTGCATAGGAAGTGCAGAGAGTTGGGGATGTTGGGCAGAGAATTCCATGGATTTATGTAGCACTAGATAACAAGCAGGAAGATCACCAGGAAATTGTTATCGAGATGGATAGTAAGATTTGTGATCAATTTGTTTCCATTTTGATTGAATTTGGATATAATTATAGTTATGTTAGTCCTTACTTGGTGGATAAATGTGGGTTGAATAAAGAAGTGCATGTGGAATCCTGGTTAGTGCAGTTGGCTACAGGTACAAAGAAGAGAGTGTATCACTAGGTAAGAGCTTTTGCATTCGAGTTGAATGGTATTCCTACCTTAGCACATTTCAATGCATTTTCGTTGGGATCATATAGTATCTTTTTGGGTATGGATTGGTTGTATCTTCATAGGACCAATGCGGATTGTTAGGAAAACCCATTGAGTGTTTGGATGACAATGGAGAACAAAGAATATTGCAGGGTGAAATGCAAGAAACATCAATTAGAATAGTGACGACTATGCAGACAAAGCGCAGTCACAGAAAAGGGTGTGTGTTAGTTGCAGTGCATATTTCTAGTGATAAAGGAAGGGATGTTGAGGATGCAAAGGTATTGGGCAGGTACCCGATCATGCATCAGTTTGAAGATGTGTTTCTAGCAAAGATTTCAAAGTTGCCACCTCACAAAAAAGTGGACTGTTAGGCCCCTATACTACTAGTGTAAACCCTTATTGTTATTAGTACAACCCCCTTATTATATTGTTGTACCCATGTAGTCCCCATATTGTTATTATTGTGCCCCATAGAAGCCCACTATTGTTATTATTGTGCCCTTACATTATTGTTATGTCTTCTCTGATTATATTATGACCCATTAGACTCCTATCTATAGAAAAGAGGTGTTGTCATTTGTATCATCCGAGAATTGTTCATTTGTGTAATGTAAAGGAGGTTGCCCCCTGGAAGAGGCTGAATTATAAGGTGTTGATCTATCTTTTCTATCTTCTTGTTAGCTGGTTTCATAACATTTGGTATCAGAGCTTTGGATTCTAGGGTTTCACTGCTCCAAACAGGTCAACATGGCATTTGCGCTATAAATTTTTTTTTGTGATGTTTTAGATGCTACAAAAAAAACCCATTTGGGACAAAATTGTTCTAAACCTCAGGTCCAAATTTGAGAGTGTTTTGCTCTATATTTGCAGAGATATGATCTAAGGAAGTTTGCCATTTTGCAGACTCCCAAATTACATTCTAAACAGGCAACCTAAGGAAAATTGTCATAACTGTCTCTCTGAGCATCAAATTGAAATTTCATAAGAATTTATGGAAAGAGGATAGATTTTAGTTTCCTGTGTATATTTTTCAGATCTAAAGGTCAAAACAGTGACACGTGACATGTCATACAATTTCACTATTCTGAAAAGGTGTATAATCAGGTCATCTTGGGAGATTGTGCATAACTTTTTCTTGGAGAATCCAATTTTGATCAAACTGGTGGCATTGGAAAGAGGACGCAGAGGACTACTGAAAGTCATGATTACAGAATTTTAAGATCCGAAATTACAGAGTTACAGTCGTTTCAAGATCGAGCTCCTAAAGCCAAGAAAAAGCCAGATGAGGAAGTTTGATGGCAAGGATCTAGTAAATTGGATACTACAAATGGAGAAATATTTTGATCTAAATGGTGTAGCACTGTTACAAAAGGTATGTATTGTATCTTCATATTTAGAACATGATGAATTTTTATGGTATAAAGGGCTTTTTTCTTGTAAACCACTTGTTATGTGGTCAATTTTCACAGAGGGAATGATAACACATTATCAAGATACAAATAGAAACACCTTCTTTAGCCAATTGATAAATCTCAAACAAAAGTCTTCAATGGCAGAGCACATTGAGGACTTTCAAAAATCGAATATAAGGGTAAATGATATTCCAGAGAAGAAAAGGATTGATGTCTTCATAGGTACTTTAAAGGATAATATTCAACATAAGGTTCGTCTTTGGGAACCTGATTCATTGGAGAAGGCATTCAGGTGGACAAGAAAAATTGAAAGTGAAATTATGGAAACAAGGAATCCCACCACTCACGACTATAATTATGGAATTTTTTTTTCTCCTAGCCTTCCACAACCTACAAGGATTACACCACAACAATTGGAACAAAAAAGAGAAAAAGGGCTTTGTTACAACTGTGATAGCAAATGCACTAAAGGTCATAAGTGTGCTGAGAAGAAATTATTTTACATAGATTATGAAGAGGAGGAAGAAAAGGATCAAGGAGCATCAAAAGAAGAGGATATACACCAAGAACCAACCCTAGAGAAAAAATAAATGAATCTGACCATATCTTGTAAAGCATTGAAAATAATTACCACTCCTCAAGCTCTCATGATAGAAGGACATATCAAGAAGAAAAAAGTTCAAGAAGTGAACTTAGATCACATCAAGAAAGAAGTAATGAATCCAACCATTTCTTGTAATGCATTGGCCGGAATTACCACTCCTCAAACTATCAAGATAGAAGGACATATCGAGAATATAAATGTTCAAGAAGTGAAAGATCACATCGAGCATGAGGAAATGAATATGACCATATCTTGTAAAGCATTGGAAGAAATTACCACTCCTCAAACTCTCAAGATAGAAGGACATATCAAGAAGAAAAAGGTTCAAGCAGTGAAAGATCACATCAAGCATCAACAACAAGTTCTCCAACTTTTAAAGTATAACGCCACATTGGTGCAAAATCGAATGAAACAACAAGTAGATCAAGATCATAGTGAATATTTTTTGATATAGGTGATTGGGTATTTTTACGAGTACATCACAAGCAAGCTATTTATGAGAAGGAAATGTTGGAAATACTACATGCACTTAAGAAACGACGACCTTACCCAATGGGAAGACACTTCAAGGTAAAAATGGATCATGATAGTCTTAAATACTTTTTAGAACAAATATTATCTTTAGAAGAATAGAAAAAATGGGTCACAAATATGTTGGGTTATGTCTTTGACATCATCTACAGAAAAGGGAAGAAAAATTTTGTTGCAGATGCACTCTCAAGAAAGGATGAGGATGTGGAAGCATTGTTTTGTGATATTTCTATTATCCAACCAGATTGGATAACGAAGCAAGGGATGAATGGAAAAAGGATGAAGAAGTGTGGCCACTAATTCAAAAGTTGCAGAAGATCCCAATTCAAACAATATTGTGAGAACTTGAAGAAGAAGGAAAAATCATATTGGAACCTGGAGCAATCACAAAAATAAGAACTCGCCAACTATGAAATCGATCAATTTCAGAGTATCTCATCAAGTGGAAGAACTTACTTGCTAAAGATTCCACATGGAAGGACAACAATTTTGTACAGAAGCATCAAGAACTACTCAAGCGTTGAGGACAACACTTTTTGAAGGATAGGGGAATGTTAGGCCCCTATAATACTAGTGTAAACCCTTATTGTTATTAGTACAACCCCCTTATTATATCGTTGTACCCATGTAGTCCCCATATTGTTATTATTGTGCCCCATAGAAGCCCACTATTGTTATTATTGTGCCCTTACATTATTATTGTTATGTCGGCTCTGATTATATTATGACCCCTTAGACTCCTATATATACAAAGGAGGTCTTGTCATTTGTATCATCCAAGAATTGTTCATTTGTCTAATATAAAGGAGGTTGCCCCCTCGAAGAGGCTAAATTATAAGGCGTTGATCTATCTTTTCTATCCTTTTGTGAGCTGGTTTCATAACATGTATTTTTGAGCTAAGATCAGGATACCATCAAGTACACATCATTGAAGAGGACATATACAAGACTAATTTTCGGACCAGGGATGGGGATTATGAGTTTGTTATAGTTCCATTTGGTTTGAAGAATGCTCCAAATACCTTTTGATGACATATTGATATATTCTAAAAGTGATGAAGAGCATGTCGAGCACTTAGCAACAATGTTGAGATTACTAAGAGAGCATCAGTTGTATGTCATTCTTAGACAATTTAATTTCTTTGCAGGTACATTACTTGGGACATGGTGTTTCCAAGGAAGGCATAGTAGTGGATCTAGAGAAGACAAGGGATATCATGGAGTGGGAAGCTCCTATAAATGTGGATGATCTAATGTCAATCATGGGGTTAGCATAAGAGGTTCATCAAGAAATTCTCTCGCTTTGCATATCCAATTATGTCACTACAAAGGCAAGGTAAGAAATTTGAATGGATAGAGGAATGTGCAGCCAGTTTTGAATAGTTGAAGTAGTTGTTGATGAATTATCAAGTGTTAAAGATTGTATATCTTGAAAAAGAGTTTGTGATGTGTATAGATGTTTGCAAGAGAGAACTTGGTGGATTCCTTATGCAATAAGGACAGGTAGTATGTTATGAGTCACAAAAGCTGAATGAGCATCAACAAACTTATTTGACACATGATCTCGAGTTGGTAGTGATCATCCATGCTTTGAAGAGGTGGAGACACTATCTACTTAGTAGGTGGTTCATCTTGATGAGTGATCATAGTGGATTGAGGTATCTATTTGACCAACAGAATCTGAACGTCAGACAAGCTAGATGGTTGACCATGATTAGTGAGTTTCAATTTAAGATCTGGTACATCAAGGGTAAGGAGAACATGGTTGCAAATGCTCTGAGTAGGAAAGTGTGTGTGAATCATATAACAGCTATGAGTTCTTATGGGATAGACTTACAGTATCAGATCTTACAAGCAAGACAACGGGATGGTAGGTACATGGAGCTTATGAACAGGTTACAATAGGGTACAGGTGGTTAGGATGTGGACTATCATCTTACAGCAAATGGTTTCGTCATATTTAGGGATAGGATATATGTGTTGAATTCTAGTGAGATCAAGAAGACTATATTGCAAGAGTTTCATGAAAAAATGTATTCATTTCACCTAGGATAGTAGAATACATTGACAATAGTGAAGAAGTTTTATCATTGGTTGAATCTAAAGAATGGTGTGGTAGAGTTTGTGGCTAGATTTTTGGAGTGTCATCAGGTAAAGGTAGAGTGTAAACATCCAGGTGGACTACTACAACTGATTTTTATTCCGAAGTGAAAGTGGGAGGTCATTTCCATGGATTTCATCACAGTTTTTCCAAGGACATCTAGACAACATGATTCCATTATGGTTGTGGTCGACAGGTTGAAAAAGGTAGCACACTTCATGCCACTGAAGTCTACATATTCAACTAGTGATGTGGCATAGGTATTCATCATAGATGTAGTGAGGCTACATGGTGTAATAAGAAGATTATGTCTGACAGGGATGCTAAGTTCACTTCCATGTTTTGGAAGGATTTACTTGCAGGTTTGGGGATAAATTTGACCTTTAGCATAGCTTATCATCCACAGATAGATGGATAGAAAAAGAGGGTTAGCATGATAGCAGAGGACATGTTGAGGATGTATGTGATGCATCAGCAGAGGAGATGGGAGGATTACATTCTGTTGGTTTCATTTTATTATAAAAATGGGTACCAGGAATCTTTTAGGATGAGTCTATTTGAAGCATTGTATGGGCCGAGTTGTAATACTCCCATCAATTGGAGTGATCTAGTGAAAAAGGTATTGATTGGACTGGATATGTTGGAAGATATGGAATAGGAAATGGAAATAATCAAGAAGAATATGAAAGAAACATAGGACACGAAGAAAATTTATGTAGATCAAAATAGGTTGTTTAAGGAGTTTCAGGTTGGTGGATGGGTGTATTTTCACATCAATCCCAAGAATAGATGCTTGACGATTGGATTATGTGCCAAGTTGGCACCTCAATTTTGTGGACATTTAAGGATTCTTGAAAGGATTAGACTAGTATCCTATCGACTTGCACTGCCTCTAACAGTGAAATTCCATGATGTTTTACATGTGTCATTTCTTAAGAAGTATGTTAAATATCATGATCATGTGATTGAATGGTCTATATTACAAGTGGAGCCAAATGCAGAATTCTGACTGAAACCTTAGCGTATATTACAAAGAAAGATGTTCATGCTCTAGAACTAAGAAATTAAGCAGGTTAAAATGAAATGGAAGCACATTGGGCTTGATGAAGCTACATGGGAGATGGTGGATCAGATTTAGGATATATATCCTTCTTTATTCATTGGTAGAGTGAATGATTTTGGTATATGTTTTGGTGTGATGTTTTGGTATATTTACATATGTATATGGATTTAAATATTGCCATGAGTTGTGTTATGAATCTCCAATAAGAGGTACGGGGACAGGTATTTATTTGCATGTATGATTTCCTTACTACTTTTGGTATGCATGGTACATGCATGTGTGTATTTGGTTCTCTTTCTATCATTTCCATGTTTTTTTCCAATTGTGACAGTGTTCCTCATCCTTGCCTCGCCATTTCTAGATAGCCATGGTGTGATGGATTCTTTTGTATTTGGTTGAGCTGGATTACCGGATGGTTTCGAAACTGAGTGAGATGGTCTCAGAAATAAAGAACATAAGGCCTAGGAATCCCTAAACTACACTTGGATTGTGGTAAAGTCAAATTTTGTGTGCCTCGGTGGGCCTAGGAATTCACAACTAGTGAATGGCAAGATATGCAATAAATCTTGGAGGGTGGAGTCTTGATTATTCCTAGGAATCCTTGACCATTTCATGGTAGGATATATAATAAAGCCTAGAGACTAGCAGACAGGAAAATTCCTCACGATATAGGTGGAGAAATCTAATGGAATCCATTCTTGTTTAGGGCTTAGTGATCCAGTGGGGATTGTGGTAAATCCTAAGGAAAAATATATTTTTTTGGTTTTGAGTCCCACATTCATGCTTGGAATATGGCACGAGGATGATTAGATGAAATAAATATTTGGTTCAACCAATCTGTTGTTGGGTTGTTCGTGGAAGTCCCAAACCTGGTTGGTCTTTTCATTCATTAATAAGTGCTCTTTCTCCTTAGTATCATGTGTAAATTTAATGGCTTATATGTGGATTTTATGGTTGTTATATCCTTGTTATTTCTTTTGGTTGTATGTTGGTTATGAGTATGTTTTATGACAAACTTGATGTATGGCTCTCATTGTGTTTTGATTTGCAAATGAATGTACAATGTACATATGACCTAATAGATGATAATGTAGCTATTGTCATAATGCAACAATTCTTCTTTATGAATCTCAGATAAGTATGATACCCTTATGCTCAGGTTTGTTGTTATGACATGTGGAATGCATATTTGTGACATGTTTGACAAAATCCTTATCATGGCTAGTAGGGTTCTAGTCAAGTAATTAATCAAGTACTTGCATTAGTAATTTTTTTCCAATGTTATTTGCCATTTCAAAAAGTTTCGTGAAGTTCTCAGAAATGGCCTAAGTCTTGGCCCTGAAAATGTGGCGCAGAATCAGGGGTCGCTAGCTCAAAATTAGCTGAAAACACCCAGTCCCTGGAATTCCCTTGATGTGGGAGTGATTGGGAGGCCTCTTTCACATGCATGGCTTGTCATGGGAGTGGTTGGGGGTCCAGATCAATGAAATTTCAAGTTGTCTCAGGGATTGGTCACCTGGAAGGGTAGGTTGGCTCCTAAAGGTTTTGTAGCATATGTGGAAGGTCAAATTGGTTTGGTTTTGCTAGTTCCACTTCCTTAACTATACATGGGGAGTTGAATCACATCATATTATCCTCTCATCACATGTTTACCGCAGCGAACCAGTTAACTTGGGTAAATATGGGAGGAGGGTGTTACAATTGCAAGAAATTATGGTATAGGAAAGACAATGGACAACTTGTAGAGCTATGCTAGTTGGTCTAGGATGCAAGAAGAGGTAGTAAGGTGCATAAGAGGATGCATGATTTGTTGTACCAAAAAACCTAGTCCCAAGAAACAGGGTCTATAACATCCCTTACCTATACCCACTAGTCATTGGGAAATAATTTCCACGGACTTTGTTGGAGGTATACCAATAAACATGAAGGGATGAGACTACCCATTCATGGTAACTGATAGGTTCAGTAATATGTGTGCATAAGTCCTTGTAAAATGGCCATTAAAAAGCAAGAAATAGTGAACATTTTTTGTGGACAGGTTTGGGTGCACTTTAGGATACCAAGGAGCATCATTTTACATAGTGACATGAGATTTTTCAATGCATTTTGGACTACATTGTGGAAGAATATAGACAAAAACTTAGATATTTATACAATATTCCATTCGAAGGCAGATGGGGAAACAAAAGTAGTAAAAATAATTTGGTGTAGCTTTTGATGGGCTACAATCATAAGCATTCAAATACATGGGATGAAATATGGAATATATACAACACTCTTATAGTAAGGTAGCCCACACCTCTACTAGCAAGTCTCCATTTTAAAGTTGTTTTGGATATTTTACACCTTCATCGTTAGATATTGAAAATGGAAAATATGGAGGAGTGATGGAGGATCTTATAGAGGATTCCTTAAGGGAAGAAAAACATGCTTAAAATATTAGGAAGATCCATCTGTAAGTATAGGAGACTCTACAAAAATCATAGGAGAAATAAAAATCTAGGCATGATCAAGATAGAATACATAAGTCATTCAAGGTAAGAAGATAAATGGGTCCTAAGAGGTTATAGGGTCCTCATAAGAAAATAAAGGCTCTATGATATGATCCCTTGAGATACTAGAGAAGGTGGGAGATAATTCCTATAAACTCACCTACTCCCATACATGCGCATTTAATCAATGGTGAATGTAGAGAATATAAAACTCTATGAGGCTTCCATGCTAGACCAGGAAGAGGAATACATCCTACCATTTGCATAGTTTTTAGTACTAGATGCTCACTATGAGTTTATAGAGGATACAATTTTGCAAAAGAGGTGAAAATCTACAAGACAAGAGAAACATGAACATTGAAAAAATTGTTTGAATGGATAGCTTATATGGAAGGCTAAATGGTGTGCCCAAGAGAAGGTGGAGAAATTTTTTTCTCACTTCATTTCGTAGAATCTTTTGGGGACCAAAATAATCCTAAAAATGTGAAGTGTGATATATGTAGGATCATTATATTATTTTTCATCCATATTGATTCTTTTAGAGTGGAAAAAGTAGAGTAATAAATTCATATAAATATTTTTACCAGTGAGTCCCAGTTTGGTAAAATGGGATATGAAATCTTATGGAAGTAGTATGCATCATAAAATGAAATTTTTCGGAGTAAAACCATTTTTCATTAAGTGTTTCACTCCCTATCGTTATTTTACACAAAATTACCTTTCCAAAAGTGTAAGAATCACCTCAATTGGAGTCTATATGCAAAAGTTATGTCACTCCTATGTTGACCTTCTTGTTTTTTCCACCATGATTCAGGAGGATGCCATATCAACCTCCACTATTCATAGAAAATGGGCTATCCATGTGATCATGATGAATAATACTTTAGAATAAATTATATTATAACTCTAGTTATAGGTTGAAGGAGTCAAACTTAACAACTAGTATGTTATCAAGTTGTATTATAACTAGGCCAATAGGAGGAAAAGGGGTTCCATTCTATTTGAGTGCATGTTGTTCCATGTATGAGAAAAGCAGCTGAGAGAGAGAGAGAAAGAGAAAGAAAATAAATAGTTTTTGTTTGTTGTAGTAGCCCACTAGCCACATATCTCACTTATTTGTACTTGCATTCATTTTCATTTAGAGAAAGAGACTAAAGAAACCTCACCTTCTAGCTAGGTTTTCTCTTGAAATGGTTTCCCAAGGCATATCTTGTGTTAATATGGTTGTAAACAATTTTATTTTTATATTCTATCATCTTTTGCACTTTCTATATTAGAGGCATAAAAACAATAACTTAATAAATCTATAATTCTAAGAAAAATAACCCTCATAGTATAGATTTTGGATTTTTAGCATAAATTTATCAGATTTGTTGTGATGAAATGTCCAATGAAATATCCATTACAGTCTATGGGTAATAAAATTTTGTACATAATTTAATTGATAGCTTCATCCAATCAATATTTATTGCAATATATAAATGTAATGCATCCCATCCCCAACCAATTGTATGAGAAGAAGAAAACTTCATCAATAATTAGGTACCATGATAAAGATTGATAATTGATGGAATATTACAAATTAAATGGGTACAATATAGTCAAAATTAAAAGTGAAAAGTACTATAGAGATTTACCATCTAATTAGCTTTCTCTTTCTACAATTTACCTTTCCCTAACAAGACTTCCCCTTCGAATTTGTTGATGGAGTTGACATCCAAAATGAGAGGCATACTCATAATACTACTAATCTAGGAAGATGCTAACTAATATACACCAAGGACTCATATATCATATAACCAACCACTTTATAACTCTTAGTACATGCTCTTTTTTCTAACAAAATCATTCAATGATTTCAAATGCCTATCCACCATCCACATTGACCTTGTGCGTACAGGTCCACACATTTGAATCCCCTAAAATTGGTGTATGAGGTAGTATTCATGCAGATTAATAATATATGGAGTTAGAAATTTTTTAATTTCACATGTTCACATAGGAATTTCACTCCTACAATACTTTATATATTCTTTATGGATTTATTTAGATGAAAAACACCTCCACATGATGCAAGAAAATTACAAGCTTCAATAAAAGGTATATGCATTGCAAATAAAATTCATGTCAATATGTTTTTCAACTAGCATTGTGCATAGAAATCATTACTTAAATCATGTATTTGACAAGATGATATATAAAAAAAATTATGTTGTTATCAAAGTTTTCTGGAAAATATAGAGGTAAAAAATACTAATAACAAAAAATGAATCATATGAAGGTTAGAGGTATAAAATACTCTATCAAAGAAAAAAATACTAAAAAGATGTATAAAAATATATAATTATAATAAAATGATTACCTTAATGAACATATGCCAATCATGAATTTTTTCTCCACCAAATACACCTCTCTTTGCTAAGATATTATTAATGTTTGAAGAGAATCCTATGAGAAATTTAATTTTCCAAATGACCTATTTTACAATATTCCTTTATTGATTTGTAAATGACCATGGAATACTATCTCAATTTCCATCTCTCTTTGAATGAATAACATTTTGTATTGCATGATTGGGTTCCTTAATACCACTACAAATTATAACAATTTTTTCCTTCTCACTCCTTCCATCTAAAATATTCCATAATTTTATATTGCATTCTTATCGATATGAATTGTATTGATCAAATGAATTATTTGTAGGTGCTCATGTAGGGAAACCTATTGAATTGATAGCGTCTCTTTTAATTCCTCATGGAATCCCATTAATTTCCTGACGACATTTACAAAACATAAATGAAATTACAAAAATAATTTTTATATATCATAAACATAATTCACTACATATAAAAATTGTAACACATCATATATGATACATAAAATACTTACTTACCTTGTTGATTTCTATTATATTCCAACTCACATAGGTGAGGTGTCATTCTTTGTGGTTTTATTATAATTTCTTCTTTCCCATTGGAAATATTGTTTTGGTAGCTCAATACTATGATTATTGGGGAGGAAGTTGCTATACTCATGAACCAAATCCTTTCCTAATCTTCTTGAATGATGAGATTTCATCCTAGGACCACATACTAGGTATGTAAGTTTACCCTTTTTTTGAAGACTTGCAAACTATGAACTAATGTCATTATTAATTTATAACAAGGAATTATTTAAAAAACATGCATGACATTTTCATAAAATTATATACTATAAAAATGTAATACATTGTATACTACAAATATGTGTTAGCCTTGGAGCATCATGAATTTCCCATGATTCCATGGAATTGAAATTTATTTTCTCTAGTTGGTCTAGATGTTGGCTTGGTTTAGGTTGACCCATGTTCAATCTATATTGTGCACCAACAAAACCCTCAAGCAAGCATATTGCAGTCTCACCTGAAGTGACTATGGGAGGATGTAGAACCAAGTTTCTACAGCCTTGAAGGATTAGGAGATGTGGTATTATTATGTTATCTTAATCTTAGTACTTATAAGTCACTTCACTCCATTAGATAATCACTTAAACATGCCATATAAAACCACCAGTATTTTGAAATAAAACACAACTTTAATAACAACTACACTACAACAAATAATGAGAAAATATACACATGAAACACCAATGTACCATGGTTCACCCCATTGTGAGGCTACACCCACAAGAATTGTTTCTTAATATAATAAATATTTTAATCAACAAACAATTCTTGGCCTGCGCACTAAGCTGCAAGTTGTCTATGCACTCAGTTGCAGACTCAAGCCTCTGTGCACTTAGCTACAGAGCCTCTCCTTCTCTACCAAATTACAAATCACAAAATTCACCCATAACATTGATCTGGATCAAAATATTGATGAATCTCTTCTTATTATTTTTCCCTATATATTATTACATTGAAGGTTTACATCATCAAAATACCATGGTCCAAATACCATGGATTACCTAAAACAAGCAACTATGGTCCCAAAACCATTGTTCCCTTACAAAATCACACACGTTTTACAAAAAGGAGGGGATTTGACCCACACCGAAGCCCTTAAAATGTGTGTATATTTAGTTCCTCAAACTGTGCTCCGCTACTCCACTGCATGGTCCAATTTTCACTCCTTTGCATGCTCCACACCACAAAATGTGGAATTTTTTCGAAAATCTAGGCTAAGTTGGGTTGTGCCCAACAGACCCCCGACACTCACATGTGACTCATCCCAAGTCACTCAGCTGATTTTCCTCTAATATTTGCTGCAATGTTGTTGTAGGCGGTGCTTTACTACTGCTGAATTTGTTTGACCTACTTGTTTTCGCTACACACTTCTTCCAATAGTGCTTGTGTCACAGGTTTTGTAGCCTTCTGCATCATTGTTGTCTCTCTAAATCGAAGCTCTTGAAGATTCTCATCTACTGCTTGGAAAAATTGGAGAGACTTATCCTACCATGGTTGTGTTCTCTCTGTTAGAGATTTCTATTCCTTCCTCATCTCCTCTATCTTCTTCTTGAGGGAATTTCCCTCATTGATCTTTGCGATCTTCTATGAGATTGGTAAGGTCTTCACAATTGCCCGAATCTCGTCTAGTTGTTGCTACTTCTACTGAATATCCTCTTATAGCTTCAACTCATTTCGATCTTCCTATAGTGAATTCCAAATCTATATACTTTCATCCAATAGCTTCCCACAATCCCCCACTGATGCATAGGTGCTAGTCATGGAAGCCTTTGGGTCGGCCTCCCTCTACTCTCACACTTCCTGTGGTGTGGTTGGATTTAGCTTCATCTATAGCTCATTGAGATTCATCTCATATGTAAATTGTATGTCTGTGATCTTATTCTTGTACCATTTTAATGCAAGGTTGAGCTTTGCGACCTTGTCCTCCACCAGTTCCTCTTCTCGGACATCAATGTCCAAAATGTTTCTTCAACCAACTCCTTTAGCTTCTCCTTCTACTATACTTCCTAATCCCTCTCCTGGATCACCTAGCCAAGTCTCTACCTAAATGTTTAACTGTGAAGTGTGTTGTCCGTGCACCTTTAGCTCATCTATGATCTCTAGATGTAGCTTGTGTAATCTCTGAAGTGAAACTGCTTCGGTGTTCATGTTTACGTACCTGCATTCTTTGGCCTGTTGTTGTACCTTAGCAGAGTCAAACTGTAGGGCTCCACCAAGTATGGTGTTATCCGCATTGCAAGTGTAGGCTCTATTGGTCTTTCCTCTCCAATTTGTTCCTTTGCCTACATTGGCTATCTGACTATCTATTCAAATATCTTGAATTATGCAATTCACTCCTTGACACCTGTTAGAAGTGCATTGTAGTTATCCTCTAACTTGTTCCATGATTCTTCCATTTCTTCCTGAATTATATCCCCAATCCAATCCAAGTCTCCATTAGTGAGGAACACTGGTGTTATGTCCTTTGTCTTGTCTGCCTTCTACCTATTTTTGCTTCTTGTGGTTGCTTTAGTCTGTGCCTTCCTCTTCTCCGTGACAGCTTGGTCTATCTTTTTCTTTTTGGATTCTCTGTTATGCTCATCATCTTCAATAGGATCCCGGTGACCATCATCGTATTTATCCTCTTGTTCTGACTCTTGCTAACCCTTATCCTTTCCACTCTCTTCCTCATGTTGCATCGTGTCCTCCTCTATCGGACTATCCTCTATTTGTGTCTCCACCACAATCATCCACTCTTAGGGGCATTTCTATATCTATGCTAGGAGATCGTTTTCTATCACTAAATATGGAAGGGGATGAAATTTCTTCCTTTTGTCCTTGCGAGGTTGTATATAAATTTTGTGGAAGTCAACCTTAAACTTTGCGATAGAGATATACTACTTGTATAGGCTCAGTGAAAGGTGAGGGTGTTGGTTCACCAACATGTGTAAGTCCATATGGTAAAATACAAAAAACATTAAGTTATCTTGTGCTCACGTTGGTTTAGTGGTATACCATAACGAAGCATACTGTGCAGCTTCACAAACATCTGAGGGTACCAAAGGGAACTACAAATTGTTCAACTTTATCCATTCAAGCATCAAAATTATCAAAATTAACCATGCATACTGAAATGGATTACCTTTCTCCTTAGCCTTGCAACAGTCATCCAAAAACTCTTGGAAGAGATATGCGACCCAGTTGTATTGAATCCCATTAGCACATTGTGCAGTTAATGAAACTATGAGTGCAGGGACTTCATCAGCCTAACACTTCCTCATGATTTTTTCAGCCAATATATGTTCTCCCAAGCGAACTCCCTGGTCATTAAGCAAGTTGATATCATAACCTTACTTCCCTTTTGTTATTACGAACTTCTTCTTCATGTTTTCCTCTATGACTATGTCCTGATATTTTCTAGCAAAATCCTTTTTAGGGTTTAGCCCTTGATAACGCAGTCTCGTGATTCTCCATATTAACCTTGGGTCGATAGGGATCCTCTTCCCCATCCACAAGAATCCCATGCACCAACAGGAGAAGTTGTCTCACACAATATATTCTTCTTGGACTTCTGCCGAAGTGCAACACATTCAACATATTCACTAAGCCTGACTGCGCTAATCCAGCTACCCACTGCTGCGGTTCTAACCTTGTCACACCACTCTTAGGATAGTGTAGTTCTTTTAAATATTTGTCTGGTATGAACTATGGATATTTCTTTCTTTCATTGAAATCATAGTCGACGAACTTCAACTGCGTAATCTTCCTAATGGTTTCTCTAGTAAATCGCACTGAATCTAGAAATAAAGGCGTGCAGGTGTCATACTTCATGTCCTTTGACTCTTTCACTAGTTTTGCGTCTATTTTTCTTGGTGGAATATATGGTGGGCGAGGCGATGGAAACATTGTGCCATCCATTTCCATTTTCACTTGCTCTGCTTATTCTTCACTACCTCTTACTTGTTTGGGCTCTTTCTGAGGCTCAATAAGTCTCTAGTCCTCTTTCTTCTTCATTCTCTGCTCTTTAGTCATTTTCTTTCGCAGAGACTTATGCTTCTTGTGCGATGATGTTGTTGTGGGTGGAGATGATACTGCGGGCATATCAGTGGATGTTGCTTCCATGACTCTGACTAAGCCCTCCTCACTAAATATACAAATAAATTCTTTAGTCATTAGGATATTCATGTGAAAATATCTAGAACCTCTTCGCAATAAAAATACTCAAAATTCTCAATTTGATAAAGTTCCAAATCTAGGAGGGACATGACTTTTTATAACAAATTTGAATGTCTAACCCCATCATTCCCTCAAATTGTGTTCATTAATTTCATATCTATCACTAGATCCAGTCAATCTATCCTCATAAATGCATCTCTCCTCTTGTTTTAACGACAACTTTCCTTTTTAACAGTCATATTTTGTGAGTGAACTTTGACGCATCCCATAAATTAGCGAGAAACACCTCTTATGTCAAGACTCCTATGAACTTCCAAATAATACATTTTCCTATGTCAAAGCTCTCTTTGCAGTGTAGTTTATAGTCCAATGCCCACTTTCAACTATAGGCGACACTAAGACTCTTCTCCTTTCTTCGGAGTGAAGCTGTAGGGGTAGGGTTGTCCTTGTACAGTTTCAACTTGATGCCATTTAGTCTTCCTTGAACCAATTATCCATTTAAATTTTCTAGTGAACTACACCTCCATAAATAATATGTTTGATAATGTATGGGCCCAACCAATGCATCTTGAATTTTCCTGGAAATTTTACAAATGTACTGTCATAAAGGAGAATATGATCTCCTACCTAGAACTTCTTTTTATTAATATGTTTGTCATGCCAAAGCTTTTCTCTTGCTTTCTATACCTACTGATGGAATCCCTCTATAAATATATATTCCTCCAAAGCAAGCAACTGCGACATTCTTTTCTCCATTATATTAAGGTATCACATATCTAGAAAGGCTACAATCTTCAATCTAGGCATGATGTACTACATGGGCATCACAATTTCTTGCCCATAAACTAACTTGAAGGGTGTCTGACCTGTCAAATTTTTACATGTGGTCCTATAAACCCATAATATTGATGGTCCTATTGCTACAAACTTGGGTTCATTTTCTGATCCTATATTTACCTTCTTGGTCTTCAGTGGCTTTGTTATATCTAGTATCTCTAGCTCAGGTCCAGTTACTTCACGGTATCCTTCTAACTCTGCTATGCTGATGTTGCAAGGATTTTCTTCTTCATCTACAGTGAGGTTATAGCACTCTAGGGCATTTTATATCTGCACGGCCCAATTAGGTTTCTACCATGTCAATGGGATTACGTTCTCAAAGATCCTCTTCTTGACTGTCTAAAGGGCCAAATCTATGTATGGGAAATCATCCTCAAAGATGAATGTTAATATGAAGCCATCAACCATGTCTACCCAGTTCATGGTACCATGTCGAAGCTCCATTTCTAGGTACTAGTTCTTATGGATTGTCTCTAATGTATGAATGAATCCATGTACCCATTATTTCTATGGAATCTCCTTCCATATTGTAGTGCATAATTGGATATGCTTCCTAGGATTAGTTTCACCATCATATTTTATCATTATATTTGTATCTATCAGTCCAAACCTTATCCCCATCAATCTTCGACATTCCTGCCAATATCCTATATTCTTCTTGTGTGCATTCCATCATCTAGCAAGGGATCTTTCAGTCTTATATCCAAGGCTGGAAACCTTTGATTTTCTGGAACTTGTTCTTCATAATCAATAAGAAAACTATTTATGTAACCTAAGCCATCATAAGAAGGAAAGTTACATACCTCAAATATCGCACAGCGAACTAGTTTGGTGATTCTTGCACAACACCTTGTGGATACTTCATGCAGCCTATTCTGCCAGTTATTCAACTCTTCTTCTGAGTTTTAGGCACAAGAACTATCATGCTCCCAACTCAACTTTCCCTCTCCAGTAGGGTTAACACAATCCAATTCCTTTGATGTCATTTCATAGATATTGTCTACGTTACCTGCGCAATATTCTACTTTGAATAGCTCTGTATATCTCACTCCTTTTGATGGATCTGAGGGACAATTACTCTCATATTGTTTCCTTAAAATATCATCTGTCTCTTCTTCAGATTAATAATAGCCATATTTTCAAATTCCTAGTCAATTCTAGGCAATACAGGATAAGGGTTACTATCATTGATGATCTCTATTACTTCAAAATCAATAGTAGTGTGAACTCCTTCAATATCCACAGTGGGACTTGGTAGTCTTCCCAGAGGGAAGATATTTTTCTGATTTTCCATCCTTAATTGAATAGGTGACCATTGTAGCTTCAACTTCCCATTAATTCACATGTCTTCTTCATCAAGAAATTAGCATCAGATTTGAGAACCAAAATAATTTGATCCATTTCATACTCTCCTATCTATGCATTAAGCCTCATTTCTCTTCCTATTCTATTTTGTTGATGCAAATTATTGACTACATGCATCTCACTTCATGGTGTTTCTTTGGATGCACAAGAATTGATCAACTCCTAAATCCCTTCTACAACCTTTTCATCCCTTAACAATTTCATATAAATCTACTGAAAAGACTTTAAAATACCTAATTTATTTGTTGAATCCTGGTCTTGTGTCGAAGCTTGATCTTATATTGAAGCTCAATCTTGTGTCGAATTGGGTGACATGTTGTAGTTGCTTTTTTTATTGGGATTTAGCTGTGCACTAAAGGTCGAAGCTCTAACATCCATAAAAATTCACTTTTCTTCCATAAATACTTCTTTTTATTTTTTAATATAAAAACAAGAACTTTCTCAGCAGTCTTTCTCACCCATGCACTTTCAGATTCTTTCTTTTCATCCACTTTATCACTATTGGTCACAGCTCCACTTCTAGTGACAATACTAATTTGAGGTCCGTCAGTCCTCCTTTTAGCATTCATCACTTGAATATTTTGTGTCAGCTGTTGATTCTTTTTTCTTACACATTCGCCATAAGTACAAGACATTCTTCAACTAGATGGTCAAAGGATTTACAGTACCAACATATTGTTGTGGGCTCTTGGCCGTCTCTCGCAAATAACCTAGTTGGCCGTAGTTATAGAAAATGATTTGTCCACGTCCTTGACTAGCTCCACCACCTCAACCTCTTCCTTGGTAACCTCCTCGACCACCGTGTTGTCCATTGTCCTCATGTCCATTCTCTTTTGCTTGCATTCTATAAGTGTCAGCACTACGCTACATCATTAGTTCGTAAGCCCGAATTTTATTCTCATGTCCTACTGATTTACAAAATTTGGAATATAGATTCCTCAGAGTCTGTACATACTTTTGTAACAAGTAACAATATTTTGAACAATGTTTGCATCTAGTGTTACATATTTCCCACCATAGGATGGATCTTGCATTCAAGGGATTCAATGCCCCACTAGCCATGTAATTCCTCAAGATAGGTAGTTGTTCTTTAGAATGACCCTCTGATTTGCTCTTCATACACCATATTTCGGTTCTAACTTCTTTTATTTTCTTGATGTCTTGTATCTCTAGGGTTAGTTTCGCCAGCTGATTTTGAAATTATTGCATACCTGCATTAGTATCTCCTATAGGGGAAGCTTCCAATTTCATTGCAATATCTAGAGCTTCAGCTTGACTTCCTTTCTTTTGTTTCATCAATGGAAATATGATATGTGGTAGCAGCGCAACTATAAACCATTCTTGATATTTCGATGAAGCTATGTCAAATCTTACTTGATACAATAACACCTTAAATCTCTTATCAAACTCCTAAACAGACTTAGTAGGTTTCTGGTTGACCTCTTTCAACTAAGTGATGCACTATGTCTCAAACTTTGATTTCTTAAATTCTTTTATCATTGTTGTTTTAATATCAGGAAATGTTCAGATTTGATTATTGCAATACTTCATATACAATGTCAATGATCTCTCTCAGAACATCATAATAAGTTATGCTTTATTTATATTCTCATCATTGATTTGCTTTGTTGTCCATACAACTCTAGATAAAAACCGAAATTGTTTTGGATCCTCCAATCCAGTTCCTTTGAAAACAGGTAGCTTAATATTTTCAGCCATACTTCCTCATGGAGGGGAGGGGGATGAGTTAGGGTGGGGGGGCGGGGAAGCCAAAAACACCTTTGCTATTACCGGATTTTGGCTTCGGTGAACTCTCAGACTAGGAGGGTGAATACTGTGAATCTACCTAGGGGTTATCAAGGTGGCTCTCTTCTCTTTCACTTTTAGATTCACTCAAAAGAGAACTATAATCAGTCTCTATAAATATATTTGGGTCTTTTCCATGAGATATCTCTCTGGTATCTACTTTATATCTCTTTCCACTTCGCGTTACTCCAATCTCATGCTCATATTTATTCTCTTCTTCGAAACATAAGTAAACTAGTAATCTGATTTAATCTGTAAAACTCATTTTTCACACAAAAGCATCTTAATACAAAGTTTCAGAGATTTTAAATACTTATCTCACAATTCTTTGAAGAATCATTGTTTTTCTTTGTTGTAGGATATGATCGAGTCTATGATGAACCCAATAATGAATCCTCCCAAAATGTTAGTAATCCATAAATTGACAACCCTTGAAATCCTATTGTCAGTGCTCTTGAGTTATTCTATCAGTTCTGGAGTCCACACTGTAGGTTCTTCACTTTTAAAATAGTTCTCCCTTTTGGTCAACCCTTGATATCCACTAATACATCTCAACAAGAAAATAAGTGAAGAAAATCTTATATTGATTTGTAAAATATACTTTTGTAACCAAGCTTCAGATGTCAAGCGAGGGTTTCTATTCTCTTGGTCCGTAAGTTCTTTCTCTTTTAGGTCTATCCAGTCTTGAATGTCCTTCTTCAATGGGTACCACATCCACATATCCTTCAAACAAATCCTGGTCCGGGTAAAAAAAACCATTTTTTGGTTTGGTTTGGGCTGACCCATGTTCAATCTATACTCTGCACCAAAAAAACCCTCAATCACTGGCCCTTTCGAAAACGACCTGCAAGCAGATCACAATCTCACCTGAAGTGACTATGAGAGGATGCAAAACCAGGTTTGTGCAACCTTGAAGGGTTAGGAGATGTGGTATTATTATATTATCATAATTATAGTACTTATAAATCACTTCACCGCATTAGATTAATCACTTAAAGATGTCATATAAAACCATCACTCTGCTGAAATAAAATGAAATTGTAATAAATTCTACTCTACAATAGATAATAAGAAAATATACACATCAAACAACAATGTACCATGGTTCACCCCAGTGTAGGGCTACGTCCATAAGAAATGTTGCTTAATATAATAAATCTTTAAATCAACAAATAGTTCTTGCCCTGCAGACTAAGTTGCAGGTTGTGTGCACACT
The DNA here is from genome assembly GCA_031772625.1 of Pinus tabuliformis. Lineage (NCBI taxonomy): Eukaryota > Viridiplantae > Streptophyta > Pinopsida > Pinales > Pinaceae > Pinus > Pinus tabuliformis. The sequence continues at coordinate 1,685,812,376 of CM062819.1, forward strand.
CAACTGCAGACTTAGGCCTCTACACACTTAGCTGCATTGCCTCTCCTTCACTACCAAACTAAATATCACAATAATTCACCCATAACATTGATCAATATCAAAATATTGATAAATTTCTTCTTATTAGTTTGCCCTATATATACTATTACATCAAAGGGTTACATCATCAAAATACCATAGTCCAAATACCATGGATTCCATAAAACAAGAAACTATGGTCCCAAAACTGTTGATCCCTTAGAAAATAACTCTCTTTTTACAAAAAGGATAGGCTTTGACACACCCCTAAGCCCTTACATCACGTGGTATATTTAATTCCTCAAACTACACTCTACTATTCCACTACACAGTCCACTTCGCGTTCCAATGTGAGCTCTACCCCACAAAATGCATTGTTTTTGCCAAATTCTAGGCCAAGTTGGGTTATGCCCAATGTTAACACCCAGGTTGTTCCCTATGACTCCCAAGGGAATACGGCCGGGGTAACCACTAACCAATCTTTTGATCACTGTTTCTAGCTAAACTGTGATCAGAGAGGGCTCTCTCTTTATGATTTGTATCTGTTATGATAGTGTTTTAGGCTAGGTATTATGCACAGGTTTTGTTTATGTTTTGGTTGAAGATTTTCTTTCAGGTCTTGTGATATAATGTTCAAAGAGTCAAATATCATTGGGCAATGGAGTCTATGGCTACAGGTGTCTAGAAACCTTGAGGTGAATTGGTGAAACTTACAGGGCCATTTGGATACTTCATACAACAAAATTTTTGATTTATAACATGAACAGGTGAAAAAACCAGTGAAAGCAATTAAGAATTTTCACTAAAGTATTTAAGTATTTCCACCAAACTAGGTATGAGAAACGGATAGATGTCTCAAGGGCAAAACTTGAATCCCTGGGAATGTCTATCACTGCAAAAGATATAGTTTTAAAGTGCAGCAATTAAGAATTACACTTCATTCACTGTATCTAAAGAAAACATGGATAATAGCTTAGATTGAGTTCAGGGTAATCAGTGATTAAATCCTGGAACTATTCTTCTACTTTGCTATTAAGTGTAAAACATTTAAACAATAAAAGAGAACAAAAGACTCGAAAACATGTAACACAGAGATTTAAGAAGGACTTATTGTTTTATGAAACACTCTGGAATCCTGCAACATTCACCATTCATCACAATGCATCAAGGTACGCCAAGCTTTGGAAATTCCATTCACCCTTTGTATTATTTCTCTGAGAATTTTACAGCAAGTGAGATCTCCAAAATGAAAATAACAACAACCCCTTAAGCTTATGTGCGGGGCGAATATATACATACGATTTTTACAAAAATATCTGAGTTCTAAGTTATCTCAGATTTAATGTTCTCACCAACTTTTGAGATATTATTATCAGGAATTTATTACAGCATTGAATACAAAATAAAGGCGTCTTGATGTTCTGTCAGAAGATATTTTGGCCTTTGGGAGCTGCTAAGTCGGTTGGGATACTTTGATCAAATGCTGGAGAACCCGACTTTATGGCTCGTGCGCTGTATTTTTGGTCTACCACCTGTGATTGTGATTGCTGCTGTGGTGAGTAAATAGCCCTGCTGAGTTGGCTCAGCATCTGTCTTTTCCTTGTGGAGTTATCCACCAAAATTCTGCCTGTGCATGACTGCTCAAAAACTGGAGAAAATTAACGCTCATGGGTTCTGGCTTGATAAAATTATCTGTGTCAAATTTCTCCACACTTCCTGTGTGGGCAATTGGTGTTTTATGATTGCCTCCATAGTTTCATCTGCTTCTGTATACTTAAAGAAATTTGGTGGTGTATCAAACAGGTGATCAATTTCATTCATAATAAAAAACAGGTTATCCACCCTATCATACAAATTCTGCCCTGATGCTGGCCCTGTTTCTGCTGAGGTACTGGGCTGTTTTGCAATTTGTGCTGCAGCATGGGCATCAACCCTTTTGATGTAATTTTCTAGGGTAAGCAGTCTTCCTACACTGCTTAATATGCTGGGGAGGCCTCTGTTTTGTAATGCCAGGAATCTGTCCAGGAATTTGTTGATTTCGGTCTGCATATCCTGTGTTCTCCTCTCCAGCGTTCCAACTAGGCTTCTTAGTGTCAGGACTCTTTTAACTACTGAGATTGTTTCAGTCCTGTTAGTAATTCCCATGGTAGCTAGTTGAGAGCTAGTTTTGTTATTTAAAATATTGATCATTCTGCTGGCAGCATCTGGCATGTGGCCAAGGCTTGCTCTAGCTCTGTGTATTTCCCTGTTTGCCTTTGTAATGAGTACTATTTGCTCATCCATAGTCTCAATATACTGCCACTGATTGGTGATGGACCGACCAATGTTACCCCAGAGGACTGCTTTTAACTCTGCTGTTACCTTTTCTAGTGTGAGCTCCTTTTCAAGTTCAGTTATCCTCTTCTTTAGAACTTTTATTTCTCTTTCCTTTGCAGCCTCACTCTGCTTGCTCTTATCAAATCTTTCATTCACTGTAGTCAAAGATTTTTTGACTTCATCAAGCTCTTTCATTTGAGCCTCAAGAACTTGGATTTCGGCTTGCAGCCTCTGCATATCCAGACTAGGAGTCTGCTCTGTTGTTGGTGTAGCTGTTGCTGTAGTTGGTGCTGTAGGCCCTGTCTGTTGAGGAGGAGGAGTAGTTGTTGGAGGGGCTTCCTCAAGATTGATTATTTCAGGAGGAGGCTGGGAGGTTTGGCCCTCTTCTTTTTGCTTTAATGCCGTCTGTAGTGCTGCCTTTGCAGCTTCTGATTCTCCTAGCTTGTCTTGAGTCTGAACTAGCTCCTTGTACAGGGATATCATTAGATCTGTAGCATCCTTTTCCTGCCTTTGCTGGGCAACCTCATCTGTTTGTGGATGGATGGTAGCTGGGAGCTTGATTTTCTTTCTTAAGGCCGCCATGTCTGCATCCCTTAGCTTCAACAGTTCTTGGATACCTTTAACATCTTTAGGATCATGTCCTATTTCTATGATTACATCTTCCAAGGACTTGATTCTGTTGTCCTTGGCTTGTGATGATGCTCTCTCCAATTCCAGCTGAGAGGCTGTATTATCAAGGCTGCTCTTCAATTTGTAGTTTTCCAATGTTTCATCTGCCAAGGAGGCATACACCATTTCACCAGTTTGTTTATGCAATTCGATTTTATCCATAGGGTGTATGTCTTTAGCCAGAACCTCCATGTTGGTCCTTAGGTAATCCGAGGTAGATTGGGGATGCAGAGTTGTGGGCATGAAGTGACTCATGATCATTTTGCCTTCACTTACATCAAAGGCAGACATGAGTCTTTGCTGATTGGTGGGAGCCAGGTTCAGCAAATGATTGTACAGCTGTACTTTAATAGGATCACTCCTCCTTTTAATGTCAATAAATTGTTGTTTGATGCTTACCTGTCCTTCTTTGTGCTGGCTGGAGGAGCTGACCTCTCCTCCTATAGCTCTATCATGTTCATGCAGGAATGAACTGGCTGAAACTTCTCCGCTGGGTGGGCCCATGCCCATTGCTTGTCTAATTGCTATGTCATCCTCTGGAAAGTCATTTAATATTTGTCTTTTCTCTCCCTGATTGATGGATGAAGTCAGGGGAGTCTCTCTATCTCTTTTCCTGGTTAAGTCCTCCTTTTGTGGGGTTTGGAGGACCGAGGTATCAAAAGTAGTTTCTGCCCCAGGATGCACTATTTTCTGAGCCTGTTGCTCAGTGGAACTTGGAGCATCAATCACTTTTTCTTGCTGCAGGGGCTGCTGTTTATTATATTGTACCTCTTCTTGCTGCTGCCCTTGTTCCTGCTGCTCCATCTCTTCTTGCTGTTGTAGCAATGTCTCCACTTGTTCTTCTGTCAATGGAGGTGGCTGTTCCACCTGCTTCCCTTTATCTTTGCTTGCTGTCTGCGGTGCCTTCTCGGCAGTTTGCTGCTGTGTTGTTGATGATGTAGTAGCTGCTCCAAGCTGCTTTTTGTATGAGAGGGGAACCTGTCCACAAGTTTCTAAGTCAGCTTCCTTTTGCATATTTCTAGCCTCTCTCTCAAGTAGCTCTTCATTAGTAATTTCCTCCTCTAGGGTACCCTCTTCCCAACTTGATGCATTGGCATACTGTTCAATCTCAGGTTGTCTCTTGTGTGCATAGCTACCCAATTTGTATTTTATCCTCCTGAGGGAGACAAAATGATTGGGGTCATAGGGTATCCATTCAAAGCTAGTTTGCAGTTTGAGGCCCTCTAGGATATTGTCTACCTCCTTCCACCCCTCCTCTTTTCTGTTGTATAGGAAAGGACCCAGCTGGCTCCTTACTTTTAACTGTGACTTCTTGTTCTTGCTCTGAAAATGGAGGTAGTCTGAGTTTCCAAACTGTCTGAAATATTCCAAGGCAAAAAGCCTCATGGGGACATACCTTGGCAACCTAAAAGGGTTCAACTCACAGCCATATATCCTGATGACTGTGTGGTTTTGGTAGAGGTACCAGTTACCAATGCTGTAGGATTTATTCAAATGGAGAATTCTCCTCATGTCATCAGTTAGTCTAGGAGGAGGAGTACCATGCAATACTGTCATGGCTGGATAAATGAATAAATCAATGAACTCAGAGTATGTGTAAGGTGATACAGAGGTATGATGAAAAACAGAGGTCCAGAACACCACTGACCTTGGATTTCCCTGGGCATTGAGTTGCTTCAAAGGAAAAGAGAATGTGGCTGGCTGATAAAACAAGAATAGGTGGTATATGTATGAGGTATACCTGAATAGTCTTTCCCTCTTCAAGTTCATAAACTGGTCATGGATTTTATCTGCAATGTATGTGGCATAATCATAATGTACAGCTGGGGGCTTACCAGGAGAGAATAGAGACAGCATTGCCATTATGCTTTCATCCACATCCTCCATTCCCTTGAATCCTAGGGCATAGCTGATCAAATCCACTAACATCCTGCCCAATTCATTCAAGTACTGATATCCAATAGGAGGAGTTCTGATGGATTCAGAGCCTGGTTTTACAAACAGCTGATTGATTTTAATGAGTTGGTCACTTGACAGCTTGCTCCCTTTCTTTATCAAATTCTGCATATGGAGGGGGGTCAATTGCTTGGCAGTATGGAAGTGCAGCATTTCATTTATACTCTCTGGGGTGATGTGGAACATGACTGAGCCTGTGGGGCTGATGACAGCTCTTTGGTTTGGGTCATAGCATTCCTGGCAGCTGTAGACCAACTCTGGCATAGGATTTACCTGGGGGAGGTTGTAGATGGGCAAGTTTGAGTCCCAAATCCCCAAGATGTCTACTCCACTCAGGTGCTGGGCTTTCAATTCATTCATCATCTGAATATTATACTTGGAGCCCATAAGAAACCAGTCCAGCATTTGATAATCCATGTCTCCCAGGGCTTTCCACGCTAATTCCTGGTGAGGAGCGTTGAGGGGCTTGATATTCAGAGCAATAGGAGTGTCCATGGTTTTCTTTAAGCTCAACAACTCTAAGTAAATGGCTCAAAAGGACCAACACAGAACAGAGGTGCTTTTGTAAAAACAGTGTTGAGTTTCAGGTATCAGAGCAGGAAATTATACAACAGCAATTGAAATACTGTTTATATCAGGAATCAAGGCTACTGTGTGGTCTCACTATCTCCTCTTCAATAGGTGAATTCCGTAAACAAGAGTCTTTAGGGAATGCGCAGGCAACACCTCTTTTTAAGTGAAAATACGGGCAACAAGGCTCAGCTGGCGTTTTTGGACTTCATAATTACAAATGGGGTATATGCAGAGGGAAATGACCAGTGAAATTATGATTTTTATCGTCTCTTTAGCTCTCTGAGTAATTTTATTTTCAATTGCAGGCGTATGGAGGATAGAAAACGAGAAATACCTGGTAATTTACGAACAGAGGTCGTGTACGCGTGCAAGGTTGATGTTGTGGAGGTCGCCTTGGTCAACTGAGCAGGTTGGCAGAGTTTTTAGGACGTAAACGGTCATGCAGAGAAAACAGTAGAGAAACGCGCAAAAAATGGGAAAAATAGGCGTTTTTTGGCTTAATATGGGCTTTTTTTATGATTTTGGCGCTTTTTAGTGATGACGTCAGCATGACGTCATTGGCGGGTCAAGGTCAAGTGACGTCAGCTGATGTCATCGGGTGACGTGGCGGTATGCTGTTGGTCCACGGGGGATGGTGCAGTGGCAGCCACCTCAACGGCGAGGTGGACGAATAACGGAGACAAGGACAAGCGGACATGACGTGGCGATGTACTACTGGAAAACAGTTGGCGGTTAGGACCGTAGCGGTTACGGTTAAGGCTAGCCGCTACGGTCTCTCGGGGCAGTTTAGGTACGGTCCCAGAAATGTCAGACCCGGCTCCGAGAGCCTTCATTGTGCGACGCATGGACTGGCCCTGACGTGACACAACGTCAGTTTCTCGGGCGTTAACGGTCCGCTGCGGGGGCTGCTCCGATATCATTGTGGATCGTCGGATCCTCGGGACCTGATCCGACGGTGGGCGGAGCAACAACGTACTCGGAGTATATGCGCGGGCGGAAGACTTTGGGTTGTGGGTTTTTTGCAAGGTTTTCAATGTATTCGAGTTAGTATTGGACCCCCGCGCTAATGCTTGGAATAAAGGCTAAAAAGGGGGGTTTTGGACCTTGGCAATCTTTGCAGAGAGGGTTTATGGGTACAAAGGGGTTCTTATGGGGTTTTTAATACAAATGAAGGTTTGAAAGGTAAGTTGGGCTTTTGCAAGGGGGAGTGGGGTGGGACAGGTTCACCAAAGTGACCAGAGGTCATTTTGGTTCCTTTTTTAAGAACATATGGCTATAATGCCAAAGGAAGGGGTATTTATAAGATTTGGGACTTTATACACCATAGTGTTAGTATTATTAGGGGAAGGGTAAGATAGGGGAGCTATATAGTAAAATTAGAGGTTAATATGAATGAGGGGAGCAAATGAAGGGGATCTTACTGAGTTTATCTGAAATTGATTTAGTTTAGAGACTAGATAAAAATAAAAGGTTTTTAGACAAGAAATGTGGCTTCTGAATGAACTAGAACCACCATAAAACCATGATCTCTCCATGAATCTTAGCTGAAAAAAGGGAATGTTAGTAATGGAGTGAAGGGGCAAAGGGAGGTTAGTCATGCTCCTTGCTGCAATTTGATGGAATTAACCACTTTGCCCATTGACAGATTTTGCCTTGGCAAAACACCTTTTGACATATGTGCAATGGTGAAAATACCCTTTCTGCAACCACAACTGCTTACCCAGCTATTTTCCTAGCATTTTTTGCTTCTCCTTGGAGGGTGCATTTGGACTTGCAAACCCTTACTTGCCTTTTCTTTTCTTTGGCTTTTTCTTTATTCTTTTCTATCTACTTCTACCCTTATTTCTTCCAAGGTCCCAGATTAGGCTGTTGGGATCCTTTTCTTCTCTACCTATACTAGTTGTCTGCCAAGATTAAGCAGTTTGGACAGACTCCTTTCTCTATTCTATAACTCAAAATTGAAACATGGCATGATCCAGGTTAAACTGTTGAATCATCCACCAAAATTGGAATAAGGTCATCAATATTTGAAACACTTTACACACCTCTTGTTCTCTAGGAAATATGGGATCTTTGTGATATCAAAGCAGAGCATATTTGGACTTTCCTTGGCCAATCATGAAATATGAAACCTATTGGTATAGGTATCCAACAGTGGCTCCACATGGGGATGGTTTTTCTTTTGAAAGACCAAGAACAGCAGGTCAGATTTCCTTCTTCTTTGACTGCCCATCTCAATCTTTGAAATTTGCTGCAAAAATGTGTCAAAATTGTGTGCTTCTTTCTTGGAAGACCTCTGATTCTATTTGCCTCTTGCTGGTTGGTGAATCACTTAGAAAACTGTATTTTACAATCTAAAACAGAAAACAATATGTACATCCGCATATATACAATGAATCCTTAGTTTCTACTCATGGAAATAGTCAAAGTAGTGCTTCAGCATCCTGCCATTGACAGGACCTTCATCCAAGTCAGTTTCAGTCAGACTTTTAAGGAAGTAAGTGTTGTTACCTTGTACTGCTTGGACAACAAATGGTCCTCTCCATAAAGAGTCAAACTTTCCATGTTTTCCTTTCTCTTCTCTTCTTGCATCCCACTTTAAGACTTTGTCCCCCACATTGAAATCTTCTGCTTTGGTTCTTCTATCAAAGGCCTTTTTCAATTTTTCTTGTAATGTCTGCACTCTGCTGAAAACTTGTTCTCTGGTCTGCTGTAAACAAATTATCTGATTGATCCTCCTTTGCATATCATTTGGCTCTGCTTGACTTTCTTGCAGAAGCTTCATAACAGGCACTCCTATTGATGATGGAAACTTGGCCTCTAATCCATAGACTAACTCATATGGGCTGGTCCCAATTGATCTTTTTGTTGTTAGTCTATCTGCCCATAAAGCGTTTACTAGTTTCTTATGCCAGTTCTTTTTGTTCTCTTCCAGCACTTTCTTTATGATATTTATTAAACTTTTGTTTGATGATTCAGCAAGACCATTTCCTTGAGGATAGTAAGCAGTAGAATGGCCTAAAGTTATGTGAAACTTATGGCAGAAGTTCACCATTTTCTTGGATCTGAAGGCAGCAGCGTTGTCTGTTATTATCTTGTCCGGACAGCCAAATCTAGCCAGTATATTGTTTTCCAAAAACTGAATAATTACTGAATCATTTGCTTGTCTGCATGGGGCAGCTTCAATCCACTTGGTGAAGTAGTCTGTTGCTGTTAGAATCCATCTGTGTTGCCCTGAAGATGAGGGATGAATTTCCCCAATGAAATCCAAGCCCCATTGTTGGAAAGGTCTTTCTGCTGCAATGGGCTTCAAAGGAAGTGGCAGCAACTGTCTTTTGCCTTCAAACAGTTGGCATTTGTGGCATGAGGTTGTAAATTTCTTAACATCAGAGAACATGGTGGGCCAGTAATAACCAGCCCTCAATATCTTGTCCACAGTGGACTTCCAGTACAAATGTCCACCACAGTCTCCAGCATGGAAATCTTGCATGATATTGTTAGTTTCATTCTCTATTAGACAGTGCAGCAATATACCTTCATGGTTTTTCCAAAGTAAATTTCCATCTATCACACAAAATCTAGATGTTTTCATTTTTAGGAACCTACACTTAGTTCTGGACAGTCCTGGGGGAGCACACAGGTTTTGTAACACATAGCAGATATCAGAGTACCAAGGAGATTGTTCAAAGGCTACATTGATCTTTGGAGTCGCCAGCTCTGTTTCACTGTCCAGTTGGTTGATATCTAAGGCTTGGAAATTTGCTTCTGTCATTAATTTGGCCAAACCTTGCCCTTTTATCAGCTTTGTAGGCTTTATTTCAATGTCAAATTCTAGTATATTGGCAATCCATTTTCCTCTCCTACCCTCTAAGTTTTCTTGGGTAAGAATGTCTTTGACAATAGGACTTGGTACATAAGCCACAACATGGGAGTAAAGGATGTAAATCCTAAAGTCTTTAATAGCTTTGATCAAAGCATAGGCTTGTTTCTCCATTATTTGGTACTTTAGAGGGGCATCTCTGAGAGCTCTGCTGAAAAAGGCAATAGGCTTCTCATTCCCTTGGTCATCTTTCTGTAATAAAACAGCAGCAATAGTATGCTGGGAGGCAAAAGAGAAAATGATAAAGTCTCTGTCAAACTGAGGATTAGTTAACACTGGGGTTCGAGTCAAGGCCAATTTTATACTTTCAAAGGCTTGTTTTGTTTCAACAGTCCATTTGACCTTTGAATCTTTCTTTAGCATATTGTTTAGTAATCTGATTAATTCTGCTAAATTTGGGATAAACCTTCTTAAAAAGTTGATTTTCCCTAAGAATCCTTGCAATTCCTTGACATTCCTTGGGTGAGGCATTTGTAGGATAGCTTGTATCCTATCTGGATCAATTCTTATGCCATCTTTTGAAATAATGTGTCCTAAGAGTTTCCCTTCTTCCAAGCCAAATAATGATTTCTTGGGGTTTAAGGAAATGCCATATTTCCTGCATGTTATGAAAATCTGTCTCAAATGTTTCAAATGTTCTTGGTCAGATTTTGAAAAGGGTGTAAGATCATCTAAGTAAATGACCAAGAAGTCATGAATCTCTTTTGCAAAAGCAATGTCCATTGCTCTTTGAAACGTTGCCCCTGCGTTTTTCAATCCAAAGGGCATTTTCACATACTTGAAAGTTCCCCATGGGGTTGTAAATGCAGTTTTGTCTTGGTCATCAGGGTGTACTAGGATCTGATTGAAGCCTGAGAATCCATCAAGCAATGATATCCTTGAAGCCCCTACTACTCTTTGAAGAATATGATCCATTTTGGGTAACGGGTAGTTATCTTTGAGTGATACTTGATTCAAATTCCTTAAATCTACACAAAGTCTAATCTCACCAGTTTTCTTTCTTGTAGGGACCAAATTTGAAATCCACTCAGAGAACCTGATTGGTGCTATGATACCAGCTTTGAACATTTTATGTAATTCTTTTTCAATAGAAGGCAGGAGCACAGGATTGATCCTTCTCAATTTTTGTTTGAATGGTTTCTGATTGGGCTTGAGGGGAATGGTGTGCTGGATGACAGAAGTATCATAGGACTTTAGATCCTCATATCCCCAAGCAAAAACATCTTGAAATTCTTTAAAGAGATCAATGTATTTGGGCTTTTGATCAGGGGGCAAAGAAGCAGATAGCTTTATTATTTTAGGCTTGTCAATAGTACCAATGTTGCATTCTTCAACTGCTGCATCCAATGGCTGCATCTTTGGCTTCCTAGGGACATCATTCGAATCAAAAATGTCCTCTAGTGGGGTAAGGCCTACTGGAAGGAAATTGTCTTTGAGTTGTATGATTTCAGCTTCAGCGTTGCTCATCTCTTCACAGTCAATTTGGTGAATTTGCTGAATGTTTTCATTGCTGAAAATGGTTGGACTCAGTAATTGTTTTGCTGTTCTAGGTGACATTGGGTGAGCAGACTGTTGAAACTGTATTTGTGATGGACTTGCTCCATCAAGTATTTGTGATTGACTTGCTGATTCAAGTATTTGTGATTGACTTGCTCCATCAATATCAATATTTAATCCTGTGAACTCTTGTTGCAAGGTTAAAAAATTGTTTATTTGCATGTCATCCTCAAATACTTGCCATTCTTTGACATTGTTTGGAATAGAGGGTCTGTATTTGACCTCGGCTGTGAAACAGTTATTGGGTTCTAATGGGAATTTGAAGGTGCTGGCAAACGTTGCCAAGTTGTGTGCATGGAGATTGTGGCCCCTTGAAATTTTTGTGATAACACACTCAGAGAAGGTCTCTAATATTTCAATTACAGCAAACCTGTAGGACCTCAATCTTTTGTCATTGGTGACAAAATTTCCTTTTACTTGTTGAATTACTAGATCAGAGTCTCCCATGATGGAGAGCCTAGGTGCTTGTAATGACTTTGCTAGTTTGAGGCCTAGTAACAGAGCTTCGTATTCTGCCATGTTGTTAGTGCATCTAAAATTCAATCTATAAGCCCTGCCTTCTGCATAGTCTTTCTCTTTGTTATGTATCCACACTCCAGCTCCTGCCCCTAACTTGTTAACTGAGCCATCAAATTCTAGGACCCACAGGATATCTTGCTGAACAGGAGATTTAAAATTCTGTTCATGAGATGGCAATGTGAGCAGGAGTTGGGTTTTCTTCCCCCATTTGTTTTCTAGGACAGCTTTATCACTTGTTTGACAATCTTTAACAACTATAGGAGGGATAAGGTGTATTGTTGGTGTGCTTAATGTTTTGCAGGTGCTACTTACTTGATCAATGTTTTGTTCTTGTATGAGTGTTTCGGTCCTAATCTCATTGTTTGAGAGGCCTGCGCTGTCATTGAAGAGGATGAAGGAGTCTATGTCTGAATGGACAGCATATATTGGAAAATTTTGAGGCTTTTCCTCACTGCTGACCATATACTTCATGAGTGTTTCCCTGTAAAGTCTTTTTGGTTGCCCAAAGACAGAGATAGTGGCATATGACATGTCTAATTGCAGGGAACCTTGGAGCTTGGCTCCCCATGATCTTGATAACAGCATCCCATATTTAGGTGGGATATCAGCGACTACAACATCCATTAGAATGGTCTTGTTGGGATATTGAACCAGAGACACACATAAATCTTTTATTAGGCCTAAACATTTGACTTGGCTAGAATCAAAAGAAAACAGGTCTTTGTATGGTCTTGTTATATCCAAGTTCAATCTTTCCATGACTGCTTTTGGCATAAGGTTGTGAGAGGCGCCTGAGTCGAACATTGCATTATGCAGTATTTTATCATGAACATGCAGGCTGACATAAAAAGGCAAAACCCCTGTGACTACTGCTTTTCCATCTACCTCTGGGCCAAACAGTAATTCTGGAGTGTCATCTAGCACATTTACATCATCTTTGCTATTGGTGAGTTGAAGAGATTTCTTGATCTGTTGCTTGTATATGTCATGCCTGGCTAGCTCTGAGAGGGGAATTGCTACCTTTAGCTTGCCAATCTCTGTACCTAGGTCAAAAGGTTTGTCAACTTGGGTTTTGGAGTCACGGATAACAGTCCTTTCTCTGTTCATTAAATCTTCTTGTTGGATTTCATCTTGACTTTGAAACCCGCCCCTTATACTCATGTCTTGAGGGGTAAAATTTGAATCAGGGTGAGAGGACGAAGTTGCCATGGGCTGTTGTAGTGGGGACAGTAGTTCAGTAACCTCCTCAACTACAATTTCTTCTGCAGGCAAGTTTATTTTGTCATTAGGTTCTGTGACCATGGTTTCTTCAGACCTCTGTTTATCCTTTATCTTGTCGGGCTGATTTACATTCACAGTCCTACTCCTCAGTTTATACTGTTTATGGACTTCATAGACAGCAGTATCATATCCTTGTTTAAAGTCAAAGGATTCTCCTGATTTAGTTTGGAATGTTTTGCTTTCGTCCTCCTCATGGTCTTCTTGTGTTAAGAAAACATGGCTTTTACCATCCAGGCCCATTAAGTTAATTTCAGGATCTTCATTGAGCTGATTGGCTGTGGAAGTTTCTGCATAGTTTTCTTGGAAAGGGGGTCTAATGTCTTGGTCAGCACTTGTCTTTCCTATGTTTGGGTTCTGAGTTCTCCTAAAATTCGGGTTTCTAGGAGGGTTGCTTTGTGATGCCTCCCATGATGATTTTCTTTCAACTGATTCCACTCTTTCACCCAATCTCTTCATGTTGTTTAGTATTGCATCCAGCTTTTGATCAAAACCCGAGGGCTCTTCTCTGAAGCCAGTCTTCTTTTCCAACTTTGCCCTGTTTCTTTTGGCAATTAGGTTAGCCTCTACAGTGACTGCAACCCTTTGAGCTTCTGCAAGGGTTGGAGGATCTCTTTCTTTCAACTGATAGGCCATATCAGAATCAAAACCGTCAGGGAAGTTATACAGGGCCAAATCAGGAGGGGGCCTTAAGTTCTGGGGGATAGCATTATATACATTGTTAAACCTAGCACAATATTCCAAAACTGTTTCTTGGGGACCTCTTTTAATAGTGTTATATTCACCAAGTATGTGGAGTGGGTCTTTCTTTTTCTCCCATCTATTGGTAAACTCTTGGTACAGGTCCTCAGGGGTTGCAATGGAGTTTGCATTTAGGGATCTAAACCAAGTTCTAACATCCCCAGTTAAGCTTTGAACAAAAATTCTCATCCTGACACTGTTATCATCTATTTCATAGGTCTCAAAGTGGTCTTGCATCTTCTTAGCATGCTGGACAGCTGTCAAAGGGCCATGGGAGTCAAAAAATGAGATTTTGGTCTGGTAGTCTTGGGGTAGAGCTGGAGCATTAGCTGGTATCTGTAGAGGTGCATACCTGTTAGCCATGTTTATGAGGTTTAGAGGGTTAACAGGAACAAATGGAACAACAGGGATCACAGGTGTAACAGGGTTAGTGGTATGGGTAACAAGCGGGGAACTGGTTGAAAGAGTATGTGCAGATGGTGAAGATGGGAGAGGAGGGCTTTGAGGTGTTGATGGTGAACTAGGGGAACTAGGGGTGGACCGGAAAAGGACTTTGCAAGGAGTGGGAATGAGGATAGTTTGATCTGAACTTATATTTGAATCAGCAGGTTTCTCCTGCTTTTGCTGTCTCCTTATGTTCTTTGGAATGATATTTGGATTATCAACAATGATAGGTTGATTAGGGTCAGGGTTTGCCCTAGTGTGCCTTGGGTTTCTTTTGGGAGCCAGCTTCTAATTATTCCTTTAGAGCTTATATAGGAGGTTTTATGTGTGCAAGGACTGGATCAGAATTTTGGAAAGACTATATATGTTTCAAAGCTAGGATGAAGATTCCCTAATTAGCTCTTCCCTAAAGCTGTCCCTGTATTACAGAAACAGTCCTAAGGCCTCTTGGCTAGTTTCAGGCTTGATGGTAGCTTTGGAAGATAGATAGTAATTGAAAAATCTTTAAGAAGTCCCCAGCGGAGTCGCCAATTATGTTAACACCCAGGTTGTTCCCTATGACTCCCAAGGGAATACGGCCGGGGTAACCACTAACCAATCTTTTGATCACTGTTTCTAGCCAAACTGTGATCAGAGAGGGCTCTCTCTTTATGATTTGTATCTGTTATGATAGTGTTTTAGGCTAGGTATTATGCACAGGTTTTGTTTATGTTTTGGTTGAAGATTTTCTTTCAGGTCTTGTGATATAATGTTCAAAGAGTCAAATATCATTGGGCAATGGAGTCTATGGCTACAGGTGTCTAGAAACCTTGAGGTGAATTGGTGAAACTTACAGGGCCATTTGGATACTTCATACAACAAAATTTTTGATTTATAACATGAACAGGTGAAAAAACCAGTGAAAGCAATTAAGAATTTTCACTAAAGTATTTAAGTATTTCCACCAAACTAGGTATGAGAAACGGATAGATGTCTCAAGGGCAAAACTTGAATCCCTGGGAATGTCTATCACTGCAAAAGATATAGTTTTAAAGTGCAGCAATTAAGAATTACACTTCATTCACTGTATCTGAAGAAAACATGGATAATAGCTCAGATTGAGTTCAGGGTAATCAGTGATTAAATCCTGGAACTATTCTTCTACTTTGCTATTAAGTGTAAAACATTTAAACAATAAAAGAGAACAAAAGACTCGAAAACATGTAACACAGAGATTTAAGAAGGACTTATTGTTTTATGAAACACTCTGGAATCCTGCAACATTCACCATTCATCACAATGCATCAAGGTACGCCAAGCTTTGGAAATTCCATTCACCCTTTGTATTATTTCTCTAAGAATTTTACAGCAAGTGAGATCTCCAAAATGAAAATAACAACAACCCCTTAAGCTTATGTGCGGGGCGAATATATACATACGATTTTTACAAAAATATCTGAGTTCTAAGTTATCTCAGACTTAATGTTCTCACCAACTTTTGAGATATTATTATCAGGAATTTATTACAGCATTGAATACAAAATAAAGGCGTCTTGATGTTCTGTCAGAAGATATTTTGGCCTTTGGGAGCTGCTAAGTCGGTTGGGATACTTTGATCAAATGCTGGAGAACCCGACTTTATGGCTCGTGCGCTGTATTTTTGGTCTGCCACCTGTGATTGTGATTGCTGCTGTGGTGAGTAAATAGCCCTGCTGAGTTGGCTCAGCATCTGTCTTTTCCTTGTGGAGTTATCCACCAAAATTCTGCCTGTGCATGACTGCTCAAAAACTGGAGAAAATTAACGCTCATGGGTTCTGGCTTGATAAAATTATCTGTGTCAAATTTCTCCACACTTCCTGTGTGGGCAATTGGTGTTTTATGATTGCCTCCATAGTTTCATCTGCTTCTGTATACTTAAAGAAATTTGGTGGTGTATCAAACAGGTGATCAATTTCATTCATAATAAAAAACAGGTTATCCACCCTATCATACAAATTCTGCCCTGATGCTGGCCCTGTTTCTGCTGAGGTACTGGGCTGTTTTGCAATTTGTGCTGCAGCATGGGCATCAACCCTTTTGATGTAATTTTCCAGGGTAAGCATTCTTCCTACACTGCTTAATATGCTGGGGAGGCCTCTGTTTTGTAATGCCAGGAATCTGTCCAGGAATTTGTTGATTTCGGTCTGCATATCCTGTGTTCTCCTCTCCAGCGTTCCAACTAGGCTTCTTAGTGTCAGGACTCTTTTAACTACTGAGATTGTTTCAGTCCTGTTAGTAATTCCCATGGTAGCTAGTTGAGAGCTAGTTTTGTTATTTAAAATATTGATCATTCTGCTGGCAGCATCTGGCATGTGGCCAAGGCTTGCTCTAGCTCTGTGTATTTCCCTGTTTGCCTTTGTAATGAGTACTATTTGCTCATCCATAGTCTCAATATACTGCCACTGATTGGTGATGGACCAACCAATGTTACCCCAGAGGACTGCTTTTAACTCTGTTGTTACCTTTTCTAGTGTGAGCTCCTTTTCAAGTTCAGTTATCCTCTTCTTTAGAACTTTTATTTCTCTTTCCTTTGCAGCCTCACTCTGCTTGCTCTTATCAAATCTTTCATTCACTGTAGTCAAAGATTTTTTGACTTCATCAAGCTCTTTCATTTGAGCCTCAAGAACTTGGATTTCGGCTTGCAACCTCTGCATATCCAGACTAGGAGTCTGCTCTGTTGTTGGTGTAGCTGTTGCTGTAGTTGGTGCTGTAGGCCCTGTCTGTTGAGGAGGAGGAGTAGTTGTTGGAGGGGCTTCCTCAAGATTGATTATTTCAGGAGGAGGCTGGGAGGTTTGGCCCTCTTCTTTTTGCTTTAATGCCGTCTCTAGTGCTGCCTTTGCAGCTTCTGATTCTCCTAGCTTGTCTTGAGTCCGAACTAGCTCCTTGTACAGGGATATCATTAGATCTGTAGCATCCTTTTCCTGCCTTTGCTGGGCAACCTCGTCTGTTTGTGGATGGATGGTAGCTGGGAGCTTGATTTTCTTTCTTAAGGCTGCCATGTCTGCATCCCTTAGCTTCAACAGTTCTTGGATACCTTTAACATCTTTAGGATCATGTCCTATTTCTATGATTACATCTTCCAAGGACTTGATTCTGTTGTCCTTGGCTTGTGATGATGCTCTCTCCAATTCCAGCTGAGAGGCTGTATTATCAAGGCTGCTCTTCAATTTGTAGTTTTCCAATGTTTCATCTGCCAAGGAGGCATACACCATTTCACCAGTTTGTTTATGCAATTCGAATTTATCCATAGGGTGTATGTCTTTAGCCAGAACCTCCATGTTGGTCCTTAGGTAATCCGAGGTAGATTGGGGATGCAGAGTTGTGGGCATGAAGTGACTCATGATCATTTTGCCTTCACTTACATCAAAGGCAGACATGAGTCTTTGCTGATTGGTGGGAGCCAGGTTCAGTAAATGATTGTACAGCTGTACTTTAATAGGATCACTCCTCCTTTTAATGTCAATAAATTGCTGTTTGATGCTTACCTGTCCTTCTTTGTGCTGGCTGGAGGAGCTGACCTCTCCTCCTATAGCTCTATCATGTTCATGCTGGAATGAACTGGCTGAAACTTCTCCGCTGGGTGGGCCCATGCCCATTGCTTGTCTAATTGCTATGTCATCCTCTGGAAAGTCATTTAATCTTTGTCTTTTCTCTCCCTGATTGATGGATGAAGTCAGGGGAGTCTCTCTATCTCTTTTCCTGGTTAAGTCCTCCTTTTGTGGGGTTTGGAGGACCGAGGTATCAAAAGTAGTTTCTGCCCCAGGATGCACTATTTTCTGAGCCTGTTGCTCAGTGGAACTTGGAGCATCAATCACTTTTTCTTGCTGCAGGGGCTGCTGTTTATTATATTGTACCTCTTCTTGCTACTGCCCTTGTTCCTGCTGCTCCATCTCTTCTTGTTGTTGTAGTAATGTCTCCACTTGTTCTTCTGTCAATGGAGGTGGCTGTTCCACCTGCTTCCCTTTATCTTTTCTTGCTGTCTGCGGTGCCTTCTCGGCAGTTTGCTGTTGTGTTGTTGATGATGTAGTAGCTGCTCCAAGCTGCTTTTTGTATGAGAGGGGAACCTGTCCACAAGTTTCTAAGTCAGCTTCCTTTTGCATATTTCTAGCCTCTCTCTCAAGTAGCTCTTCATTAGTAATTTCCTCCTCTAGGGTACCCTCTTCCCAACTTGATGCATTGGCATACTGTTCAATCTCAGGTTGTCTCTTGTGTGCATAGCTACCCAATTTGTATTTTATCCTCCTGAGGGAGACAAAATGATTGGGGTCATAGGGTATCCATTCAAAGCTAGTTTGCAGTTTGAGGCCCTCTAGGATATTGTCTGCCTCCTTCCACCCCTCCTCTTTTCTGTTGTATAGGAAAGGACCCAGCTGGCTCCTTACTTTTAACTGTGACTTCTTGTTCTTGCTCTGAAAATGGAGGTAGTCTGAGTTTCCAAACTGTCTGAAATATTCCAAGGCAAAAAGCCTCATGGGGACATACCTTGGCAACCTAAAAGGGTTCAACTCACAGCCATATATCCTGATGACTGTGTGGTTTTGGTAGAGGTACCAGTTACCAATGCTCTAGGATTTATTCAAATGGAGAATTCTCCTCATGTCATCAGTTAGTCTAGGAGGAGGAGTACCATGCAATACTGTCATGGCTGGATAAATGAATAAATCAATGAACTCAGAGTATGTGTAAGGTGATACAGAGGTATGATGAAAAACAGAGGTCCAGAACACCACTGACCTTGGATTTCCCTGGGCATTGAGTTGCTTCAAAGGAAAAGAGAATGTGGCTGGCTGATAAAACAAGAATAGGTGGTATATGTATGAGGTATACCTGAATAGTCTTTCCCTCTTCAAGTTCATAAACTGGTCATGGATTTTATCTGCAATGTATGTGGCATAATCATAATGTACAGCTGGGGGCTTACCAGGAGAGAATAGAGACAGCATTGCCATTATGCTTTCATCCACATCCTCCATTCCCTTGAATCCTAGGGCATAGCTGATCAAATCCACTAACATCCTGCCCAATTCATTCAAGTACTGATATCCAATAGGAGGAGTTCTGATGGATTCAGAGCCTGGTTTTACAAACAGCTGATTGATTTTAATGAGTTGGTCACTTGACAGCTTGCTCCCTTTCTTTATCAAATTCTGCATATGGAGGGGGGTCAATTGCTTGGCAGTATGGAAGTGCAGCATTTCATTTATACTCTCTGGGGTGATGTGGAACATGACTGAGCCTGTGGGGCTGATGACAGCTCTTTGGTTTGGGTCATAGCATTCCTGGCAGCTGTAGACCAACTCTGGCATAGGATTTACCTGGGGGAGGTTGTAGATGGGCAAGTTTGAGTCCCAAATCCCCAAGTTGTCTACTCCACTCAGGTGCTGGGCTTTCAATTCATTCATCATCTGAATATTATACTTGGAGCCCATAAGAAACCAGTCCAGCATTTGATAATCCATGTCTCCCAGGGCTTTCCATGCTAATTCCTGGTGAGGAGCGTTGAGGGGCTTGATATTCAGAGCAATAAGAGTGTCCATGGTTTTCTTTAAGCTCAACAACTCTAAGTAAATGGCTCAAAAGGACCAACACAGAACAGAGGTGCTTTTGTAAAAACAGTGTTGAGTTTCAGGTATCAGAGCAGGAAATTATACAACAGCAATTGAAATACTGTTTATATCAGGAATCAAGGCTACTGTGTGGTCTCACTATCTCCTCTTCAATAGGTGAATTCCGTAAACAAGAGTCTTTAGGGAATGCGCAGGCAACACCTCTTTTTAAGTGAAAATACGGGCAACAAGGCTCAGCTGGCGTTTTTGGACTTCATAATTACAAATGGGGTATATGCAGAGGGAAATGACCGGTGAAATTATGATTGTTATCGTCTCTTTAGCTCTCTGAGTAATTTTATTTTCAATTGCAGGCGTATGGAGGATAGAAAACGAGAAATACCTGGTAATTTACGAACAGAGGTCGTGTACGCGTGCAAGGTTGATGCTGTGGAGGTCGCCTTGGTCAACTGAGCAGGTTGGCAGAGTTTTTAGGACGTAAACGGTCATGCAGAGAAAACAGTAGAGAAACGCGCAAAAAATGGGAAAAATAGGCGTTTTTTGGCTTAATATGGGCTTTTTTTATGATTTTGGCGCTTTTTAGTGATGACGTCAGCATGACGTCATTGGCGGGTCAAGGTCAAGTGACGTCAGCTGACGTCATCGGGTGACGTGGCGGTATGCTGTTGGTCCATGGGGGATGGTGCGGTGGCAGCCACGTCAACGGCGAGGTGGACGAATAACGGAGACAAGGACAAGCGGACATGACGTGGCGATGTACTACTGGAAAACAGTTGGCGGTTAGGACCGTAGCGGTTACGGTTAAGGCTAGCCGCTACGGTCTCTCGGGGCGGTTTAGGTACGGTCCCAGAAATGTCAGACCCGGCTCCGAGAGCCTTCATTGTGCGACGCATGGACTGGCCCTGACGTGACGCAACATCACTTTCTCGGGCGTTAACGGTCCGCTGCGGGGGCTGCTCCGATATCATTGTGGATCGTCGGATCCTCGGGACCTGATCCGACGGTGGGCGGAGCAACAACGTACTCGGAGTATATGCGCGGGCGGAAGACTTTGGGTTGTGGGTTTTTTGCAAGGTTTTCAATGTATTCGAGTTAGTATTGGACCCCCGCGCTAATGCTTGGAATAAAGGCTAAAAAGGGGGGTTTTGGACCTTGGCAATCTTTGCAGAGAGGGTTTATGGGTACAAAGGGGTTCTTATGGGGTTTTTAATACAAATGAAGGTTTGAAAGGTAAGTTGGGCTTTTGCAAGGGGGAGTGGGGTGGGACAGGTTCACCAAAGTGACCAGAGGTCATTTTGGTTCCTTTTTTAAGAACATATGGCTATAATGCCAAAGGAAGGGGTATTTATAAGATTTGGGACTTTATACACCATAGTGTTAGTATTATTAGGGGAAGGGTAAGATAGGGGAGCTATATAGTAAAATTAGAGGTTAATATGAATGAGGGGAGCAAATGAAGGGGATCTTACTGAGTTTATCTGAAATTGATTTAGTTTAGAGACTAGATAAAAATAAAAGGTTTTTAGACAAGAAATGTGGCTTCTGAATGAACTAGAACCACCATAAAACCATGATCTCTCCATGAATCTTAGCTGAAAAAAGGGAATGTTAGTAATGGAGTGAAGGGGGAAAGGGAGGTTAGTCATGCTCCTTGCTGCAATTTGATGGAATTAACCACTTTGCCCATTGACAGATTTTGCCTTGGCAAAACACCTTTTGACATATGTGCAATGGTGAAAATACCCTTTCTGCAACCACAACTGCTTACCCAGCTATTTTCCTAGCATTTTTTGCTTCTCCTTGGAGGGTGCATTTGGACTTGCAAACCCTTACTTGCCTTTTCTTTTCTTTGGCTTTTTCTTTATTCTTTTCTATCTACTTCTACCCTTATTTCTTCCAAGGTCCCAGATTAGGCTGTTGGGATCCTTTTCTTCTCTACCTAAACTAGTTGTCTGCCAAGATTAAGCAGTTTGGACAGACTCCTTTCTCTATTCTATAACTCAAAATTGAAACATGGCATGATCCAGGTTAAACTGTTGAATCATCCACTAAAATTGGAATAAGGTCATCAATATTTGAAACACTTTACACACCTCTTGTTCTCTAGGAAATATGGGATCTTTGTGATATCAAAGCAGAGCATATTTGGACTTTCCTTGGCCAATCATGAAATATGAAACCTATTGGTATAGGTATCCAACACCCAACACTAGAGACATTGTACATAGTGATGCTAGATCATAACTTTAGTAGCTTCTTAATAAGAGGCGAAATATATACATTCATATCTTCAACTTGGTACTCACCTAATTGATTGAAAATGCACAAAATGACTATTGTGTGTGTGTGTGTGTGTGAGAAAGAGAGAGAGAAATTATGCAATGAACTAGGAAAATGAAATGTATGTTTAAAAAATTATTGTAAACAAATATATGTAATATAACCATTTCATACATAGTGAGCTTCACCTTTATTGACATCCAAGGAGAAAGCTTATTGTTTATATAAAAGATAGGCCACACTAAGTAACTATACTTACATCTCCAAATATATTAACACTATTAGCTACCAATGTAAGCCTAATATTATGAGGTTTTTCTTCAAAAATGTCATGTTTCTTTGATATTCATAAATGAATAATGATCTCCAAGAATCGAAAGAACACCGCCTTCACTTTGATTTGTACTGATGGTAATCTGTAAATTGTGTTATGATTTGCAACTTGAACAATCACTAGTAACATGGAATTATGGGAATGTGATGAAGAACCTTGTGAGGAACCTTTTTTGTTACTTGTTGACCAGTATGAAAACTATGTATTTTAGATTGCAAGAATTATGTTTCCTCTGCATATTGTCTATGATATATAATATGATCGTTAGGAAATGCATCATAATGGCATATAAATATTGATATGTGCGAAGTAAATTATTTGATGATAGTAAGATAAATTCACCCAACAATATACAACATATAAGTTAACTAGCTAGTGTATAGAATACTATTCATAAATATTGCATCCATAATTCATAGATTAATTAACACTAAAAATAGAGATAAAAATATATATATTTATGTATATGTTATAATTATATTACATAACTTACGATTTGGGTGAGACAAGTGTTTGATAAACCATTAAATACCTTCAAGTTGACCAACAATAATACAACACAAAGAAGAGTTATCCTCAAGCCTTCATAAATGAGTTGTTGTGTCTTCAAAATCATGGGTACATCATTAATATAATGAAAATTGTCTTCCATTGGAGCAAAGGTGTCTTGGATAAATTTATTTATACTATCATTCTCAACTATATCATCGTTGTCATCCTCTTCCATAGGACTAACTTGATCAATATTCACTCCATCTTCCTCAATGTGTACAATAGGATTTCTACTATTACTTATCATATTCCCAAGCTTGTACTTAGGATGTCGTGTCTTTATAATTACAAACGATCAAATAAAATTAAAACATTTGAAAAATATTCAAAGGATAGAAAATTTTATGAATATAACGAATACAAAAGCATATAATAAATAATTTACCAAGGGATGATATTCGTTCACCCTTCAGCATGTCCAAATTATCTATGATGTCTTTCAATTTTTGTGATTAAAATTCTTCTTCTATTCAACCCCTTGCATCAAGAACAATGACAATAACATTTCCTATCACCATTTTAATCCATTGCCACAAACAACATTTGAAGCCTTCTTTATTTTTTCTTTAGAGTAATGTTATATAGTATTGTAATTAACCATTACAATAAAATAAAATGAAGCAATATAACTACAAGATAAAAGTTATGAAATCAATTCCACGCACATAAATGAATTTCTATAGGCCATAAAACATGATACACATAATAGAGAGGAGGAGGAGCTACAACCCCATGAAAGAGGAATAGGAAATAGGGACTATATTATGGTTTTCATTTCATCAACTAGTTGGGAACATCCCTTCAATATTTGTAAAAAAAATTGTTAAATGGCTGGCATGCATCCTCCAACCTTTAACATTGTGTCAAAATCCATTATTTTAATTATGGAAAGGGAAAACCTTTGAGAAATAAGATAAAATAAGTGATTTTAGTGTTACTTTTATGTTTTTTAACTTCTCCCTTAGTTATCATTCCTTTCGTATATCCATGTAGTCTTCAAAATGGATACACAAATGATTGTTTGCTTGTAAAACATGGTTAACTTGTAGATTAATAATCATAGTAAGTTCATCATCCTAGAAAGAAAAACATTACAATTAAAATAGTATGTTCAAAGAAACTCCACAAAGAGATATAACAACCAAATTATAAGTATCTTTCTCATTATGGCCTTGATCATAATTGCCCAAATACTTCATACGATATCATATATCCATTATTGAAGTTGTGATCATGGTAGTGTTGTGGTAAAGACACAACCCCCCCCATTATTCACTTAATTTTTAGTACAAGGACCCTTTAATTGAATGGTTGGTCATATAACTATTTGATTTAGAGAGTTTGGATTGCTTCAATGAGTTTGATTTGTTCTTATCTTCCTATCATAACTCATTTGATCTCATTTGGACATTTGTTTTGTAAATGGCGCCTAATTGTCGATTGGATGTTTTTCATTGCATTAAGCTAATGATATGTATATAATGTATTTTACCTTTTTGTTTTATAGGTTTTATTCCTTTATTTTTTCTTTTATTTGTAAAATATTTATTTATATTTGTGAATAGTATTTTTATTTTTATCCCTCAAATAACCCTCAAGGCCAAGTTTTTTATTATACAACGGCTATAGTTTCATTATTTAACAAAACCAAGTGGCCTTGGATTTGAGCAGTTATAATTCGGTTATTATTAAAAAGGGTCCTTTTGTAAAGCCTTTCTCTTGCGCAGCGGATTCCTCACATAACGGTTTTGGGGCTTAAAGCCCACAATTTCTGGATATTGATATTGTAAAGGCTCCACGAAGTGCGTGGAGTGTGAGTTGTAATGAGTAAGTCCAAGGGTAGTCCACCCGAAAATAAGGTAAAATAATAAAAAGTGAGTCGACCTGCCCATGATCCGTGGACCATGGGAATGTATAAATAGAGCAAGGCTTTAGGTGCAGAAGGAAGTTTTTGGAAGTTTCAGATAAGATATGAAGTGTTATGGGTTCTTAACAGTGATATTCATTCTCAGTCTGTAAGTCTGAGTAGAGGGTTGTAGTAGGAGATAGAGGCTCCACAGTTGTGTGTGTGGAGGCCTGGTAGAGTCTGCAGCTGTGTGCGCGGACCCCTGCAGCTATGTGCGTAGGGCAAGAAGTGGATTGTAACTAGAAAAAGGCATTAATAAAGATAAGTTGGTTTTGGAATATTGTGTATCTGTTTCTATATTCTAGTTTATTCATCTGTTTACGGTTTATGATTAAGCGCATGTCTGTTTATGTTAAATGGTAAATGAAAGTATTTGTAGAAATTTCACCTGTAGATCAAACTGGTAATGTAATGTACTAAAGCAAAACACATGATCTACTTCTACAAAACATTAAGTGGAAGCAAAATTGATTTCATGAGCAACATCAACCATAAACACATATAACTAATCAAGAGAAATAATCACATATAACACAGATATATCACCGGGGAAAGCACCAGCATAAAACCCCCAACACTATATTATCAATCAAGTGGAAATCCTCTTCTGGTTACAAAAAATATCAGCTCAAGAGCTATCCTGTACTCTCTGCAATCAAAAGATGAAGATCATAGACTCATTATGCCTTTATATATAGGCCTCAAGTCCACCAATCCCCTATTTCTTTGCGCAATTTTGATTGGGGTCCAATTACAAAACATATGTGAATTGACCCCAATCATACTTGTTGTCAACAATAGGTCCAACTACGCAATCCTTGAGGACACTAGTTCCTCCTGCATGCAAGGAATATTCCATGGGAATATCCAAGCACCTGATAGTACACTGTCCCTCATCTGATCTCAATTGAGTCTCTGACAGGACTGACATGCAAAAGTTATCCATGAGTGAATCCTCGGTTATCTAAAATAATAGTTGTCACATGCATGTAAGCATTAAAAAACTATATTTTATTATTTTAACAACTTGTTAAAATAATCTAACTCGACCTGACTAGTTCGAACTAAGTCAATGATTCTCTCATTATAGAACTCATACTTAATTCCTCAATCAGTGGAGAGAATAAAGGATAAATTCCTCAATCAGTGGGACAACTAATTTGCATGTTCTCACAAAGCCTTCAAGTTTAATTTTTCCAACTAATTAACTCATGGAGATTAATCACTTAATATTTTAAACTGCTATTAACACCAAATTCAATTTTACTTCTTATAGATAGACCAGGGACTGTTATATAGGAAGGGACCCAGAAATGCTATTTTTAGAAATTTCTATTTTTATCAGTTTCACCTCTCACCCAAGGTTGCCAATGACCTCACTAGAAGAACTACTATTTTTAGACATGCTATTTTTAGACATTCTATTTTTAGCACATTCTAAATTTAGAATTTCTTGTTGCCCACTTTTCAACACTCCCTCTCAACAAGATAGGGACTATCAGCAACCTCGATCCTGTCTCTGTGGAACTCAAACTTGCCTTTTGACAATGCCTTTGTCAAAATATTTGCATCTTGTTCCTCGGTCGAAATGATCCTCTTGACCACACAATCCGTAGATGATGATAGTGGATATCTATATGCCTGGACCTGTCATGAAACACTAGATTCTCAAGGAATTTAATGCAACTCTGATTATCATAATATATCACTATAGGATCCATCCCAAACAATCCCACTAGAATCTTCCACATCTAGATGGCCTCACATGCAACTTGACTAGCTACCATGTACTCTACCTCCACTGTGCTAAGTGAAACTGAACTCTGTTTCCGGCTATACCAAGAAACTACAACTAACCCAAGGTTGAAGATTCCTCTAGAAGTGCTCTTCCTGTCTGATGGACTACCTGCCCAATCTGCATCTGTGAAGCCTTGGAGCTTCACTCCCTCTATCCGCCTGTACCATAATCCATACTGTGTAGTGCCTCTGAGATATCTCAGCACATGCTTTGCCACCTTCCAAAATAACTTGGTTGGCTGAACCATAGCTTGACTTAGCTGGTTCACTGCAAAGCACAAATCTGGTCGTGTGTTCACCAAATACATGAGTGAACCCACAAGCTGCCTATAAACAGTAGCAGCTACTACCTCACCTAAAGTAGCATCCTCCTTCCTCCAGTTACCTACTAGAGGAGTCTCCATGGGCTTACACATCTCCATGTGGAAGCGCCTGAGTATCTCATTCGCATACTTGCCTTGAGACATAAATACTTCCCCATCTCTCTGCCACACCTCCATGCGTAGAAAGTAGTGCATGAGGCCCATGTCCTTCATATCGAACTCTCTTGCAAGATCCTTCTTGTAAGACTTGATAAACTAATCATCACGTGTCAAAATTAGATCATCAACATAAAGTACAACAATCAATAGCTTACCATCTATAATGATGCAGTAGAGGATTGCAACCACTTCACTCTTGGTGAAGCCCAACCTGGTGAAATAGCTGTCAATCTTGGTATACCAAGCATGGGGTGCTTCCTTCAGCCCATACAATGCTCGCTTGAGACACATGTGACTCACGATTGAAGGTCTCAAATCTCTCTGGCTGCTCTATGTATACCACTTCCTCAATCTCCTCACTGAGGAATGCTATCTTGACATCCATCTGTTGGATCTACCAACCCATCTGTGATGATAGTGCTAAAATCGATCTAATCGATGAGTACCTTGCAACAGGAGCAAAGGTCTCATCATAGTCAATCCCCTCAACCTGTGAGAAACCACGAGCAACAAACCTTGCCTTGTGTTTCTCAATACTACCATCAGCTGCCTACATTACCTTGTAAAGCCATCGGGAAATAACCACTAACTTTTCCCCCGGTCTAGGAACAACATCCCATACACTATTCTGCATGATAGAATCATACTCCTCTACCATCACATCCACCCAAACTAGCTACTGCACTGCCTCAAAAGAAGAAATATCGATCACTACACACTCCCAGACCAGGGCCATGTAGCCAATGTATCTATCGAGAGATCTCCTCTGTCTGTGCTGAGAGGATGGTTTCCCTGCATTCTCTCTCACATCCTGCATCAATCTGTCGGCTTCCCATGAGAATTTCCACCCCTCTCTAGAAGACTCTCCAGCAGTGGTGATCTCCACTACTGGAATCTCTGCACGCAGTTGATCCGCATCATCAGGAGGCTCCTCCTCCTTAGGAACTAATAGTTCCTCGTCATCACCATGCAACTTGAGCTCCCTCTCAAGTGATACTCGCATGGCTCACTGCTCATCGAACTTCAGAACCCTGCGCACTACGGTCCTCTGACAGACAGGCAGAAACACACGATCGTTGTGAGGTGTATCCGTGTACCTTACAAGTATTCCCAACTCAGTTGTTGGTTCTAGCTTCTTCCAAGCATCTTTGGTCACATGACAGAAGACTAGTGATCCAAAGATGCGAAAGTGACTCTCATCTGGTCTCTTCCCCGAAAAGGCCTCCATAGGTGTCTTCATCCCCAAAATACGATGAGGACTTTTGTTCTGAATATATATTGTTGCATTGCATGCCTCAGCCCACAGATGAAGTGGTAGTCCTTGCTCATGCAACATCAATCGAGATGCGCCCACAATAGATCTATTCTTCCTTTCAACCATCCCATTCTGCTGTGGGTTTTGAGGTACCATCAGTTCCCATTTAATTCCTTCTGAAGCACGGAAGTCCTTATATTGTTGGGAAATATACTCTCCACCATTATCACTTCGCAAGGCCTTTACTTTCATCCCTGATTCTTTCTCTGCCAAAGCTTTGAACTCACAAAACTTCAAGAAGGTTTGATCCTTCTTTTGCATGAAGTAGATCCAACATCTGCGAGAAAAATCATCAACAAAAATAACATAATACCTTTTCTTTCCAATGGAGGTTGTAGAGAAGGGCTCGCATACATCTGAATGAACTCACTCTAAAACTGCTCGATGATGAAAAGAAGATTTTGCATACTTACCCAAATTGAAAACTTTGCATGTGCTCACTTGCTCCAGCTTGCACTTGAGTAATCCAGTAGAAATTTGCTGCATGATATTCAAGGCCCCATGATGCAAGTGGCCCAGTCTCCTATGCCATAACTCACCAATATCTTGGCCATGCATCACCTCTACTTTGGAACTCAAAGCAGCACAGTCTTCTACCTGTAAATTATAGAGATTCTTAACTCGAATCCTTATCTGTTTGGTCTGTCCAGTGCTGATATGCCTTAGGAAAACCTTTCCAAACTAAAGACTACATCATAGCCTTTATCTTCAAGCATAGAAATAGACACAAGATTCTCTTCCAGCCCTAGTACATACATAACATTCGAAAGAGAGAGGAGAGAACCATGCTCCCTCTGAAACATAACTGTACCTTCACCTGAGACATGGTACTTTCCATCATCACCCATCTCGATCCATATCTAGAGATCCTTCTCCTCCAAAGTGCTAAAAATAGTCTTGTGACCTGACATGTGGAAAGAAGCTCCACTATCCAAGTACCAAACACATCCCATGCTGGATGAAACCATGCATGCAATAAGTGAGAAATCCATCTCAAATTGTGAAGCTAGAGCATCACCATCAGATTCCTTGGAGGAACCTTTCTTGGACTTCTTCCTCTTTGGGCAACTAGTAGCGTAGTGACCCAACTCATGACAATGAAAGCATCTCACCTTTGGCTTGTCAAACTTCTTCCCTCCTTGAGAAGACTTCGATTGGGATGCCTTCCCTTTCCCTTTCTTAGCTTTAGATGCTAAAGCCAAGTTCTCTTCATCATCATTCTTTGATGAAGAAGCTCCATCTATAGTGTTTCGTCTGATCTCCTCCTACATCAGATCCGACCATATTCGTTCCCAATCTGGAAGTTTATCCCTTCCATTCACTGAGTCCTGGTAGCTATTCCAGCTCTTACGAAGGCCAGGGAGTGCTAGACTCACCATATCATCATCAACGATAGTGACCCCTACGCTTGCAAGCTCATCTCTGCGGTTGGTGAGCTTGTTCAGGAATGTAGTGATCGTATCGCCCTTCTCACACTTGATCTTTAGAAGCTTTTCCATCAGTGCTAGATTCCTCTGATCACTGCTATTCTGATATAAATCTTTCAATGTTTTCCACATTGCAAACAGAGTCTCCTTCCCATGGAGGCTCGAGACTATGTGATCTCGAACTTCCTCTAAGATGATTCTCCTAGCTCTAGCCACATTCTTCTTCTAGTCTACAACCTGAGTAGCATTAGTAGGCTTAGGGACATCTTGATCAATGAAGTCCTTAATGCCATTATCTTCGAATACTGCCTTCATGCGATCCTTGCAAGCTATGTAGTTTGAGCCGCCATCAAGGCCATTCTCAAGCCTCAAACCAGTGAAGGCCATTTGGATGAAATCTGAACTGTGATGAGAACTAGATATCTATATCCTAAATAATAAACTTCGACTTTCTTTCTCTTGCTTGTATATTGTTCCTTGCTTGATTAACTATGCTATGATACCATGTAGAAATTTCACCTGTAGATCAAACTAGTAATGCAACGTACTAAAGCAAAACACATGATCTACTTCTACAAAACATTAAGCAGAAGAAAAATCGATTTCATGAGCAACATCAACCATAAACACATATAACTGATCAAGAGAAATAATCACACATAACACAGGTATATCACTGGGGAAAGCACCAGCATAAAACCCCCAACACTATATTATCAATCAAGTGGAAATCCTCTTCTGGTTACAAAAAATATCAGCTAAAGAGCTATCTTGTACTCTTTGCAACCAAAATATGAAGATCATAGACTCACTATGCCTCAATATATAGGACTCAAGTCCACCAATCCCCTATTTCATTGCACAATTTTGATTGGGGTCCAATTACAAAACATATGTGAATTGGCCCCAATCATACCTACTGTCAACCATAGGTCCAACTACGCAATCCTTGAGGACACTAGTTCCTCCTGCATGCAAGGAATATTCCACAGGAAGGTCCAAGCATCTGATAGTACACTGTCCCTCATCTGATCTCAACTGGGTCTCTAACAGAACTAACATGCAACAGTTATCCATGAGTGAATCCTCAGTTATCTAAAATAATAGTTGCCACATGCATGTAAGCATTAAAAAACTATATTTTATTATTTTAACAACTTGTTAAAATAATCTAACTGCACTTGACTAGTTAGAACTAAGTCAACTGATTCTCTTATTATAGAACTCATACTTAATTCCTCAATCAATGGAGAGAATAAAGGATAAATTCCTCAATGAGTGGGACAACTAATTTTCATGTTCTCACAAAGACTTCAAGTTTAATTTTTCCAACTAATTAACTCATGGAGATTAATGAGTTAATATTTTAAATTGTTGTTACGACCAAATTCGATTTTACTTCCTATAGATAGACTAGGCATTGCTATAAATAGGAAGGGACCCAGAAACGCTATTTTTATAACTTTCTAGTTTTAGCAGTTTCACCTCTCACCCAAGGTGGCCAATGACCTCACTGGCCAAACTTCTATTTTTAGACATGCTATTTTTAGCACATTCTAAATTTAGCATTTCTTGTTGCCCACTTTTCAACAGTATTGTGCCTTCGTAAGTTAATTCAAGATCTATAATAATATTAAGCACAGAAAAGGTAAATGGCATTCACGCTCATCTAAGGTAGTTACTCTAAACAGACAGTTACGTAGAAGTAACACAACGCATAGGATCAATTCGTGAACTTCCAGACCTCATCAAGACATCCCTAGGGTGCAGAAACCTGGTTCCATCACCCTCCCATAAAACCTCAGGTGAGACATCAGTTCGCGCTCCACGAACTATTGCCGAAAGGGCCGGTTGTTTCGGGATTTGTTTGGCTAAAACATTTCTGAACCTGGGTCAGGCCCTAATAAGCCAACAAATGGTTCCGTTGTCAAGACCAGGATCTACCTAAGGGATGTCTAATGTCAGAACACTAGAACCCTACGAAGAAAGAAATTGAATATTGGTTGGATAAGAAGCTTCACGAGTTCATAATACAGGAAAGAAAAACTCCGCAGATATCCAAGAATAGGTGGTTGGATCGCTTCATATATATGGAAATCCATGAGATCTTCTTCACAACCTTCTCTTCAAAATTGTATGATTGGATCACGAGGCTAGCAGATAGCCAGGGAAGGTCCAAGCTCGATTAACTGATAGTGTGGACTCCAAAGTTGGTGCACAGTCTAGAGGCATTTGAAGATAAGATCGCATTGGCCATAGACCATTGGCTGGATCGCATAATAGGAGGGTTTATCACTAAATTTTCTATAGACACGACTATCAGCTACAGCGAAGCAGAAAGACATTTTCTCAAGGGACCACGAGGTAAGTACATCAAATCCTTGAAGACCTAGATTAAGATGTTGTTATTTGAAAAACAGGTGATGCGAATACATTAATGAGTGGAACGATGCGAAGCAGAAAGGTCTACAAATGTATCGAAGGGTTAGGAAACAATCCTTTAATTTCAACCCCATAAGTGGGCGAGGAAGACCACTCTTGGGTTTCTCTTAGGAGTGTGGTTAGTTTGATAAGGTAGTGCATCCCGCAGTTATCATCCCTGCTAACGTCATCACTACTGTCACCTTCTTCACCTCCATCTTTACCGACACCACCTCCACCAAACCAGTAGTTTAGCATGGCAAGTGCGATCAAGTTGCCTGTATTCAGAGGAGTAGGGAACAAAGATCCAGATCAGTTTTGGTTCGTAGTAATAGCAGTGTGGGAAGAACACGGGGTTACGAATGATAACATTAAGAAGGCAACATTGGTAAGTGTGCTGCAGGATCGTGCACTGACATGGTATATCAAGCACTCGAATGATCACCTGAATGCCGAAATAACAGAAATCCAGAATGCGTTGAACAAAGAATTTAGCTGGCTGAAATCAGTGATGCAGTCGATCATCGGATTCAAGGAGATCGCGATGCTTCCAGGTGAAACCCCCTAGGATCTGGATCAGGGGCTAAAAATTACAATCTATGAGGCTAATAGGACACTAACAGATGCACAGCACTGTGCATGGCTTGTGGAAATGGCGATGAGGTTGCATGAAACACTGATACAGGATCCAGGGTTGGGAGTCCAACAAATCCATGCGCAACTACAAAACCTATGCTTGGAGATGCAAAGTTTGAAGCAGGATATGGCACCCCAGCTAGAGGCATGCAAAGAAGTGTGGTGTATAAAATGTACAGGCCAGGGTCACGATAAGAATCATTGTCCAGTATTAGTGAAATATTTGGCAGGAGGGTGACCAATGTCATTGAGACCGGAGGCACAAGCAGGGCTGAGTGCGACACCTGTGCCCTGGTGCATGATTTTTCAGGTCGGAGGAAAGCATGCAATAGACAATTGTCACCTGTTGCAGAAGTATACCCAGACTTCGTAGCAACTGTATTGTAATTTCTGTAGGTTAGTGAGCCACAATGAGTAGACATGTCAAAGCTATGAGCTAATGATGGAGACCCCAGCTTATCGAATGCAGACAGAAATGTGAGGCCTCGATCTAGTCGCAGTAATTGCACGGGGGGGGGGGGTTCAATGGCGAGGTCGAGGACAAGGAGGAATGGGACCTAGACGAGGGTGCGGACAGTTAATCTGCTATAATTGCGGAGGACCTAGGCACTACGTGCCTGACTGTATGAATCCAATCATGATATGTTGTCCATATTGTTATAAACTTGATGATGAAGCAGTAGATTTTTCGACCTTGATCGCACAAATGAGTGAGAAAGGGGTACTACAGCTCACTCCAACTCAAAATATCCAAATGATAAGGTCTGAACCACGCGAAGAAGACCCCAATGTGAATATGGTGCTTAGAAGCAACGTGACCATAGGGGAAGATAAGGGAAAGCAACCTGAGGATAATACATCAGTTCACAAGGCTCCTATGAAGGAACCTAAGTTTGACTTGGAACGCACAAGGGAAACATTTATGGAAGCTAAGAAGAGCTTCAAGAAGGCCTCTACTTTAGGTAGTAAGGATCAACCAGAGCCAGGAATGGATCCTTTTAGGCTTACTACCTTTTTAGAGACATGCATGAAGCTACTACAAGAAAATAAGGTAGTTAAAGGACTACAAGAGTTAATCACTAGGTGCCCAGGGTCAGGGGAACCACTCATAATTTGAAAGATGGGGAAGCATGCTTTGCACACTGGGAGGGAAATGTGGTTGATGGCACAAATTGGCAAATATGAGATAGATCAGGTAATCCTTGACCTGGGTTTAGACACGAACGTGTTACCAAAACAGACTTGGGAATGAATGGGCAGGCCTACATTACAGTGGTCTCCTATTCAATTACAGATGGCAAACCAACAAAAGATCATGCCCATGGGAAGATTGCAAGGGATAACAGTGGATATCGAAGGTGCGAGTACGCAAACAGACTTTTAGGTAATAGAGATTATGGATGACAGTAACCCTTACCCCACGTTGTTAGGGATAGATTGGGCCACGGATATAAATGGAGTCATCAACCTGAAGAAGCAGAAAAAGCATTTCGAGAAAAAGTAGTTCCGCTGGATCGAGTCGAAGGAGCACGCTACACTCCTGTGCACGAAGATGACAACAACGATGAGATGGACTGCATTTACCAGATAACGACTCAAGACCAGGATAAGGTAAACTCGACTGAAGATGGGAGGATCTCATGCGAGCATGACAGTTCTTGTACTTCGGATTCAGACGAAGAAATAGAACGTTGGCAGAACCAGTTGCACAAAGTAATAATGCTAAATTACAACATGATGTTTAGATCACTGCAGTATGTGATGATCGAAGCAAGGGAACTACCAACATATGATGGGGACACAGGTGTGGATGAATTCTTAGATAAAGTCAGAAGGTCAGTACCAAAACAGCAGCAGTACGACGCGATGGACTGGGCATTTTGCGCGACACCTGCACAATGGTGGAAAACACACCAAAAGAATGATGGGAGCTGGTGCGAATGCAGAAGAAGGATGCATTTACAGTTTGGAAGTCCCCAGCATCAAACGCAAGCCGGGCAGCCAGGGAAAAATAGTTTGTGCGCCCACCTATGTCAATGGCTACAGTCGCGTGCTGGGAAGGCACAACCCAGGCTAAGGATAAAAAATCAAGACTCGAGGCGGAAACAAAAAGAATGATGCACACCGCAAATATCCCACGGCAGAGCATTAACAAGGCTATGCGGGATCATGAAGAGAGTTTACCAAGTGCGACAAAAAGATTGGGCCCTGTGTGTTCCAGTGGTTCGATGGGCCTATACGACCATAAGCAAAAACTAGAGCATGAAAATGATCTCAATGGTGACAAGAAGAGAGGAAAACAGGAGGACAGAGAAGAATCCTCAGACCACGGCTCCCGCGGTAGGGACAAGACGTGAGGACATGGGTAAAGGAATTAGGCAGTTGCAAGAAGACTTTCAGTGAGGAAGCATGAAACTTTGTGAAATCGATGATGAGTGGGCATGACTAGGGAAGAGAAGTATTACATTAGATGAAGAAATCCGCAAAATGGATACTGAAGTCGCGTAAGCAGGCTACGAGAAACTGAGTATAATGAGACTGAGTCCAGCCAGCCCTACTAATACATTAGAAAGAGTTGCGACCCTGCTATCATGGCTCCAACCACACCTTACTAAACAAGGGAAGGTACCATATACAGAGGAACGTGACGCAAAGGCATGTGAAAGATGTTCGCAGCCTAGGCTAGCAGGAAAAGCAAAGCCTCGCACCAGGGGTGCAACCACCTGACTATCTGTAGAAAGCACAATATTAGTGCTCCAGGTAGTTGAAAGAAGGCGTGGGACTATAAACAAGGCTGCAAGAAATATGTACGGAAAGGAGGTTCCACGTAACGCCCGTCTATCACAAGGCTCGCAGTCATGCTTAAGGGGATGTGCTACCACATGGAGAGGCTGGGGGGTGACCGTTGATGTCACCGTCCATGAAAAGAAGGCTAATTTAATGCAAAATGGAATGGGTGGTAAGCTATTAAGACATGAATTACGAGCTAGATCAGGGAGATCTACCGCCAAGTGGGTACGAATGACTCAGAAATGGAGGGAATGGCTAAATTCAAATCCGAATGTTACTATAAAATTCCACGGGATAGTTTTGATGTAACCCTAAGTTGTTTCAGATTTGAGTTAGTACAAAGCAGCGAGCCCCAAGCTACCATGCCACCCATGAGTATGCAACCAAGCGAATCCAGTATAAACACAATGTCAAGAACCAGAGTGTGAGTTACAGGAGTTACCCAGAACCCTTGGTGACCCAAGAGGAGCCTAGAGAGGCAATAGGCACACCAAAGGTACCAAAGTCCCCACGCATGCCGCAACCACAGAAAGAAAATATCCAATGGGGCCGGTCTGGGTATCACCATGGAACCCAAGAGTTAGTAAAGTATCAATGACATAGAAGGGCAAAGCTATCACCATTGAAATAGAGGAGGAGGAGGAAGATTTGCAAGCCTTGATAGCCCAAATTGAGGCACAAGATGATGAGGTGGAAGATATCTCCTGATTACCTTCAGTGATAGAATTATCCCCCTACATTCCCCCGTGGAAAGGGAAAACCAAGATACTGAAGGACCTGGAGGCTACGAAGAGTGCGCTCGAGACCCCGCTCCTTCCGGATGACATAAGGTTTGACGGTCTGTCGTTGGGATGGGTACCGAATATAAAATTCGAAGACTTGGACCTCATGAATAGTGAGAAGTTCCCGCAGTTGGCCGCGGAGAAATTACTACAGCAGAAGTGGTTGCGAGGTGTGGATAAGGCGGGGTTACTACATCTGCGCTGGATACCCCACTACCACGGCGTGCCTATCACAATTTTTTTCATCCAAAAGCTACTGTGTTTAGTACATGATGGGTATCTTCGGCTAAAAGAGTCGATTCCCATCACAGCTGACTTAATTCACAAAATTTTGCGGTTGTCGCTTAAGGGAAGCAATCTCGCAGAAATCACTGGAAAAAGTAGCGACTTGGGCCTCACAGAACCTATGAAGACCAAATATAAGCTAGAAAAAAGGAAGTGAGGGTATGTAATAGCAAGCATCAAGGACTGAGGGGTGCACATCGCCACCCAACTGCTAGCTAGCAAGCTCATGAGGAAATGTCGTGTAGACAAAGTTCCAACATTTGTAATTGTGT
Organism: Pinus tabuliformis; assembly: GCA_031772625.1. NCBI lineage: Eukaryota > Viridiplantae > Streptophyta > Pinopsida > Pinales > Pinaceae > Pinus > Pinus tabuliformis. The sequence goes on from CM062819.1 coordinate 1,685,849,191, forward strand.
TGGCGGAGCAGTGTGCAAAAGGGGTCCAGTTCAATTGGGTGTAGTTTCTCTGTGATGAACTTTTTACAAATTGTAGGGAAGCCCAAGACTATGGTAAGACCTTCCACTATGCATGGTTGCTCTTATCCATCTTGTTGGTTACCGAGGAGCTGTCGGCAAACACCAGTTTCTCGGCGTGGAGCGAAACCTACCCAAGGCCGTGAGGTACACCTCGCTCTGGGAAACAAAAAATGTGGCGAGGATTCGGGAGACAAAGGTATTTTGGACATTTGTAGAGGCTAGTTTACGAATGTGGCTCAACCATAGGCCGCCTTGTCCCTAACAGTATATAACACTTTATAGAGTGCAGTGGAATTCAAGGCAGATATTCATAAGTTGTATATTTTAGCACATAAGGATCCAACCCGAGCATGGAAAAGCTACCATTCATTGCCACAAATGATGCAATCTTCGAAGTAATGGCGTCATGGTCTCCGGAGTGGCGCGCCCCAGACTTGGTGGAACTAGAAAAGATCGCGACATAGTAGAGGAAGAAGGAGACCAAGTTGCGCATCATGAAGCTGACGAAAAGAAAGCATCAGGAACAAGAAGCAGTCATGCAGCAGAAGGCAGCTGAGGCAGCAGCACTAGAGAAAATGACACAAACCACAACCGTACCCACTGAGGAAGCTGAGGAAGGCCAGGAAATTTCCACGGAGAAGGACATATAGGGGGAGGTGGAGACACAATAATGGATAGACCTTACAACAAACGTGACCCAACTCAAGAGGTTGTGTGTCCAGAAGCAGCCACTCATGCGTAAAAGGACAAAGGCAACAAAGAAAATGGAAGGAACCCTTATTGACAAGGATGCTCTGACAGAGTTGATGACGGAGTAGACAACTGTGTTGGGGGCACTCAGAGTGCAGTTGCAGGCATTACAGGTGCGACCCCCAGGATGATGACACAACACCTTGTGGAAGGTATAACTAAAGCTAAACAAATGTTGCGTGCACACACAACGAACAATTTGGTGTTACCAACAGGCGTCGTCTTGGCAGAAGATGAAGGTGAAATGAGGGGCTGGGGGTTGAATTTGGCCTCCCTTCCCAGAGAAACCCTATACCAACTGCAAGATGGGGTAACTAGTGAGCTTCATGCCAGGGAAGCCTACGCTCTCTAAGTCTTGAGTGAGCAGAAAGTAAATTTAGAATAGCTCAGCCTGCAATGTGATAGCATGGTTGCCCAAAACCAAGGATTAGAATAGGTAGTGGAGGAGGCTTGTAGCAGCATTGCGGAGTTGGCCATACCAGCAACACTCCCCACTGCAGAAAAGATTCATCAACTGGCAGCTAGAGTGCGCAAGACCCAGGAGGAGGCTGCAAAGGTTCAGTTGGAGCTGAACTTGTAGATCACGGAGCTGTGACTGAAGGTGTATTCCTCAACACCCCGAAAGTTAGAGAGCAGCGCCACCAAGCCATTCAATTCAGGTTGAGAGAGATAAAGCATGTTGTACAGGACTGCACTGGCTCGTTGGACCAATCCCTCTTAATGCTGACCTCACTCTAGGAGGACCCAACGCTATAGCAGTTAGAGACAGAAGCGTGAGAATTGCAGCAGGCTTATGACAATGTTTGGGGAACCACGCAGATGGTCGCCCTCACCCAGCGATTGGCCAAGATAAGGGAGGTCAATGATTTGAAAGAATAGGTGGAGGGCACACACCAGAAAGAAGGAGGGCTTAAAGCATGCATCCACCCTTAGCTTTAGGAAGCGTTCACGGTCACCACCACAATCGAAAGGATGTTGGCCCAGATGCAGGACACATATGCAAAAAGGCAAGAGGACGCCTCTGACAACGATGCATCAGAGCGTTGCACACAATTGATACAGTAGACAACAGGGGAATGTGTGGCAGACGTCCGCGAAGCACAGAGGTTGTTGGATGGAGTCCGAGCAAAGATCGCCACACTAGCCAAGTGACTCGGGACGAGTCACAATGTTTGTGTTGGGTGCCTATTGGGCAGCAGATCCCCTGCATAACTATTTTGGGGTTTAAGCCAACGATTTTTGGATATTGGTATTGTAAAGGTTCTGCGAAGTGTGTAGAGCGTGAGTTGTAATGAGTCAAGTCAAAGGGTAGTCCGCCTGAAAATAAGGTAAAATAATAAAAAGTGATTCGGCCTGCCCATGGTCTGCATGCCATGGGAATGTATAAATAGAGGAAAGATCTAGGTGTAGAAGGCAGTTTTTGGAAGTTTGAGATAAGATATGAAGCGTTATGGGTTGTTAGTAGCGATATTCATTCCGAGTCTGTAAGTTTGAGTAGAGGGTTGTAGTAGGAGATAGAGGCTCCTTAGTTGTGTGAACGGAGGCCTGGTAAAGTCCGCAGCTATGTGCGTGGACCCCTATAGCTGTGTGCATAGGGCAAGAAGTGGATTGTAACTGGGAAAAGGCATTAATAAAGATAAGTTGGTTTTGGAATATTACGTATCTATTTCTATATTTTGGTTTATGCATCTGTTTACGGTTTATGATTGTGCACATGTCTGTTTATGTTAAATGGTAACTGAAAGTATTTTTCCTTCGTAAGTTAAATCAAGATCTACAATAATATTAAGCATACAAAAGGTAAATGGCATTCATGCTCGTCTAAGGTAGTTAGTCTGAACAAATGACTGCGCGGAAGTAATGCAGTGTGTAGGATTGGTTCACAAACTTCCAGACCTGATCGAGATATCCTTAGGGTGCGAAACCTAGTTCCAGTACCCTCCCATAATACCTCGGTTGAGACCTCAGTTCGTGCTCCGCGGACTATTGCTGAAGGGGCCAGTAGTTTCAGGATTTGTTCGGCTAAAACATTTCTGAATCTGGGTCAGGCCCCAATAAGCCAACACTTTCATATTATAAAATGGCCATATAACATAGTTGAATGCTTATAATGATTGGTTGTAGTTTAATCCTTTGTGATACATATCTGGGCCCTGTAGCTTTTACATATCAGAGATTTTTGTGTGTCACATTGTTAAAACCTCTGATATATCACTTTGTCGATACTCTGATATTAATGGTGCTTCGACTTCTGATTAATCAGTCTGCTGATAATCTGATAAACATCCATCACTGATATCCCAATGCACCTTCTCCTTTGACTTCCAATATTTTCTAGGGTCCAACATTTCAAACCCAATATGGTATTAATTATGGTCTATAAAGATAATGTGTCTACTCCATATCAGAGCTCTCGTATGTAACCACGTTAGAAATTTTTGATATCAAAATATCTCTGACATACCTTTGCACCCACCACTTGTCTGCCTATGTCATCACCTTCAGACCCGATATGGTTATAGAATTGATTTAACTGTAAAACCGTGTCTGCTCGTATATCAGAAATTTTGGAATGGCACACATCTAAAACTCCAATAATACCCTTTCCTCCAATATCTGATAAGATATGGATCCGATACACATATAGACCATGGCTTAATTCAAAGATTGCGTCCATTACATCAAGTGTTTACCATAATATTTTTGTGTTACTGTGTTTAAAACTTTTGATATGCAATTGTTCTGATAAACTCCTATGCTTACGACTTGTCATCTCCAAGGGGCCGCTATTATATTATTTGCAAAGCCATTGATTTTTTTATTGGTTTTGGGTGTAAATAGTAGTTGTTTTCATATTATTGTTTCCACCATTTTTATGGCTAACTCTGATTTTGTTATTACGCTTTGACAAAGGATTTCTAATTAAGCCCAATATTAAAACAAATCTGGTCTATGCCAATGAAAATTCTCTAGTCAAGCAAAGCGATATTATAGTAAAAGAAAAATGTTGTTTCAGTTGTTCCACGACTACGAATTCTTTGATAACAATCTGGAGACAAGTGGTATTATTCTTATCATTGCACAGGCTAAATTCAGAAAATTTTCTTAACTGTACCATCAACATTTTTCCAGACCCCAATCATAGAAATCCTTTTGTTTTATTGTCTTTGAAATTAACTCGATTGTGGAGAGATTTGGGGAAATGTTTTTCTTTCTAAATCATGTATAAATACCCATTGCTAGGCTGAGGTGGTGGGGATTCAAATCCAGGAGAAGTGGAAGATAATATAAGAGCTTATAGCCTATTTGTAGACGAGTTTCATTGCTCATTTGCACTATTGTAGTGGGATTGAAGTCTTCTTTGCAGATAAATATCGAGTTGTTGGCAACGACGGATTTGCACTACTGTAATCTTTTGAGGTTCTGTAACTCGATTCATATTCATAATAAATTTTATTTCTGTAATTGTTGTATGGCACTATTGTTTGCATCGATTATTGAAATAATTTTTTTCAGTTTTTAGTTACATTTCTATTGTATGAGTTATTTGTTGGCTTTAGGACTATTTTTAAATGTTAAATGTTAGCCCATTTAAAATTTTGATCAAGCTACCTTGCAGAATTAATTAGAAATGCATCTTGAAAATTGGAAATTGTATAAGAACAAACATTTATTTCTTTAGGCTGGTTAGCTATCTAAAAGTTTAGAGTTCTCCATGTTTTTTTTCCTTTACATGTCATTTTGTTTAAACTACTTCAGTATTATGACATGAATTTCTCGTTCTTATATATATTTTTATTAGGAGTTGGAGCTATTTATATTTACGTGTATGGCAATTTTTTATTAGGAATTTAGTTGTTTGTATTTGTTTTAACAAGGATTAGATCTCATGAACTATTTCCTTGGTCTATTTACTTCATTTCAATTCCAATTCCTACATGCTTCTGTTCCCGTCCTTTTAAGCTTGCCCTCGATTGAAAGAAAGACTATTCTTTCCTTCAATAGAGATAGGTCTAGGATAAGTGCATCATCGGTTAATTTTTTCATTTTAATTCTTGTTTATGCATCTTAGAAGTCCTCCTCCCAAAGAGGCAAAGTTTAGAGTGGTTTGGCTAAGCCACAAAGCCAGCTTAAAAATCATTCTCTTGCTTGATCAACCAGGTGAATTGATCTGATGTCTCTTATCTATTTGTAATTAGAATATATACCTTCAGCCAATAGAGAAAGAGAAAAGGTATCTGGACCTAGTCTAACCAGTCGGAACTACCATTTAAATGGAAAAGGAATTGCTTTACTTTGTGATCGGGTGGTCTGCCTTAGAATGTTGAAAGGGTCATTTTTCCCGATCAACATTTTTGGCGTTAGAAGGAGGGCCTTGAGCTAGTTGTTCTGTTTGAATTTTTGTTTTATCATTTTTAACTAATCATGGCTCCTATATGCATTCCTACATTGGGTCATGCTTTCAGCTCATCTAAACCTACCAGGGGCATGACCAAGAAGTAGATTAGATCCTTATCTAATTTAAATTTCGACGATGAGAGTAAATTTTATGCCTTAGATCATCTTTCTGATTTTGTAGAGAAATGTGAATCTTTTAATATTATTGCTGACAATGAGATCTACAAAATTTTTACTCTAACATTCTGAGGACGAATCTTCAAAAAGTTCAAAGCACTTCCAGCGAAATCAATTCATTCCAGGAACCATTTTATGTAGGTATTTCTAAAAGCACATCAAAACTATAATTATGATAATTTATGTTTAGAATTAGATAATATTTTCATGTATGAAAACGAATCTTTAGAATATTTTTCTAATAGATTTTGGTCACTTTATTATAGATTTCATTTATGTGATTTACCTTCAACTGAAGATTTTATTGAACATTCCTCTTCCTTTGTTTCTTCTAATTTTGAAGATAATAAATTAAATAATGAAGCACAAGACAAATTTAATTCATTTATTAGTCTTCAATCAAGAAATGATTTTATTGAGCCTCAGCCTAATATTGAAATTAGATCACAACCATCATATTTAGAAAGTTGCAATTAACATTTTCTATTTTCTAAATTGAATGTTTCAAATATAAATGCAGAATTTGAAAATGTAATTGAAACAATTTAAAATGATTCTTGTGACCAACAATTAAGACCAATAGAATCTAATCAAGAACAAGATTTAAATAATGAATATACCACTCTCCCTTCCCTTAAGGAAAATTCTGAAAATTCAGAACACATTTCTACAATTGAAAGAAATTCATTAAACTAGAATTATGATAATAAGACAAATTGTCAAGATGACTCTTTTTAGCCAACATTATATTCTAGTAGTCATTATTTTCTTTATCATGATATATTTTTAGATTAGATTCATTAAATAATGACAATTTTAAGATGTCGGTTTAAAACAAGTTTATCACTAGTTCTGAAAAATCTAAAATTCTTGATGATAATTCTTTAGTCATCAACGACGTTTCAAAATCTTGTTCTCTCATATTTTCTTATTCTATTAGTACAAATTAGTCATTTGATTTCAGAGAGGAGGTGATTCATGATGAATACAGTGCTGATGATGATAAATATTTTTATCCTATACAAAGTGAACTAATTGTAAAAACTGATTTCTCTCATGATGATTCACATGCTATGATTTTGTCTCCTATTGTTGAACACAAATTTATCCTGAACATTTTGATGAGTTAGTTTTGCAGGTTTCTAATGCTTTTCATTCTAATTTTCTATTGGCAACTTGCATCTATAACATTTTGTTGGAATTCCCTCTTAGTGGAAATTCGATCACTAAATTTAATGATAAGTTCCAGAGTTGCACTGTAACATTATGTTGTAATTTTAATGTCCATAGCGATTTGGTTAGGTTTGATTTCTTTCGATTATTTCGTTATCTTTTCTTTTCTATTTTTTTATGTAGGCATGTTCAATATCTTAGCGTTGAACACCCTCGAGATGCATTAACTGAAGACAATGAATATTTTATTTGAAAATTTAATCCTTAATATCAAGAAACTTTTCATTTCTAAATTCACTTGATATTCATTTCATTTCAATTATCTCGTTGTCAGTCAAATTTAAATCTTGAGTGTTTTCATTCACAATCTACCTTGCTACCTTCTCCTTTGGTTAGTTTCGATAGATATTTTCTTTTATGATCTGATATATATTTTCTTGGAGAAAACTTTCCAATAGAGATGGTCTTCAAATAGTTTATGTGTAAATAATTTAATGTTTGTACATACTTTAGCATTAGATGTATATAATCAGTCAGATTTATTTTTTTTGTTTCATTTGTGCTTTTGTTACTGATTTTTTACTTGTGTGTACATACAGTAAATGAAGCACTCGAATGGTTACACTATAAGTTTGATTTTACTTAATCTCAGCCTGCTTTTTAGATTATGATTAGGAATAGCTTAGATTTATTTTTGTTAATGTTTTATAGATTGAATAAAAATATGATTTTAAACATTTTTAAGAAATACATAGAGGAAGATGAAGGCCCATGAGGTAAACTTATTATCAAATTATTCCAGGTATGCATTTTTATGTTCATTATCATTTGTTTGTGCGTTTTTATTTCAATTTGTTATTTTCTTCTTTAGTTTTTCTTTCTTATATTTTGTTTTCTTTTTGTAGGTTTTGGTTTAATCCAGATTTTGTGAATAAGTCAGTTGTGATAAACATAAATTCTAAATGGAATATTTTTCAAGCCTTACTCAGGGAGATTTCCTTAACTTTAAATTTTTCTTATCATTTTTGTGATATGTTTTAAAGCAATATTTGATTAAGGAGATAAATCTATGTTAAGCTCTCAAATGAAATTTTTAATCACAACTCTTCATTAGTTAGTTTTTAATAAACTCATGAAACAGAAACTCATTAAGAAAGACAACACTTCTGCTTGACAAATTCATAACAAGATCTTAATGCCTTATGTCAAGATATTACTTTTATCTTGTTTGAGTTGTTTCTATTTCATGATTTTTCTTGCAATGGTTTTTTTCTTTTTTATTTAGTTTGCATTTCTCTTTTATCCTTCTTTCAGATTTGATTTCACGACATTTCATTTTGTTTCCCTTTGAAAATCCCCTTGGTAATATTACCAACCTTTTAGTTGGAGGGATTTTTCACACCCATCTTTGGTTTCATATATGAGAAATTTTTACTCTTTTTCAATGAAATTCATTGGTAAAAGGAAAAATATCAAAATAATTATCAAATTTCTATTTTTCAGATTTAGATTTGAAACCCTTATTGTTTTTTTTTCTTATCATTTTGATAATATCACTTTATAATATAAGAGATAACTCTATTTTGCAACAACTTATCTTATAAACAACTATTACTAAAACAACACAAAGCAACATAAAAAAATGTTTAGTATTCTATAACTTTGCCATGTCATCCCAATCTCTTAAGGAAAAGATTTGTCTCCCCATCTATTAACATAAAAGTTGTAAAATACCTGAAAGATAGGGGGTCTTCGTAAAGAGCCAGCCTACCATGATCATGGGTCTTGATGGTTATGACATTATCATATACGGTTACCAAGATAGGATAATAGCTTATAACAATTCGTTGTAAGACAAGATGTCTCATCATGAGCTGGCTTGTTGATGACTATCAATGCTTGTGAATGGCATTTTTGTTTATGGTCACCAAGCCAAGACAATGAATTTCAAAGTTTTAAAAAAATAGATTTCCTCGAAAATATTTAAAACATAGATGGGATACTAACATTTCCTTTGGGCTAAGAGGTAACCCTATCAAGGCTATGGACAGTTGCTGGTAGCAGTGGCTCTACCTATGATAATGAGAGTTCAACTTTTCTTATTAAACACAATTATATGCTTTTGTTCTTTAGTTTAAGTTGTCATCAATTAAATAGTTGTTGTAATATGACTCTTATAATCAATATTAGAGATACACAAAATGATAACATTTTGATATCCGTTATAAGAGATTTCATTGAAAATCTACATTCTTAGCACTTTGATTGATTTAACTTTATCCCTTTTTCCTCAAAGCTTCATCACCTTTTAGAGATAACTAGTTCTTCCCAGTGTGTCGCCATTGTTGTGGTAAAAACACAACCCCCCCCATTATTCACTTAATTTTCACTATGGGGAACCTTTAATTAAATGGTTTGTCATATTACTATTTGACTTGCAGAGTTTGGATTGCTTCAATGAGTTCAGTATATTCTTATCTTACTATCATAACTCGTTTGATCTCATTTGGACATTTGGTTTGTAAATGGCGCCTAATTATTGATTTAATATTTTTCACTGCCTTGGCCTAATGATATGTATATAATGTATTTTGCCTTTTTGTTTTATAGGTTTTGTTTTGTTTTTTGTTTTTTTTTTTTTACTTTTATTTGTAAAATATTTATTCATATTTGTAAATGGTATTTTTATTTTTATCACTTAAATAGCCCCCAAGACCAAGTTTTTTATTATGTAGTGTCTATAGCTTCATTATTTAACAAAACCAAGTTGCGTTGGCTTTTGAGCGGTTATAATTCACTTATTATTAAAAAGAGTCATTTTTGTAAATCCTTTCATATTATAAAACAGTCATATAACATAGTTGAATTCTTATAATGAGTGGTTGTATCTTAATCCTTTGTAATACATATCGAGGCCTTGTAGCTTTTACATATCGAATATTTTTGTGTGTCACATTGTTAAAACCTTTGATATATCACTCCACCGATACATCGATATCCATGCCACTCCAACCTCCAATATATCACTCTATCAATATTCTGGTAAACAACCATCACTGATATGCCAATGTGCCTTCCCCTACGACTTCCGATATTTGTCAGGCTCCGATATGTCAGACCCGATATGGTATTAATTTTGGTCTATAAAGATATTGTGTCCACTCCATATCGAAGCTCCCGTATGTACCTACTTTAGAGATTTCTGATATTGGAAGATCTTCGACATACCTTTTCACCCACCACATGTCCGCCTATGACATTGCCTTCAGACCTAATATGGTTATAGAATTGGTTTAATTGTAAAAGTGTGTCTACTCGTATATGAAAACTTTTGGAATGGAACACATCTAAAATCTCCGGTAAGACCCTTTCATCTAATCTTTGATAATCTATGGATCTGATACACATATAAACCATGGCTTAATTCAAACATTGCATCCATTACATCATATGTTTACCATAAGATTGTTGTGTGACTGTGTTTAAAACTTTTGATATGCAATTGTTGCGATAGACTCTTATGCTTGCCACTTTTCATCTTCTTTGGGTCATTATGATATTAATTGAAAATCCATTTATTTTTTATTGGTTTTGGGCTAGTAGTTGTTTGCATATTATTTTTTCCACCATTTTTATGGCTAACTCTGATTTTTTTATTATGTTTTGACAACAGCTTTCCGATTAAGGCCAATATTAAAACAAATCCGATCTATTTCCAACGAAAAATCTCTAGGAAGGAAAGGGGATATTATAATAAAATAAAATTGTTGTTTTTGTTGTTCCACACCTACAAATTCTTCGAAACAAACGGTAGACAAGTGGGATTATTCTTATCATTGCGTAGGCTAAATTGAGAAAATTTTCTTAATTGTACCATTGGTATTTTTCCAGACCCCAATCAAAGCAATCATTTTGTTTTATTGTCTTTGAAATTAACTCAACTATGGAGAGATTTTGGGAAAAAAAAATTATTTCTAAATCATGTATAAATACCCATTGTTGGGCTAAGTGGGGTGGGGGGCGATTCAAATCCAGGAGAAGAGGCAGGATAATATAAGAGCTTAAAGCATGTTTGTAGTGGAGTTTCAATGACCAATTCCACTATTATAGTGGGATTGAAGTCTTCTTTGCAGATAGAGATTGAGTTGCTGGCAGCAAGGAATTTGCACTACTGTAATCTTTTGAGGTTGTGTAACTTGATTCATATCCATAATAAAGTTTATTTGTGTAACTGTTGTATGGCTATATTGTTTGCATCAATTATTGAAATAAACATTTCAATTTTTAGTTACATTTCTATTGTATGAGTTATTTGTTGGCTTGAGCACTATTTTTAAATGTTAAATGTTAGCCCATTTAAAATTCTGATCAAGCTACCTTGAAAAATTAATTAGAAATGCATCTTGAAAACTAGAAATTGTATAATAAAAAACATTTATTTCTTTAGGCTAGCTAGCTATCTAACATTTTAGAGTTATAGATGTTTTTATTTTCTACATTGCATTTTATTTGAACTACTTCAGTACTATGACACAAATTTTTCATTCTTATATATTTTTATTAGGAGTTAAAGATATTTACAATTAAGTGTCTGGTAACTATTTATTAGGAATTTTGTTGTTTGTATTTGTTTTAACAAGGTTTAGATCTCGTGAACTATTTAATTGGTCTATTTCCTTCATTTCAATTCCAATTCCTACATACGTCTTTTCCCGTCATTTTAAGCCTGCTCTTGATTGAGAGAAAAACTATTCTTTCCTTCAATCGAGATAGGTATATGTTAAGTTTTGCATTTTAATTCTTGTTTCTGCATCTTAGAATTCCTCTTCCCAAAGAGGCAAAGTTTAGAGTGTTTTGGATGAGCCAAAAAGTCACCTTAAGGATCATTCTCTTGCCTAATCAACAAGGAGAATTGATCTGATGTCTTAAGCCAATAGAGAAAGAGAAAAGGTAATTGAACCTAGTCTAACTAGTCGTAACTACCATTTCAATGAAAAAATAATTTCTTTAAGTTCTTGATTGGGTGGACTCCCTTAGAATGTTGAAAGGGTAATTTTTCCCGATCAACAGGTAGGTCTCTCAACATTTATCCCAGTTAAGAAATATCGAGCTATCATCGAATAATATGTAAGGAAGATAAGATCTCAAAATGCCATGAGGGTTCACTACTTAGTTTTTACTCAAACATCTTGAAAAGCAACATGAGAATGGTGGTGCATATGAGTATAACTCAAATTCAAGAAAAATTTAAATCATTTCATAGTTATAAATGTAACAATACATATTTTATCCCCTCTCTCTTCATCTTAATCTCTGTTTCTGTAAAGAGGTAGCTATAGAATATACCATTAGAGCATATCTGTTAACAAATGAATTATATCTATCAAAGGAATACAATATACCTTTGGATTCATCATTAAAGTATAATGTAAAATAGTCGTCAATCATTTTCATTATAGTTTAACAATAAAATTATAACATAGTCGTATTAGTCTAAATTTTAGTTTCAAGTAATAATATTTTGAAATGTTGCAACGACTCAAGATACAAGGTTAACTACCTAAGTCTATTTCCAAATACTTGACAAACACGGGTTTAGGGTTGCTCCAAGATATGCCACACTAGCATCAACCATACACAACAGATGAACATCAGTATTCATTCATCATCATGTAAAAACTATTCATATGGGCTAAGGAAGAACCATTTAGGGTTTAAATCATCATCAAGCTATCATATATGTCAAGGCCATGCATTTTTATAGTGCAAGAGTCTAATTTTCATTAAGAAGGTGTGCATATTCCTCCTTGCTATGTAAAAATGCAACCCATTGACTCAACATGCATTTTCAAGTTGAGGTGTGAGTTTTCCTCAATTCCTTGTTTTCATGTAATTCATAATATCAACATTGAACTACCAACTCAAGGCATGCATTTTTTTCCATAGATTGTGCATTTTTCATCGTGCTCTATTTTTATGGAATTTTTTTATATGCATTTTTTACTTTATGCAATTGTTTTTCCTTTAGATGGAAATTGGTTTTAAGCCATGCCATATGAACATCATCATCTCATAAAGGGATTTCCATTCATTTTCAATAATCTCTACCTGAAGACCATTGATATGGCTAAGGAAGAATTAATTAGGGTTGATGACATAATAGGTTTGCACATTATGTCAAGACCATGCATTTTACAACATACCCTATTTTCATGCAAAAAAACACACAATTTCCATTTTGGTTGTACATTTTCTTCTTAAAGAATACACATCTCATCGTAAAGAATGCATTACTCAATAACCTATATATCCATCATCTCATCATATGTAAAATTCACCGCTAGGAGTACATTTCCCTTAAGTTAGCATGCATTTTAAGAATCACTTTTAAATAATTTTGTGTCTTTGTCCCACAACACAAGTTTTTTCCTTTTTACACAACAATGGTTTTTAACTTTCAAAATGCACAAGAAAAGTTATATGCATATGTACAACCTTTTCACAACCCTGTAATTTGTCATATTTACAATATGTATACAAACTGTAATATTAAATAACCTTGTAGACTCACTAAAAAGACTGTTCTTACATCCAAAAATCCAATCATGACTTTCTACATTTTTTTACATGTAAGAAATGTATATCCAATTCACCAAGTTTTCCAAGTGCACCGACTATGAACAACATCATACCATAGTCTTTCATAATCCAACACATGGATAATGTGTGTGTGTAATAATCAACAAATCTAGTAAATCCATATCTCTTATAAATATATGATCACACACATACAAAAATACACATGTATATAAGCTTTAAACCTAATATACAAGCATACTTGCATAACTACCTTTCCGAGTGTACTTATGACACCATTTGTAGCATGTCATCATTGTGACACCTTAGCAGAAGTGGTAATTGTGTCCACATGTGGCATAGTAAGCCTATGATGCACATATTAGGCACCTTAGCGAGTATAATAATCCCTAACAAATAAATTTAATCACCTTAGTGGGCATAATTAAGCCCCTAGGGATAAAATGCATTCCTTAGACGCAAATTTTGTTACAAGCACATGATGAGCCACCATGTGTCTCTAATGGAAATAAAATAATTGTATTTGTAAAGAAAGCAAAACAAAATAATTAGAAGTTAATAAAATCTTACACTTTTATTTTTAGTTTAAAAAAATGCATAATTCTTTATCTTTTAAAAATATTTTAATGTTCATTATAAATAAAACATTTTAATTTTTATTTTAAATAAAATCAATATAAATTTATCTTAATCTTATAAAAGCATCAAATTTTAGAAATGTAAAATTCTTTTAAGCTAGCAATTGTCCCAAAAGGTACAAAGAGAGACTAATAGGATTATTAAATTAGAATTGTTGAATTTCTCTAGAAGAGATGTTGGTTCAAGTGAATTATTAGGCAGTATAAGAGGACCCCCCGAGTTTAAATATGGGCTACTAAAATGCTCTTATAAGATCACTCTTTTGAAATTGATTACCCATAAATTAACCACAACACTTAAAATAAACAGATCTAAACCAACGAATATGATGATACGGGCACTTAAACCCTGCCAAAATCATGGAATGTAATAATTATAATAATTTACATCTCTTTTTAGCGTAAAATTACCTTAATTAAAAAAAACGGATAAAGTCAACACGTTCACAACCTCTCGCTTTGTAGCATGAAGAGCATTTCAACAAATTTTAAGAATTAAATAAGGTGAGACTGAATAATCTGAACAATGCCATGAAATGGAATGGAATGCAAACGAAGACTTGGCCGTATTGCCGTGTAAAGCCTTACCCTTTACTTCTTTACAGACTTGAGCTTCACCGCAAGAAATACGAGTAGGAGCAAATTCTTCACCCTCTGCTTTCACATCATCGTCCTGTAGCAAACAGAGCTCTTTCATTTAACATCAAACATGTGAACCCAACAGCACCAGCATTATCGTCTTTCTTTTGCCAGAAGGAAGATAGTGAAACGAGATATTCACAGCTCGAAATACTGAAATAAGCAGGGACGACAATAAATTTAAATCTTTTATCAGCATAAAATTAGAGAATGTTGAAGAGTCGGATGGAGTAAACATGTTTTCTTTTTAATCTAGGATAATCTGTAACTGGTGAGAGTTATCCTGAACAAACCCAGCATCAAATCCAACTGGCTGCCACTGTAAACCTAGACTAGGTGCAACAGCCTGCAAGCCGCACAATAGAAATTAACTTATGCCTCTGGGGTCGCCTACTCTTCTAACCAAGACACAACAGGTCATATATATACTCAATGAGATTTGAACCTTCATCTCATGGGTTTCACTCAATGAAACTTACCGTTAAATATGTTGACAACCTCTAGGTTTCCAAAATGTAGGGTGTTTACACACATTGAAAAACCCTAGCTAGTTGAAAACAATACCTCACATGGAGAAACCCTCGCCAGGCAATAATTTCACGTTAACTATAGTACCCATGTTCTCTGAATTGACCCCAAAAACATTTCTGCAAACTTTTCAAGATGCCAGTTTTGGGCAAAATGCACAAAACTTCACCTTAATTTTTTAAGATTTCAATTCCAGGGAAAATAAATTACAAAATAACTTAAAAGGCACAGTTTTATTATAGACGTTTGAATTTTTTTCACCATATCGTTTAAATGTTTTTCACCATATCTACTCTTGGAGGTTCTAAAATAAAAATGGGCAAAACCCTAATGGTGTTTAGGTAACTTGTAAAAAAAGGAAATACTGAAAAGTTCAATACCGTTGGCGATGCGGTTTCTGTACATGTAATCACCATCGAATTATTTCTTAAAAGACCAGGAAAATAAAAAAATTGAACACAGACACTAAGGGTTTCAATACAGAACAGATACAAAAACTCTTTGAACGACCTCTAGGAAAGCAAACCATTCATGAAGGACCATGGACCGAGGGGATTGAAAACGTCTGGGAAAGAGTACCTGATATAGAAATGGTTTTTTTGTGATCAATTGTTTGATCAAACCATCTATTTGATTAATTGAAACGGCCCAAATTGCGCAAGCATGCAATTGATGATAAATTATCCGTGCCAAAAGAATAGGAAACCCCTGGCAGACTTATGATGTTCTGGGTGTTTCTAATTTCTTTGGCAATTTCCTTGGAAAGCAGCTTTCAACCTCAGTAAGTTTTGCACAGATGGCATTTTAACCTCGGTTAACTATCTTCTCGGCCTCCAAGAAACAACAGTTCCCTTATGGGGCAAGAGCTCATGGAACTCTTTCAATAAACCACTTCATGACTTAAACATAAGAACAATCGCTTTGTGAGTATGTAATTGTTACAAAAACGCGAGAAAATTCTTCACAATCGTAATTCAAAAATCAGGAGCTACCCTTCTACCCTTTGCTCAGTCTTCAATCAATTCTTCAAATGAAGACTAACATTTCCCTGCACACGAGTAGGATTTTGATATTAATTACAGCATTGTCATCCTTCTATTTATCAATTCCAAACCCTCCTGCCAACAAAAAAATTTACCCCAAAAAACCTGTCAATTAAAAAAATACAACTAAATTTTAAATGGAGATATCTCTCTCACAGAATTTCTGATCTTAGCCCAACTGTCGACCTTTACAGACATAGCCGCATAATCCCTTTGTTTCTTCAAACTTGCCGAAGGAGATTTTCTGTCAAATACATAGTGCAAAAAAGGGGCTTCCTGAATATGCTTGACAATCTGCTAGAACAGGCAATAAAACAAAGAGCAAAAGTCAGAATTTCACCAGCGGGATATATACAAAATGATGATCTTCCTAATTTCTGCCAGAGAATTTGAAAACCAATTAATTATATTTCATCAGATTTCATCTACAAATAAAAACCCATCACTATACTTGCATCAAAAAGGAGAAAGCCATCAGGAATATTGCATCAAAATCTTCGAAAAGTTACAAAATATTAGATTTTCATATAATGTTATTAGCGTACCTCGATTACTGAATCTCTCATCCATTCTTCGAGCTTCTCAGAGGTAACTGGCGGACAAGCTTTCATTTCCTCGGCACATGTTAGCTCATCTACACAAATGGGCAATCAATCATCCCTGTAATGTGTAACAACTGCCTGTAAACTCGGCAATGCTTAAAAAATCTTCAAGCTGCCAGTTTTGGGCAAAATGCACAGAACTTCACCTTAATTTTTTAAGATTTCAATTCCAGGGAAAATAAATTACAAAATAACTTAAAAGGCACAGTTTTATTATAGATTTCAATTTGGCCGAGGGATTCACGGCTTTATAGGTCCTTCCTTTAAAAGTCGATCAGAATGTTTTATAGAAATTTGATTCCCGGACAGTTAAAATAAGAAAGATACAGACGGAGATGTAAATAGCTATTATTTCCAATATGCCGAGACTCTGTAGCTGAGAAAAGCATATGAACAGGAGGTAATCTTCAGAGAAAACAGGTAACCTCCTAGCCAAGAATCAGCAGAATAATCCGACCTACGCGCATTGAGAATTTTTACCCTCCACGCCATCTGTATATTCGGTTCCATATCCTAATTACTCAGCGCTGAAGTAGGTGTATTTGAATCGTAGGTTCTGGAAACATGCGGCACCACCTAATGAGGGTTATGTGGACCATAGCTATTTAATTTTCGCAGACAGACAAAATTGGTAGGAAACCATGCCAGATGTCAACAGGAAATTGAAAGTGTTAGAGGACTGTGTTGATGCATAGGAAAGCCTATCGGCCTAAAAATATAAACTCAATTTTTTACTTTTTAAAATATAAAACTTAAAAAAAAAATTACCTTAAAATTTGCTATCTCTCACTACTTAATAAATCCAATATTAAAATAAATCTAAATTAAACTTTAAAAAATTTCAATTTCAGTTTTCACAAGGAAAAATAAAGTCATTCATATAAGAATAGCATACTCCCGATCCAAGGGTCTCCGCCCGCAAGAAAATCTAACAAAGGATTGTGCACGGGAACCCTTACCTTAGGAATATCCATTCAACTTATATGATTGGCTTCGAAGATATTTCTAGACTTGGCCAGTTAATATTCAAAGATGGTATTTCATGTCATCTTATATTATCTAGAATTTTACGATTGGAGATATATGACTTAAGTCTTTGTTTCAGGGTGGTGACCTTCGTTTCTATGGGCCCTTTAATGTTAACATTTTTGTTCCTACTTACTTGACAATTGGAATAATTTGTCGAAGAGGTTGCAATAACAAATCAAATTTGTCAAAAACTAATGGTAAATTCCATTATGTAAGTGATGACACTTATTCATGTCTTGTGTTGGTAGATCCTTTGTTAAGTGCTAGATCATATGTTAAGTGCCTATGGCAAACTCACCTTTTTTTATGTTTATAATCATTGTTGGGCACCTCTTATTTTAAAATGTCTTTCTTGGCATAACACTTATCCATGTCTAGTGTTTATAGATCATGTATTAAGTGTTTATAACAAATTCACTCACTTTTTTTTATGCTAATACGCATCGTTGGGCACTTCTTATTTTATAATGTTTTTTCGGACTAATTTGATACTTTTGTTAATCAATTTTGAATTTGTGCCACTTTCAACGTTTATAAAAATATTTTATTAAAGTGTTATGCAATTAGTTTTCTTGTTCCTTTAAGCTCCCTTTCATCCAACGTTGAAACCTTAGGATTCTAGGATGTTTAACTATCAAATTTAAACTTTATCACGTGCACACCAAATACCTAAAAACTTGACACCTTTGCAAAATTAAGTTCATATAGACCTATTGACAAGAACCTTTCTTGTTAGAACACAGTTAACTTTTTGTCCCCTTGACTTGTCAACTAATGGATCTTGGGCTATTAGGTCTTGACAGTTGTTGATACAATATATGTGCAAACGCCAAGATCTGGAGCTCCTTTAGAACCTAGGTGTTTAGGCCAACAAGTGCCTAAAAACACACGTACTGATTGAGAACCTTCCATATTAAATCCACTTATCATCAAGAGATTTCAAATACTTCCTTGTAAAACATTACCCCAATATTCTGAAGCCCTCACAGCAATAATCCCTCATGTTCTACACGTTAGCTCCTTGTGACTAAGCCCTATGATTGCATACTATACATTATCGAGTAATTAGGAGATCTTTTGCAAAATTCCACCCTAGTATTATGATCCTCTAAGGGCCCAATGGTGCCAAAACTTTCTCAACAATTATTTTGTCTCTCAGGCTTGTGAGATGATGGATCCCAGGCTATTGAGTGATTATATAGCAAAAAACCACCTAGAGATTCTAGGGCTCTAGGGACCACTTAGCTTGCCACCTCATTCTTCTAACAACCACTGATAGCGCAATGTGTGGTGAGTGCTAACAAGTCCTCTGTCATGTGGCATGCTTGTCGTGCACCATGTGTAACTCACTTTTACACAATTATCCATCCAAAAGTGCCAAAACAGGGTGACACGTGTCCTCCACTACCACGTCACTTGTGCTACCTTGCGTGCCACATAATCGTTGCATCACCTCTCCAATTGGCATGTCCCAAGCATCAAACTATCAAGTTTCAAGGAAATCGATGAAATTTTGCATAGCCAATATTCTGAGGGCCTGATGGGGCTTTTAGAGCTTTGGTGCTCTATCTTAGCACTTTGTAACAATGGTTTAACTAGTGACCAACCATATCAGGTGAATAGTTAATATCATGATCTTTTGTATAGCTAAACACACAAAGGTCTGGATTCTCGATCTGTGGAAGCCTATATGGAACTCTTACTATCAGTTTCATCAACTGCGATATTAAAATTATGTATGTTAACCAATGACATAACTATTGCACCTAACCCTACTAGTGCCACATCGCCCTTCGCCAGTTTTGTATTGCCTTAGGTGGTTTCATGTGGGTTGATGAAGTTTTGGTAAGAAGGGGGGGAGGAAGAAACATCTTCATCATATGCCATGTGTCTGTAATGGTTTACTACCCTGACATCATTTAGAACCCTCATCTTGGTTAAGATTCGAGCATGTTGGGATCCCCCGAAATGTGGCACTAGTAAAATCATAAGGAAAAAACATGATGTTACTTGTGTATTATTTACATAGCAAGGGTTGAATTTAGGGAACCATCACCCTAATTACAAAGAACTCAATCGTAAAGGTAATATGAAGCTTGGAGAGACAGATAAGTAGAGAAGAGTGGAATTTGATATAAATCCAGCCTTGTAATTTTTTTTCCAGTTCCAACAAACGATAACAATTTAAAATGCAAGAAAAATCCCTTGCTAACTATAGAGATATTATTTATAAGAACTGATACTCTAATCCAAGCCGCATTGATCCAATATGCACTAGTTTGTTGATCCAATTTGTTTTGCATTGTGCATCCAATTTCACTCCCCCTAGCATTGACATCAATGACAACACATTTTCCAACACATACCATGATATTTCATAATCCAATACAAGGGTTATATGTGTGTGTGTGTGTGTGTGTGTGTGTTTATGTATGTATGCATGTAACAGTTAACAAATCTATTATATGCATATATATCTTATATATATTGCATGACACAACAACATATAATATTTAAACCTAATATGTAAGCATACTTGCATAACTACCTTCTCATCATACTTGTGACACCATTTGTTTCCCATTGTTATCTCAACACCTTTGAACAATTAAAATTGTGTCTCTAGGTGGCACTATAAGCCCCCGATGCACATATTGGGAACCTTAGCAAGCATAATGATCCCTAACAAACATTTCTAGTCTGCTTAGTAGGAATAATTAAGCCCCTAGGGATCAAATGCACCTTTGAGATAAGAAATTTATGTAAGTTTCAAAACGGGTCACCACATGTCCGTAATGTTTTGTTAGATGCATTTGTTTCAAATCATTGAAGGAGTGTCACAAGTTTTGGAATAATCACCCATACTTGGATTTATGATGAATGTCATGGTACAAAGAGAGAAAAATAACAAAATTTTGATAATTATTTATTAATTTATGATGGTACAGTCAATTCTATCCATATTGTCAAAAATCCCCATCAAACATAGACATCATATACAGTAATGTGACTACTATTTAGCACTATCCTTTCTTTCACTTCTATAGATTGCAAAATCATGTAGTGAGTTAGAAATTCTTTGGTTTAGTTTATTTAAAACTTGCATGTTTTCCAAATCTAGATGTTTCACATTATGATTTGTCATTTATCGAAGCCCAATTATAATTATGTCCTTTCAATATTTCTCCGTGTTTACTTTAATAATAATAATAATAATAAAATTCATTGATTCTTCTTTGCTACCTCTAACTATGGATCTGAGCAATTCACATTTTCCAATTATTTTTTCTAGCATAGTTTTATAAGGAAAAAGCATATAATATACTTCCTATCGTCTAATATTTCAATTTCAAAGACTCTATAGGAATTTTCAGGGTAACTTCCTTAGATAGAACACTAAGGGACACCGCTCACAAACAAATCATAGATTAGTACACCAATATTCTTGACGTGGTTAAAACCCTCAAAGAGGGAAACAATCCACGGCCTGAGCCAACGTAGCCACTTCAATAAATTTATTAATGTAAAAGAAAGAAAATTTACATAAGCTTCTCTCATAAACGGTCACCTTACAAATGACCCTCCATGCTCTTTAAATAGAGATCATGGACGAATCGGGTGTTAAGCCACGGATCAAGTGTCAATAATATCGAGGAGAGAATCAATCGTCAGATCACTTCATGTCTAGAATATATCATGACCATCGGATTGTAAGGTACAAAAGTACATACTAAAGAAACACAATTTACCTAACTCTACACTAGACCAAGTTATACTCAACTATTTCCTATGTGTCAGAATATCCTAACATCCCCCTTGAAGAACAACTTGGGATAGGATTGAAGGATGTATAAATATGACACAATAGGAGAAGGAAGGAGGCATTAGAGCCTATCCCCCCTTAGTGACAAGTTCCTAAACTCCAAACATAAATCGAAGTTTAGCAAACTTCGTCTATGTGACAGCCTTTGTAAAGATATATGCATCTTGATCATCGATTGAACAATATTGCACTTCAAGAACATGGTCATCAATGAGCTTTCTGATGAAGTGCACATGTAGTTCAATTTGTTTTTTGCACTGATGTTGGACTAGATCTTTTCATAGTTGAATGACACTTTGATTATCACACCAAAGTGTAGCTGGATGTTGCTTCTAAAAACCAAACTCTGAAAGGATCTGACAAAGCCACAGGGCTTCCTTAATAGCTTCTACGACGCCACGATACTTTGCTTCTACTGAAGAAAGAGAAATGGAACTTTGTTTCTTGCAAGCCCATGTAATAGGTCTAGAACCAAGAGGGAAGACATAACCTGCAGTAGACTTCCGATCATCAGGGTCACCAACCCAATTGGAATAAGTGAAACCAACCAATAGAGGAGATGCTTCTGTAATGAATCCTAAACTGAACTGCACCTCGAACATAACAAAGTATTCTTTTAGATGCTTTCCAATGATTTTCATGTGGGTTTTTCATAAACTAAGCAATAAGGCTAACATCAAAGGAAAGGTTAGGACAAGTATGGGTCAAATATAAAAGTTTTTCTACAAGATGATGGTATGAGGTAGCTTCAACTTCAGGGGAAGTACAAGTGACTTAAATTTTGGCTCCATACTAAAAGGGAGAAGGGGTTGGCTTACAGTCTTCCATGTGAAAGTGGCGTCGAAGATCATATGCATACTTGGACTGGGAAAGGGAAATACCTTCTTTGGATTGAAACACTTGAAGACCAAGAAAATAATGCAAGTGTCCTAAGTCCATCATTTCAAACTTCTTTCTAAAGTTATACCTCACATGGTTTATAAGGTTGGGATCACTACCAGTAAGGATAAGATAGTCAACATAAAGAACAAGATGTTGGCATTATGATGCATGCCTTGTACTTGATGGAAACCCACTTGTAGCAGAACAAGTATATGGCAACAAGATGATTCTACAGGACATATCAAAGGTGACAAAATGATGGAAAAGAGATGAATCTACAGGTCAAAGGGCAGTTCAGAGAAATCAGTTCAAAAGTGATCTACAATGGCAAATCACATTATAACAGGTCTATTCAAAGGTAACAAAGTAATGTTATAAAAGGAATAAGATGATGGAAAAAAGGACTACAGATCAGAATCAAGAAATTGAGGAAAATAATGTTTTCAGGAATGTTAAGTTATATACACGGGTTCATTGTACAAAAAGAGCGTGTACACATGGGTTCACTATACAAAAAGAGTGTATATGTATGCATGTACTTTCATAGAAGAAACAACGCATATGGGATGAAAAATTAAGGAAATTAAGGTGAAAGAATACCAAGGGGTCAATACCATGTTATTAGCCCACAATATTGAGCGGAGTAATGATTATTTGATCCCATCTAAGAATACCATGGGTTCTAAGCGTTGATTTGATCCGAGGTATTGAGAAAGGCTAAAAATATATAAGGAGGAGAAGATCAAAGGGCTAAGCACATAAGTAATGAATATCTTATGAAGTGTTAGATCAAAAGCAAATATGTATGTTATGAGTTTCTGATGCTTTGCTTGATCTAGACCAAGTATGCACTTGATTATTTGATGATGGATGAGATATAATGATGGATCAGGATCATAATGACTTATGATTATGTGATCTGATAATGGATAGGCTCGATCTGATTGCTAACACATGTTTTATCCTTTATATGTGATAATCTGGGTATGTCTGAAGTCAGGAATTTCAATGAAGTTATAAGTAAGTATTTGCAGATATGTATGTTGGTTTGCTTTGGTGAAGGTGCATATACACGCTGGTTCGACTCTTCCAAGTAGTATATGCAAAAGAAAAGCTTGATGTCTAGGGATAACTAATCTATCACATCAGTGTTGTTGTTTTATTGTTGTTTATCAATGATGTCTTCATTAGAGCTGAAAATAAAATTGATTGTATAAGGATATTGAATCTCGTTGATTGATTGATTGAGAAAGAAGGGTGATCCTTTTTTCTATCTATTTAGAACTCTCTAATATGACAGTAGATCTTCAGAATGTCACTGATTGGTATAGTTTATGGTTCAGAGGTTTTATGATTCAGTATCTTTAGATGTATACACACGTTGGGCTAAAGGAAGTAGAGTATACACATAGGTTGGCTTCATTGAAGGAGCGTATACATTCTGACACATAACTTTTGAGGTTACAATTGGTTCTAGTTATTGATGCAGTGTTATGGGTTCATATCTGTGTACTAGTTATAGTGATCTCTCTATTCCAGTTGATTAGTTGAATTTGATAAAGTTTGACTGATTGTTTGATTCAGTTGTGTCAAAGGTTCAATGATTGTTTGATTCAGTATGTCAGAGGTTCCAGTGATTGTTTAATTCAGTATGTCAGAGGTTTCAGTGACTGTTTAATTCAATATGTCAAAGGTGTCAGTGAGTGATTGATTTAGTTATGATTGACCCAGAGATTGATGATTTGGTTTCATTTATATCAAAGATTGACTGAGGTTCATTGATCGGTTGATGGATGTATTGCAGTGTTGATTGATTTTGAGCTTCAATGTTATTGATGGGTCTAGTATGAAAATTTGATGAAACATGGCCTTCATATTGTAGTGTTGTGTATCAGGAGTATCCAATCTGAAAATTCATGAAGCATGGTCCCTGGACGATGCTGAGGGTTGAAGCATTCAGTGAGGAAGTCGAAGCTTCCTGCCAGTAATGGTTGGTGATTTGATCATGGGGTTGGAGCTCCCTTCTAGTAGTAGTTGGAGAACGAGTGAAGGTTGTACCTTCTATAGGCCGACGCCTACATACTAGAAAACATATTGGCTAGTACAAGAGGTAAGGGGTTGTAGCTCCCTTCTAGTAGCACCTGGAGAATGAGAGAAGGTTGTAGCCTTCTGTAGGTGGGTGTCTGCATACTAGTATGACTCTGCACCAGTACAAAACTGTAAACAAATTATTCCTTATATTAAAAGAAAATAGAAACAACAACAGCAAGTGGTTTTTCTCCCGCATTGGGTTTCCACCTTAAATCTTGGTGTTCAGGTGTTTTTCTTATCTTTGATGGTTTATTCTGGTATTAATGTACATGGTTACTGTTTAATGTTTAACAAAGTACTGATGCACTAATTAAAGATGTACATATAATGAATAACTGAATAATAAGTTCACTAGATATACGCTAGTTGCCTTAAGAACAGTTGCGTGCACACATGAGTTCCCTTTACTGAAGTAGCATATATAAGTCTAATTATGGAAATGAAAAGTTATTTATTTGTAAATACTAATTCACCCCCTCCCCTCAATATTATTCCCAACAATTGGTATTAGATCAGGTCCTTTGGCAGAAGCTTCATTGCTTGAAGGAGATCCATAGTAATAATGGGAAAGAATCAAAAGAAGAAAGCACCTCAAAATAAGAAGACATCTCAAAGGAACTATGACAGCAAGAGAGACTATTGGCCATTATGTGGAAGCAACTCTTCAGATTCAGAATCACCTTAGATTGAAGATGAAAAAGCAAAAGAATTATCAAGTACAAATTAGTTGTCCTCTGGTGATACATTTATCTGTCCATTTGAAGATAATGAATGTGACAACGAAACAACTGAATTTTGTCTTATGGGTCAAAGAGAAAGAAATCAAATAGAGGCATAATTTAAAAAGCTCACATACACGATTATATATCAATAAGATCTATTGGAAAAAAGGGAGTGTACGTACAAAGAAGAGATTACAAGGTTAAAATCTTTGTTAGAGGAAGGAAACAAAGTAAGGAAATAGTATGAGGAAAAGAAGATCAAAGTCAAAGGCTGCAAGATGAAGTGACATCATTGAGAAATGAAGTGAATGGAAGGGACACAACAACCAAGGAACTTATAGAAAGAACCAACTACTGTGAAGGTCTTGAAGGTGTGATAGTTTCTCTAAAAGAAGATCTCAAAAAATCAAATAAGTGGAATGAAGAACTACTCCAAGCATTTGAAGAACAAGAAAATGAAGTTCTTGAATTAAGGCAACAAGTGGAAGAAGGAAGAAAAGCTAAAGAAATCATGAAGAAGTAGTATCTTGAAAATGAAGAGCAATATTAGGTTTGGGTAAATATCCTAAACATTAAATTAGAAGAAAATGATAAACTTTTACGATTTCAAGATAGTACTAAGATTTTGGATGATATTATTAGTAGTCAAAGGTCTCCTGCCATCAAATCTGGTCTTAGTTTTCATTAAACTGTTAAAGGTGAATCTAGCTCACAAACTGAAGCAAGGAACTCTAGTGCAAAATCAGAAATAAGATATCAACTACATCAACAACCAAGGAAAGAAATTCTTCGAAGAAAATCATTTACTCCTAACCATGGAAGTGATAATCGATGTTTTCCTCTAATGAATAATGTTTAATGTTTTATGTGTCATAATTTTGGACATGTTGCAGCAAGATGTAGAAGTAGAATGGTTCAAGCTAATAATCGCCACACAAAAATATCATAAGCTTCCAAGTACTTCAAGGGATATTGTTTTTCTTGCAATATGTTTGATCACAAATCCATTGATTGCTATACAGGGAATATGAAACATATAATATGTTATGCTTGTAACAAGTTTGGGCATATAGCAAAATATTGCAAGAGAAAATTTCGGCTAACATACCAAAGGAGAAAATTTCACCACACTCCAAGGTATGGAAGAAGAAGGAAGTGCAGTCAGAAATACGTGGCATAGCTCAGTATACAGACAGAGCCAACTCAAGAGGAACTAAAAGTATGAAATTTCAGTGCTCTAATTCTCATACACAGTTATCATGAAGATAAGTTATGTATATATGCAAGTTAGAAGCTGCACAGTCGCGTATATGTTGGTTTGATGAAGAAGCAGTGGGACAAACTCAGGAAAAGGGGTCTGATATGGTTTAGTCAATTATCAATTATCTTTTATGTTCTAATTGATGATGATTACAGTCTGTTGATGATATGTAGAATTGATTGATGACTTGATGTATAACTAGTTGATGATGATGCCTTGATGATCCTTATTGATATATGCAATGATCAGATCTTACAGTGCACAATTGGCATAGGTTCAGGGGGAGAATATGTTATGCTTCTAATAATGCATTGTTCACATTATGTTTTGAAGTATTTGGTACTTATGATGTTGAAGTTTTTAAATGATACATCATGCTATGCTGCAGCCATGAGTTGCCTGTGATGAAATCTCAGATGATACTTATATTGCTTGAGCCACATAGTTGTTATTAAGATCATATTTATGGATGATTCTAGATAACCTTTTGATGATGCAAATAATACATATGATATATTTCTTACATGCTGATATTCATAAGGACAAGAAAAAGTACAAAGCTTGAGTACACAACTTCATTATTTGATAATGGGTCACTCATTTCTTTTATGTTGTTGTCATCATGCCTTCAAAGATGCATAAAGTTAATATGGTGCAGTTATGATACATGATTCCTATATTTCTTGGCTCTCCCATGGTTGAGGATTGTTGATGTTGATGGTATCAAGAAAGATTGAAAAATGACTACGAGTTCATGGTTTTCTAGATACATATTTCTATCTTATTGATGGATATACATTATGTTGGATACATGGATGATTACTTAAGTTGCATATTGATAAATATTGTTGGTTGGGCAAGAGAATGGTGTTTTTCCAGGTCCCATGAAGACATAGCTATTTGAAGACATGGATATTCGAAGACATGGCTTACTTAGTCCCATAATGATGATACCTTCTTACTTTATGATGATAGGTTTGATACTCACATATGTTAATTAATTCTTATCAGATGTGGGATGTTCCCTAGTGATGAAACATGGTTGATATATTGAGGGCTCTTGTGGAAAGATCATGCAGTCCTTGATGATGATGTTATGATCATAGATGATGACTATGGTGTTTTCACATACATATGATATGATTTTGTGTTACTACTTGGAGATATGCCATATGCTTAGCTAATTCATGGAAGGTTATGATAAGGTTCTTTCTACTAAGGAAACAGAGAAAGTTGATCTTGATGAGATCAAGAGGATGAGTTGATATCTATATGTGGCATACTTTGTCACAGGTTGATGATATTTACATTGTCATATCTTGGGAACTGATGATGGACATATACAGGTTGTTGGTCTAGATGTTGCTGACAGATGCTTATGGAGCAGATCATATATGGTGTATGATAGTTGCTGATGACTATCATGGTCTTGTTTATATCTTTGGTCTTTGTTATAAATGTCATGTATATCATTTGATGTAAAGGTCATATAAAGGCCCATAATATGTCTTTGTCTGTCATAGTCTTTTAATGAGTCCTTTTTGGTCATATGATGTAATTTGTACCCCCACTATGCATGGGAAGGATGATGTAATAATTGCTATATTTCAGTCATGTATAAACAATTGGTATATTCCCACTTGGTTTGGTAGATGATTCAAATTTGGTATATCCCCATTGCTGGAAATAATACTAAGAGGGGGGGTGAATTATTATTATCAGATCAATAATTTAATTTTCAAAGCTAATTTGTATACACTACTTCAAGTTAGTGAACTAGCATGTATACACAACTGTACTTAATGCAACCAGCGTATATGCAGTGATCTTTTGATTTGCCCAAATTATCATGTATTGAACTTTAACCAGTATATCAGGAATTCATTAGATAGTGCAGTAAAAATAGAATAAAGCATCGCACATAAGCAACACACATGAACACCAAGATATAAGGTGGAAACCAAATGTGGGTGAAAACCACCTACTACAATCGTCTCTGTCTTCTTTTAATAATAAGAAAATTATTTTTACACTTTTTGTACTGGTGCAGTCTTATACCAATACGCAGGCTTCTACCTGCAGAAGGCTACAACCTTCTCTTGTTCTCAAGCTTCTACTAGAAGGGAGCTACAACCCTCTAGCACTTGTACAAGCTGATATGTTTACTAGTATGTAGGTGTCGGCCTACAGAAGGCTACAACCTTCTCTTTTCTTCCAGGGACCACGTTTCATAAATTTTCAGACTGGATCCATCAACAACATCATTCAATCATCAAATATATCTGCATCAACCAATCTCCTTTTGAACCAACCACAACCGAATCAATCAATCACTCCATCAATCTGATCATTCAGAATGCTGTCACCAAAATACAGTAACCATAACCCAAGCCAGAACCCAGAACACTGCAACAGCAAACAAAAGAAATTAAAACATATTTTATAAGGTATATGCTACTTCCATGTGTCGAACCTGCATGCATACGCACTTTCCTCAAAGATAACCAACGTACAGATCTGCAAATCAAATTTATGATGTATACGCTACTATGATATGCGGAACCAGCGCATATACTCTCCTTTTCTAAAGTTAACCTGCGTACAGATCTGTAAATGATGATTTAAACATTACAACTATTCCAGACTTCAGTCATACCTAGGTCATCATATTTTCAGACTACAACATGCGCCAGTTATTCAAATACAATATCAAACAACATAAAGATAATTCACTTCAAGCCTTGAGATCCTGATACATCATTAGATCTTATCCTTCATCAAACGCTAAGGTTCATCCTTGGTTCAGATCAATCACAACACCATAAGACGATAACCTGCATAATAGATCTCACACTTCGTCAGATATTCGATACTTCCATTCTTGGCCCAATGATCTTCTCCTCCTTTTATAGTTTTAGGCCTTTCTCAATACCATGGACCAAACCCACTTAGGATCAATACCTTGGACCAAATACCTAGGGTCAATACCTCGGACCAAATACCTTGGACCAATACCATGGATCAAAATACCATGGACCAAATACTTTAGACCAAAAACTTAGTTTTCCAAGGTATACGCGCTTTTCCTTCTGTGAAAGTGCATGTGTACACTATACGCGCCTTTTGTTCTATTAACCTACATGTATACGCAGCTTGGTCAAGGTGAACCTGTGCATACCCCTCTTTCTTCATTCTATGAAGACTGATCTATAATTATTTGTTGTTTACCTGCTATATTGTGATGTTTAATCCGAGTGAGTTGCCTTCTAAACTGATTCCTTGAAGGTGCCCTGCATTTCATCATATCTATAAACACTACTATCATGCATTCTGTCATATCTGATATCTCTTTTATAGATTCATCTAGTTACCATATACAAGTGAGCTGTTCTGCTACAAGTGGGTTGCCATCAAGTACAACACATACATCATAATGCCAACAATCTCCCCTTTTGGACATGATGGCAACAACCACACCAAGTCACTCTCCCCCTTTGACATCAAGGGCAAAGGGTCATTCTCCCCTTGAGTGCATGTTGAATGCTTTGATATGCTGAAGTGTGCTGATTGAGCTCCCATGATCGAGTCCATGCTCCCCCTGAGCATAAGCAAAGTCTGCAAAAATATGTTCTAAAAGAAGAACATGAATCTATACACACATCATAAATGACCTTCCTATCACCAATGACTCATACATACATCAATCTCCCAAACAAGTGGGGATATACCAAATTTGACTCAACCACCCAACAAGTGGGGATATATCAATTGTTTATACACGTCAAAAACAAGAAACATTACATCATCCACCCATGCATAGTGGGGTTACAAATTAGGTCTTTTCATGATCCTTACATTAAAAGGTATACATGACATATATAATAGAGATCAAATATCTTAAATAAGACCATGATAGTTATCAGAAACTATCATATGATCTGCACCATCAGCAGCATCTGTGAACAACATCCAAACCAGCAACCTGTATATGTCCCTCATTAATTCCCGAAATTTCATCAACCATGTTCTCCCCCTGAACCTGTTCCACCTGTTCACTGTCAGATCTGATCATTGCATATGTCAGTAAGAGATATCGAAGCATCATCATCAATCAGATATACATCAAGTTATCAACAACTTTATGAGGAACAATATATCAGCAGATTGAACCTATCATCAAATGGAGCAGATAACTGACAGAACCATAGCAGACCCCTACTGCTTTTCTTCAAACCAACATATACGAGATTGTGTCCACAGAAACTCGCATATGTATGCGACTACACTTCATGAAACTTGCGTATAACTACCTTTCTCTTAACAATAACATTTAAGAGTAGAATGATATAGAAACTACTCCCAAATTTAGTCTGAGATATTCAAATGTCTCTCTGGGCAATGGTTTAGTGAATATATCGGTAACCTGTTCTTTGGAGGGAACATACTCCAATTTGACCTTTTGTTCAAGCACATGTTCACGTAGGAAATGATATTTGATGGGTATGTGCTTGGTCTTGGAGTGCATGACTGGATTCTTTGAAATACTGATGGCACGTGTATTATCACATAGAATGGAGATGGGTGGAGTACATGTGATCTGAATAGCTTGAAAGGCTTGCATCATCCAAAGTAATTGTGTGCAGCAAGATGCAGCAACCACGTATTCTGCTTCAGCTGTAGATAATGCAATTGAACTTTCTTTCTTGCTAAACCAAGACACTAAACTGGAACCCATATAGAATGCACCACCACTAGTTCTTTTTCTGTCATCAACACTTCCTGCCCAATTCACATCTGTATATGCATGAAGTGTAAGATCTGGATCCCTAGGATACCATAAACCAAAGTTCTGTGTTCCTTGAAGATATTTGAAAATCCTTTTGACTACCTGAAGATGTGATTCCTTTGGATTTGCTTGGAATCTTCCAACTATTCCCACTGCATGCGTGATGTCCTATCGGGTATCTGTTAGATAAAGCAGACTGCTAATCATGGATCTATAAGTTGGTTAATGTACTGCTATTGATTCATCATTTGAGCTAAGATTGCATCCTGCTACCATTGGGGTACATACTGGTTTAGAATCTTCCATGCCATACTTTTTCAGGATCTGTTTGAGATATTTGGTTTGTGAGAGAAAAATACCATCTTTATTTTGTTGAACTTGTAAACCAAGAAAATAGGTAAGCTCTCCAAGCAAGGAAAATTCAAATTCTTGCTACATTACTAAAGAAAAACTCTGACTCATGGATTCTTCATTGCTACCAAAAATGATATCATCAACATACACAACAATTATTAGCAATTTACCAGTGTCCATCTTTGTATATAGATTGCTCTCTGCTGACCCCTTTGAAAAACCTTTTTGGTGGAGATATTTGTCAAGATGGTAATACCATACCCTTGGAGCCTATTTTAGACCATAGAGATTTTTTGAGTTTGCATACAAGTTTTGCATCATTTCCAAGAATGAATCCTTCTGGTTGTTCAATATAGACTTCTTCTTCTAAGTCTCCATTAAGAAAGGCAGATTTTACATCCATTTGGTATACTTTGAATTTCTAAAAACTAAAAAGAGCAAGAACATTCTTATGGCTTCAAGTCTAGCAATAGGTGAAAAAGTTTCTTCAAAATCTATACCTTCTTGCTGAGCATATCCTTTACAAACAAGTTTGGCCTTGATTCTAATAACTTCTCCATTTTCATTCAGCTTGCTTTTGAATATCCATTTAGTTCCTATGATATTTTTATCATGACGTCTAGGAACTAATTCCCAAGTATTATTCTTTTCAATTTGCTCAAGTTCTTCATTCATGGCCTTGAACCAACATTCATCTCTGCATGCTTCATTTACATTTTGAGGTTCAGTGGAAGATAGTAATGCTAGATAGCTTGAAACTTCGGCAATGGTTCTTCTATTTTACACACCTGCCCCTTTTTCTCTTAAAATTTGGGTTTCTAGATGATTTTTTTGAACATACCTAGACGGAGTATTTTCTTCTATCGTTATCTCTTCTTCTGGTGCTTCATTGGTTTCTTCTTCAGAATTACTGTGATTTGATGTGGGAAAAAGATCCTCATCTTCTTCATTGTCATAATCTTTGGTTTTTATCTATTTTGGATTTTTGCATTTTTCATCAACCACAACATCAATACTTTCAATAATTTTCCCAAGTATTTTATTGTAACATTTATATCCTTTACTTCGAGAAGAGTAGCCAAGAAGAATACCTTCATCTGCTCTGGGTTCAAACTTACTAAGTTTTTCATTAGTCCTTTTGATGTAACATTTGCTTCCAAAAACTTGGAAGTATTTTACAGTAGGAGTCTTACCATACCAAAGTTCATGTGGAGTTTGAGTGTTTTTTACCCGAACATTTGCTTGGTTGAGAATAGTGACGATGGTGAATGCAGCTTCACCCCAGAAGGTTGCAGGAGTTCTAGATTCATCTAGCATAGCACGAGCCATTTGTTGAACAGTTCTGTTCATCCTTTTTACCACTCCATTTTGTTGAGGATTCCTTGCGGTGGAGAACTGCCTTTTTATTCCATGTTGTTCACAAAAGTGAAAGAATTCATCTGAGGTAAATTCCCCTCCTCGATCAGATCTAAGGCATTTGATTTTGTGATCTGATTCATTTTCAACCAAAGCTTTGAAGGCTTTGAATTTTTCAAATGCTTTATTTTTATGCTTTAGAAGACCTATCAAACACATTCTGGAAAAATCATTAATGAACAATATAAAGTATTCTTCTCCACGAGGTGACTTTTTCCTTGATGGTCCACATAAATCAGTATGAACAAGTTCAAGAGGCTTACTAGCTGACCCTTCCTTTTCGATGAAGTGAGAATTGATTTTCTTACCGAATTGACATGATTTTCATATAGTATTTTCAGGAATGTTGATATTTGGAAGATCACGAACATCCTGGAATCTGCATGCTTTTCTTATTTGAGAAAAGCTTAGATGTCCCAATCTTCTGTGCCATAGCTAGTTTTCATCATTTTTTCTTAGATAGCACTGTTGTTGTCCTCCCTTGAGTATTTATAGGTTGTTTGGAGTTCTTGCCCCTTTGATCAAGGTTTCTCTTGTATCAATCTCACGAAAAACACATCCATTTGATTGAAACACTACTTCATTTCCTTCATCACACATTTGTATCACACTCAACAGGTTATGCTTTTAGCCATCAACATACATAACATTCCCGGGTTTGAATTTTTCTTTCAAGAAAATAGAGCCTTTACCTTTTATGATAGCAAGAGTGTCGTTTCCAAATGCGACACTCTTTTCCTTTTCTAAGGCATTATATGAGTGTAGTTTTTCTTTGTCACCTGTCATGTGTTTTTAGCATCCACTGTCGATGTACCACTGGTTTTCTTGTCCTTCTGCATACAAGGCTATACCACATCTTTCTGTTTGTGGTTCTTTCTTTCTCCATATTTTGGGATATAATGGAGTTTGCTCCTTTTGAGCTATTTTCCGAAATTTACTTCTGCATTCAGATTCTTCATGGCCAAAGTTGTTACAGATTGAGCATTCTATTTCATTTTCAAGAAGAGAAAAGTTATTATAGGAGTTTTTCTTGATCCTCGTCACATTCCTTAGATTTCGTGCTTCTCTAGTTATGATAGTTTTGTAAGAAACACATTGAGTAGCTTTGTGTCCAAAATTATGACATGAGAAACATTGACCATTAAAGAAGTTCCTACTATTATCGAATCTACTAACCTGTTGATTGTAATTTCTATCGATATTTATATTTGAAGCAAATTGAGTACGATTTACCTGAGATTGATTGTGGCTTCTGTTCATCCTTGAAGTAAATTGAGCTTGATTCACCTGGTGGTCTACTTTATGCCTTTGCTGATGATTGTCAAACTGTTCACTGCTCTTTGCTGCATTAAGATAGCTTTTAGTGGAGGTTGATAGCTCCTGTGATTGAGATGTTTCTTCAGTATATCCAAGACCTATCTTTATCAGAGGAGAGCGCTGCACTTTGATAATTTCATTTAAGGTTTCTAATCCTTTAGCAAATCTAAGGTTGAGAGCTTTTGTTTTCTCAAGATCCTTTCTTAGACCCACAATTTCACATTCAAGCTTTTCATTATGTTTTTCTTTTTCAGCAAGTTGGTCTGTCAAGGTATCTATAATCATATTCTTTTCTTCTAAACAGATTTTGATTTTAGAGATTTATTCATAAAGGTCACCTTCATCTAAAGCATCCAAGAAATCATCATCTTCATAAGCCATCAGAAGTCTATAGTCATTACTATTTTCATCTTCATCACTATTTGATAAACCATCGCTATCTTCATGAGTATAGTAGCTCTTTTTACTTACACTTTGTTTTCTATTCCATTTTGTAGATCCCTTCTCTTTATCATATTTATCTTTATGAGTACATTTCGCAGCATAAT
The DNA here is from genome assembly GCA_031772625.1 of Pinus tabuliformis. NCBI lineage: Eukaryota > Viridiplantae > Streptophyta > Pinopsida > Pinales > Pinaceae > Pinus > Pinus tabuliformis. The sequence goes on from CM062819.1 coordinate 1,685,884,025, forward strand.
GATCGACTCTACCACAAGCAAAACATTTGAAAGATAGTTTACCTCTGAATCTTCCGGAACCCTGTTGAAGCTTCTTAACAAAGTTTGCTTCCTCTTCTTCTTTTGAAATATGTCTTGATTCATTGAGTTTTTCTTTTCCTTTTGCTAAAGCTTTAAATGCGGCTTCTATCATATCTTATGGACCTCCTTTTCTCATCTCAAAGGCAGGTAAGATTTCATGAAGTTGTGTCATAGTAATAGTCTATAGATCCTGCTCTTCTTCTATGGCAGATACTTTTGATCCAAATTTAGTAGATAAGGATCTTAAAACTTTTTCAAATAAGGTAACTCCTTTTATCTCTTCACCTAGATTCTTCATGCAATTAACAATTGCATCTATACGTAAGAAGTAACTAGCTATACTTTCATCATTGTGCATCTTGAGAGTTTCATATTGAATTATGAGAGTTTGCAGTTTAGCACGTTCTACCTGAGAGTTTCCTTTGTAGCTTAGAACGATTTTGTCCCATATTTCTTTGGCTGATTTGAGCTGCATAACTTTGACAAACTCTTATTGTGATAGACTTCCCAATAATGTATTGACAGCCTTGGCATTGGTTTCATGTTGCTTTGTACCTATTGTATCTGTAGGAATTGCTGATGGAAATATGTATCCTCCTTCCACGATTTCTGAGATATCTGTTCCAAGAGATTGAAGATAGGTTGTGGTTCTTACCTTCCAATAAACAAAGTTGTTCCCATCAAATATTGGTGGTTTGATGGATCCCCCGCTTTCTTGATTACTTATGATGGATCTTCTCTCAAGCGATCAAGCTTCTTTCTGAAGGACCTACCTCTAATACCAATTGTTGGAAATAATACTGAGAGGGGGGGTGAATCAGTATTATGAGATCAATAATTTGATTTTCAAAACTGATTTGTATACACTAATTCAACTTAGTGAACTAGCGTGTATACGCAACTGTACTTAGTGCAACTAGCGTATATGCAGAGATCTTTTGATTTACCCAAATTATCATGTATTGAACATTAACTAGTATATCAGGAATTCATTAGACAGTGCAGTAAAAACAAAATAAAGCATCGCACATAAGAAACACATATGAACACCAAGATATAATGTGGAAAACCAATGTGGGTGAAGACCACCTGCTGCAATCATCTCTGTCTTCTTTTAATAATAAGAAAATTATGTTTACACTTTTTCTACTGGTGCAATCTTATACTAGTACACAAGATTCTACCTGCAGAAGGCTACAACCTTCTCTCATTCTCTAGCTTCTACTGGAATGGAGATACAACCCCCTAGCTCTTGTATTAGCTCATATTTTTACTAGTACATAGGTTCTGGCCTACAGAAGGCTACAACCTTCTCTTTTCTTCTAGGGACCATGTTTCATAAATTTTCAGACTGGATCCATCAACAACATCATTCAATCATCAAATATATCTGCATCAACCAATATCCTTTTGAACCAACCACAACTGAATCAATCAATCACTCCATCAATATGATCATGCAGAATGTTGTCACCAGAATACAATAACCAGAATCCAAGCCAGAATCCAAAACGCTGCAACGGCAAACAAAAGCAACTAAAACATATTTTATAAGGTATATGCTACTTCCATGTTTCGAACCTATGTGCATATGCGCTTTCCTCAAAGACAACCAGTGTACCGATCTGCAAATCAAATTTATGATGTATACGCCACTATGATATGTGAAACTAGCGTGTATACGCTCCTTTTCTAAAGTGAACTTGTGTACAGATTTGTAAATGATGATTTAAACATTACAACTATGCTGGACTTCAGTCATGCCTAGATCATCATATTTACAGACTACAACATGTACCAGTTATTCAAATACAAGATCAAACCACATAAAGATAATTCACTTCAAGCCTTGAGATCCTGATACATCATTAGATCTTATCCTTCATCAAACTCTAAGGTTCATCCTTGGTTCAGATCAAGCACAACACCATAAGCCAATAATCTGCATATTAGATCTCACACTTCATCAGATATTCGATACTTCCATGCTTGGCCTAATGATCTTATCCTCCCTTTATAGTTTTAGGCCTTTCTTAATACCATGGACCAAAACCACTTAGGATCAATACCTTGGACCAAATACCTAGGGTCAATACCTTGGACTAGATACCTTGGACCAATACCATGGATCAAAATACCATGGACCAAATACTTCGTACCAAAAACTTAGTTTTCCAAGGTATACGCGCTTGTCCTTCTGTGAAAGTGCTTGTGTATGCTGTATGCACCTTTTGTTCTGTTAACCTCCGTGTATACACAACTTGGTCAAGGTGAACCTGTGTATACCCCTCTTTCTTCATTCTATGAAGACTGATCTATAATTCTTTACTTTTCACCTGCTATACTATGATCTTTCATCTAAGTGAGTTTCCTTCTGAACTGATTCCTTGAAGCTGCCCTACATTTCATCATATCTATAAACACTACTGTCATGCATTCTGTCATATTTGATATCTCTTCAATAGATTCATCTAGTTACCATATACAAGTGAATTTTTATGCTACAATTGAGTTGCCATCAACTACAACACATACATCATAATGCCAACACCCACTTGGTTGTGATATTGATGTATGTATGAGTCATTGGTGATAGGAAGGTCATACTCACATAGTTGAGTTATAGAGTTATGTTATTCTTTTGGAAAATATTTTTTGCAGACTCTACATGTGATCAAAGGGAGCATGGATGGTATAGTGCATATCAAAATGTACAAAGAGGGAGTTTAATCAAATAAGTCAGCATGTGCCTAGGGGGAGCATGATCAATTTTCATATTCAGCTGTTCAGATATAAAAATATTCATTTTTTTCATCCCATTGCCCTTGATATCAAAGGGGGAGAATATTTTGGTCCACCCTTTGCCCTTGATTTCAAAGGGGGAGAGTATTTTGGTGTTTCTAGTTATCTCTAACTGTTTCTACAACTTGCAGTAATCAACACCGACATGGTTGCCATCAAGTCCAAAGTGGGAGATTTTTGGCATTATGATGCATGTGTTGTACTTGATGGCAACCCACCTGTAGAAGAACAAGTATATGGCAACTAGATGAATCTATGAGATAGATTGGAGATGATAGAATGATGGAACACAAATGAATCTACAAGTTGTAGGGCAGTTCAAAGAAATAAGTTCAGAAGTGATCTATAATGGAAAATCACATTATAACAGGTCTATTCAAAGGTAGCAAAGTAATGGTACAAAAGAATAAGATGATGGAACAAAGGACTATATATCAGAATAAAAAATTGAGGAAAAATAATGTTTTCAGAAATGTTAAGTTGTATATGTGGGTTCATTGTAAAAAAAGAGCGTGTACACATGGGTTCACTGTACAAAAAGAGCATATACAGATGCACACACTTGCATAGAAGAAAAAGCATGTATGGGATAAAAAATTAAGGAAATTAAGGCGAAAGAATACCAAAGGTAAATATCATGGTATTAATCCACAATATTGAGTGGAGTAACAATTATTTGATCCCATCTAAGAATACCACAAGTTCTAAGTGTTGTTTTGATCTGAGGTATTGAGAAAGGCTAAAACTATATAAGGAGGAGAAGATCAAAGGACTAAGCACATAAGTAAACAATATCTTATGAAGTGTTAGATCAAAAGAAATATCCATGTTATGGATTTTTGATGCTTTTCTTGATCTAGACTAAGTATGCACCTAAGTGTTTGATGATGGATGAGATCTAATGATGGATTAGTATCATAATGACTTATCTCTATGTGATCTGATAATGGATAGGCTAGATCTGATTGCTAACACATGTTTTATCCTTTACATGTGATGATCTGGGTATGTCTAAAGTCAGGAATTGCAGTGAAGTTATAAGTAAGTATTTGCAGATCTGTATGTTGGTTTGCTTTGGTGAAGGTGCATATACATGCTGGTTCGACTCTTCCAAGTAGCGTATGCAAAAGAAAAGCTTGATGTCTAGGGATAACTAATCTATCATATCAGTGTTGTTGCTTTATTGTTGCTTATCAATGATGTCTTCATTAGATCTGAAAATAAAATTGATTGTATAAGGATATTGAATCTCGTTGATTGATTGATTAAGAAAGAAGGGGTATCCTTGTTGCTATCTATTTAGAACTCTCTAATATGACAGTAGATCTTCAGAATGTCACTGATTAGTATAGTTTATGGTTCAGAGGTTTTATGATTCAGTATCTTTAGATGTATACACATGTTGGGCTAAAGGAAGTAGAGTATACACGTAGGTTGGCTACATTGAAGGAGCGTATACATTCTGACACATGACTTTTGAGGTTACAATTGGTTATGGTTATTGATGCAGTGTTATGGGTTGAGATCTGTCTACTAGTTACAATGATCTGTCTATTCCAGTTGAATTGATCAAGTTTGAATGATTGTTTGATCTAGTTGTGTCAGAGGTTCGGTGATTGTTTGATTCAGTATGCCATAGGTTTCAGTGATTGTTTAATTCAGTATGTCAGAGGTTTTAGTGATTGTTTAATTCAATATATCAGAGATTTCAGTGAGTGATTGATTCAGTTATGGTTGACTCAGAGATTGATTATTTGGTTTCAGTTATATCAGAGATTGATTGAGGTTCATTGATCGGTTGATGGATGTATTGCAGTGGTGATTGATTTTGAACTTCAATGTTATTGATGGGTCTAGTATGAAAATTTGATGAAATGTGGCCTTCATATGGTAGTGTTGTGTACCAGGAGTATCCATTCTAAAAATTTGTGAAACGTGGGCCCTAGAGGATGTAGAGGGTTAGAGCCTTCAGTGAGGAAGTCGAAGCTTCCTGCTAGTAGTGGCTGGTGATTTGATCTGGGGGTTAGAGCTCCCTTCTAGTAGCAGCTAGAGAACGAGTGAATGTTGTATCCTTCTATAGGTCGGTGCCTACATACTAGAAAACATATTGGCTAGTACAAGAGCTAAGGGGTTGTAGCTCCCTTCCAGTAGTATCTGGAGAATGAGAGAAGGTTGTACCCTTCTATAGGTGGGTGCTTGCGAACTGGTATGAGTATGCCCTAGTACAAGATTGTAAACAAATTATTCTTTATATTAAAACAAGACAGAGACAATAGCAAGAGGTGGTTTTTCTCCCACATTGGGTTTCCACCTTAAATCTTGGTGTTCATGTGTTTTTCTTATGTGTGATGGTTTATTCTGTTATTACTGCACATGGTTACTATTTAATGTTTAATAAACTAATGATCCACTGATTAAAGATCAGCATATGACGAATTAACTGAATAATAAGTTCACTGGATATACGTTGGTTGCGTTGAGAACAATTTCGTGCACATGCGAGTTCCCTTCACTAAAGTAGTGTATATAAATCTGATTATGGAAATGAAAAGTTATTAATTTGTAAATACTAATTCATCCCCCCATCTCAGTATTATCCCAACACAAGAATGATAAGTGACTTACCCACTTTCTTGGTGTAGATAGTATTATTAGAATAACACCTAGAAATTCGAGTATCTAAAAGAAAGCTATCCATTTTGGCATACTAAGCCCAAGGAGCTTGCTTGAGACCATAAAGGGATTTCTTAAGCCGACATATAAGGCTGGAGTCTACTTTTATAAATGCAGGAGATTGTTCCATATAGATTTCATCATGCAAGTCCCCGTGCAAGAAGGTAAATTTAACATCCATCTGATGGACTTCCCATTTGAAAGAGGCAATAAGGGAAAGAACAAGGTGGATAGAGTTCATTTTGGAAACAGGGGAGAAGGTTTCAATATATTCAATGACTTCAACTTGTGAAAAAACCTTAGCAACAAGACGAGCTTTATGCTTATCAACTTTTCCATTTGGTCTAAACTTGGTTCTATAAACCCATTTTCATCTAACAAATTTTTGTCCCTTTGGAAGAGGAACAAGGTCCCATTTATCGTTTTCCAATAGCGAACGATTTTCTTTATCATAGCTACATCCCAATTTGGATTTCCTAAAGCTTCTGCAAAGGTGTCAGGATCACAATTTGTTGAAGCTTGATCCAGTAAGGAAGAGGATCTATCAAACTGAGAATGTGTACGATGCTGATATGTAGGATCACCTGCAAGAGCACCTTCTGCATCCTGAGTAGCGCAGACCCATTTTGGAAGCTAAGGAGCTGAAGCAGGATACCAAGACAATGGGAGAAGATTTTCATCCTCATTATCATCATCTGAAGAAATATTTTCAGAAGTAGAATGGATAGAGAGAGGCAACACATCTGCCAAACTAGGATCATAGGCCAATATATTTTCAGCAAAATTTACATCTATTCTAATGATAACATTTTTGGATTTAGGTGGAAGAAGTCTATACCCTTTGACATCTTTAGAATATCCAACAAAACATTAGGGGAATTTTGAGGTCTAAAATGGACCTCCTAAGAAAAATGTACAACCAAAATAACCTTTATAAGGAACAATAGTATTCAATATGATAATGTCAACCATGGGGGATGATTCACCATTTTGGAGTAAAAAAGTAAAAGATTAAAAAATAATAAAATAATAAAACTACAGTTTCAACATGTCTTCTCAACTTATCTCCCTAAGGTTTTACTCAAATTTCAAGTGGGAGTACTCGTTGGATGCAAAATTTAATTCTTCATTTAAGGAGTAGCCATGTTTCATACTTTCTATGGACCCTTCTACACAAAAAATGAGAAATAGATGAAAAAGTGTGATTGCAATTACGTTTTTCATGTATTTATCATTTTTCATGTAGTAGGGTCCATTGAAAATATGCAACATGGGTACTCCTTGGATGAGGAATCAAATTTTGCATCCAATGTGTGTTTCTTCTCAAAATTTGAGTAAACCCATAGGGAGATATGTTGAAAATACAAGTTGAAAAAATAGTTTTTTGCTTTTTTCCCTCTAAAATTTGATGATGTAATCTAATGTTATTTCATTTTTTATACTATTATTTTATAATTTCCTTAGGAGAACCATTCAGACCTCAATATTCCCCTAATGATACATTTTTCACTCTTAAGTTCTAAGGCTTTATGTTTCTCATTTGGAATATGGGCCCATGCTTCATTTCCAAAAACATGAAAGTGACTTACATCTAGTTTAATTCAACTCCATGCTTCTTCTGGAGTGATATTCTTTAAAACCTTAGTAGGATTGTGATTTACTATGTAATTTTCACAGTTAATTACTTCTGCCCAAAAATTAAGACTAACTCCTTTAGATTGAAGTATATAATTAGCCATTTCCTTTAAGGTGTGATTCTTCCTTTTAGCTACACCATTTTGTTGTGGAGTATATGGAACAATATGTTCCAATTGAATTCCATGCTCAGTGCAAAAGTTGATGAATTTGTTGTTAACATATTCTCCACCATTATCAGATCTTATCTCAAGAACATGTTAAAGACTTCACTCTTGAATTTTAAGAATTATACCCAAGTGCGTCCAGAGAAATCATCAATGAAAGTTAAGAAATATTGTAGCGAGAGAATGAAACAACTAGAAGTGGAACACATAAATCACTATGCATAAGCTATAAAGGGGCTGAGGCGTTCCAAGAGGCACGTTTTCCAAAACTATCTTGATGATGTTTTCCGAGTACACATATGGAACAGACATCATCTTTGCAATATACCATAGGAAGACCTGCCACCATATTTTCTTTACATATATTTTTAAGGGAGCAATAATTTAAGTGACCAAATCGCTCATGCCAAAGTTTGCTCACTTCATCATTATGAGCAACATATACTAAGGGAAGAGTTGATGACCCAAAGTTGTTAAACTTATACAACCTTGTGGAATCATCAACAATGTCAGAAGCTAAAATATGTCTAGGATCTCTTAGGTCCTTAATTACAAGATCATGGGGTGAAAATTCAATGATTTTACCTTCACCTGAATGAGTGATCTGATACACGTATAGAAGGTTACGGGATAAGGTAGGAAAAAATAATACATCATTAAATTAACCATTGTCTAGATGAATAGTTCCAGTCCCTACAACACTAAGAGATCTATCATCACCAACATATATATTTTTGGTGATAAAATCATTTAAAGAAGAAAACATGGCTTTGTTTTTGGCCATGTGATAAGAAGCTCCATAATTAATGATCTACTCATGAGAATGAGAAGAAAAAGATACATTTAGTGCATAACCAGACCGAGATGCTTGACAACCACATGTAAAAAGTGTTATTCCTAAAGATGAAGTTGAAGTTGAAGAGTGTTCCAAATGGATGTTATGCTTCTTCCTTGTTGCTTCCAAGGCTTCCATCTTCTTAAAGTGTTTGGATTCTAAGTGGCCATCTCGATTACAAAAGTTGCAATGTCTATCAGTATTCTTCCCTTTGTTTTTATTTGCCTTATCATTTTGTTGAATTGACTTTTCATTTTGAGACTGAAATTTCTTAGGACCCTTGTTTGGTTTATGACAATTCTTTTTAGGATACTGCTTCCTAGGATTCTTTGAATTTGGTTGTTGTTAGGCTTCTAAGACTTTCTTAGAAGAGTTTCCAGTATCAAGACGACCAAGATGTAAGAGTTTTTCTTGTTCTCTTATTAAATAATCACAAAAGGAATCAAAAGAGGGGGACTTGTAGGCTTTTCCTTGATAAATAAAGGCTTCTCTAGTAGAATGGAAGGTGGAAACAAACACACAATAGGCTGGTCCTAACTTCGTAAGAATGGAATAGATAAGGCTACCATCTTCTTTCTTAACCTTAACACCTTCCAAGAGAAGTCTAAGGGTCTTGAAATTAGACAAAAAATATTCAATGGAAAAAACATTATTGGTGTCCAACGTAAACAACTCATATTCGAGTTGATGGGCTCTAATTTCATTTTTAGTTCCAAAAACTTTATTGGATTGTTTCATTGCTTCATCACACGTATCAATTTCTGCAATATGGAATCTAAGGTCTATAGAAATAGACATCCATATCAACCCACGTGCTTGATCTTGCTTATTTTCCAATTTGGATTGTTTATCTTCATCTTTAGGTTTAGACTCTTTGCCTGGGCCTATTCTATAAAGATCTTTACTTCTAAGTAAATCCACAATGTAGGACAATCATTGGAAGTAGTTGGTGTTGTCAAGAATAACTTGGCATGTAATTTCCATTTTAATAGAAACTGAAGTTTTAGATGCTAAAACTAAGTTTTCCAATGGAAATATCTCGAAAATTCAAGCCGATTAAAAAAAAAACGGCTCTGAAAACGACTTCCGGATGAAGAAGTTATGACTTTTTTAAGAAAAGTTGTTGAAGATGCTGACAAAGCACATGAATATTCGAAAGTGAATGATAATGTTATATTTAAAAAAAAAAAAAAGCCCCCCCCCTTCCAAACTTAATCTAATTATCTCACTTTTTTTTAAAGGATTACTCTATGTGACCCACTTTTATAAATAATTGAAAGTCACTTTTACAATGGTACTTTATGAGCTACCCACTAAATTGTAACTTAAACAAAAGATAAAGTGACTTTAGAATTATAAGTGATTCACTTTTACATAAAGTAACTTTAAAACATAAATTACATGTTCTTTTTGAAAAAGTAACTTAACCTAAGACTTTTCTTCTCATAAAGTAACTCTGGACCAAGTGAACTAGTTTAAAAGGTTAGTAATTTTTGGAAAAGAGGAAAGTTTTTTTTTTTTTTTTTTTTTTTTGTTTGTAACTCAATGAAGCTTTGGGGTGCATGCTTACTTGAATAACCATTTTTTTCCTACAAAACAAAAAAACCACACAACCCAAAACAAACATGCAAATAAAACAAGCCTTATGACTTATAGTTAGAATTCGCTGGAAACTAAATATTTTCCTCAATGTTTCTGATTTTCTGAGATCACACTAAGGCATGACAAAAAAGAGCATACACATGAGAAAAATATTTCCTTTCTGTTTCTGATCTGCCCAAATCGCACAGAGTAGCAGTGCAAAGAGCATACACATAAATGAAAGGTATATATCCGGTAATAAAAAAAGAGATAAATAAACAGAGAGATAAATAACTAAAACTGCAAATACAAACTGTATACATCCAAATATTAAAAATGATGTAGCTAGGGCTACCATAAACATTTTCACGTAAAACAAAATAGGTTCCTCATTGGAACAGATGCTCCTAACACAATAAATAAGTCCTCTTCGCCCGAAAGTGGTCAAAAACATTAGATTTAGGAAACGACAGACAGATGCAGTTGTACTGGCTCTGAATTTGCATCGCCAATAGATGCAGCTCTTAAATAAATCTGATACCATGTAGGAATTTACAAGGTAACTTACTTAGATAGAACACCAAGGTAAACCGCTCACAAACAGATCACAAATCAGTACACTAGTATTCTTGATGTGGTTGAAACCCTCAAAGAGGGGAACAGTCCATGACATGAGCCAACACGACCACTTCAGGCAATTTATTAATGTAAAAGAAAGAAAATTTACTTAAGCTTCTCTCATGAACAGTCACCTTAAAAATGACCCTCCATGCTCATTAAATAGAGATCATAAACAAATCGGGTGTTAAGCCATGGATCAAGTGTTGGTAATACCGAGGAGAGAATGAAATGTCAGATCACTTCATGTCTAGAACATATCATGGCCGTCGGATTGTAAGTTACAAAAGTACATAGTAAAGAAACTCACTTTACCTAACTGTACACTAGACCAAGTTATACTTAACACTTTCCTATGTGTTGGAATATGCTAATAGACTCTTATTTAAAAGGCAACTTAAAAATTTGTAAACATAGGAGAATATGAGACAAACATCTACCTCTCTTCAATGGAGTATTCTGAGCACTCTAATGTTAACATTTGTAGAGTCTATGTCTGTGTAGTGTGTGTAAATCTTGAAACTTGAAATACAAGCCATGCATATAGAGAATATAGTTACAGAAAAAATGTATACAAGAAACAAATAAGATGAAATGTGTGAAATAGACCCTTGTATTATGATAAGTTAAAATAGGGAAAGAAATGTTCACTTGCTTCTTAAGGTGGCTACACTTTTCATTGAGTAAATATCCAAATACAATAATACTTAAAAAAACATGACCTCCTATTCTTTTTAATAGACTCTCAATAGCACCAACATAAATCCATCTTAAATAGGGATCTAACATGAGCTGAGAGGGATCCAATTTCTTCACATGAAAATTTGTTTATGAGCCAATATTATTTAATGTTTTGTATAGTTATTTACTTCTTTTTTTAATTTAGATTTAAAATATATATATATATATATATATATATATATATATATATATATATATATATTGGTTGACATGAGAAAAATTTCAACTTTGATGATGGACGAACATCTTTACACATCATACTGGGTTGTAGAATGAGCCTCTCAGTGCAAAAATCCTAACTACTTGTGATCCTATTTTCAATGATTACCAACTATCTAATGTACCTTAAAAGAAAGACACTTTTACATTAAATAACATTATATAATAGATATTATTCAGAAAAAAATAACCATATACATCAATACACTAACTCCTCACTAAACTAAAGTAAACGGTTTATAATAAAACCTCACTACAATATCTCTCAAAAATACCATTACAAATATAATTGAATAAATATTCAATTAGATAAACAATTTATTCAAATGCTATAACGTAAGGAAGTCTAACCAACCATCTTTTTGTTTTTCACCTTTACAACTATTTAACTTTAAAATACAAAGACATTGCAAGTTATAAATAAACAAATAATGATTTGATCATGGAAGAATCTTACATTTCTTTCATATCATTTGAAAAAAATAATGAAAATGAATCCCCTAAAAAAAAATAGGGCACAATGCATAACTATTTGCCCAAAATCTTACTGGAACCTTGAAAATATCATAACTGCTACCTAGCCTTCCTTGATAGAAAGTCTCATAGAAGTGAACAATGTTCCTAGAGGGATTTTATATGAAATGGATGAATCCAAAGGAGTGATTTTTACACAAAATATATAACATCCAAAGAGGTGGGTTAATTTTGTAACGATGTTCATTATTTTACTAGAATTTAGCAAATCTAATTAGTTAAACTTAATCCAAAATGAATATTTAAATTGATTTAAACTAGCATTTGCACCACATGTTGCAAATGAAATGTCGTAAGGAAACAACATAAGAAACACACATTTTCTCTCTCACCCCATCTCTCTCACTCCCCTTCTCATTCTATGAAACCCTCCCTCTCCCCTTCCTCCCTATGTCTCCCACTCTCGCTCTAGTTCTCTCCATCTCTCCCTCTCCCTCTACCTCTCCCACACTCTCTCCATTATATCCCCTCTCTCATTATCTCTCCCACTCTCACTTCCTCTCCCTCTCTCCCTTTTCCTATCACTCTCTCTCCCCCTCTCTCTCCCTCTATCCTCCCCTCTCCTACCCCCTCAACTCCTCTCTCTCTCTCTCACTCACTCTCGCTCTCTCTCTAACTGTCTCTCTTTTTCTCTCTATCACTCTCCATCACATGTTATTTCTCCCGTCCTTCCCTTCCTCCCTCTCAATCTCACTCTCACTCTCTCTCACTCTCACAAATAAAAATTAAATAGAATAAACATATTATTTTTAAAATATAATTTAAATATTCTATTTAAAGTATAAGCTATGTAAACGATATCTATGGAAAATTTCACAACATGTAATTTAAAGCTTATTCAAAAATTGAAATTACGACAGGAGGAAAAAAAAATCATAATACAAAAAGTGTGTATTATTTGAAAGATTAACAACAATAACCGTGCAAGCATTTTTGTAAATGGCATTCAAGGAACTTTTTATTCCTCGCAAAGTCTCTACTATGGCACGTATTCACTGATTGCCCACAACACAATTTGTCGGTCCAATCATGAATAGGATTACCAATTCCATAGAGTCCAGAGTGACTCAGCAATTCCCACAATAAATGGTAATAGTGGGAGTAGGATTAGGAAACCCAATGGAGAACATGGTGGAGCTACCAAATACCAAAATTTTAGAGCGCTTACTCACAATATTTCATTGTATCTCTATAGATCTACGGTAAAAATTATATGATTTTGGAAATCTTGTATATAGCCAATTTTTATGCAAAAATTATGTATATAGCCTTTGTATTGTAGCAAATACTCTGCCACTCGATACATCTATTGATCAAAACAAATATTTTAAAGCCACCAAGATTTTATACATGCATTAGTGGGTCTCCATTCTCCTAGATTGGGAGATAATGAATTGATATTGGCCTTTCTGTAATCCAACCAGTCATCAAGTACATTTCTCATATCAATGAGCTTGGCCTTCAAACCTTTGCATCAGTTTGCATGCATGGTGTAAACATCATCCAAACCTGGGCTCCTCTCATAGAAACCCCCAAAACACTTGGTTTCCAAGAACATAAATTTCAAGCCCATTGCAACAAATTTGGTTGTGAGTTTGAGAATATTTAAGACATCCTTCTCTTTCTGGCCCGGGAAAAAGCATCTTGACAGATACCAATATCTGTAAAATCTGATGGTTCATTCATTGGAACAGATGTACATGAACCATGTGTTAGCATCATTCAGGACATCCAAAGGGTCACCATTGTATTTGTCACATGTCATCCAGATATTTGCATCTTATGCCAGTCTTCCAAAGGGTTTTCACAGCCACATTATGTCAGCGTCTTGCACAAAAAAATATGAGGCACAGATTAGGAAAACCTCAATATGACATGCAAACAAAACCCCAACCCAAACTGTAATATACCTTCATAAGTTGCAAAGTAAAGCTAAATTCCTTAATTATAAGGTGGATTGATGTTGACAAAGTTCAAAACGAATCTATTTCCTTGTTCCAACAATAAAAACCTCCTCTCACCATTAATGTTGGTATAGATTGGACTTTGTGTGAAGGTAATCAATAAGGGATATGTGTCGGCCAATGTTGACATAGAAAATGTTAACCATGATGGTCTCACTATATTTCCATCCTATTCATTAAATTTCATATTATTCTCATCTAATCGATAGGACTGGCTTGCCTGGAATCATGTAATCCAATACATATACACAATCCCCCATATATATATACACGAATTGATTTAGGTAGAGTTTAGTCTTAACCAGGTTATATATATACACTGATTTAGGTAGAGTTTAGTCTTAACCAGGTCTCAGTTTCAAATTAATAGATTGAGAATAGAAATCACCTTGGAGAGAATATATATATATATATATATATATATATATATATATATATATATATATATATATATATATATATATATATATACACCATTCCATATTACACATAATACTAGACAACCAGATGCTTATTGATGATTGCATCCACCATATAAATTTCCTTTTCTTCTTTCTAGAAACCATGCCCATGGACTCTTGGATGGGTTTGTCAGTAAAATCCCCAGAGACTCTGAGATGGCAGGTTTTGTCTTCATGAAAAGAGGACATTAAAGGGAGTTACAGAATTTCCCAAACTGGTTATTGCTCGCAGACTACAGTATTATGAAATGAATCCCCATCAGTTGATGGAGAATGCAACTTTAAATGGCATTCAAGAATATCTTGGCATTATTTACGAATGTTGAAAGAGAGCTATTGAATGTGAATTATGTCCATAATATCCAAAGACATTCCAGACAGGAATCGAATCTAATTTATGTTTAAAATAAATTAATATATTTACAAATATTGAGAAGATATTTCATACATTTATGAAGTTTAAATTGTGTTTATTGAAATAAAATAAATTAATAAGCCACCAGGAAGGAAATGTAAAATTTAAGGTAAGAGGGAAAAGTAATTTATAATTGGTTGAAAAAGTGTGAAGTAAAATTATGATCTTTATGATATTTATGGTCGAAAAAGTGTGAGTCAATTTCGACCTTTTATTCTAGGTTGTTGGGTGAGGACAAAATCAGAGTACCTTCGTTGATATGGAGAGTGGTTGTTTCTATGATATGGACACAATGTATGAGATACCTTTGATATAGAGAGATCCCAGGAATATTTATAGCTCAAAAGAAACTATGCTATAACCTCAAGAATATCTATTTAGTCCCTAAGATAGAAATTCAAAAGGAGAAAATAAAAGAAAATAGAAATTCAGAAGTAATTGTAAAGGTATTGTAAGGCACCTATTGATAAGATTCCCTCCACCAGGTATTGCAAGACACACTTGTTGATAGCCTGCTGCGCCTGATGCCCCAGGTGAAGATGCCTAAGGAAACACATTGTATCCTTTGAAGATGAAAAGGATATTAAACAAGTGATGTTGAATACGATGTTGGTTTGTGTGATGGAAGAAGATGTTGCAAAAGCAAGGAATGATGTGGTAGAAGCAGTACAGTTGAAGTGAAGTGCAATTCACATAATGTTTTATGTGTTCATACTCTTGTGTTGGGTAGCAAAAGCCCCGTGGAACAAGTATGGGGCGCGAAGCCCAAAATTTTGGGTAATATTAGGGTAAAAGACTCAGCAGAAAGCGCGGAGCGTGAGCTATAGGAAGTTGAGTCAAAGGGTAGTCCACCCAAAAATATTGTAATGGAGTTGGCCAGCGGTGGGATCGTGGGCCAAGGGAAAGCATAAATAGAGCGAGGCTCTATGAGGGAAAGTCAATTCAGCTTTTGGATTTTTGATTCTATGATGTAATGGGTGAATAGTCTGAGAGCATTTGTAAGTCCGAGTTGAGGGAGTAGGGTAGAAGGTAGAGGCTCTACAGCTGTGTGTACAGAGGCCTGGAAAGTCTGCAGCTATGTGTGTGGACCCCTACATTTGAGTGCGCAGGGTGGATCTAGATGTATTGGGGAAGATTGATAATAAAGATAAGTTTCTTCTGAATTTTGTGTTGCTTGCGACTGTACTCTTTTATGATAAATGTATTGTTATGATTTCTGCATTTGATACAGTTGAATTCATGTGAACTGGATTAATCTTGATGGGAAAAGTAATCAAAAATAATAAATGTTTGCTTAAAGGCCATTTTAACTAGATCAAACTAGTAATAAATGATTCAATCTGTAATAAACGCGATACAGGTATTCCGATCTGCACAGATCTAGTGTAGCGGGAGGCTGCAGAATAGCGCGCGAGCCTCAAGCCACATCCAAGACATCCCTAGGGTGTGGAAACCTGGTTCCAGCATCCTCCCCTGCTACCTCGGGTGAGACCTCAGTCTGCGCTTCAGGGGCTATTGTCGAAAGGGCCGATAGCTGTGGGATTTGTTTGGCTAAATAATTCTTCCAAACCTGGGTCAAGCCCATATAAGCTAACAAATGGTTCCGTTGCCGGGACCAGGATCTACCTAAGGGGTGTCTAATGTGGTAACACTAGAATCCTACAAATAAAGAACTCGAAGAATGGTGGGATCTGAAGCTCCATGAGTTCGCGGTTCAGGAAAACAGGAACTCGTAGATATCAGAGGAACAATGGTTGGATCACTATATCCTCACGAACATACATGAGATATTATTCATAACATTCCCAATAGAATTGTATTAGTGGATCACAAAGTTAGATGATAGCATGGGAAGGTGCAGATTACATAAACCAATAGTGTGAACCCCAGAACTGGTGCATAGACTACAAGCCATTGAAGATAAACTCACGCGGGCGGTTGATCACTGGGTAGATCGAATCATTGGATGATTTATCACTAAATTCACAATAGATACCACTGTAAACTACAGCGAGGCAGAAAAACAATTTCTCCAAGGATCGTGGGGTCGGTAAAACAAGTCATTAAACACTTTGATTAAGATGTTGTTGTGCAAAAAACAAATTATGTGCATACATTAATGTTTGGGGTAACACAGAGTGGAAAAGGTTATCGAGGAATGGGAGGAGCAGGGAACAGTCCTCTGATTTTTATCTCGCAGGAAAGCGAGGAAGATCTCGCTAGGTTCTCGCCCAGAAGTGCAGTCTGATTGATTACAGAATGCCTTCCACTGATACCACCCCCATCTATGCCATCACCCACATCACCCACATCGTGTCCACCCACACCACCTCAACCCTCACCACCTCTTCCACCACCTCCTAGAATAGGGATGGAAGCCATAGTCAAGTTACCAACCTTTCAAGGTATAGGGAATGAAGATCCAAGCCGATTCTAGTTTGTGATAAACTCTGTATGGGACGTGCAAGGTATAATGGATGAAAACATCAAAAAGGCTATGCTAGTTAGTGCACTCCAGGACCGCGCGCTTACATGGTACATAAAACACTCAACTGACCATCTGAATGAAGGACTAGCAGCTATACAGGATGTGCTTAATAAGGAGTTTGGCCGACCAAAGTCTGAGAACCAATTGATCATTGGGTTCAAGGAAATAGCAATGCTGCTTGGTGAAACCCCGTGGGATTTGGACCAAAGATTAAAGAGTACTATTCACGAAGCTAATATGACGTTGAATGACGGAAAACATTGCACATGGTTTGTGGCATCATTAACACCCCATCTAAGGATGACTCTGTCACAACAGAAGATCTCAACCTAAGCCGAGGCACTAGAGACAACTATGAGGTTATATGCGACCCCGATTCTGGACCCAGGGTTGGGAGTTCAGCAACTCCACACGCAACTTCAGAACTTAATTTTGGAAGTACAAAGCTTGAAGCAAGGAAGAATGCCTCGATCAGGGGTATAGCCGTAGGCACGGTGTATTAAATGTAAAATCCATGCACACGACAAAGACCATTGCCCAGTCTTCACAAACTATCTGGTAGGAGGAGGCCCGATGCCATTAAAAGTGGAAGTCCAAACCGAACAAAATGCCATGCCTGCACTCTGGTGCGTGATTTGCCAGGTGGGAGGGAAACATGCAACAAATAATTGCCATCTATTACAGAAGTATACCCAGACCTCACAACAGTTATATTGCAATGTTTTTCGATCAGTAGGACACGATGAGCGAACATGTCGAAGTTACAAATTAATGATGGAATGGACCATAACCTACAGGATACAGGTGGAAACACGAGAAGGATTTCAAGGACAAGGTTGGGGAAGAGGATGGGGACCCAACCAAGGTTGTGGATAGATAACTTGTTATAATTGTGGTGAACAAGGACACTATGCTCGTGAGTGCACGAACCCAACTAGGATCTCATGTCCTTATTGCGAGCAGTTCGATCATGAATTGGTAGATTGTCCAACATTGCTTGCCCAATTAAACGAGAAAGGGGTGCTTCAACCTTTGCCAACCCAAAATGTCCAGATGATTCATGCGGAACCCTGTGAAAAGAGCACTAGTATAAATATGGTGTGAAGGAACGGTGTAACGGAAGGTGGGAACACAGGAGGGGTGCAAGGCAACTCGCTTATGGGGAACCGTACTGTTGAACTAAAGCAAGGAAGGGCAGGGCCAAATGAAGATCAGCTGAGCTTCGTGAAAGCTACTACCTCAGGTGAGAAGGACCAAATGGAAGCCAAAATGGACCCCTATATGATCACCTCCTTTCTTGACACATGCATGAAATTACTGCGGAATCAGAAGGCTATCTAAGGGCTCCAGGAGTTTATTACCAAGAGCACCAAATTCAGCGAACCCCGGGTGGTACAGAGGATAGGACGACATGCTCTACGTATTGGAAAAGAAATGAGGATGATAGCACAAATAGGATATTATGAGATGGATCAAGTCATCTTGGATTTAGGCTCGGATGCAAATATACTACCTAAGAAAACTTGGGAGCATATAGGCAAGCCCATACTGCAATGGTCCCCGATTCAACTACGAATGGCTAACCAGCAAAAAATCTTACCAATGGGCCGATTGCAAGGGGTGATGGTGGATATCGATGGTGTAACGATCCAAACTGACTTTAAAGTCATAGAGCTTATCGATGATAGCAATCCTTACCCTGCTTTGCTCAGGATTGATTGGGCCATCAACATGAAAGGAATCATCAACTTGAAAAGGCGCACGATGACCTTCGAAACGAAGTCACTTCGTGTAGTAGTTCCGTTGGACCCAGCGGAAGGGGAGCGCTACACAGAACCTGTCCGCGATGAGGAAAGTAATGATGAACTAGATTGCATTTATTAGATAATGGCACAGAACCCCAGTCAGATGCATTACAATGACAATAGGAGAACCTCATGGGAACGTGAGAGTATCTGCACTATCGATTCTGAGGAAGAGACGGAGCACTGGCAGAATCGATTGCAGGGAGTTACAACACTCAACTATAATAGGGTGACTCAATCGGCACGATGTGAAGAAAGACACCACCCAAAAGAGCAGGACGCGACCACTGAAGACCAGCTCACATGTGTAGTACAGGAACCGCCCAGTGCGTTGGTAGACAAGGCGCACACACCGATAGAAGGATTAGGGAAGCTCAGATCCACGAGAAAGTTTCGACTCCAAATTGGAAGATATGCGCGGCGGTTAAATTGGCACAAAATGGTAGCACGAAGAATACAGGTGTATGGCGGACGACCAACACCTCAAACAGACTAGAGTGGACCACAGGATCATCAGGATAGAGGGAACCTCCCCCATACGGCCCAAACAGCCACTATAGGCATAGCTTCTTCCACTAGAGATGGCGTCCTCAACATGGTTCAACAATTGTGGGTTACCATTCGGCATGCAAAACAACGACTTGATGAGTTAGAACAAACTGAGGCCCGAATCCGTGATCACAGTATGGAGTTGGATAAAGCCATAGAGAAACATAAATTAGCAGTAGATGCTCTAGATGATGAACTGGAATGGCCTAAGGAAACCAACATGGTTGGCTTTCCTACCCTGATACGGCTGCACCAAAAGCCACAGGGGCGCCCACACCATAATTTCATGATAGAAGCAGGAGGACATCTAGGATGCGTGCGACCCAGGTCAATGAGGAACTGGGGGACCCACGAGAAGGGTTCACCCTTTTGATTATCCATAAAGGGTTCAGTCCCAGCACCCCACACAGTTGGAAGAGGGTGCACGACTATAAAACAGGCTGCTATACAATGGCACGATATGACCACCAACCCCCTGCAGAAACCGCATCTGCAACCTTAGGGATTCGTTGCTGCAAAGGAAATATGGAAAGTGACCGTTAACAATACTGCTCATGGTATGATGGCACATTTAAAGCACCTTGAAGAAAGTGGTGGTCCATTAAGGCAAAAGCATAAACATCCAAATGACATTTATGAGCTATCACAAGAACAAGATGTCGGTTTTTGGGTTCAATCAATATATAAATAGCGCAAGGGTCACACCACCACGTCGTACTGTCCGGTAAGAAAATCGGCCCGTATTACCTACGTCATGAGCAACGAGGAAGTTGAAAACAGTCCGTGGTTTCTGACATTGCCACAACAATACAAAGATGTCATCTTGAAAGCTCAAAGGCCTACCGCCGATAGTCCATAGCCAGAGTCACTGCAAGAAGTAGAAAATTCTAAATCCCCACAGATTCCGAAGACCAAGAAGAAACCTCCACTTCGAGAATCAATTCGGCAGTTGCCACGAAATCGGCAGGTTGGCAAGTCCACAATGAAGGAAAAAGGTAAAACTATTATCATTGATAGCAAGGAAGAAACAGAAGAGTCTCCCACGAGGATCAAAGAGAACATCTCTGAGGAAGACCCTATACAGCTGGTGCGATGACCCAAGTATATGCCTCCAAGTAAGGGGACAAACAAGGTACCCACAAACCTGGACGAATTCAGCAGTATAATCACTACCCCCTCTCTCCCGAAAGACGTCCTAGTAGAAAATTCGGTGGTTGGCCATGTCACCACGATGAAATTCGACGATTGCGACCTTGCAGATCAAACAAAATTTCCCCATCTAGCGACGGATGCCTTAATGGACCATACGATAGAAGGCATGGTGACCACTCTACAACCAAAGGAGTGGCTGCGAAAGGTGGATGAAGCTGGATTAATTTCTCTCCTAGCAATTTCGCACTTTCTCCGGCCCCATATTACCATGATAGTCATCAAGCAGTTGCTCTGTCTTGTGCATGAAGATACACTATGGGTCGGTAAACCTGTTTGTATCGCAACAAAACTTGTTCACTGGGTCTCGCATCTACCCTACGCCGGACGGAACCCTTGAGAAATTACGGCCAAAAGTAACAATGTGGGAATGATAGAGCAACTAAAGAAGACATATAAGCTCGCCAAGGGAACACGAGGGTACGTCATTGACAGTATCTCCAACAACATAGTCCGGGTGGCCACTCAGTTGCTGGCAGGAAAATTAATGAGGAAATGTCGAAGCTCTGAGGTCTCTACTGTAGTTATTGCATTGGCTGAAGAAAGTGTTGTTGGTGTACAATTCAATTGGTCAGAGTTTCTTTGTGAAGAATTTCTAGCCAAATTTTGCGAAGTCCAGGAAGAGGGCAAACCATTCTATTTTGCGTGGCTGCTACTTTCCCTCATGCTGGTCACTACTGAGCTGCATGACAACAACCAGTTTCCTATTTTAACCCCAGAATGGACGAAAGTTGCGCAGTATGCGTCCCTTTGGGTGACCAAGGACCCAAGCAGAATTCAGGGAATTAATATCTTTTGGGTATTAATGGACATGACTGTGCATCAGTGGATCAATACGTTACCACACTTAACAAATGAAGTTTATGAGAGTATGAAGCACATTGCGGAATTCAAAGCAGATATGCATCACGTCTACATCCGAGCATGGAAGGACCCACCCGAGACATAGACCCCTCTCTAGTTCATTGTCACTAATGATGTTGTTCACAAGATTGTCGAGGCTTGGCCTATGGGTTGGCGAGGACCCATGGCAGTGGAACGAGACGAGGCTATGATTCAGAAACAAAAAGAGGAAGCCAAGCGCGCCGCACAACAAAAGAAGAATGAATAGTATGCTGCAGAGGTTAAGGTAGCACGAGAGGCAAAACTTGTAGCAACGAACAAAACAATACCAGGCGCGCAGACACCAGCAAAGGACAAAGGCACTCAAAAGGAAACCACTTAGTCGACCGCAATGGGTACCCCACTAAAGCACTCAGCCACACCAGAGCGACTGAAGGCATGAAAGAAAGCAAAAGCATCTAAGCCCGACAGTGAAGTTACCACCCTACTGGAGGACAATCTAAATGACATCAAAAAAATCGTTCGCAAAGCTACTCAGGAGGCATTCGATGAGGCTATGTCAGAACAACACATTGTGTTAGGGGAGCTCTGGACACAGTTACGCGCATTGGGATCAAGAATTGTGAAGATAGGCCCTAGCATTTATACAAAATCCTCCGGTATGATAGCTACAAAACCATTGCTCCGAACCCAGGTTTCTCAGTCAACTCCGATTCCGGCAAGCACATTGGTCACCAACCATCCAGAAGACCGAGTAATACTAGAATGACTTACCAGATTGGGATTGAACGTGGCTGCACTGCCACATGATAGTTTGCGACAACTTCACGATAGCACCACAATTGAACTTCATGCAAGGGCCAGTCGTGCTGACAAGATACTCCAAGAGCAAAGAATTAATATTGAACAACTACGGCTCCAACGCGATGAAGCAGTCACCCACAAACAACAGATCGAAAAGGTAGTAGCAGACACTTGTTTGAGTGCTCAGGTGATAAATATTACATGGGACTTGACCGTTGAAGCACAGATTCGTACGTTGGCAACGGAGTTTCGAAGGACCAAGGAAGAGGTCGCACAACTGCAACTCAAACTCAGTGCGTAGATCATATAATTGAAATTGCGGGTCCCACCACCAATGCCTCCAGAGGTAGTAGTATAGCGTCAGAACATTATTGATATGGGGTGCGCAATGCTTGCATGGTCACTCGAAGAATGTACCAAGTTTCTAACTTAGTCGATTGATATGCCATTGTCCTTCAGGAAGATCCCACACTCCACAGGTTGGAAGCAGAGGTTCGGGAACTTCAACACACCTATGATCAGCTCCGGGGAACCGCGCAGACCATTTCCATCACGCAACAGTTGGCTAAGATGAGGGAGGTGCAGGACATGAAAATCCAAGCAGAAGCCGTGAGACAGAAGAAAGCCATGGTGAAAGCTCATATCCAGCCATGGTTGGATGAGGAATTTGTAGTTTCCACCACCATAGAGCATAAGGTAGCACACATGAAGGTTGAATGTGCTAGGATGGAGACAGCCAAGATAGGGGCAGAGATATCGGTACCACAGGTGGAACGGATGCAGCGGATGACGAAAGAATTGATGCTAGTAGCGACGACGCATAGAAGTTGTTGATTGATCTCCGCGCAAAGATGGACGCACCAACTCAGTGACTCGAAACAAGTTACGATGATTGTGTTAGGGGACTATTTGGTAGCGAAAGCCCCATAGAACGAGTATGGGGCACGAAGCTCGGAATTTTGGGTAATATTAGGGTAAAAGACTCCACGGAAAGTGCGGAGCGCGAGCTATAGGAAGTTGAGTCAAAGGGTAGTCCGCCCTAAAATATTATAATAGAGTCGGCCTGCGGTGGGATTGCGGGCCAAGGGTAAGTATAAATAGAGCGAGGCTCTATGAGGGAAAGGAAATTCAGCTTTTGGATTTTTGATTCTAGGATATAATGGGTGAATAGTCTGAGAGAAGTTGTAAGTCTGAGTCGAGGGAGTAGGCTAGAAGGTAGAGGCTCTGTAGTTGTGTGCACAGAGGCCTGGAAAGTCTGCAACTATGTGCGCGGACACCTGTAGCTGAGTGTGCAGGGTGGATTTGGATGTAATGTGGAAGATTGATAATAAAGATAAGTTTCTTCTGAATTTTGTGTTGCTTGAGACTGTACTCTTTTATGATAAATGTACTGTTATGATTTCTGCATTTGATACGGTTGAATTCATGTGAATTGGATTAATCTTGATGTGCGAAGTAACCAAAAATAATAAATGTTTGCTTAAAGACCGTTTTAACTAGATCAAACCAGTAATAAGTGATTCAATCTTTAATAAACACGATAAGGGTATTCCGATCTACGCACATCTAGCATAGCGCAAGGCTACAGAACATCACACAAGCCCCAAACCACATCCAAGACATCCCCAGGGTGTGGAAACCTGGTTCCAGCACCCTTCCCTGCTACCTCGGGTGAGACCTCAGTTCGCGCTTCGCGGGCTGTTGCCGAAAGGGCCAGTAGCTGCAGGATTTATTTGGCTAAATAATTCTTCCGAACCTGGGTCAAGCCCATATAAGCCAACATCTTGCAGGTGAAAAAGACATACAAGAGACTAGAAAAGTGATGTCGCTACAATGAAGGTGCCAGCTGTGACTATGAAAAACAACCGCCAATGAAGATGAAAGAAAAATAGTGATGGTAGAGAAGAAGTGTCCCTAGCCAATCTACACACAAAGAGCTTCTAA
Organism: Pinus tabuliformis; assembly: GCA_031772625.1. NCBI lineage: Eukaryota > Viridiplantae > Streptophyta > Pinopsida > Pinales > Pinaceae > Pinus > Pinus tabuliformis. The sequence goes on from CM062819.1 coordinate 1,685,908,372, forward strand.
TGATCATGGTCCTTACTTGCAAAATCTTTAATTTCTTCTACAATTATAGGATATGAAGAACCTCTACAATGACAATCATTCAAGTCAATCCATTCACCAACAAGAAAATCAGCCATGCAAGAACCGAAGGTAAGACATACTTCAATAATACAAACCTCACTCTAGAGAATAATAGAAATTTAAAAGAGAAGACACCAAATTTTGACAGGGCAAAAATATTTTCACTTAAATCGTGGGATGGAACAAAAGAAGATAGAGAATAGGTTTAGTAGCAAGTAGAGTCGGAAGCTGGGAAGGACACGCTCTTCACCAAGTGGCAGTTGCAAGAAGCTATTGGTAAAGTGGTTAAGATAAAGAAGAAAAATCTACAAAAAAACGAAGAATAGATAACAAATGAGTGGAAAGAGAATGAAAGAGATGTGGCGGATTCTTATGGCAGAGATTGACAGAGGAAGCATGACGACTTGTAATATTTGTGCAACAATTTTTTGAGTGAGATGCTCAAAATTTTCCAACCAAGAAAGTCTAACACAACATCTCTTATCAATAGAACAATACTACACAACACCAAAAAAAAAAAAAAACATTGTTATAAGTTAGATGTACCAATCTATGCATTTTGGCCATAATTTAAGTAGATTTGCCTTCCATTAACAATAATGTATATTTTTTGGATTGAATCATAAAACTTGATCCCATGGAGAGTTGATGCTAGTGAACATGAAGAAAAATCTTTTACAACTTCCAAATCATTTATGCCATGAATATTTTAGCCCATTCTTTCATTTCCTTAAGCCTCTGAATTTTTTTATCTAACTAGAAAAAATGTTGAAAACAACCAAAGTGACAACTTGGAAAATTACATGTGTAACTAGTGGTGAGTTGGACGATTCTAACATCTAGGTGTTGTATGGAATTCCAAAATATAGATTTGTACCTTTAATTCTCCTTTGGCATAATTTTAGACTAGTCCTATGTGCATGTGAACATGCCCTCCTGGCTATATTTGTCAATGTGTCAATATTGGTAGTTTTATGGTATTTTTGCACAACAAAATTTTTTCAGCTACATGTGGAATGGTGGGCCATCCCTCAATGATAACTCATCAACTTGAAAAACTTGATTTGGACCTAAAATGAACCCTGGGGCATGCATTTAGGTTGAGCAAGGAAAAACTGGTTAAGTCTATGTCCAAGGGTAACTTGGCAGACCAAATGCGTGAATTTTATAATGAATTAAAGATTCTTAGATATGGGTTTTGTAGCTTGATTTCTAGAAGTCATTGTTGTAACTTGGGATTCCACATGAAAACAATCGAAGGGTGTCTTCAGTGCATTTTTCTTAGGCCACTCACATTGGTTTGCACTCTGTTTTTTTAAGCCAGAAATGAAAATTTGGATAACAGTTAGACTTTTGAGGCATGGAGGTGGCAGGTAATCCTATCAAAGGATGTTACAAGATTGATAGAGTGCCAACGATGCATTCTAACGCTACATGATTTTATTTTGTCTTATTATGCCAATTTTATTCAATGAGGGTTTGAAGTTATTTCCAAATCATATGAGTTTTTAGATTTATCGATATTTTTTACTAATGTAATTCCAATAAAGGATTTTGTCATATATGCATTTGGTATTAAGTTAAATTATGGCAGGTATTGATTTAAAATATGGCAGCTAGGGGAGTTCATCTCTTTCTTTCTATAACAAGAAAAAGCATCTTGACAAATACCAATCTCTGCAAAATCTGATGGTTCGTTCATTGGAACAGATGTACATGAACCTTGTGTTAGCATCATTCAGGACGTCCAAAGGGTCACCATTTTATTTGTCACATGCCATCCAGATATTTTCATCTTCTGTGAGTCTTGCAAATGGATTTCACAACCACATTATGTCAGTGTCTTGCACAACAAAATATGAGGCACAGATTAGGAAAACCTCAATATGCCATGCAAGCAAAACCCCAACCCAAACTGTAATATGCCTCCATAAGTTGCAAAGTAAAGCTAAATTCCTTAATTATAATATGGATCGATGTTGACAAAATTTGAAAATGAATCTATTTCCCTAGTCCAACAATAAAAACCTCGTCTCACCATTAATGCTGGTATAGATTGGACTTGTTATCACTTAGGTTGTCCTTAAGCTCCGGAAAAGGATACGGCCGAGGTAACCACAGACCAACTTTGGACTGCAGGTTCTAGCCAACCTGCAATCAGAGAGGGCTCTCTCTTTTAGGTTTAGCTTTGTTTAAAATGATTTTAGGCTAGTTATTGAGTTCAGGGGTTTTTGTTTTGTTTTTGGTGGGAAGGAAGATGTCTCAAGTAGAGAGGCAAAACATAGTCTGGTAAGTTTCAAACCATTGGGCGTGGAGTCAAGGAGTGGGACTGCTGGTGCGTTTTCTTGGTCACAAGAGAAATAAGGAGCAAGGTAGCTGCTCATGAAACAACACTTAAAGCTTAAAAGGATGGAATGAGGGATAAGGAATGAGAGGCAATAAAGAATCTCTCACTCGGCTTAAAAGGGGGAAGGTGAATGAGCTCTGTCTAGGAGCAATTAAGAATTCCTAGACAACTGTCAAACATGAAGGGATTAGGGGAAATAGGAGCCATATGGAATTCATATTCATTACTAACCCAGATGAAAACATAAAGAAATAGAAGAAAATGAGCATAGAGGGTGTTTAAACCAATTCTAGACTATTATTTCTTTCTACTGTTTTAGACGGTATATCAAATGGAAAAACAGAGGTAGGGAAACTTATTGAGTCATGTTGCAGCACAAGAATTCCAAATTCACTTCTTCAAAACCATTAGACACAGAGCAGACAATCTTTCCTCTAAGCCTTTCAGCAGTCTTTGATTACAGAAAACATATCAGTTATACAGTGCGAGTCTCCACTGAAGACTACCAACCAACCGACCCTTAAAATAATACAGAGGGTGGTATATATAGGGAAGATTTATCCAAAATTTATCTATTACAGCCGACCTAACAGGTCTGACAGAAAACTGATTTCTTTAACCTAATCTTATCCAAAAATAAATGCCAGAAAATATCTTTGAGCTATGATGGGGGCAGTTGTAACAAGATGAGTTAATGTCTGTCCTGGTGGCTGTGTGTTGTTCATCTCTCATAACTGTGCATTGGTCTTTGCACCCTTGTTGTTCGGCGGCATTGAATGCTTCTGACTGTGATTTGAGAGCTAAGACGGGCTTATGCTGCCTGATTTGACTTTCTGGGGGCTTCATTAATGTACAGGTGCCTTGAGCCACTGAACAAAATCTTTGCTGATACTCTTTGGCGTCCTTTCTTCCTCTGATACTCTTTGGCAATAAATTGATGTTGTTCTAATGTGCTGTGGGTCTTATTCACAAATTAATGGCCGTTGTTCGGCCTCTATTTCTTTCAAAACTGTTTTCGGTTGCTTCCGGCAAGCTTCGCGAAGAAAAATGGGTCATTCGGCGCCTTTCGGGCTTGCTGGGGGCCGCAGAATAAAAAGATTCCCTAAAGATTCCCCATTCAGGCCCAAAAAATCTAGCGATGAGGCGCAAATCGCTCATCAAAAACTGCCTCAGAATTGGATTCCGGGGCTTCGAAGTGTGATCTTTGCCCTTCGCGCCAAAAAAGTGCTGATGACGTTAGCATGACGTGATGTTGTACGACGGGTGATGTCAGTGATGATGTCAGCATGATGACGTGGTGGGATGATGTCAGCATGATGTCATCATGTACAGACGGTGACGTGGCATGACACGTGGCAATGGGCCATGCAGGCAGATGACTGGACAAGTGACTGGGCAGAGGGGGTGACATAAGCAGTGACTGTGCAGGGGGTGACGTATGCGGTGACATCACCGGGGAGGAGGCGGTAAGTGGTATTGTGGCGCACCACCTTTTGGGGAGAGTGGTTTCGTGAGGGGGGCCTCCGCCACAGCCCAGGGGCTGATGCGTGGCGGGAGTATGGCGGCAATACTGCCCATCTCCCGGACGCTAAATCTCGGGTGGTTCGGGGATGGGGCGGCCCGCCCACCGTTGATCTGTGGGGCGGGCGATCCAACGGTTGGCGGTAGGCGCGAGGAGATGGCGGGTTAGTGGGCGGGGATATTCGCGGGAATATTCCCATTTAAATATATAGCGCAGGTGGGTTTAAACAATGGTTTATGTGGGTTTAAGGGGGTTTTATGTGGCGGGGTTTAATGTTTGATGCCAAAACTTTGGGTTGGGGGCAAAAACGTGGGTTTTTGAGGGTTAGGGAAGAGGTTATTAGTCTGACCAGGTGTTAGATTAATCCCTGCTAAGACACGGATGGGCTAAAAACAGCCCCGGATGGACCACTTTTTCCTAGACTTATAAAAATATGGCTATATTGCCAAGGAGGGACTATTCACATAGGGGAATTATATATACAAAGTTTTAATAGGGGAAAGGGGAAAACTGATAGGGAGCTATACAATATTGTTAGTAGTTAATATGAAAGTGATAAGCAAGCGCTAAGGTCAGGGACCTTAGGCTAAATTTGGGGAAAAGAACTTGTAAAGGACTGAGATCCTTGGGTGAAGCAGATCTTTGCCAAGGCAACTGATGATGAAACTAAGAGGAATCAAGCAGATCTTGACCTCTTTGGGGAGTTAATAAGTGACCTTTTTTTTTTTTTTAGAAGAAGGGGGAGTTAGTTATATCTGCCTTTGAGCTCCTTTGCCTAAAAACTGCCTGCACTGTGATCTGAAAAGATAAAACACTTTGTACCACAAAATTGATCACAATTTATCATTCTGCAACTGCACAGCTACCTACCCAGACTATTTTTCTAACATTTTTTCTTCTTTTTAATTGGGTGCACATAGGCTTGCAAACCCAGATTTATTTCTTTTGAACCTTTCCTATCTAAATCTACACTTATTTCTGCCAGGGCCCAGATTAAACAGTTGGGTCCCTTCGATTCTCTACCTATCTACAAATCTGCCAAGATTAAACTGTTTGGACAGATATCATTCTCTATATTCTAAAACAGGAAATTGAAACCTAGGGAGGCCAGGATTTAGCTGTTTGGCCTTCCCTTAACTGAAAAGCTCATCAAAAATGGAATACAGCAGTGGCATTTGGACCAGCACACTTTCATTTCTTCTTGTGGAAATATGGAACACTGCAGCTTGCAAAATATGACATATTTGGCATGTAAAAATGTCAATCATGAAAGATGAATACTTGCTGCAGCAGGAGGCTAACAGTGGCTCCACTTGGGGATGGATTTTCCTTGTGAAAAGCCAAGAACAGCAGGCAGACTGCCTTGTATTCAATTGCTGTTGTATTCTGCAAAATTTTCTTGGCCGGCTGCCTTATTTATCCTACCTACATACCTTAACCAGCACTTACTTTGCCGTTAGGTGTAATGAAAGAGCCAATGCAGCCACCTTAAGCATTACGAACATGAATGGCTTCTACTGCTCGTGCTTGCTGTTACCTGAAATGAAGATCTTGCAATCTGATATGGCTTTGTTGATCTTTGAGAAGGTCAGGTAACTGCTAACCTTCTTTGCTGAAATAAGACACTGTACAAAAGGGTCTTGTAGCATATATACATTGTTGCTGGAGTGAACTAAAGAACTGTATAAAAGTTTGGGATAGCCATCATGCTTTAGAATTGGGGGATCATCAACCACTTGATACCGTGGTTCACAGCCTGCTAGCAGAGAAGAGCAGTGCTTTACCTCATCACGCAGCTTACCATCAGATGAATTCTGCAAAACATGGGATGGTACCTGTAATTTTTTGAAAGCTGGCTCAGATGGCACCTGACAGACTTGTGCTGACTGTTCTTTTTCTGTTTCAAATATCCGAGATAGCTGAAAATCAACAGGCAGGGAATCCAATTGGATTTTTTGGTCACATGCTGCCGCTTCTGAGTCTTCCTCAATCTGACATTCACTGGCACTTTGGGGCTGCAAATCTAGTGTTGATGCTTTAGGAGCAGGGCCTGGACTTTCCTCTAGCTGATCAGTAACAGAACATGGTGACACTTGATTATTAATAGCATGATAATTTTCCCTAATAAACTGAAAAGACTTGAAACAAAATGGTAAAGCTCCTTCACTGAATTTAAAATTTTCTGCCTTTTCCTCCTTCTCTTCATAGCTGAAATGGGCATGCTGATCATTGGGTTCAGGCAGCTGAACCTGAACTGAGCTTTCTGCCAAAATAATGTCTGACTCCTCTGTAAGGCTGATTTGGTCGTTAGGCTCACAGTCATCATCATACTGATCATATTTGGGCAGACAGTTGAAAGAAGAGAAGCTACTATATTCATACATTATATCAGGAGACTGCTCCATCATGTGTGGCGGTATGAATATGTCATCTGTTTTGTGGCAGGTTTGTGCATGTATATCATTACTTTCTTTTTGCAAAACAGATATGTTCTGGTGCTCCAGACATTCAACTTCTATTGTGCACATCTGCTTTAATTCCTCTGCTTTCTTTACAAGGATATCGAGTTCATCCCATTTTCCTGCTTTCAACTTCCCCTTCCTAACTTTCAGATTAGCCTCTACATCTATTGCCATGTTCTGCATCTGTTGCATAGTAGAGGGGCTCCTTTCTCTCAGATGAAATTCTATTTCTGGATCAAATGCTGCTGGATAATGTAATAGGGCCAAATCAGGGGGAGGTCTTATATTTAATGGTATTGAATGATAAACTTGATTGAATCGGTCAGAAAATTGCTGAACAGATTCATTTGGAATCCTTTTTAACTGATTATATTCTTCTATGAGCACGAGGAAATTGACTTTGATCATCCATCTATCAAGGAAGAGTTTGAATAACTGCTGGAGATTTGAGATGCTTGCCTCAGGCAATGCTTTAAACCAAGTCCTAACTTCACTTTGCAAAGAAAGGGCAAACAGCCTAACACTAACATCCTCATCCTCCACTTCAAAAATGTTCAAATAATCTTCAAAAGCCTGAATATGCTTTTGAGCAGTAACTCCACTCTCTCCATCAAATCTTGGGAGATACATGGGATGATTTTTGGGCAAAGGATTAAGCACGGGAGGCAGAATAAGTGGTTTATATCTATCAGGAACTTTACGAGGCACGGGATTGTGTACAGGGACTGAATGACTGGGTTTGGTATGGACAGGGATAGGATGATTTGCTTCGACAGTAGTGTCCCCCTTGACTATAAGGTGAGCATTAGCAGCATTTAAAGGATGTTGTTCGGGTGTGCAAGGAGGGATTTCTTCAACATTTTCTACGGGAAAAACATAAAAGTCAAGTTCAAACAATATGTACAGCAAAATTTTATGGAGGAGAAAGAACATGACCTCTTGGATAATAATCCAGGTCAAAAGCCTGATCTGCTCATAAATTTCTTTTGGGTTCATTTCTCCAGTGGAGTCTTTATTATGAGGATGATGTGGAGTCGCCAGGTGGATACATTAACTTTGAGTGCCTGATCTCTATCCACCATCAAAGATCAGAGCTAGACTTGAAAAAAGGTTGTGAAGGTTTGGGTCTTCCCAGTGGAGCTTTCCAACTTTCTTTGTGAAACTATCTGAGGAAGTCCCCAGCGGAGTCGCCATTATGTTATCACTTAGGTTGTCCTTAAGCTCCGGAAAAGGATACGGTCGAGGTAACCACAGACCAACTTTGGACTGCAGGTTCTAACCAACCTGCAATCAGAGAGGGCTCTCTCTTTTAGGTTTAGCTTTGTTTAAAATTATTTTAGGCTAGTTATTGAGTTCAGGGGTTTTTGTTTTGTTTTTGGTGGGAAGGAAGATGTCTCAAGTAGAGAGGCAAAACATAGTCTGGTAAGTTTCAAACCATTGGGCGTGGAGTCAAGGAGTGGGACTGCTGGTGCGTTTTCTTGGTCATAAGAGAAATAAGGAGCAAGGTAGCTACTCATGAAACAACACTTAAAGCTTAAAGGATGGAATGAGGGATAAGGAATGAGAGGCAATAAAGAATCTCTCACTCGGCTTAAAAGGGGGAAGGTGAATGAGCTCTGTCTAGCAGCAATTAAGAATTCCTAGACAATTGTCAAAGATGAAGGGATTAGGGGAAATATGAGCCATATGGAATTCATATTCATTACTAACCCAGATGAAAACATAAAGAAATAGCAGAAAATGATCATAGAGGGTGTTTAAACCAATTCTATACTATTCTTTCTTTCTACTGTTTTAGACGGTATATCAAATGGAAAAATAGAGGTAGGAAAACTTATTGAGTCATGTTGCAGCACAAGAATTCCAAATTCACTTCTTCAAAACCATTAGACACAGAGCAGACAATCTTTCCTCTAAGCCTTTCAACAGTCTTTGATTACAGAAAACATATCAGCTATACAGTGTGAGTCTCCACTGAAGACTACCAACCAATCGACCCTTAAAATAATACAGAGGGTGGTATATATAGGGAAGATTTATCCAAAATTTATCTATGGCAGCCGACCTAACAGGTCTGACAGAAAACTGATTGCTTTAACCTAATCTTATCCATAAATAAATGCCAGAAAATATCTTTGAGCTATGATGGGGGCAGCTGTAACAAGATGAGTTAATGTCTGTCCTGGTGGCTGTGTGCTATTCATCTCTCATAACTGTGCATTGGTCTTTGCACCCTTGTTTTTCGACGGCATTGAATGCTTCTGACTGTGATTTGAGAGCTAGGACGGGCTTATGTTGCCTGATTTGACTTTCTGGGGGCTTCATTAATGTACAGGTGCCTTGAGCCACTGAACAAAATCTTTGCTGATACTCTTTGGCGTCCTTTCTTCCTCTGATACTCTTTGGCAATAAATTGATGTTGTTCTGATGTGCTGTGGGTCTTATTCACAAATTAATGGCCGTTGTTCGGCCTCTATTTCTTTCAAAACTGTTTTCTGCTCCTTCCGGCAAGCTTCGCGAAGAAAAATGGGTCATTCGGCGCCTTTCGGGCTTGCTGGGGGCCGCAGAATAAAAAGATTCCCTGAAGATTCCCCATTCAGGCCCAAAAAATCTAGCGATGAGGCGCAAATCGCTCATCAAAAACTGCCTCAGAATTGGATTCCGGGGCTCCGAAGTGCGATTTTTGCCCTTCGCGCCAAAAAAGTGCTGATGACATCAGCATGATGTGACGTTGTATGGCGGGTGACGTCAGTGATGATGTCAACATGATGATGTGGCAGGATGATGTCAACATGACATCATCATGTATGGACGGTGACGTGGCATGACACGTGGCAAGGGGCCACGCAGGCAGATGACTGGACAAGTGACTGGGCAGAGGGGGTGACATAAGCAGTGACTGTGCAGGGGGTGACGTATGCGGTGATGTCACCGGGAAGGAGGCGGTAAGCGGTATTGTGGCGCACCACCTTTTGGGGAGAGCGGTTTCGTGAGGGGGGCCTCCACCACAGCCTAGGGGCTGACGCGTGGCGGGAGTACTGCGGCAATACCGCCCATCTCCTGGACGCTAAAGCTCGGGTGGTTCGGGGATGGGGTGGCCCACCCACCGTTGATCTATGGGGCGAGCAATCCAAAGGTTGGCGGTAGGCGCGAGGAAATGGCGGGTTAGTGGGCGGGGATATTCGCGGGAATATTCCCATTTAAATATAGCGCGTGGGTGGGTTTAAACAATGGTTTATGCGGGTTTAAGGGGGTTTTATGTGGCGGGGTTTAATGTTTGATGCCAAAACTTTGGGTTGGGGGCAAAAAAGTGGGTTTTTAAGGGTTAGGGAAGAGGTTATTAGTCTGACCAGGTGTTAGATTAATCCCTGCTAAGACACGGATGGGCTAAAAACAGCCCCGGATGGACCACTTTTTCCCAGACTTATAAAAATATGGCTATATTGCCAGCGAGGGACTATTCACATAGGGGAATTATATATACAAAGTTTTAATAGGGGAAAGGGAAAAACTGATAAGGAGCTATATAATATTGTTAGTAGTTAATATGAAAGTGATAAGCAAGCGCTAAGGTCAGGGACCTTAGGCTAAATTTGGGGAAAAGAACTTGTAAAGAACTGAGATCCTTGGGTGAAGCAGATCTTTGCCAAGGCAACTGATGATGAAACTAAGAGGAATCAAGCAGATCTTGACCTCTTTGGTATATATCTGTGTGTGTGTGTTTGTGTGTGTGTGTGTACATACATACATACATACATACATACATACATACATACATACATACATACATACATACATACATACATACATACATACATACATACATACATATATATATATATATATATATATATATATATATATAACATAATACTAGATAACTAGATGCATATTGATGATTGCATAAACCATATAAATTTTCTTTTCTTCTTTTTGGAAACCATGCCCATGGACTCTTGGATGGGTTTGTCAGTAAAATTCGTAGAGACTCTGAGATGGTAGGTTTTGTCTTCATGAAAAAAGGACGTTAAAGACAATTACAAAATTTCCCAAGCTGGTTATTGCTTGCAGGCTACAGTATTATGAAATGAATCCCCATCAATTGATGGAGAATGCAGCTTTAAATGGCATTCAAGAATATCTTGGCATTATTTGCGAATGTTGATAGAGAGCTATCCAATGTGAATTATGTCCATAATATTCGAAGACATTCTAGACAGGAATCAAATCTAAATTATGTTTAAAATAAATTAATATATTTACAAATATTGAGAAGATATTTCATACATTTATGAAGTTTAAATTGTGTTTATTGAAATAAAATAAATTAATAAGCAACCAGGAAATGTAAAACGTAAGGTAAGAGGGAAAAGTAATTTATAATTGGTCGAAAAAGTGTGAAGTAAAATTATGATCTTTATGATATTTATGGTCGAAAAAGTGTGAGTCAATTATGATCTTTTATTCTAGGTTGTTGGGCGAGGACAAAATCAGAATACCTTCATTGATATGGAGAGTGGTTGTTTCTATGATATGGACACAATGTATGAGAGACCTTTGATGTAGAGAGACCTGAGGAATATTTATATCACAAAAGAAAATATTCTATAACATCAAGAATATCTATTCAGTCCCTAAGATAGAGATTCAAAAGGAGAAAATAAAAGAAAATAGAAATTTATAAGTAATTGTAAAGGTATTGCAAGGCACCTATTGATAAGCTTCCCTCCACTAGGTATTGCAAGACACACTTGTTGATAGCCTACTGAGACTAATGCCCCAAGTGAAGATGCCTAAGGAAATACATTGAATCCTTTGAAGATGAAGAGGATATCAAACGAGTAATGTTCAATACGTTGTTGGCTTGTGTGATGGAAGAAGATGTTGCAAAAGCAAGGAATGATGTGGCAGAAGCAGCACAATTGAAGTGAAGTGTGATTCACATAATGTTTTATGTGTTCATACTCTTGCAGGTGAAAAAAACATGCAACAAAACAGAAAAGAGATGTCGCTACAATGAACGTGCCAGCTGTGACTATGAAAAACAACCACCAACGAAGATGAAAGAAAAACAATGATGGCAGAGAAGAAGTCTCCCAAGCCAATCTACACACAAATAGCTTTTGATGATGATACAGATTTAAACAAGAACATAAGAAATTATAGAGATAACCATAAACGCAAAGATGCAATAGAAATAATACTTCATTTCATTAATGTAAAACACTGAAATGTGATTACAAACAGAAAAGGAAATAAACCAGCTAGGGCGAGGGTAGCTTATCTCTGAGAAGAGATGTGGCAGCTACATGCTTCTGAACTATGTTACAATGAGGATCGAAGGCCTATTTATTGTTGAGAAAAAATGGAAAACCCTAAATATCCAAAAACCTAACCCTAGAAGATGAAACGCCAAAGTGTGGGCCCCGTTTGGGTAAATTGTTACATCAACTTCCCAGGGTCGTAACTTTGGCATGCGGTCTATGTTTGATGCGTACAGTAACTCATTAGAAAGATCTATCCGAGCACTATAACTTTAGGAAGAGAAACATCGGTCCATGGATCCATGTTTCTCCCAGATTTCCTCACAAACATCGTTTAGGGCCTAAAAACGGCTCTGGAAGTTTAGGACCCGAAAAACTGCTAAAAATAGTAAATTGTGCTACAATTACAGAAACTAAAAAACTAAAAGAGACAGTTGTGGGGGTCCAAGTGGGATAGGTGGGTGGCGACCAACATCCACCTGGATCAGATGAGCACGGTCCTTGCTTGCAACATCTTTATTTTCTTCTGTAATTGCAGGGTATGAAGAACCTCTGCAATAACAATCATTCGAGTCAATCCATTCACCAATAAAAAAATCAACCATGCAAGAACCGAAGGCAAGACAGACTTCAATAATACAAACCTCACTCTCGAGAAAAATAGAAATTTAAAAGAGAAGACACCAAATTTTAACATGGCAAAAGTATTTTCACTTAAATCGTGTGATGGCAGAGAAGGAGATAGAGAATAGATTGAGCAGCAAGCAGAGTGGGAAGCTGGGAAGGACACACTGTTCACCAAGTCGGAGGTGCAAGCAGCTATTGGTAAAGTGGTTAATATAAAGAAGAAGAAATCTACAAAGAATGAAGAATATAGAACAAATGAGTAGAAAGAGAATGAAAGAGATGGGGCGGATTCTTGTGGCAGAGATTGACAGAGGAAGCATGTCGACTTGTAATATTTGTGCAACAATGTTTTGAGCGAGATGCTCAAAAGTTTCAAACCAGGAAAGTTTGACGCAAGCCATCTCTTGTTAAGTGAACAATCCTGCACAACACCAAAAAAAAATGTTATAAGTTAGATGTACCAGTCTATGCATGCTGGCCATAATTTAAGTAGATTTGTCTTCCATTGGCAATAATGTACATTTTCTGGATTGAATCATAAAACTTAATCCCATGGAGAGTTGATGGTAGTGAGCATGAAGAAAAATATTCTACAACTTCCAAGTCATTTATGCCATGAATATTTTAGCCCATGCTTGCATTTCTTTAAGCCTCTGAATTTTTTTATCTAACTAGAAAAAATGTTGAAAACAACCAAAGTGCCAACATGGAAAATTACCTGTGTGTAACTAGTAGTGAGTTTCACAATTCTAACATATGGGTGTTGTAGATGGAATTCCAAAATATAGATTTGTACCTTTAATTCTCCTTTGGCATACTTTTAGACTAGTCCTACGTGCATGTGAATATGCCCTCCTGGCTATATTTGTCAATGTGTCAATATTGGTAGTTTTATGGTATTTTTGAACAGTAAAAATTTTTCAGCTGCATGTGGAAAGGTGGGCCATCCCTCAATGATAACTCATCAACTTGAAAAACTTTATTTGGACATAAAATGAACCCTAGGGCATGCATTTAGGTGGAGCGGGGAAAAAGTGGTTAAATGTGTGTCCTAGGGTAACTTGGCAGACAAAATGCGTGCATTTTATAATGAATTATAGATTCTTATATATGGGTTTTGTAGTCTGATTTCTGAAATTCATTCCCGTACCTTGGGATTCCACATGAAAACAATTGAAGGTTTTCTTCAATGCATTTTTCTGAGGTGACTCAGATTGGTTTGCACTCTGTTTCTTTAAGCCGGAGACGAAAATTTGGATAACAGTTAGACTTTTGAGGCATGGAGGTGGCAGATAATCCTATCAAAGGATGTTATAAGATTGATAGAGTGCCAACAATGCATTCTAACACTACATGAGTGTATTTCGTCTTATTATGCCAATTTTATTATGACGGTTTGAAGTTATTTCCAAATCATAGGAATTTGTATATTTATTGATATAATTTTCTTATGCAATGCCAATAAAGGATTTTGTCATATATGTGTTTGGTATTAAGTTAAATTATGGCAGGTATTAAGTTAGAATATGGTAGCTAGAGGAGTTAATCTCTCTCTTTCTATAAATCGAGGTTGCTAAGAAGATCAAAGAGGGTTTTTTATTTGAATAATAGCCTGATCAGAATGAGGCAGTTGTTGAAAGCCAAATGTTGTAGAAGAAGGTGTGGTGCACAAGGGAAGCTGAAGTTTCCATACAGAAAACTCATTTGTTTTTGCTCTTAGAGAGAGGGAAACCCTTTGTCATGTAATAAGGCCTTGAGTGGGTATGAATATCGAGAAAAACAATTTTCCATTTTCTTTACATTACATTTTATAATGAATTAAAGATTCTTAGATATGGTTTTGTAGCTTGATTTCTAGAAGTCATTCCTGTACCTAGGGATTCCACATGAAAACAATCGAAGGGTGTCTTCAGTGCATTTTTCTGAGGCTACTCACACTGGTTTGCACTCTGGTTTTTTAAGCTGGAAATGAAAATTTGGATAACAGATAGACTTTTGAGAAACGGAGGTGGAAGCTAAGCCTATCAAAGGATGTTACAAGATTGATAGAGTGCCAATGATGCATTCTAACGCTACATGAGTGTATTTCGTCTTATTATGCCAATCTTATTCGATGAGGGTTTGAAGTTATTACCAAATCATAGGAGTTTTAGGTTTACTGATATAATTTTCTTATGTAATGCCAATAAATGATTTTGTCATATATATATGTTTGGTATTAAGTTAAAATATGGTAGGTATTATGTTAAAATATGGAAGCTACAGGAGTTCATCTCTTTCTTTCCATAAATGGAGTTTGCCAAGAAGATCAAAGAGGGTTTTTGCTTTTAATAGTAGCCTGATCAGAATGGGGTAGTTGTGGAAAGCCAAATACTGTAGAATAAGGTGCACAAAGGAAGTTGAAGTGTCCTAACAGAAAACTCATCTATTGTCGTTATTAGAGAGAGGGAAAACCTCTGTTATGTAATAAGGCCTTGAGTGGGTATGAATATCGAGAGAAACAATTTTTCATTTTATTTGCATTCTAATCCTTAATTTCTGAGAGGAGTATTCTTTAAATTATTGTTGTAAGTTGCTTTTGCCATATAAATTATGATCTGCAAAACCTAGGGTTTGCATCAGGGAGTAATCATACAACAGGTTTCACTTGATGACAACGGATCTATGAATAAAACTATGGTTTCTATTGCTTTAAAACAAATATATTTATATTTAAGGGTAACATGGCAGAACAAATACGTGAATGTTATAATGAATTGCAGATTCTTAGATATGGGTTTTGTAGCTTGAGTTCCAAAAGTCATTCCTGTACCTTGCGATACCACATGACAACAATCGAAGGGTGTCTTCCGTGCATTCTTTTGAGGCCACTGAATAATGTATATTTTTTGGATTGAACCACCCTATGTAACAATGTAGTACCATAGAATTTGAGAAGTCTCAAGACTAAAAAAAGACAATAATTTATAAATGGAATACCACTTTTAGCAAAAATAGTTGGATTGCTTTCATTTTTCTTTAAAAAAGTTTGGGGTTTTGTGGTAAGTTAAATTTTGTTGTCTCCCCAACATTAGTTAAATATCATGCACTCACATCACATCACATAGGGTCTGTGAAGAAGTCTCCCAAGCCAATCTATGCACAAATAGCTTCCGATGAATAGGGTCCTTACTTGCAACATCTTTAATTTCTTCTGCAATTTCAGGGTATGAAGAACCTCTACAATGACAATCATTCCAGTCAATCCATTCACCAACAAGAAAATCAGTCATGCAAGAACTGAAGGCACAATACACAAACACACTTAAATAATACAAACCTCACTCTGGCAAAAAACATAAATTTAAAAGAGAAGACACCATATTTTGACATGGCAAAAGTACTTTCACATAAATCGTGGGATATTGAATCATGTTCAAAACACAAGTAGCAACATTCATATGAATTCAAATATGATCTGAATGCATGAGAAAAAAATCCAGTCTATGTAGAAGTATATATCTTTTTTTCTATCTCTATGAAATGGGTAACAGTATCAGTTCCCGTTTCAAAGTTTACATTGTTTGATGTTCAAAACACAAGTAGCAACATTCATATGAATTCAAATATGATCTGAATGCATGAGAAAAAAATCCAGTCTATGTAGAAGTATATATCTTTTTTTCTATCTCTACGAAATGGGTAACAGTATCAGTTCCCGTTTCAAAGTTTACATTGTTTGATGTTCAAAACACAAGTAGCAACATTCATATGAATTCAAATATGATCTGAATGCATGAGAAAAAAGTCCAGTCTATGTAGAAGTATATATCTTGCAGCAGCTGGCTACCTGGGCTATAAGAGTCATCACATCCTCCATGATTCCCAACCCGGCGTTCATTAGCAGCGGAAAGATCACCGAAACAACTCCCCAGACACCCATTTCAGCCAATTCAGTAGATAAAGAGCCAAAAGAAAGAGGGTTTTTAGGGCATCCTTGGTGTAGGTTCAGTTGGGGATCCCCTCATGGATTAAATATAACAGACCTCTGATAACCTCTAGGCGGTCGCCTATTATGGTCCTGTATCTTTCCACCACGAAATGGCTGAATATGGTGACCACAGTGTTCTGCTTGCTCTCCATGCTCCGCCTGACCGTGAGACAGTGCGCTATGGCTTCACCGTGAGACAATGCACTATGGTGTCCACAGGAGATAGTGCGTGATGGCGTCCATGACACCACGGCTTGATATTATGACCTATGTTGTTACCTACGCATTGAAATAGAATACCATTTTGCAACGTATTAGTAACTACTTTTTATAGATCTAAAGGTTAAACCTTTTTCAATCGTTTAACATATAATTCTATAGTGCATAATGATAATAAATGGACAACACAAAAGTTGATCTGAAAGAAAAACACTTTACGATATAAATATAATAAAATTTTAATTTAGTTATTTTTTTAATATTTCAATTAATTAAAATATATATATTAAAAAGTGTATTCCACAGCTTTTATGTGAAGGGGCCATAACATACGCTGCAACTATTTTCTTTACCATTTTCTATACAACGCTTTACACGAATAGAGGAATACTCTATTTAAGGAACCTAAATTGCAACCCCTTTATCCCAATTTTATTTACGACGTTGTTTATGAATAGAGGTTGTTTCTTGTTTTTGATTTTTTAAATAAATAATTTTCATGTTTAATATTATTTATTAAATAAATAAATAATATTAATTATAATAAAAATAAAAATATATATATTGGTATTATTGTGTTGGGAGGTATATTTTATAGTTCAAAATAAAAGCTATAATAAAAAATAAAAATGAATATATATGTTTAGTTAGTATTAATTAAAAAGTATTATAAAACATTAATAATTTCAATTTATTGATTGATTGTGTTTAAGGTACTCTATAAATCAGTATAGGTAGATATATAGGTGTATTGTAAGAAAGCTTGTCAACATTTTTACATGTTGAGTCAATATGTCAAATTTATATTAATATGTTCAATTTATAAAAGGTAAAAGATTTGTAAACATTATTCAATTAAATAATGATAAAATGTTAAAACCTAATATAGAACCAAGTGTGGATTAGATGTTGCAGTGTCCTAAAAGTAACAAAAATAATTAAATTCAAATTTTAATGTTGTAATTTTGTTTTTATTCATAAAATTATGAATAACTTTTTAGATAAAGGAAGATCATTATATATATATATATATATATATATATATATATATATATATATATATATATATATATATATCTGAGAGTTAAGATCTATTTACCTTATAAATTAAAATAATGATTATCTAACCATATGTAAATTTAATTAGTAAGCACATAAAAACTTTAATACTTACAATATAATAATATTTTTAACCATACATATTCATGCCCATTTTACCATATATATTATTAACTTGTAAATAGGTTTTCTTATAATACCGTGGGCTAATACCATGACTCATCAATACAATATACCCAAAAACTATCTCTCATTTCCCAATCAAAATGTATTATATTTTTTTAATTTAGTTTTATTACGTTTTTACATGAAGAGGCACTCCCCAGCCAGTTGGGAAGAGATATTGTAATGTCAAACATTTTGACTATGTTAAATTACATAAAAATAAAACAAAAACAAAAACAAAAAAACCATTAATTAAAACATTTTGGGTAAGCGAAATTACACACAAACAAAAAAAATTAAAAAACTAAGGATATCAAATCTCTCAAGGTGAGAACCTTTCGTCAAGTTTTGCACTCAAAAAAGAAATTTTCAGCTCGCGAGATTTGATCCCTCTAGACCCTTGATAGAGCCAAAGCTAAGATGAATCTAGGCTGGTGATATTACAACTCAATGTGGTAAAAATATAATTTCAATTAAAAGCACTATTAAAATATTTTGATGTCCACATGATGTAATATAATTTTATATGAATTTTAAAAAGAAATAAAGTAATTAGAAGTAAAAAAAATGTGAGCAAGATGTTTAAAGTTTATACTCTTCAAAAGCGTTTCAACACACTATTTAAATTTAAATGATCTATATTAATTAGTTTATTTGGATGTGATCTATATATTATATATATATCAATTTTTTTTAATGTTGTATATAATAAAATACTCAAATGTCTAAAAGAAAAAAAGTAAATTGAAAGTTAAAAAATAAAATAAAAAATATCAAGAACTTCCTAATAAAAATAATAAGAAAGATATATAATTCATTCAGTTTATAATATAGAGTTAATGTGACATTTAAAAATATTCATAATAATAACAAAACTATATCATTAATATAGGTTATCAATAAAATATTTTAATATGCACATTAATTAATATTGACATATGTCTAAACATATATTAATATAAAAAAAATCATTTTAATTTAGATAATGTAGTCCATAGATAAAATGTTTTAATAGACATTTTTTTCAAAAAGAAAAAAACACACTTACTCTAATTGAATAAAAAAAATTACATTTACATCGATTTCTCATTTATTTCCACCATTTTAGTTACCAACCACACTTTAGTTTTAACATTTCTCATTTTATGATCTATCATTATCACTACTCTCATAACTTTGTGTGTCTTTTTAAAACAAAACATACGAACACAGTCAAAATTAAACATACACAATTTTTCTATGGTTTCTCGCCCATATAGTAAATTATGCCATGAATATTTTAGCCCATGCTTTCATTTCTTTAAGCCTCTGAATTTTTTTATCTAACTAGAAAAAATGTTGAAAACAACCAAAGTGACAACTTGGAAAATTATATGTGTAACTGGTGGTGAGTTGGACGATTCTAACACCTGGGTGTGGTATGGAATTCCAAAATATAGATTTGTACCTTTAATTCTCTTTTGCCATACTTTTAGACTAGTCCTATGTGCATGTGGACATGCCCTCTTGGCTATATTTGTCAATGTGTCAATATTGGTAGTTTTATGGTATTTTTGAACAGCAAAATTTTTTCAGTTGCATGTGGAAAGGTGGGCCATCCCTCAATAATAACTCATGAAAAAGTTGTTTTGGACCTAAAATGAACCGTGGGGCATGCATTTAGGTTGAGCAAGGCAAAAGTGGTTAAGTCTGTGTCCAAGGGTAACTTGGCAGAACAAATGCGTGAATTTTATAATGAATTAAAGATTCTTAGATATGGGTTTTGTAGCTTGATTTCCAGAAGTCATTCTTGTAACTTGGGATTCCACATGAAACCAATCGAAGGGCGTTTTTAGTGTGTTTTTCTTAGGCCACTCACACAGGTTTGCACTCTGTTTTTAAGCCAAAAATGAAAATTTGGATAACAATTAGACTTTTGAGGCATGGAGGTGGCAGCTAATCCTATCAAAGGATGTTACAAGATTGATAGAGTGCCAACGATGCATTCTAATGCTACATGAGTGTATTTTGTCTTATTATGCCAATTTTATTCAATGAGGGCTGAAGTTATTTCCAAATCATAGGAGTTTGTAGATTTATTGATACTTTTTTCTTATGTAATGCCAATAAAGGATTTTGTCATATATGCATTTGGTATTAAGTTAAATTATGGCAGGTATTGATTTAAAATATGGCAGCTAGAGGAGCTCATCTCTTTCTTTCTATAACAGGAAAAAGCATCTTGAAAGATACCAATCTCTGTAAAATCGGATGGTTTGTTCATTGGAACAGGTGTACATGAACCCTGTGTTAGCATCATTGAGGACATCCAAAGGGTCGCCATTTTATTTTTCACATGTCATCTAGATATTTTCATCTTCTGCAAGTCTTGCAAACGGATTTCGCAACCACATTATGTCAGTGTCCTGCACAACAAAATATGAGGCACAGATTAGGCAAACCTCAATATGCCATGCAAGCAAAATCCCAACCCAAACTGTAATATGCCTCCATAAGTTGCAAAGTAAAGCTAAATTCCTTAATTATAAGATGGATCAATGTTGACAAAAGTTGAAAATGAATCTATTTCCTTGGTCCAACAATAAAAACCTCCTCTCACCATTAATGTTGGTATAGATTGGACTATGTGTGAAGGTAATCAATAAGGGATCTGTGCCGGCCAATGTTGACATAGAAAATGTTAACCATGATGGTCTCACTGTATTTCCATCCTATTCATTAAATTTCATATTATTCTCATCTAATCAATAGGACTCGCTTGCGTGGAATCATATAATCCAATACATATACACAATCCCCCATATATATATATATATATATACGAATTGATTTAGGTAGAGTTTAGTCTTAACCTTGTCTCAGTGTCAAATTAATACATTGAGAATAGAAGTTAGTTTGGAGAATATATATATGTATATGTATATATATATATATATATATATATATATATAGATATATATACATATGTATATATATACATATATATATGTATACATATATGTATATGTATATATATATGTACATATGTATATATATGTATATAAATATATATGTATATAAATATATATGTGTATGTGTGTATATATATATATATATGTATATATATATATGTATATATATATATATATATATATATATATATATATATATATATATATATATATATATATATATATATATATATATATATATATGATGATGATGATGATGATGATGATGATGATGATGATTATGATGATGATGATGGTGGTGGTGGTTAACATCCACTGAGACCAAATCGGTCTATCGGACCTCTAATTTCTTTAATTTTTAATTGTCTGGCTCCTCGTCTTTCTTGGTGAGATTGGTGGTATAGCTTTCTTTTTTTCCTCTACAGTCTTCCAACTTCCTTTATCTTGCATCTCCTTCATCTCTTCTAGTTCTTGGGACATTGGTGTCTTAGCTTCGCGGTCTATTGTGTTCGTCCTTTTGAAGATAGTTGGAGAAGAAGTTTGGTCTATGAGATCTACTTTTCTTTTAAATGAAGATTTATTTTGTGCGATATTCAAATCCTCATAACTGTTGATGCTTGAGGGGTCGTCGCGTTCTCTTTTTTGTTGTTAGGCGGGGCTTTCTCCCTACTTGTCTTGATATTTGTTTCTTTCTTGCCCGATTTCTTATGATTCGGAGTTTGCTCTAGAGTATTCTTCTTTGATCACAGTGTAGTGTTCTTTCTGTGCACCTTCCCACCATGTAGATCTGTGGTGGTTTTTTCTAGCAGAATTTTTCTGGGATGCTTTTGGGAAATTTTTGGCTAGATGCCCTGTCTCAAAGCAGGATCGACATCTGAAGAGGAAACTTTCATAATCAAGTTTCTGGTTCCACACATATTCTTTACTTGTTAGGTTTATTTCAGCTGGGAATCCAACGCTGAAGTCCATTTCCACACAGATGCCTGCATAGGTGGTTCTGGCATATTCCTCTATTTCTGGGCACCTGTAGTAAAATTTCCCAATTACATTTCCAATGGCTTTTAGCGAGGAGAGATTCTAGAGATGCAAAGGGAAGGCTTGGAAATCTCACCCAAACTAGTGTTAAGGTTATCACTACTGTTAAGGGATAGAATGATGGGTTCCATGGCTTCATGAATAGGCCTGAGTTCTCCCAAAACCAAGGGCCAGAATCTAGAATACATTATCTGCTTTCAGGATTTTCAAAATCTACTATAAAAAAATTCCTATCACAGGGGTATATATATATATATATATATATATATAACATAATACTAGACAATTAGATGCTTATTGATGATTACATCCACCATATAAATTTTCTTTTCTTCTTTCTGGAAACCATGCCCATGGAATCTTGGATGGGTTTGTCAGTAAAATACCCAGAGACTTTGAGATGGCAGGTTTTTTCTTCATGAAAAGAGGACATTAAAGGGAATTACATAATCTCCCAAACTCGTTATTGCTTACAAACTATAGTATTATGGAATGAAACCCCATAAACTGATGGAGAATGCAGCTTTAAATGGCATTCAAGAATATCTTGGCATTATTTGTGAATGTTGACAAAGAGCTATCCAATGTGAATTATGTCCTTAATATTCGAAGACATTCCAGACATGAATCAAATCTAAATTATGTTTAAAATAAATTTAATATTATTTGCAAATATTGAGAAGATTTTCAATGAAGTTTAAATTGCGTTTATTGAGACAAAATAAATTAATAAGTAACCAGGTAATGTAAAACGTCAAGGTAAGAGGGAAAAGTAATTTATAATTGGTCGAAAAAGTGTGAAGTAAATTTATGATCTTTATGATATTTATGGTCAAAACAGTGTGAGTCAATTATGATCTTTATTCTAGGTTGTTGGGCGAGGACAAAATCAGAATACCTTCGTTGATATGGAGAGTTGTTGTTTCTATGATGAGGACATAGTGTATGAGAGACCTTTGATGTAGAGAGACCTGAGGAATATTTATAGCACAAAAGAAAATATGCTATAACCTCAGGAATATTTATTCAGTCCCTAAGATAGAGATTCAAAAGGAGAAAATAAAAGAAAACAGAAATTCAGAAGTAATTGTAAAGGTATTGCAAGGTACCTATTGATAAGCTTCCCTCCACCAGGTATTGCAAGGTACCTATTGATAATATTCCCTCCACCAGGTATTGCAAGACACACTTGTTGATAGCCTACTGAGCCTAATGCCCCAGGTGAAGATGCTTAAGGAAATACATTGTGATGCAGGAGCATCTGGTCGACAGGGCGAAGACCGAGAAGGGACAGAGAAAGTTTCTGAAGAAGATTGGGGTTGATGAATATTTCATTAAACTGGACAGCAAGCCTGTCAGAGTTATTGTTTTTTTTTAATTTTCTTTCAGGGTCAATTACAGCACCAAACAATGTTGTTTTAATTTATGTTTAGTTTGTCTTAATTATTGTAATAGGATTTAGTTAAAAATGTTAAACACAGAATAGTGTCAAAAGTATGTAAACAAACGAATAGTAAAAGAAACATGTGCCTGAGCAACTGTACAAACTGCAAGAGCATAACTACCAGGCAGTTAACCAACTACCCAAACTATTGTACAAAAGGGCAAATGAAACAACCCAAAAGGGTTCAGTTCAGGAGCAGCATATGTAAAAGAGAATACCAGAAATACAGACATTATTCTTCCTTCATCAAATACAGTGCACAATTAAACATTTAGTTCTATGAATTACGTCCTTTATAATAAAATGTATTTGCAAATTACTGTGTGTTAAATTCATTTCAGATAAGCCGAATAGCAGAGTTTTTACAAATCTAAAGAGTCTGTCAGCCAATTAAGACCGAGACCGAGCACCAGACGTTAAGGCGCAAACCAGCACAGTGGAACGACAAACAAACTACGGCCGAAACCGGTAAGCAACCAAAACCACTTACAATAAGTTTATATACCATAAAGTGTTACATTGTATGCCTGTACAAATCCACAAATATAAAAACTGTGCACGGAGGGTTCGTGGACCCGAGCTATCCAAAGCTCACAGCAAAACCCCAGTCACGGCCATGGGTTGGGAAACCCCAACACACAAACAGACTCGATAAAGACACAGTTGCAAATAGCAAACAAGCAGACTCAACCAAGAACCGTTGTGAAGAAGTAAAGTGGAGACAGAGCTACCCAGACAAGAAAGATTGTAACCCTTGCGCATCCACTGGAACGGCCACACCTGCAAACACAGAGTAAGGCAGAGTTAGGGTTTGAAAACCATTTATAAAAATTGTACAGGAAGTTATGGCATGAAGTTGCAAACAAACCAACGAAACAACGTATGAGGATAATAGAGGATTCATACCTGTGGTGAGCCGAGACCCAGGCCAACAGAACCCAGAATTATCCCTGAGCACGAAGGAGCTGCGGAACGTTAGTTCCGGAATAAACAGAGGATGAAGACAGAAAGCATAGAAAGAGACCTTACCTGATATACAGAGCTGAGCGCTGGAGGAAAGCCGAGCAGAGGAGCATTCGAACTGTGAATTCGACCCACGAGCGAAGTAATAACCATTTCGTTACCAGAAATCACCAATAAGATTAACGAAAAGACCATACGAACAACTTAAACCAAGCACAGAACCAAACAATGCTCATACAGTCATAAGACTCAGTCGAATGTACAGAGAGGGACCGAAGCTTACCAGGAAAATTTGGAGCAAATACAACAGTGCCCATGGCAATGTATTGACAGTGCCGAAAGACATTGTTTCACCATAAGATATCAGCAAGTGTTCAACAGGTTCATCTCACTAGCAGAATAACCAGAAGCGGCCGAGACCAAACAAACCACAGAGCAAGTTCCAAAGAGCAAAATGACCGAACGGGCGCGAAATGGCGAATGTAAAGCGCAGTAAAGAGATTAGGGTTCGTCAATCACGAGGAGTGCAGGTGTCATAAGGAGGATCCGGGAAGGTACCACGACATTAATACCAATCAACTACCGAATTTAAATCATTTGCAATCACATAACACAGTAAGGTTTAGTGTGAGTCCACGTAATCTGAGTCAGCGTGGGACCACGTGGGTTGGCCCCATCAATTGGTATCAGAGCAGTTTTTTTTTTTTTAGAAGAAGATGGCCGAAGGACAAGTTCCAAGACGAGGACGTGGAAGAGGTGCACGTAGAGGAGCAGATGAAGGATTGCGGGAACAAATTAGAGTTCTTACAGCTCGCTTGGAAGCAGTAGAAGCGGGTAGACGAAGAGACCCAAAACTGGGAGACACCAGTGAAGAGGAGGTGATGACTGCTGCAGAAGGGTCTGATGAGGAAGCTCTAGAATTGAGGTTGCTGCGACAGGTTTTAATGGCCAGCAGCAAACCAAAAACAGAAATCTCTAATTATGATGGCAGTCTGTCTGCGGAAGTCCTATTGGACTGGATAAGCGAACTGGACAAATATTTTGAAAATGAAGAAGTCGGTGAGGATAAAAGGGTTAAGTTCGCTGCCACTAAGCTGAAGGGACACGCACTACTATGGTGGGACAGTGTCCAAGCAGACAGAAAGAAAATGAACAAGTCGCTGATACGACTATGGTCCAGAATGATAGCGAAGTTGAAAGGCAGATTTCTGCCAAAAGATTACCAGGTGGAATTATATCGGCGAGTGCAGAGTTTAAGGCAAAAAGGAATGACAGTTAGGGAGTATACAGAAGAATTTTACAGAGTAAATTTACGTGCTGGTTATACTGATGATAACCCAGAAAAGACAGCAAGGTACGTAAATGGATTGAGGATGGAGATATTAGATGAAATCAGTATTCTTTCTCCCCGGAATATTGAAGAAGCCTTTCAGAGCGCTGTAAAGGCTGAGGAAAAGATTAACAGAAAACAGAACAGCAGAAGAGGGAGAGGAAGTAGCAGAGGACGGGGACAGTCCTACGGAAGAGGCAAGAGTGCTGCGAACAGCGAAGAAGGCAGCAGTTCAAAAACTTCAGGGACAGCCGAAAAAGGAGATAGCACCAGAGGAGGTCGGTCATACCAGAGAGGACGAGGGAATGGCCGCGGAAGAGGGGCGAATGTCCAGTGCTACAGGTGCCACAAATGGGGGCACAGAGCCTTTGAGTGTCCAGAAGTTGAACAGGCCGGTCAGAGGGGAACGCTGATGGCACAGCCTGAAGAAGCTGAAGCACAACCCCGGGAAGTGGAAGACATGGCGGAGACGGGGGAAGCTTTGATTTTGAATAAAGTATTGATAAAGCCAACCAAGGAAGTGGCCGAAACAACCCAGCGGAAAGCACTGTTCCGAACAGTCTGTAAATCGCATGGAAAGTGCTGTAAGGTCATCATAGACAGCGGGAGTACAGATAACTTGGTTGCCACAGAGATGGTGGAAAAGCTGGGATTGAAGCGGCTGAAGCACCCCACACCTTACAAGGTGTCGTGGCTGCAGAAAGGCCACCAGTTGTTGGTCGATGAACAATGTGAGGTGGAGTTCCGCATTGGCAAGTACCACGATACAGTGGTCTGTGATATCATGCCAATGGACGTGTGCCACATACTGCTCAGAAGACCATGGCAGTATGACAGGAAGGTGACGCACGATGGAAAAACAAATTGTTATAAATTTACGAAGGATGGGGTCAAACATACACTTGTACCCATCAAGGAGGAAGATACAGCAGAATCAAGCGGGACAAAAGCGCTACTACTTGGAGGAAAACAGTACATAAAGCAGATTGAAGAAAATGAGATTAATTTTGCAGTGGTGAGGAGGATGAAGCCAATGTTACTGAGCTTGGAGAGATTAGAATTGCCCAAGGAGATCCAAGAGTTGTTAGAAGAATTTCAAGATATTGCGGCTGAGGAATTACCTGATAAGTTGCCTCCCAAGAGGAGCATCAGCCACCATATTGACTTTATACCAGGATCAAGTTTACCGAACAAGGCAGCGTACAGAATGAGTCCCAAGGACAATGAGGAAGTACGCAAACAAGTGCAGGAATTGTTAGATAAGGGACTGATCAGAGAGAGTTTAAGCCCCTGTGCGGTACCTACAGTCCTTGCACCCAAGAAAGGTGGAGAATGGCGAATGTGCACAGATTCGCGGGCTATAAACAAGATCACCATTCGATACAGGTTTCCCTTGCCTAGAATGGATGACATGATGGACTGTCTTAGTGGGGCAGCATATTTTACAAAGATAGATCTGAAAAGTGGGTACCATCAGATCAGGATTAGAGAGGGAGATGAGTGGAAGACAGCCTTCAAGACCAACGAAGGACTGTACGAATGGCTGGTCATGCCATTTGGATTGAGTAATGCTCCAAGCACTTTTATGAGATTAATGAACGAGATGTTAAAGGAGTTTATTGGAAAGTTTGTAATAGTCTATCTGGATGATATTTTAATTTTCAGCAGGACGAAAGGAGAACACCTTCAGCATATCCGAAGGGTATTCAAGAAGCTGCAGCAGAACAAACTGCTGATAAATTTAAAAAAATGCACTTTCTTGCAGAAGGAGTTGATTTATCTGGGATTTGTAGTAGCAGAGAATGACTTGAAGATGGACCCAGAGAAGATTGAAGCGATCATGAGTTGGCCGTCACCTAAGAGTTTATTCGAGGTACGTAGTTTTCACGGTTTAGCAAGTTTTTATCGAAAGTTTATCAGGAACTTTAGTGAAATCTGCGCACCCATGTTAGAAACCATCAAGAAGGCCAGCCAACCTTTTTGCTGGACTAAGGCGGCAGAAAACAGTTTCCAACTCCTGAAGCGTAAAATAACAAAAAGGCCAATCTTGAGACTGCCCGATTTCAGCAAACCTTTTCAGGTTCGATGTGATGCCAGCGGGACAGCTATTGGCGCTGTACTCAGTCAAGAGGACAGACCAGTGGCATTCTTTAGTGAGAAGCTGAATGAAAGTCGGCAGAAATACTCGTCATATGATAAAGAATTTTATGTAGTGGTTCAAGCCTTGAAACATTGGAGGCAGTACTTACTGGGAAATGAGTTCGTTTTGTTCTCTGATAATTCTGCATTGCAGTACATAACTCAGCAGCACAAACTGAACCATAAACATGCCAAGTGGGTGGAGTACCTGCAAAGTTTCACTTTTGTGTTGAAACACATAAGTGGGCAAGCCAACAAACTGGCGGACGCTTTAAGCAGAAGAGCCCTGCTCTTACAAGAAAGTGGCATACAGGTGATGGGATTTGAGTATTTGAAAGACTTATACCAGATGGACGCGGATTTCAAAGAAGCTTTTGAAGCATGCCAGAATCCCGTATTGAGGAATACAAGCCCATGGCTAGATTACAATCTACAGGAAGGATTGTTGTTTCGAGGGGGACAGCTGTGTGTTCCAGATTGTTCGATGAGGGAAAATCTGGTGAGAGAGAAACACAGTGGCGGACTAGCGGGACATTTTGGCGTCAATAAGACAGTGGAGCAGCTCGGGCATTTTTATTACTGGCCAAGGATGAATCGGGACGTACAGAGATATATAACCAGGTGTAAAATCTGCCAACTGGCGAAAGGACACAGCCAGAACACGGGGCTGTACACACCCCTACCTGTTCCAAGCAGGCCGTGGGATTCAGTCAGCATTGATTTTGTCCTAGGATTGCCTAGAACGCAGCGGGGGTATGATTCAGTGATGGTGGTGGTGGATAGGTTCTCAAAGATGGCTCATTTCATTCCTTGCCAGAAGACAAGCGATGCCACGAACGTGGCACATCTTTTTTTTACGGAAGTAGTTCGACTACATGGCTTACCAAAAACTATCGTCTCAGACAGGGATGTGAAATTTACAGGACATTTTTGGCGCACCCTGTGGAAAAAGCTGGGCACACAATTAAATTTCAGCTCTGCGTATCATCCGCAGACTGACGGACAGACAGAGGTGGTAAACAGGAGTTTGGGCAACTTATTACGCAGCTTGATGGGAGAGAACTCGCGATTGTGGGACCGAGCTCTTGCCCAGGCAGAATTCGCTTATAACGATTCGCCAAATAGGAGCACCGGTCTTAGCCCATTTCAAATCTTGTATGGTATGCATCCGCGAGGAGTACATGAATTACGAGATTTGGGACAGCTAGAAAGGAGAAGTGCAGACGGAGAAGATTTTGCAGAAGCGATGAGTGAGCTGCATGAAAAGGTCAAGTCAAGATTACAGGACAGCACGCAGAAATATAAGCAACATGCAGA
Organism: Pinus tabuliformis; assembly: GCA_031772625.1. NCBI lineage: Eukaryota > Viridiplantae > Streptophyta > Pinopsida > Pinales > Pinaceae > Pinus > Pinus tabuliformis. The sequence goes on from CM062819.1 coordinate 1,685,937,246, forward strand.
CACAAGGCGGCGAGAGGTAAACTTTGAGATTGGGGACGAAGTCCTTGCACATTTGCGCCGGGAACGGTTTCCTAAGGGTACGTATAACAAACTGAAGTTCAAAAAAATCGGCCCATGCAAAATTCTGCAAAAATTCTCAGCAAATGCGTATGAAATTCAGCTGCCACTTGATATAGGCATATCACCCATATTCAACGTGGCAGACCTGTTTCCATATCATGCCCAGGCAGAGGATGAACGAGTGGTACAGCCACAACGGGACACCCAGTTCGAGGACAGTCTTTGGAAGAAACAGTTACCATCGGTCAAGACCCATGAGATAGAAGGAATCATCAGCACACAGGTGGCCAAGAAGACACGCAGAAAGGAGTATCTGCGTTATCTCGTTAAATGGAAGGACCGTCCAATGGAGGACAGTTCCTGGCTTGACGAGATGCAGATCCGGAAGGCAGGCTACTCGGTGGAAGAACTCATGGAACGGAGCCATGAGAACTCTCTTTTACCCCGGCAGCCTGATGCAGGAGCATCTGGTCGACAGGGCGAAGACCGAGAAGGGACAGAGAAAGTTTCTGAAGAAGATTGGGGTTGATGAATATTTCATTAAACTGGACAGCAAGCCTGTCAGAGTTATTGTTTTTTTTTAATTTTCTTTCAGGGTCAATTACAGCACCAAACAATGTTGTTTTAATTTATGTTTAGTTTGTCTTAATTATTGTAATAGGATTTAGTTAAAAATGTTAAACACAGAATAGTGTCAAAAGTATGTAAACAAACGAATAGTAAAAGAAACATGTGCCTGAGCAACTGTACAAACTGCAAGAGCATAACTACCAGGCAGTTAACCAACTGCCCAAACTATTGTACAAAAGGGCAAATGAAACAACCCAGAAGGGTTCAGTTCAGGAGCAGCATATGTAAAAGAGAATACCAGAAATACAGACATTATTCTTCCTTCATCAAATACAATGCACAATTAAACATTTAGTTCTATGAATTACGTCCTTTATAATCAAATGTATTTGCAAATTACTGTGTGTTAAATTCATTTCAGATAAGCCGAATAGCAGAGTTTTTACAAATCTAAAGAGTCTGTCAGCCAGTTAAGACCGAGACCGAGCACCAGACGTTAAGGCGCAAACCAACACAGTGGAACGACAAACAAACTACGGCCGAAACCGGTAAGCAACCAAAACCACTTACAATAAGTTTATATACCATAAAGTGTTACATTGTATGCCTGTACAAATCCACAAATATAAAAACTGTGCACGGAGGGTTCGTGGACCCGAGCTATCCAAAGCTCACAGCAAAACCCCAGTCACGGCCACGGGTTGGGAAAACCCAACACACAAACAGACTCGATAAAGACACAGTTGCAAACAGCAAGCAAGCAGACTCAACCAAGAACCGTTGTGAAGAAGTAAAGTGGAGACAGAGCTACCCGGACAAGAAAGATTGTAACCCTTGCGCATCCACGGGAACGGCCACACCTGCAAACACAGAGTAAGGCAGAGTTAGGGTTTGAAAACCATTTATAAAAACTGTACAGGAAGTTATGGCATGAAGTTGCAAACAAACCAACGAAACAGCGTATGAGGATAACAGAGGATTCATACCTGTGGTGAGCCGAGACCCAGGCCAACAGAACCCAGAATTATCCCTGAGCACGAAGGAGCTGCGGAACGTTAGTTCCGGAATAAACAGAGGATGAAGACATAAAGCATAGAAAGAGACCTTACCTGATATACAGAGCTGAGCGCCGGAGGAAAGCCGAGCAGAGGAGCATTCGAACTGTGAATTCGACCCACGAGCGAAGTAATAACCATTTCGTTACCAGAAATCACCAATAAGATTAACGAAAAGACCATACGAACAACTTAAACCAAGCACAGAACCAAACAATGCTCATACAGTCATAAGACTCAGTCGAATGTACAGAGAGGGACCGAAGCTTACCAGGAAAACCTGAAGCAAATACAACAGTGCCCATGGCAATGTATTGACAGTGCCGAAAGACATTGTTTCACCATAAGATATCAGCAAGTGTTCAACAGGTTCATCTCACTAGCAGAATAACCAGAAGCGGCCGAGACCAAACAAACCACAGAGCAAGTTCCAAAGAGCAAAATGACCGAACGGGCGCGAAATGGCGAATGTAAAGCGCAGTAAAGAGATTAGGGTTCGTCAATCACGAGGAGGGCAGGTGTCATAAGGAGGATCCGGGAAGGTACCACGACATTAATACCAATCAACTACCGAATTTAAATCATTTGCAATCACATAACACAGTAAGGTTTAGTGTGAGTCCACGTAATCTGAGTCAGCGTGGGACCACGTGGGCTGGCCCCATCACATTGAATCCTTTGAAGATGAAAAGAATATCAAATGAGTGATGTTGAATACATTTTTGGCTTTGGTGATGGAAGAAGATGTTGCAAAAGCAAGGAATGATGTGGTAGAAGTAGCACAATTGAAGGGAAGTGCAATTAACATAATGTTTTATGTGTTCGTACTCTTGCAGGTGAAAAAAACATGCAACAGACCAGAAAAGAGATGTTGCTACAATGAAGGTGCCAGCCATGACTATGAAAAACAACCACCAACGAAGATGAAAGAAAAACAATGATGGCAGAGAAGAAGTCTCCCAAGCCAATCTATGCACAAATAGCTTCTGATGATGATCTGGATTTAAACAAGAACACAAAAAATTACAGAGATAACCATAAACACAAATATGCAACATAAATAATACTTCATTTCATTAATGTAAAATACTGAAATGTGCTTACAAACAAAAATGGAAATAAACCATCTAGGGTGATGGTAGCTTATCTCTGAAAAGAGATGTGGTGGTTACATGCCTCTGAACTGTGTTACAATGAGGATCGAAGGCCTATTTATTGTTGAGAAAAAATGGAAAACCCTAAACATCCAAAAACCTAACCCTAGAAGATGAAACGTCAAACTGTGGGCCCTGTTTGGCTAAATTGGTACATCAACTTCCCAGGGTCGTAACTTTGGCATACAATCTATGTTTGACGCGTACAATAACTCGTTAGAAAGATATATCCGAGCACTACAAATTTGGGAATAGAAACATCTATCCATGGATCCATGTTCCTCCCATATTTCCCAAAAAACATCATTTAGGGCCTCAAAACGGCTCCGGAAGTTCAGGACCTGAAAAACTGCTAAAAATAGTAAATTGTGCTACAATTACAGAAACTGAAAAACTAAAAGAGACAGTTGTGGGGGTCCAAGTGGGATAGGTGGGTGGAAACCAACATCCACCTGGATCAGATGAGTAGGGTACTTGCTTGCAACATCTTTAATTTCTTCTGCAATTGCAGGGTATGAAGAACCTCTACAATGATAATCATTCGAGTCAATCCATTCACCTATAAGAAAATCAGCCATGAAAGAACCGAAGGCAAGACAGAATTCAATAATACAAACCTCACTCTCAATAAAAACATAAATTTAAAAGCGAAGACACCAAATTTTGACATGGAAAAAGTATTTTCACTTAAATCCTGTGATGGTAGAGAAGGAGATAGAGAATAGATTGAGCAGCAAGCAGAGTGGGAAGCTGGAAAGGACACACTATTCACCAAGTCAGAGTTGCAAGTAGCTATTGATAAAGTGGTTAAGATAAAGAAGAAGAAATCTACAAAAAACAAAGAATATATAACAAATGAGTGGAAAGAGAATGAAAGAGATGGGGCAGATTCTTGTGGTAGAGATTGACAAAGGAAGCGTGTCGATTTAATTGAACAAGGCATCTATTGTTAAGTGAACAATCCTGCACAACATCAAAAAAAAAATTGTTATAAGTTAGATGTACCAGTCTATGCATGTTGGCCATAATTTAAGTAGATTTGTCTTCCATTGGCAATAATGTATATTTTCTCGATTGAATCATAAAACTTAATCCCATGGAGAGTTGATGGTAGTGAGCATGAAGAAAAATATTTTACAACTTCCAAGTCATTTATGCCATGAATATTTTAGCCCATGCTTGCATTTCTTTAAGCCTCTGAATTCTTTTATCTAACTAGAAAAAATGTTGAAAACAACCAAAGTGCCAACTTGGCAAATTACCTGTGTGTAACTGGTGGTGAGTTGCACAATTCTAACATATGGGTGTTGTAGATGGAATTCCAAAATATAGATTTGTACCTTTAATTCTCCTTTGGCAAACTTTTAGACTAGTCCTACGTGCATGTGAATATGCCCTCCTGGCTATATTTGTCAATGTGTCAATATTGGTAGTTTTATGGTATTTTTGAACAATAAAATTTTTTCAGTTGCATGTGGAAAGGTGGGCCATCCCTCAATGATAACCATCAAATTGAAAAACTTGATTTGGACCTAAAATGAACCCTAGGGCATGCATTTAGCTGGAGCGGGACAAAAGTGGTTAAATGTGTGTCCAAGGGTAACTTGGCGGACCAAATGCGTGCATTTTATAATGAATTATAGATTCTTATATATGGGTTTTGTAGTCTGATTTCCAGAAGTTGTTCTTGTACCTTGGGATTCCACATGAAAACAATTGAAGGTTTTCTTTAGTGCATTTTTCTGAGGCCACTCAGACTGGCTTGCACTCTCTATTTTTAAGCTAGAAACGAAAATTTGGATAACAGTTAGACTTTTGAGGCATGGAGGTGGTAGTTAATCCTATCAAAGGATGCTACAAGATTGATAGAGTGCCAACGATGCATTCTAATGCTACATGAGTGTATCTTGTCTTATTATGCCAATTTTGTTACGAGGGTTTGAAGTTATTTCCAAATCATAGGAATTTGTAGATTTATTGATATAATTTTCTTATGTAATGCAAATAAAGGATTTTTTCATATATGTGTTTGGTATTAAGTTAAATTATGGTAGGTATTAAGTTAGAATATGGTAGCTAGAGTAGTTCATCTCTCTCTTTCTATAACTTGAGGTTGCTAAGAAGATCAAAGAGGGTTTTTTATTTGAATAATAGCCTGATCAGAATGAGGTAGTTGTGGAAAGCCAAATGTTGTAGAAGAAGGTGCGATGCACAAGGGAAACTGAAGTTTCCAAACAAAAAACTTATTTGTTGTTGCTCTTAGAGAGAGGGAAACCCTCTGTCATGTAATAAGGCCTTGAGTGGATATGAATATCGAGAGAAACAATTTTCCATTTTCTTTGCATTGCATTTTATAATGAATTAAAGATTCTTAGATATGGGTTTTGTAGCTTGATTTCTAGAAGTCATTCCTGTACCTAGGGATTCCACATGACAACAATCGAATGGTGTCTTCAGTGGATTTTTCTGAGGCTACTCACACTGGTTTGCACTCTGTTTTTTTAAGCCAGAAATGAAATTTTGGATAACAGTTAGACTTTTGAGAAATGGAGGTGGCAGCTAAGTCTATTAAACGATGTTACAAGATTGATAGAGTGCCAACGATGCATTCTAATGCTACATGAGTGTATTTCGTCTTATTATGCCAATTTTATTCAATGAGTGTTTGAAGTTATTCCCTAATCATAGGAGTTTGTATATTTATTGATATAATTTTCTTATGTAATGCCAGCAAAAGATTTTGTCATATATCCATTCGGTATTAAGTTAAAATATGGCAGCTGGAGGAGTTCATCTATTTCTTTCCATAAATGGAGGTTGCCAAGAAGATCAAAGAGGGTTTTTGCTTTGAATAGGAGCCTAATCAGAATGGGGCAGTTGCGGAAAGCCAAATATTGTAGAAGAAGGTGCACAAGGGAAGTTGAAGTGTCCCAATAGAAAACTCATCTGTTGTTGCTGTTAGAGAGAGGGAAAACCTCTGTTATGTAATAAGGCCTTGAGTGGGTATGAATATCGGGAGAAACAATTTTTCATTTTCTTTGCATTCTAATCCTTAATTTCTGAGAGGAGTATTCTTTAAATTATTGTTGTAAGCTGCTTTTTCCATATAAATTATGATCTGCAAACCCTAGAGTTTGCATCAGGAAGTAATGACACAACAGGTTTCACTTGATGACAACGGATCTATGACAAAAACTACGATTTCTATTGCTTTAAAACAAATATATTTTATATTTAAGGGTAACTTGGCAGACCAAATGCGTGCATTTTATAATGAATTACAGATTCTTAGATATGGGTTTTGTAGCTTGAGTTCCAAAAGTCATTCATGTACCTTGCGATTCCACATGACAACAATCGAAGGGTGTCTTCCGTGCATTTTTTTGAGGCCACTAAATAATGTATATTCTTTGGATTGAACCACCCTATGTAACAATGTAGTACCATAGAATTTGAGAAGTCTCAAGACTAAAAAACAACAATATATAAATGGAATACCACTTTTAGCAACAATAATTGGATGGCTTTCATTTTTCTTGAAACAAGTTTAGGGTTTTGTGGCAAGTTAAATTCTTTTGTCTCCCCAACATTAGTTAAATATCATGCACTCACATCACATCACATAGGGTCTGTGAAGAAGTCTCCCAAGCCAATCTATGCACAAATAGCTTCCGATGAGCAGGGTCCTTGCTTGCAACATATTTAATTTCTTCTGCAATTTCAGGGTATGAAGGTATGAAGAACGTCTACAATGACAATCATTCTAGTCAATCCATTCACCAACAAGAAAATCAACCATGTAAGAACCGAAGTCATAATACACAAAGACACTTCAATAATACAAACCTCACTTTGGCGAAAAACATAAATTTAAAAGAGAAGACACCATATTTTGACATGGCAAAAGTATTTTCACTTAAATCGTGGAATATTGATGTTCAATACACAGTAGCAACATTCATATGAATTCAAATATGATCTGAATGCATGAGAAAAAAAATCCAGTCTATGTGGAAGTATACATCTTGCGGAAGCTGGGTACTTGGGCTATAAGAGTCATCACGTCCTCCACGATTCCCAACACCGCATTCATTAGCAGCGAAGAGATCACCGAAACGACTCGCCGGAAACCCATTTCAGCCTATTTAGTAGATAAAGAGCCAAAAGAAAGAGGGTTTTTATGGCATCCTTGGTGCAGGTGCAGTTGGGGATCCCCTCATGGATTAAATATAAAAGACCTTTGATAACCTCCAGGCGGTCACCTATTATGGTCCTGTATCTTTCCACCACAAAATGGCTGAATATGGTGACCGCAGTGTTCTGCTTGCTCTCCATGCTTCGCCCGAATGTGAGACAGTGTGCTATGGCTTCACCGTGAGACAATGCACTATGGTGTCCATAGGAGATAGTGCAGAATGGCGTCCACGACACCACGGCTTGATATTATGACCTATGTTGTTGCCTATGCATTGGAATAGAATACCATTTTGCAACGAAATAGTAACCACTTTTTATAGATTTAATGGTTGAACCTTTTTCAATCGTTTAACATATAATTCTATGGTGCATAATGATAATAGGTGGAAAAAACCCAAGTTGATTTCAAAGAAAAACACCTTATGACATAAATATAACAAAATTTTCAATTAATTTAATTATTTTTTTAATATTTCAACCAACCAACCAACCAACTAACTAACTAAAATACATACAAACAAATAAATAAACATACATATATATATATATTATTAATATATATATTAATATTAAAAAACGTATTCCACAGTTTTTATGTTAAGGGGCCCAAAACATACGCTGCAACTATTTTTCTTTACGATTTTTCTTTACAACACTTTACACGAATAGAGGAATCCTCTATTTAAGGAACCTAAATTGCAGCCTTTTTATCCCAATTTTATTTACGACTTTGTTTCTGAAGAGAGGTGGTTACTTGTTTTTTATTTTTTAAATAAAGAATTTACATGTTCAATATTATCTATTAAATAAATAAATAATATTAATTATAATAAAAATAAAAATATATATATTAGTATTATTTTGTTGAGAGGTGTATTTTATAGTTTAAAATAAAGGTTATAATAAAAGATAAAAATGAATATACATATTGAGTCAATATGTCAAATTTATATTAATATGTTCAATTTATAAAAAGTAAAAGATTTGTAAATATTGTTCAATTAAATAATGATAAAATGTTAAAACCTAATATAGAACCCATTATGGATTAGATGTTGCAGTATCCTAAAAATAACAAAAATAATTAAATTCAAATTTTTATGTTGTAATTTTGTTTTTATTCATAAAAATATGAATAACTTTTTAGATAAAGGAAAATCATTATATATATATATATATATATATATATATATATATATATATATATATATCACATTAAAATATATAACATATAAATAGTAGCTATGAGTTAAGATCCATTTACCTTATAAATTAAAATAATGATTATCTAACCATATGTAAATTTAATTAATAAGCACATAAAAAGATTAATACTTACAATAAACTTAATTAATCATACATATGCATGCCCATTTTACCATATATATTATTAACTTGTAAATAGGTTTTTTCATAATACCGTGGGCTAATACCATGGCTCATCAATACAATATGCCCAAAAACCCTCTCATTTCCCAATCAAAATGTATTATATTTTTTTAAATTAATTTTATTACATTTTTACAATAAGGGGCACTCCCGAGCTAGTTGGGAAGAGATGTTGTAATGTCAAACATTTTGACTATGTTAAATTACATAAAAATAAAACAAAAACAAAAACAAAAAAACCATTAATTAAAACATTTTGGGTAAGCGAAATTACACACAAAAAAATAAAATAAAAAATAAATTAAAACCATCTTAACTAAGGATATCAAATCTCTCAAGGTGAGAACCTTTCTTCAAGTTTTTCACTCAAAAAAGAGATTTTCACCTCAGGAGATTTGGTCCCCCCAGACCCTTATAGAGCCAGAGCTAAGATGAATCTAGGCTAGTGATATTACAACTCAATGTGGTAACAATATATTTTTAATTAAAAGCACTATTAAAATATTTTGATGTCCACATGATGTAATATAATTTTATATAAATTTTAAAAGAAAGAAAGTAATTAGAAGTAAAAAGAAATGTGAGTGATGTTCAAAAGTGTTTCAATTAATTTATTTAGATGTGAGACACACACATGCGTGGGCACACACACACACACACATATATATATCAATTTTTTTTAATATTGTATATAATAAAATATTCAATGTCTAAAGGAAAAAAAGTAAATTGAAAGTTAAAAAATAAAATAAAAAATAACAAGAACTTCCTAATAAAAATAATAAGAGAGATATGTAATTCATTCAATTTATAATATTAAATTAATGTGACATTAAAAAATGTTCATAATAATAACAAAATTCAATATAGGTTTGTGTGTTGTTGTTTTCTTTTGGAGTTTTCGCATCCATGATTTTTTTATATCGATGTTTCGAGCCCTCCACAAAGCACTGATCGCAGAAGCCTCAAGTCAATATAGGTTATCAATAAAATATTTGAATATGCACATTAATTAATATTGACATATATCTAAACATATATTAATATAAAAAAACCATTTTAATTTGGATAATGTAGTCCATAGATAAAATGTTTTAATGGACATTTTTTTCAAAAAGAAAAAACACACTTACTTTAATTGAATAAAAGAAGTTACATTTACATTAATTTCTCATTTATTTCCACCATTTTAGTTACCAACCACACTTTAAGTTTAACTTTTCTCATTTTATGATCTATCATTATCACTACTCCCATAACTTTGTGTGTCTTTTTAAAACAAAACATACGAACACAATCAAAATTAAACATACACAATTTTTCTATGTGTTTCTAGTCCATATAGTATATTATGGATAAAATTGATACTGAAACGAAATAAGAAACATCACTCAGATAACCCAACAATTCTATGCTTCATATTTTGACAAACTTGTTTGTTGGAAGGAGAAATTTTTGAAAGTTGTGAATTTGATCATTCAATGTTTCTTGCCTCTTTTGATAGGTCATCTGCCACATCATTTTGTTCTATGTAGATATGAGTGAAGGATAACCTCTTGAAAGTCCTAATCATCCATGTAATCCTCTTCATCCAAGTTGTCAGCACTGAAGACTCCAAAATATATGTCATTTTATCCATTCAATGATCACTTTGGAGACTCCAAAGACGTCAAGCTCATCAATAGAAAGTCAATTAACACATAATAAAGCTCCCCAAAGTACCAATAGCTTTGCTCTACTGTTTTTACCCACTTCATTGTACGAGCAAAATTGGAAGACCTCTATAGGCTTGAATGCTATAACCACCTCATTTCCACGTACCTTATTTGTTGATGCCCCATCAAAAAGACCTAATGAATATTTTGCCCCCAACACCCTTCATTTGACAATAACGACTAGATAAATTTTCCTTGGTTGGGCCAATCTCCCAAAAATATGTCGAGGCCTTCAAGCAAGTGCCCCTCACATTTGGCATTTCATTATCAAATATACATTCCTTCCTGGTTCTCCATATGCCACACATGCTATAGAAGGGAAAAGCTCTTAATTCTTTATACTTTGTCGAACCACTATGATAAGAAATCCCCAACAGAGGACAGGTCCTAATTGTCTCTTAAATTGAGCAGTTGAAGGACCCTATTCCATACAAAGATCGAAATGGACATGTGAGAAAGAGGTGTGTCACATCTTCAAAGCTATTACAACATAAACTACATCTTCCTAGGCCATAAAATCCTATTTTCAGCAAGTTATCCCAAATATTGTTATCAACTACGAACCAAGCAAAACACTCAGTTTTAGAGGGATGTCCAATTTCAATTATTTTTGGAACCATATGAATTTTGTGCCCTAGATTTACCTTGTGTTATGAATGAATAAACTTCTTTGACCTGTAACTGACCTTTCTTAGAGCATGTGATCCCATGGCAAAGAATCCTCCCTCATCGATGGAAAGAAAAATGTTTCAATGGACATGTTATGTAAAATAATTTAATGTCAACTCTGAACATATTATATATTGTTTAAAAAATTGTGTATATATCATATAAAAAATTTGAAAAAAAAATCCTCTTTTTAGCAAATTTCGCAAATCATGTTATGAATTAGATATCATCTTTTGGGATTCAACTGCTTTAATAAATTCATTCATCTATGACCATTTCCATGAGAGGTAGTCGTAAGTGACTAATTTCTCATGATTTGTGAATAGTCCACTTAGCACTCATTCCATCGGGTGATGCTCACAGGGGTGAAGAAGTGAGATTGAAACTAGTGAAATGAATCACATAGTGTCAATAATCACAATCATCACTTCCGGGGCTTGCACCTGGTAACTAAGACTTCCCAAGAGGTCACGCATCCCAGATCGCCTCTGGCTCAAGCACGCTTAACTATGGACTTTTCCCCACAATCAAGCCCACTTAGCTTGCTACCCCATTTTCAAAACCTTAGCAAGTATTGTGCCTCATGAGCCATTCAAGTAGAGCTCCCTTCACTCTTATGTTTCTAAGTATTGAGGATTTTGCAAATGGGGTAGCAAGATAAGTGGGCTTGATTGTGGGAAAATTCCACAGTTAAGCGCGTTTGAGCCAGAGGCGATCTGGGATGGGTGACCTCCCTAGAAGTCCTGGTCGGGTGCAAGCCCCGAAAGTGATGGTTGATGCTATGTGATTCATTTCACTAGTTTCAATCCCACTTCTTCACCCCTATGAGCATCACCCGATGCAATGAGTGCTAAGTGGAGTATTCAAAAATCACGAGAAATTAGTGAGTTACGATCATAGAAATGGTCATAGTGCTAAGTGGAGTATTCAAAAATCACAAGAAATTAGTGAGTTATGATCATGGAAATGGTCGTAGATGAATGACTTTATTAACGCAGCTGAATCCCAAAAGATGATATCTAATGTAATGCACTGTGAAGGACCCTCAATACATGTTATGAATTACCAACCAGGCAAAACCTTCACTTTTAGAGTGATATCCCATTTTCATTTTCCGATGCAATGAGTGCTAAGTGGACTATTAAAAAATCATGGGAAATTAGTAAGTTATGATCATGGAAATGGTCATAGATGAAAAATGGTCATAGATGAATATAATGCACTGCGAAAGACCCTCAATATATGTTATGAATTACCAACCAAGAAAAACACTTCACTTTTAGAGCGATATCCCATTTCCATTTTTGGAAGCATACAAGCAAAACACTTCACTTTTAAAGCGATATCCCATTTCCATTTTTGGAAGCATATGGTTTCATTGTCGTGGCTTCTCCCTTGTGTTATGAATGAATATACCTCTTCGACGTGTAATTGACCTTTCCTAGAGCAGTCATCCCATGCCAAAAAGAAAAATGTTTCAATGGACATGTTATGTAAAATATTTTAGTGTCAACTATGCATATATTATAAATTGTTTAAAAAAATGTGTATATATCATATAAAACAATTGAAAAAAATGATTTTATAGTTACAATTTTTGAAGTACTCTCACTATTTTATATTTTGGTCCTCTTTTAGGTAATTTTTTTGGTCAATTTTCCAACAATAATTTTTTGGACTTATAAGTTTAAGTACTCTATATAGCATTCAAAATTACAACTTAAACAATGAAAAATCACACATTATATATAGAGAGAGATACAATTTTTAAGGTTTGTACTTGAAGAGATTTGACTCCTCATGACACATGCTAGATCCGTGCTTAAGATGGATCTAAACTGGTTGATATTACAATCTAATATGTGTAATTCCTTCCTTTCTAACAAAATAATATTTCACTCTCAACTATAATTAAATATTCTAATGTGAATATTAATATAATTTTATATCAAATTTATTTAGATATATAAGAAAGATTTGTAATTCTTTTATTTTTTTAATATTTTAATGTATGTCTTAAAGAAAATGTTCAAATATTTATATTAATTAACATATTTCAATATTAGTTTCATTTATATTTATATAATGACAAAAAGTAGAAAAAAATATTTTAGTATCTACCAAAAATAAAATATTTCAATATGCACTTTAAATAAAATAAACATAGTATATCAAATATTTTTTTTTCAGAAGAAGTCACATTGAAGGTTCTCATCGACACGTTTCGAACCAACAAGTGTGGTTCATCTTCAGGACGCGATTCAAGAAGAAGGTTAAATAGGGAGACAAGTCAACCTAACAGTTAAAAGAAAATGGCTATATTTGACAAAGAGAGGAAAATGAAAAATTTAATATTATTTAATTAATGTATTAATTGTTAATTTAATCAATATATAAATATATATATTTTTTATTTTTGAATATCAACTTATTAACTTAATGATTATATTTCACCACATTTTTAATAATTATTATTAATTTATAAAAAAATTATACTTAAAGTTATGTATTTATTATTAATATATTATTTTATTATCTCATCTCAACGGTTATAATATTTAATTAATTTATAAAATGACTGTTATTATTACTTATATATAAATAACTTACAAAATAAACATAAATTCACCTTAACTTTAAATCTAATAAACATTTAAAAACATCAAATCTTTAAATTATTATATAACTTGAACTTTTTATAATATATTATTTCCTTTAAAATTCATAACTTAGAAAATTACCCTCTCAACACTTAATAAATTAAAATAAATCTATTAAAATAAAAATATAACATAAAAAAAATAAAGAAGAAAAAGTTCCAAATAGCTTACTTTTTAACCCAAATTCAATTTCATTTACCAAAAATGAAGTCGATGAAGTCATTCATGTAAAACTGGCACACTCCCCAAGGGCCTCCGCCAACAGGAAAATCTAATGGGAACATTCATTCAACTTTTATTATTGGCTTCGAAGATATTTCTACCCTCGTACAGATGGGATCGTCCACTTGGCAAAATAACATTCGTAGATGGTATTTCACGTCATCTTATCTTATCTAGTATTTTACGATGAGACATATATGACGTAAGAGTTTGTTTCATGATGGTGACTTGCATTTCTCCCTGCGGATAATTTAGATGATGTGAAAGTTCCTTTTAATGTCAATACTTCACGTGATGACTGAATAATTTCTGTAAGGGGCTGCATTTGCAAATCAAATTGTTCCAAAATTTAATTACACGAACTAATCTGCTGGTGTTAAATTGCTTTATGTCAGTAATGATACTAGCGGAAGATTCAACATTCAACTATATAATGGAGAGGCAGGAAGTGAGCATCATCGATTAGCTTGGATACACTTAGCCAGGAGGAGGAGCAGCAGGACTACTTCCAAGCTCCAGCAGAATGGCTTCTTCTTCAATCATGGGGACGCTGCATCGAACACACATTGGCTCTGCTGCATTTGCTCTGCAAAAAGAGGTGATTCTTTAAATTTACTTCCAGCTGTCAGCTCGAAATGGTTAAGTGCATGCCCACAAGAATGGCTTAGATCATTTTCATAACCAAATCAGTACATTTGCTCATAAAAAATTGTATATGCTTTTGGGTTGCAGGGAGGACATAGTTCCTCTGCAAACTCGGCTTTTGTAGGTGTCTCAGTGGCTGAACATGGCAGGAGGGATTTCGGTTTCCCTGTTCTCCAAGCCAAGGTAACTCATGAGTCATCGGTATTATCAGTTTCTTTCTTTCTTTTTTAGTTTATAGATGCAGGGCCTGTTCAATTCAGTCATCTGAGATCCACAATATTTAGAAAAGATTGAATTTTAAATGTAGAATTTCATAGTTGTTTATATTATATTGTAGATAGATTTTTGGAGCTGAACTGTGTAAATAAGCTGAAAGTTATATGTTTGGGTCGGACACCCTACCCATAGTTTATAGATGCAAGACTTGTTAAATCCACCATGTAAGATTCACAATATTTAGAAAAGATAGAACTTTAAATGTAGAATTTCACAATTATTAATAGATTTCTTGAGCTGAACTGTATAAATAAGCTTAAACTTCCATGTTTAAGTCGGACACCCTGCCCATCCTCAGGATAAAAGAAACTTTTAGAATGCAAAAGTGGGAGGGTAACCTACTTACACAGTTCAGGTCCAAAAAACTATCTACAAAATTAGAACTGTTTTAAGTTCACTCAATGCATAACCATATTGTTGCTTCATATACAAGAAAACTACTTCATCTGAATATATTTCCTCGTTTTTTTTCTTTGCAGAAAGTTACCAGCAGAAATGCTAATGTTCCTAGAATCAGGGCACAGACTGTGGCCGCACCAGTGAAAGCAAAGGAAGCTTCAGCAAGTAAAAAGACAGATAGAAAAGGTAATGTTATCATAACAGGTGCTTCCTCTGGTTTAGGGCTTGCTACTGCCAAAGCTCTTGGGGAGAGTGGGGAATGGCATATTATTATGGCATGCAGAGATTTCCTCAAGGCAGAGAGAGTGGCCCGAACTGCTGGAATTCCCAGAGAGAATTACACAGTCATGCATTTGGATTTGGCTTCTCTTGAAAGTGTAAGACAGTTTGTTGATAACTTCAGGCAATCTGGAAGGCCAATGGATGTGTTGGTTTGTAACGCTGCAGTTTATTTGCCCACTGCCAAGGTACCCACATTCACAGCTGAGGGTTTTGAATTGAGTGTGGGTACAAATCATCTGGGCCACTTTCTGCTATCCCGGTTGCTGTTGGAGGACTTGAAAAAGTCTGATTTCAAATCAAAGCGTGTTATAATTGTTGGATCAATCACAGGTACATTTCCTTTATTTCTTCCCTTTTCAGTGAGATCTAATGTTCCTGTGGCACTCTCTTTGAATCTTAGAAAAACTCATGCTAAACTTTACTGACTTATGCATATCATTTAGAAGTACAGACAATAGTAGTATTTCTTTTACAATATCTGTTTTACACAGTAAATCTAGAGGGATCCAAAGATTTTCATCAGTTTCAAATTTAACTAGTATAGATCCATCTTAAATATGGATCTAACATAAATAGAAAAAGATCTAATTTTTTTACATGTAATTTTTTGATGAACCCAAATTATTTAAATATTTTGTATAGTTTATTAATTTTTATTTTAACATTTACACAATCATATTTGAGAATAGAATAAGTTTCCAGGATTAATAAAATATTTTATTTATATCTCCAATATCAATATCTAAGTCAACAAATTATCTGATGCAAATAAATTTAATCCCTTCAAATCCTTCTTTTCATCCTTATTTTAGTTGAAGATTTAAAAATATTCATTTAAACTTAATGTTTATTACAAAACTACATATTAAATTACAGATTCTAAAAATATTTTGGAATATGACAAAGCAGAGTTATGTCAAAATATTTTGACCCCTTCTGTTTGTCCTATTCGCAAATATTTTCAGAAAACAATTGAATTAGATAATACAGAAGCTGTGAAAACATACAATAAAACTTTTGTATGCAGTTTACACATAGGTGTGGTGAAAATTCAGCATAAGTTAGTTTTAGAGGATGAAACATGCTAAGTTGGATTTACAAAATCTCAGCTCATATGTTGAGGTACGAGGACTGATATTTCTTTTAATCCATATATGTACTGCACCAGGTAATACAAATACTCTGGCTGGAAATATCCCTCCTAAAGCTAATTTAGGTGACCTGAGAGGATTTTCTGCTCGTTTAAATGGAGTCAACAGCTCACCCATGATCGATGGGGGTGAGTTTGACGGAGCTAAAGCATACAAGGATAGCAAAGTTTGCAATATGCTAACTATGCAGGAATTTCACAGACGATATCATGAAGAAACTGGCATTACATTTGCATCACTATACCCAGGATGCATTGCTACTACTGGACTCTTCCGCGAGCATATCCCACCGTTCAAACTTCTTTTCCCCCCTTTCCAAAAATACATTACTAAAGGATTTGTTTCTGAGGAAGAAGCAGGAAAAAGGCTTGCACAGGTATGGATCACTGGTTTAAGTTTTATTGGGGTTTGCTAGTTTTTATTTTATTTGCCACTTAATTATTGGTTTAAGTTTTATTGGGGTTTGGTAGTTTTTATTTTATTTGCCACTTAATTATTAATTATGATGTAGTTAGTCAATGATTGATTTACTGATTTTACATTTTATTTTGGAGATATGAATAATAAAGTGAAATTCAATCGATAGAATAAAAAGGATTTACTACATGATAATACTTAATATTTATAGAATAAAAAACAGTAAACCAATCATGCACTTACTACATAATACTTAATATATACAGGAAAAAACTGATTAAATAAATCGTGTGTAATGCAGGTTGTCAGTGATCCAAGTTTGACCAAGTCCGGTGTATATTGGAGCTGGAACAACGATTCAGCTTCCTTTGAGAATCAGTTATCTGAAGAAGCCAGTGATCCAGGCAAAGCTAAAAAAGTATGGGAAATTAGTGAGAAGCTTGTTGGACTTGCTTGAGATTCTCCTAAGTTGTCAAGATTATAGCATTAGTTAGCTCAGGCTGCCATATCTTTGTATGCATTTCGTACCGTGGAGGATCTAGTTTCAGGTAGAAATATGAGAAGAGACATGGAAATAAATTACTCGGCATGCTTTAATTGCTGAGCCTACTTTTGTAGCGAGTGGTAATTCAAAATATTTCTTTCAATGCGTAATGGAGGTTAAATTGATCGGAGATTATATTGTTCTAACAATTGATTACATGCTGATAACTGTTATGCATATTTATGAAGCAATCTCAAGGGCTAAAAGTGCTGTTGTCTCTGTGTTTTTTAGATAGAATATTTAGGATATCAAAACTTCTTTGATCGGTAAACAGGTCAATTGAAGAATTTAACCTTCACCATTAATTCACACCATTCAGAGTTGATCATGAAGCTTCATTAGACATTGCAATCGTTAACAATGCCTTTTGTCGACTTAGATCTTCAAGTTTCATAATGTAGATATATAAATGATTAGATTGTAAAACTAAAACACTTTTACAATCTTGTACAAGGAATATTGAAGAAAAGGATTTTTTTTATTACTTAAAAATTTACAATACATTAATTTTATTTATAATAGTTAAGGAGTGTTTAGGGATAACAGAAAGATAAGCATTACAATTAAGTGGATATGATTGGTATGTAAGGCTACAAGTTTCATGTTGTTCTACATTGAAATTGTAACACTCTGCATAAATTAAATGTTGGGAGGAACAAAAAAACAAAAGAATGGGTCATGACAACAAGGCATGATAAGGTACCCACATACAACCTCTCATATGCAAAGAAAGGAGAAAAGTTGGTAGGAACGCACCCCAATCCCCCCAAAACACAAAAGAAATAAAAAAGGAAGATGAATGAGCAGATGAAGGAAGGACTCAAGATGACCCCTCATGGACAACTTACTTCACTCTAACCATTAGTTGTAGTTGATGAAAACATGGTTATGCCAAAGGTTTGGTGAAGATACCAAACTTTCTTTTTAGTAGGCATATACTCCAGGCTAAGAACACCATCTTGGATAAGTTGGCCAATGAAATGCATGCGGATCTTGATATGTTTGGTCCTTTGACGCTACATTATATTTCTAGAAATATTTATGGCACTCTAATTATCATAACAAAGAATAGTAGGATGATCCTACTAAACACCAAACTCATTCAATAATTGTCGAAGACAAAGAACTTCTTGACTAGCAGGAATTGTAGCTCGATACTTGACATCTACAGAAGATAATGCAATTGTTGACTATTTCTTATAGGACCAAGTAATAGGATTAGAACCAGGGCTAAAAAAAAAGCAAACATGGACTTTTGATAATCAACATATCCAATCCAATCATAATATGTGAAACCCACATGCTCAGAAGTACCAAGAGTGAAGTACTTAAATATACTTCAAAATATGCTCTGCTAATTTCTAGTGAATCTCATGAGGTTCTTGATACAAATTTATAAAGGAATGAAATGAAAAATAGATTTAAAGAAAAACACATAGATAAAGTGAAATATAACTTCAATTAATAAATAGAAAATGTTGGAAACTGTTTACATGCAGAATGAAATTAAACTAGCTCGGGCGATGGTAGTTTATCTCTAAGAAGGGATGTGACAACTACATGCCTTATGGACTATGTTATAATGAGGCTCAGAGACCTTTTTATCATGAAGAAACATTGAGAAACCCTAAACATCCAAAACCTAACCCTAGGAGATTAAGCGCCAAAAGGTATGGGCCACGATGGGCTTAGTTGAAATGTCAACTTATCAAGGTTGTAATTTTGGCATATGATCTTCGTTTGGCATGCATAATAACCCATTAGAAAGGTTTATCCGAGGTTAACAACTTTTGACTACAAACATAGTCAAAGACTCATGTTTGCTCATTTCCCGAAAAAACACCATTTAGAGCCTCAAAACACCACTAGAAGTCCAGGATCCAAAAATTGCCAAAAATAGAAAACTGTCGAAATAAGAAATTATGCTGAAAAATACGAAACCAGTAGAAAAATATGTTCGGGGTTCCAAGTGGAATAGGTGGGTGGCCACCAATATCCACCTGGATCAGTCCTCCCCACTTAGGAAGAAATGGTCCCCATTGCCTTGATTGCCTCCATAAGGTGGGGAAACTTCTGCTGAACTTGGCCCTTGGTGAGCCACTTTCCTTGGTGTACGAGCTAGCTAGCTTTGATAACCCGATAGAGTTGAATTCTCTATTGGAAAATGGTCTTAATTTGTGTGTCCATGATTCAATCAGTTGTGTCGTGTTCAATGTAATATGGGTTGAGCTCTATTGGTGTCAATTGCACAACAATGTTTGATGTGTCCAACGATGGTGGAAAGTAAGGTCAAAATAAGTCTACATTGAATACTAGGTGTAGGCCAAGGAATGGGAGGATAGTTAGCTCGAAAAAAATTTCATCCACAACCTTGGTAATGGTGTAAGGCCAATATCAGAGTGGTTGAAGATGGGCTCCAGGAAGATGTTGCTTCTACAAATGCAACCAAACCTTGTCGCCCACTTGAAACTAATGTAGCGCCTGATGTTGATCATGATGTTGTTTATACTTAGGATTAGCTTTATCCAAGATATCATGAACTTGTTGGCAGATGTGTTCAATAAACTCGGTGGCTTTATCAACTTCAGACTGAACATGAGTAGATTATGCTTGGTTAGTTGCAAGAGTCATTGAAACATTAATGGGACACAATGGTTGAAATCCTAGTCCCACCTAAAATGGGTTGTAGCCAGTTGAGCTATGGGGAGCTCTATTGTAGATGTGTTGAACATAAGGGAGACTCTCATCCCATGTTCGTGGATGCTTAGAGCTGTATATATGCAATATTTGCACTATCATCCTATTGATGACATCTGTCTGGCTATTAGTGTATGGGTGGAAGGAAGTCAACTTGGTGAGATTGATGTCCAACAATTCCCAGAGGCTCAAACCAAATGCACTCATCAATCTACTATCTAGATTTGATATAATGGTTAGTGGGATCACAAAATGTACCCACACCTGTGTTGGCAGAATTATATATATTCTAATTCCAACATTTAATTATCGAATCTAGGATTGTAATACTTAGAGATGAAAGAACATGAAATGCAATATTAGAGCCTATTCTAGGATACACTAACAATTAATACTAGAAAAAAACTAATCACTAAGGATTGTAACTTTCCATTGGACTATGGAACTCTAATGCTTATCAATTTTCAAACCACAATATTTCATTAACAAAAAACAATGTTCATGTGGTTTTATTTATGTAGCTTATTAAGTCTTAAGACTTCAGGAGTTCTAATCTATAGTGATGCATACAAAAATCATTAAACATGTCGCAGAAAAGAAAAATGAAGAAAAGTAAATGTCAAAAACTACAAGAAAAAAGCTTGCAAGGCAAGTAAATAAAATAAAGTGTAACACCCTCCTCCTACATCTACCCAAGTAACCAACCAACCAGAGTAAACATGTGATGAGAGGCTACTATGATTGGATTCAACCTCCTAGGTGGCCTTAAGGAAACAGAATCGACGAAAACACTTTACACAGACCTTCCACATCAACTACATGACCCCTGAGAGCCATCCCAACATTTCTAGTAACCAACCCCTGGGTCCCACTGAGGCTTTAGTCCTCTTGACCTCTGGACGCTCCCATGCTATAGGCTTGACAATGTCCAGGAGGCTCTAGATGCTCTCATGAAAAGGAATGCCAGTGTCCAGGGACTATTTTGATTAGTGTTGTGCCAACTTCCCTCGGATTTGAGCCACTTTTCAGGCCCAGAGCCTAGGTCACTTCCCATAATTTATTAACATCTTCAGAACAAAAATATAACAATGATACAAATGCAAATACTTGAAAAAGCCCTTGACTAGACCCCTACTAGCCATGACAAACATTTTGTCAAACATATCACAAATATGTAATCTACAGGTGTAAACAAAAACTCTAAGCATAGGGGTCTCATACTCATATAAGAATCGTTAAGAAGCATTGATGCCTCAACACATTAGCTGTATTTTCATCCATTAGGTCATAAATAAATTTTTCATTCATTTACAAGTAAAAACATGATGAGATCCTGTTGTGCTTTACAACAACCCCCCATTTCTTATCATTATTTCTTTAGAGAAACTATCATATGAAATGGGTCCCTTTTAGTTTTGATTGGTATCAATATTGTATTATTCAAAAAGGTCCGAAAACAAAATGAAAAACATTATGAAAACCTTTTCGATAAACCCATTTTGATCATAATAATACAAATAATCAATCTTTTATCATTGCGATAAAGCGATCGCAAGATCGCATATCGCAATGACATAGGGAGCATAAGTTAATGGCCCATTGGTTTTCGTCGATGCGATATCGCTATCGGCAATGTTCTATGCATGTTCTTAAAGCGCCCCAGGCCATTCACCCCGATGCGATGCGATTTCGCTATTGGCGATCGGCGGTATGCTATCCATGTTTTCATAGAGCGCCCATACTCCCGATGCGATGCGATATCGCTATCGGCGATCGGGGATTTCAAAAGGTGTCAACATAAGGAGTTAAGTTTTCCCCGACGCCCGATTGCGATAAAGCCAAAAGCGCAGATTTCAAAAAAGCCGTTAAGACAGAGGGATATTACGATCAATTCATATTAAAAGCTTGATCTGTCGAACAATGATTTACCTGCGCTCAACTGCCAAAACATCCAAGGCACGCTTAAACGAATCATTCGGCCGATTAATGATATGATGGGCATTTAAAGGATTGGCAGGTTTAAACGGCCATTTAATGTAATAATAAGTCCTGAAATCTTCCCATAGATTGTATTCGTAGCCATTTTGAAAGTTAATCCCTCACCACGCATTGATCAATTTATCTTTCTCATATTGGGTTTTCATTGCCAATTCTCTGTGTTACGTTCATTTTCACTTCTGTGCAGAATTCATCCAAAGAAGAAAACTCAAGCAGAATGGGGAAGAAATCTAAGAAAACCACAGTCGCTTCCGTTGCGCCAGCCACAGGACAAGTCGTCGCTGATCCAACAAACAAAAAGAAAGGATTGATATCTGATACTACATGTTCTGGTCTCGGCAGAACTACTTGGCAAAGTACCTACAATCTGATTGAAGTCGAAGAACCTAAAGTGACAACAGTACAAGCTTCTGCAGATTCAACTCGGAAATCTGATGGTACTTTAAAAGACCTGGCTGACTCCTTCCTTCATCGGATAGCAGCTCGGGAGCAAATTCTCCCATATACAGATGTAGTGCGATGGGTAATTGAGGAAATCCCGATCATGGACAGAACCTTCTGCACCAGAGATGGGAGAATTTTAGGGTCATTCAAGGCTGATGATTTAAGGCAAATGTATCATTTTCCTGAGCCAGAGAAGAAGTACAATAAGGCATTTTTGGAGAAATTCCCAAAAGAGAATGAAGTGGAATCCGAACCCATACGGGATTGGAGACAAAATCCAGCAAAACACAAACATGAATCTTCCAGTAAGTACTCGGTTGATTCCCTATGTTCTCCTTATTGTTATGCTGGAATAATGATGTGTAGATTGTGGGGGTTGCACGACTCTTCTAATTTCACTATAGAAATGGTTCCCTTGATGGAAGCAGCGTGTAACAGTGAAATAATGGATTGGGCCACTATTCTCTCAGATAAGCTAGCAACAGCTGTTCTTGAGTTTAGAAATAAGACCCCCGTTACTGAAAGACTAATTCCCCCATTCTATTACAGTGCCTATATTTTAGATACCTTGTGTTTTAATTCTGAATTTTCTGTGCTCAGCAAGACCCCATGCCTATTCACATATACCATCAGAAATTATGGAAATCCTCTTATAAGCACCATTTATACCAAGTCTGCAATGGCTTTATGTTACCTATTCATTATTCTATTTTTGATAAACCTGCTCCCAAGATTTCCTACCAAGCTGGGATTGATTTAACATCAGTAGGAAGATGGTTCGGGGAGGAAAAGTTCACTTATATAAGAGTTTTCGGTAGCCAAGCCGAACCTCACGTCCTTCCTTTGTACATACCTGATAAACTACTGGCGAGGGAAATAACTTACCAGATTATTGCTGAGAGTGTTACACAGACTCTCAAGAAAAATAAAAAGCAGGGCTGGCCCTCTTTTCCTTTGAGATGCGGTGTCTATACCTTGCATGATCTCAAACATGCAGAGAAAGAAGCTACTAAGATGAAATCATTAACTCTAGCAACTCTCCCTAATAGGCAATTTGATCCCAACAAAGTCGCCTATAATGCACTCGAACAGGCCAAATTGTCAAAATTTGATCATAAAGAAGATATGTTTGATGACCTATTCTCCTCAGCTGAGTCAATAATGCAGGTTAAGGCATTTGCCAGAATGAAATATCAAGATGAAGGGTTGGTTGAATTTAACAGACTTAGAGAACAGAGGTTGCAAACTCTACCTCTAGATCTATTAGCAACAACCCCAACAACATCGTCAAGCGAGCCTGAACGGCAACAGTCAAAGGAACCTCCAGTTACAACAAAAGAACAAAAGAAGCCACAGGAGGAAACTCAGACTAAAGGGAAGGAGAAAGAGCAGGAGAAAGTGCGGGAGGAGACCCAGACTAAAGAGAAAAAATAGACCAACATTGAAGTAAATGTGGATACTCATATTGACCCAAAATTGCTCCAGGAATGGTAGTAATTTGATTCTATTATCAGTAGTCTGGAATGTTCCAAGAACACTGAAACTTCTAAAGCAGCAGACACACAGGAAACCACTTCACAACAGGTTCAAAGTGGAACCAGCGGCCCACCCATTTCAAAAGAAGTAGAGATAATACCAAAGGACCCCTCCGATCAAATCATTTTGCAGGTAGAAGAGATTCCTCCCTTGGATGTCTTCTACAGCCCAAGGCATAAAGCTGTAGTAAAACGACAGAGGAAAAGAAGAAGGACTGATCAACCTTCCCTTTTCCCAGAACAGACGGTCATGGGCAATGTGGTTTGGAAGGAGGAATTTGACCCCTCTGATGACCTGACAAAACTGTCACAATATGCTGGAGCCTATTCGGCAGCAACAATAGATAAGGCATCGAAGGTGAGTCTTTTATTGAAAACAAAAGACCAGGAAATCTTCTTATTACAAGCACAGCTAACTGAAGCAAAGCAGAAAGCGGAGCAGGCAGAACAGCAATTGTTGACACAACAACAATTAAACAATCAACTAACTCAACAATTGCAGGCAGAAAAACAAAGGATTGACCAGAGTGCAATCCAAAAGTAGAAAGAATTGTCAGAGGCCTTGGCGCAATTGAAGGTAGCAAATGAGAAAATGCTGAAATCAAAAGATGAGGAAATTGCTCAACTATTAGCACAGCTTGAGAAGACAAAGGGCGTTCCACAAGTAACTGAATTCAGAGTAGAAGCATTACAGATAAATACTGCATTGATAGCCCAAATTAAGCTTCTATGTCAACAAATCACCCAGGCAGAGCCACTATGTGAATTAACAGCATCCATCAGTGATAAAGTAGAAAAGGCTAGGACGGAATTGGATCAAGCTGAAGAAATGATAGCTGCATTTCTTGACTAGCAAGATACTGATCAAGGACAAGCGGCGAATTTACCAAGAATTTTGGAGTCACATAAAGATATACTATTTACAGAATGGCAGTCCCAGTTAATGAAAGCAGAGAGGGCAGTTTCAAGATGCAAATCAACTTCAAGCAATTTGGTTGAATTAGTTAATAACACTCTCTACTTGTCAAACATGATTTCCCAATGCACACCAGGAAAATTGACAGCGATGAAAACATTGGAGCAGTCATGTTATCCAGATCTAGAGGAAAAGGGAAGATTAATTGCTGGAATTAACAGTTTAACATGGGACACCTATTGGTTCTTCTTGGTAAAACCACACACTCAGAGAGTCGCCCTCAAGTGCCTTACAGATGCAATCGGGTATATTATCCCCGATATTCAGGATGCCACCTATGCCGCCCAGCTCAGCTCTCGCCTCAACAAACCACCCGAAGTGGAGCTGATGCTTGCGATAAGTCAGCTCAGATTTAAAGGCAAATAGCCTACTTGATGATTCATGCCGCCGACTGCCAGATTGCTGAGAAAAATATTATCAAAATCAATTGATACCAATTAAGTAGGATTTCAGTTTCATAGATAGTTAGCTTAATTAGGTATTTATAGACCCTTTCATGTTTTTAGAAAGGGTCGTAAAGTTTTGTACTTGACTTAAAGACTGAAGTTGCACTATTGTGCTTCAGCCATATTCTTTTATGAAACTGGACCAGTTATTCTAATTTTGACAAGGAAGCTTTTATGAAAATGTGCACTACTGTCTTTGTTTGAAAGTATTTCTGCGTTGAAGGAAGAATCTCAGATAGCGATTGATATTGGGAGTGTCTAGCAGCTCATATGGTATTATTATCTATGTCTAAATTCATTCTTTTCATATGAATTGTTATTTGATTACCTTTGCTATTATCGAATATATGTATGTATTTTAACAGCATTTCTTTATTCCTTCCACTATTGGATGTTTATGGGATGCCTTTCCTTTGATCATATATGTATCGATGATATATAAAGTGTAGCAATATTGCACTGATCCCTTTGTTTAACGATTTAAGCAGAGTAAATCTTGAATGAATAAAAGTCTATGTTTATTGAATAGAGTCATCTACATGCCTGTTTATAAATATAGATCATCAAGCGCTACACTTTAAAAGTACAATAGTTCCCAGGATTAGTAGTAGTTCTTTTATTTCATCAATAGATTCAGTTATTCGCCTATAATTAGATTAGTTAACCAATCATTCATTCATTCTGTTTATCCATTACTGGGAAACGGGTCCCATTATCCCCAGTCGGAGCCACCATTCCAAACGGAAAAGGAGCTGTACTAAGGTCCGGACCAGGTGGTTATCCCCCAATGTTGATACACGATTTTTGGGGCATCAACAGATCCATACACAACTACTGTCATAAAACATATACATAACCAACATAATAGCAACAAAAATACCAAGGAAATCACAGCCATATGATCCATGTATAAACCAATATAATACTCATAGAAATACAAGAAGAAATAACCTCATATTGATGATGCAAAATCCAAACCCGGGATGCGACTACCACATTCCACCTGACCGTAGAATGGCTGAGCCAAATCTCTCTTCAGCCATTCACCACGTGCCATATTCCAAGCATAAATGTGGAATCTCATAAAACACATCAATTCAAAATTGTCCAAGGATTCCAGAGGCCAACCACTTCAACCCATCAAACAATGATTCCACCTCATGGTCAGACATCATAAAACCATCATCAGATTGGTCTCTATCCAAGCCTTCCCGGGCTCTAGAGCATTTGTTCCAACCAAGGCTTCAGGACTAGTAACTGAACCCACAACTTATACATAGCTCCAGAGCGTTTGTCCAACCAAGGCTCTAGGACTAGTAACCAACCCACCTAGGGCTCCAAAGAATTTGTCTAACCAAGGCTTCAGGACTAGTAACTCAACCCAAGTTGTTACAGGGCTCCAGAGCATTTTTCCAACCAAGGCTCTAGGAACTAGTAACTCAACCCACACTAAGGAAGCATGAGAACCAACCAAAACAAAAAAAGGAAATAAATCCATAATCACCATGGCTATCCAGGAAATGGAAAGGCTAGGCCAATCCACTTTCAATCTAGGCAATCCTCCATGCCAGTGAAATATCATGACTAATAAACCACATGCATATGCCATGCATGCCAAAACTAGTGAAGAAAACATACATGCAACTCGATACTTGCAAGGCAAATATGCTATAGCTGCTGACCCTGATGTCCTCTTATGCTTTCTTGCTCTTCCTTTGCCTTCTTGTTCCAAAACTCCAAGTAAACCACACCCTCCAAGAGTGCTACAAGAAAAATCTGAGTGACCAAGAATGAGAGAGAGAGAGAGAGAGAGAGAGAGAGAGAGAGAGAGAGAGAATAGAGAGAGAGCTCCAAAAATGAACTAACCAAGCTTTCCCACTGATTGTCAGAAGCCTTTTTATCAATTAGGTCTCTATTTTCTTCATTTTCCATTATTTTCTTTCAATTTCCTCCTCACATGCAACATGTGACCTTTCACCTTACTTTTCTCCTAATTTCCTTTATTTTCATAAATAAATGTGCCAAAAATACCTTTTCCTTTTCCTTTGCCAATTTCCTTAGCCATAAACACATCCAGTGATGATCATTAGGATATCCTTGCTCAACATTCAACTTGGAATAAGTGTCCATTAACCGTGGTATTATTTTTCACTTATTAACTTTTATTACATGGAATTTTCACTAGGGTTGTTACATAACCCTGCCCCTTGAGGAACACCATCCTCGACATTAAAACACACCAAGACCTCAGGAAACCACTGAAAAGAAAACACACTTCCCATGGAGCTTTATAACTTAGCTCGTTGTAGTATTTACAATGAAATACCTGCTCAAAAGAAAAACATCATGACAACATGACAAGATAACAACCATACCACTTGCTGGAGCTTTATAACTCAACTCATTATGGTATTTAAAATAACCACATATATACATATGCACATTTTCTAAAGCAAAAAATAAAAGGATGTGATGCCCGTATCAATCAATAAGGGAATCTAGAGGCTCACGCCTCCACCCTCAAAAGTATTATGAGGATTCACCTCCTTCCTAGGAAGTTCAAAATCCACTGTCGCAGTCAAAGCTACATCCAATGTCCAACTTAATAATCATGCGCCACTTGTCCTCTCAATGAACAGTTACCAACTCATTGTTCAAGGGTGCACTCCCAATGTGCATCTCATTACATCTTGAAATGCTAATGACCTAAACCAATATATCCTCGACCTTCCCTTCTCTACTACACCATCTGTTGGGAAATCCAATCACCCCCTTTCGTGTAGTCACTCACCTTCCACGTTCTACTCGCACCCCCATCTTGGACAGTCCATCCCTTCGCAAGGCTTCCTCGCATTAGAAAATACAAAAACCAAGGCATATCCATACCTTAAAACCATCATACCAGTCATAGCCTGCTCATGGCAATCAATGGACACTTTTGGGTACCAGTGTCCCACAATGGCCTTGCTCCTGAATACTTTACCAGCATACTGTTGTATTTTCCAATTCCTTTTGTTATTGCAAATTCTTGTGGTCAGTTTAAATCCCCAACCAAACATTTCATGTTTTTCTATACCAAGCACATAACTGCCATTAGATTTAGAATAAATTGAAATAAATTCAAATCATACCTCATTAGTAGCTCATCAATAAGGTACACTTGCAATCATGTTTACTTTGTGTCACAACAAGTCAAACTAGCATCCTTGACCAAACCATCATGTACATCAGGTTAGCTCATAACACAACCATCATAGACCAAAATCCTAAATCACATGTAAGCATCATAAAACAAAATCATAGATCACATGTAATCATCATAGACCAAAATCATAAATCACATGTATAATAAAACTAAAATAAAATACTGATACTTATCCTTCATCGATCCTTACTTCTTCCTTTTTTATTTATGTACATACATCGGATCAGTTGCCACACCCAAAAAACACCCAGTGCCTTTTCCTTTTTATAATCACGTACACATACATAATGTACATCATAACACATACATCCACACACAATGTGTAACACCACACAATACATGTACCTATACCTGACATAACACACATACACCTACACCCAGTGTACAACAAAACATAATACATATGCCTACACCGGATATACATAACGAGACATACACCTACACCCGATGTACAACACAATAGATATACATACACAGAGTACAACACAATGAATACACATGTCACTATGCCACAACTACACAATGCACATACATAATACCGGATACCAAAAACACATGTACGAATTGCACATAATACTACACGTACACTAGTACTTCATGTACACAATACCACTTATACACAACACCACATGCACAACGTGTACATAGCATCACTTGTACATGACAACACCTACACAACATGTATACAATGCCACATATACATTGTACCACTTATACATTGTGTGCACAACGCTACACATACACAACACTACATGCACGACATGTACACGACACCATATTCATGACATGCACACATCACCACCTGCACACAACACCACATGTACATCATGTACACGACACCACATGCTCACAGCGCCACTTGTACAATCATGCACACAACACCATATGTACATAGCACCACATGTACAACATACAGACAATACCATATGTACATAGCAATGCATATACAACATATACAAAGCACCCTATGTACACAACACTGCACATCCAACATGCACACAACATCACATATCCATCATGCACACAATACAATATGTACACAGGACCACATATCCAACATGTACATAGCACCATCTATACCTAGCATTGCATATGCAACATTCACACAACACTATCTGTACCACCCTGTACATAACATTGCATAAACAACATGTACACACACACACACTATATACAAAACATCGCATGCGCACAACATCACAGCTGCAACATGTACAACAATGCACAATAGTAGTACGACACATCCAAAACCACATTGTTTCTACCAAGAAACCTTACTTTCATTTCGCTGATGCACCCCTCAGTATATCTTGTTCATAACATAGACATAATATAATCACATAATATCAACTCATAAGCACATGATACTCACCTTGTATATTTTTCATGGCTACTCTTCCAGTTGATTCCTCATAAACCAAGAACCTCTTAATCTCATTCACCTATGTAAGCAACCATTCCTCCACAAGAATGATTCCTAACAACCTTGTCAGACAACAACATACATACATGCATATACATATAACTATTATCATTAATAATCGTGATCCATGATGACCTTCTCAGACATGACATATGTACATACATACATGTCTATACATATATACATCAACATAATCATGGTCACAACATAATTACTAGATATCATAAGGTCAAAGTTAAGAGAACTCCCTTTATGCGTGCAACACATGCGCAACATTGAGAACAACAATTCCCAACATAGCCAAGGCATACGACGCCTCAAATCCATTCACCTTAACTTTATATATTATCTTTCCCATGCCTATCTCGGCATTGTCCATTTACACCAATGGACACAATCAGTCCAACTGATTGTCATACTCTTTCCTTCCACTGCCCTTATACATGCACCGAGATTCATCTGGGCCTTACATCATTTGTTGGGTTTCATTAAGCTTGTCTCAAGCTCCATTAACTTCCTTCTTTCCCAACTGATCTATTTTTGTATGATTAGTTTTTTTGTGCTAATAACAATTACAAATTTATAAACATGTGCTTGCTTCTTGCTTTTTGTGTTCAGGTTTCTTTAGTTGTTGGTGCTTACAAACAGGTAAATTTCCTTAAGTTTTAAAAGACATTCATGAGAAAAATAGTTTCAGAAATCAATACGGAACAACAAACATGTATAGTGCAACAAACCATCAAAGATACACATTAACACAGTGTTTTGATGAAGGTGTTCACCACTCCTGGACTACATCTCCTTGGTCCAGCTTCCATGGCTTGGGCCTCTATATTAGCTAGATGTGGAACAAATATTGTTTACAAAGCTCTATGGCTTCTGATACCTGCACCAATGTGTTCAAAATTTCAAAATTGGCCAAAAATAGCTATTGGATCTCTGAAAACTAACTTTGGTTGCTTTGGATATGACCCCCTACCCTGGTGGCTCTAGGCATCCCTGAACTTCCCTGTGGAAAAATCACATGTATAACTATTCTATTGCTTATAAAACCTATACCAATGTCTTCATAAGGTCAAAATCATCCAAAATTGACTATTAATTTTCCAAAATTGGTCAAAAATTGAGCAAGATATGCTTCATTTAATTTTTCCTAGGAAACCCTGCTAAATCTGGAGGAGACTCCAGTTAAGTCTACCAAGTTTGGTGGTGGTTCTGGATTTGGTAGCTCGGCCATAAATGCCGCCAACTTAAACAACATATTAATTAATTTAAAACGTGATTAACGACGCTCTAAACGTGCTTAACCGTGTAGCACTAGCCATTGGTTATATGGTGAGGTCATATGGTGAGGGAGCTGGCCCACGGGGCTAGCTCCCTCCGCTCTGCTGTCGGCTTACACTGTAGGAATAAGTATAATGTCATGGAAAATGTTTTAACAAATGTGTGTTTGGTCTAATGGTAAGTATTAGAGTTTGGGAGGGGGAGGTCATGGGTTCAAACTCGCCCTCTGCCCATTCCTTAACATGTTTTTGCCACCATATATAAAATATTTCCCATTCGAATATTTTGACTTACCATAGACATTTAAATGTGCCATTAAATATGTGGATTTGGATTTAAATTTACTGATGAATTCGAATTTAATATATATATATTTTCAAATTTCACCTTGGCAATTTCACCTTCACATAACTAAACTGGCAAATTCAGAGGTGACACTTGTCACAACCCCATTGGGTGAAAAATGAAGAATATTCCCCTTGCTGACTGGACTACCATGTCATCATTCTATCCTATTTTGTGATTTTTTTGGTTGTTTAGGAAAACGAACAACATGCCTTTTCTCCTTCATCCGGACTTGGTTTTCAATGAAACAAATTGTGTTGTGATTTTTCTGAAGAGACAGACGAAATTGCATAGTTTTTGAGCCAATATGAGAAATTTTATTTTTGAGCTAAACACTGAGCACCTAATCACCAAACAAATCCCAAGTCTACTCTCAAAACAATAAAGGCAAGACTAAGAAGAAAACAAGAAAAAACCATGAAGACAAATAACAATACAACATCACAAACAAAGTGGCAAGGCCTTGCACCAGCCATAACAAATATGCAATCAAGTGCAACCAAATCACAAATACCGAAAGTAAAAAACTAGCAACAGACACCATGACTCCATCCCCATGGTTCCCAGTGCCTACAAGTGAATTCTCAACCCGAGCCTTCCTTAAGATCTCATGACAATTTATTTTTCCATGCAATCCCCTACATCATACTGTTATCAACACATAAATGTCAGTGCACAAATAAACATAACAATACACTGGTTACCTTACCTTCTTGTGCCAAACACATTACTTTCAATGGAAAACATTCATGCCATCCCTTAAGGGACGCTAATTCTCTTGAAAGATCCACCTGTAACTAGAGATTAGCTAATATACCTTTCAAGTACATGTTCATGAATCTATCACATATCCACATAATGTCAAACAAGATTAAGGTTAAGAAGGCTTCCTGTAAGCAAGGCACTCATTCATTTGGAATTAGGGTTTCCAAACATAGCCAAAGGAATTCTTGTCCAATTCCTTTCTTTTACCTTTTTACCTTGTTGTAATCGAGGCTTACTATGTATTACCACATCACCCAACTTTTAGTTATTTAAACACATCAATTGTTACCATGTCACGCTAATACCAAGCATGTTTCTTGGAACTATTTACATATGTCAACCACATGTTCCAAATATCAAGACAATTATATTTGTCAATTTGAAATCAACCTTTGAAAGACTAACAATCATGACATAATCCATAGTCAACTCATATTCATTATACATAATGCTACAACTATAACCTACTTACACTCAAGTACATATCAACTGTCTCAACACATATGTGTTAGTACAATCATTTTAAAACAATATCATTTGAATACATACTCATATTATGCAATTCATTAAACATTCAACCAACTTCCAAATGTACCATGTTAAATTTATCATCTAAACGACATAATCAAACATTCAAGCACAAAGTAGACGACATAAGAAATTTCATACCTTAATGTATCCCAGGGGAGGCTATCTTATCCGCACAATCAATATAGTTAGCACAATATAACTTCACAACACATAAGCTCAAACACAAATTAGATCATGATATCCATAATAGTAACTATCTAACATATTCACATCATAAACTCATAAACAATTATCATTCATACTTAATAACCACATCTCCAAAGTCAGTCTAGATTAGTATGACATAATATCAAAACATATTAACTCATACCTGAATGTCATGACCATAACCATTTTCATAGAACAATCCAACTTAGTACGATACATATAAAATCAAGCTCTTAATGTAATAACCCTAATCAAACAAAAAGAAGTTATATATCATGCTCATCAACAACATATAACATAATCATCGAGTTAACTACAAGTTAACATATAACATATTCATCAACGACATATAACATAATAATCAAGTTAACTAACACAAAACAACAAAAAGACTACATATAAAAAAAATTTACTATCATTCATGACTATCCGACACATGCATATGACTATACTAATAAACTAGCATTTATCATACATGTAACCCTAATAATAATAAAATGAAAAACATTTATATAACCCTAATGCATATAACAATCCATTAACTAACATACTTTCATGTCAAACATAGAATACCTGTATGACGATATTCTCTTACCTCGAGGTCCAATGCCACAACTTCACTTGCATGATCTGCATCTCTTGCTCTATCTCAGCCAACACATCAACATAATAACAACTAACAACATCATGATGACCTAATTGCATACAATGACCTCACAGTGCATGTCTGACCTACTATACATGCATAATTATAACCATGACGATGCATGCATAACAACACATAAACACCGACATGCATGAAAAATTCATATACAATGATGCACTCATGACGACAACACCATCAACCTTCACATGGTGACATCACTTCCACCATGATCAACACCATGCAAATGCAACAAGCACATGGACCACAAGCATAAGGAACACTTATGAAACAAACATGATGTGTGATTAACACATCGCCCGTCTAGTTTGAGGGGTGAACCATGCTCTGATACCAATTTGTAACACCCTCCCCCCATATCTACCCAAGTAATCGGCCAAACAGGGTAAACATGTCACAAGAGGCTACTATGATTGGATTCAACCTCCTAGGTGACATGAAGGAAATGGAATCGATGAAAACACTTCATACAGACCTTCCATGTTAGGTCCCTATACTACTAGTGTAACCCCTTATTGTTATTAGTACAGCCCCCTTATTATATTGTTGTGCCCATGTAGTCCCCATATTGTTATTATTGTGCCCCATAGAAGCCCACTACTGTTATTATTGTGCCCTTACATTATTATTGTTATGATGGCTCTGATTATATCATGACCCCTTAGACTCCTATATATAGAAAGGAGGTCTTGTCATTTGTATCATCCAAGAATTGTTCATTTGTGTAATGTAAAGGAGGTTGCCCCCTCGAAGAGGCTGGATTCTTAGGAGTTTATCTTTCTTTTCTATCTCTTTGTGAGCTGGTTTCATAACATTTGGTATTAGAGCTTTGGATTCTAGGGTTTCGTTCTCCAAACGTGGAATTTTCGCTATAATTTTTTTTTTTTTTGTGTGACGTTTCAGAAGTGAAAAAAAAACCATTTGAAACAAAATCACGCTAAACCTCGGGTCCTAATTTCAAATATTTTCTCACTATATTTTCAGATATATGATCTAAGGAAGTTAGGGTTTTTTCAATCTCTAGAATTTCATCTAAAACAGGTCATCGTGGAATTTCTCTATAACGTTCTCGCTATGAAGTTTCAGAAGCTAAAGAAAACCCATTTGAAAAGAAATCGGTCTAAACCTCAGGTCCGAATTTCAGATCTTGGCTCACTATAATTTCAGATATATGATCTGAGGAAGTTAGGGTTTTTGCAGACTCCCGAATTACATCCTAAACAACTGACTTTGGGAAAATCGTCATAACTTTCTCTCTCATCATCAGAGTGAAATTTCGTAAGAGGTTACAAAAAGAGGACGGACTTTGTTTTTTTTGGGTATATTTTTCATAACCTAAGGTTGAAACAGTGACATGTGGCACATCGTACAATTTCAATCTAATGAACTAGTCTATAATTAGGTCATCGTGGGAGATCAGGAATAAATATTTCTTCGGGAACCCAATTGCGATCAGACTTGTATAGTTAGAAAGAGGACTCAAAGGGCTATTACAAGTTGAAATTTCATAACTTAAAGATCTGAAATTACAGATTTATAGTCATTTCAAGATCGAGCTCCTAAAATCAATAAAAAATGAGATGAGGAAGTTTGATGACAAGGATCCAGTAAATTGGATACTACAGATGGAGAAATATTTTGATCTACATGTTGTACAACTGTTACAAAAGGTATGTATTGCATCTAATTATTTAGAACCAAATCATTTTTTATGGTATAAAGGGCTTTGTTATCGTAAACCACTTGTCACGTGGTCAATTTTCACGGAGGAATGATAGCACATTATGAGGATACCAAGAGCAACACCTTCTTTAGCCAATTGATAAATCTCAAATAAAAGGGTTCAATGGTAGAGCACATTCAGGACTTTCAAAATTGAATATAAGGGTAAATGATATTCTAGAGAAGCAATTTATCTATGCCATGGAGGCTGATATCAATGGTATGAAAGCATATTGGAAGAAAGGCATGGAAGATTTGAACAAAGACATGGAAGGTTTGAAGGAAGGTGGGACAAAGCTGTTACAAGAGAGGCATCCTAATGACGAAAAGGATCAAGAAATGTCAAAAGAAGAGGATATACACTAGGAACCAACTCTAGAGAAACAACAAATGAACCTGACCATATCTTGTATTGCAATGGCAGGAATTACCACTCCTCAAACTCTCAAGATAAAAGGACATATCAAGAAGAAGAAGGTTCAAGCAGTGAAATATTAGGAAGAAAAGTATCAAGAAACATCAAAAGAAAAGGATACTCAACAGGAACCAACCCCAGAGAAACAAGAAATGAATTCGACCATATCTTGTAGTGCATTGGTCGGAATTACCGCTCCTAAAGCTATAAAGATAGAAGGACATATCAAGAAGGAAAAGGTAATAGTGTTGATTGATTTGGGTAGTACCCATAATTTTATTCATTATAAGATAGCCAAGGAATTGCATTGCTTCCTATATCCAGCACCAGAGTGTCAAGTGATGGTTGTAAGTGGAGGAAGCATAAATTGCTCTGGAAAGTGCCATAATATCAAGCTATCCATGGAGGAATATGTATTGAATAGCCCAATGCTTTCCATTCCAATGGGTGGTACTGATGTTGTACTAGGAGTCTAATGGCTACAATCCTTGGGTACAATAGCTTTTAATTTTCAATAACTTTTCATGAAATTTTCTTTGGAAGGAAAGGAAGTTGAATTAAGGGGTATCACAAGGAAACTAGGAAAGATAATCAACTCTAACGGAATGACAAAGCTTCTAAAGAAAGAACAACGAGGCGTAATTGCACAATTATGTTCGTTAATGGTTCCCACATCAAAATCATCTATTTCTACAGATCTCCAAAAATTTTTGGACAATCATTCCAAGGTATTTGAGACTCCCAAAGGTCTCCCACGTATTCATGATCATGATCATGCTATTCATTTGATTCTAGGAAGTGTTCCTCCAAACATCAGGCCTTATAGATATCCATATGCCCAAAGGAGTGAAATTGAACATATGGTTGCAGAAATGGTAGAGGTTGGTATAATTATCCAACCAAATTTGATAAACAAAGCAAGGGATGAATGGAAGAATGGCAAAGCAGGGTGGGAACTCATTCAAAAGTTGCCGAAGATCCCAGTTCCAACAATATTGCCAGAACTTGACAAGGAAGGAAAAATCATATTGGAACCTGAAGCATTCATAGAACCGAGAAGTTGACAGCTACGAAATCGATCAATTTCAAAGTATCTCATCAAGTGGAAGAACTTACCTGCTGAAGATTCCACATGGAAGGATGAGAATTTTATACAGAAGCATCAAGAACTACTCAAGTGTTGAGGACAACACTTTTTGAAGGAGAGGGGCATGTTAGGTCCCTATACTACTAGTGTAACCCCTTATTGTTATTAGTACAATCCCCTTATTATATTGTTGTGCCCATGTAGTCCCCATATTGTTATTATTGTGCCCCATAGAAGCCCAATATTGTTATTATTGTGCCCTTACATTATTATTGTTATGTTGGCTCTGATTATATTATGACCCCTTAGACTCCTATATATAGAAAGGAGGTCTTGTCATTTGTATCATCCAAGAATTGTTCATTTGTGTAATGTAAAGGAGGTTGCCCCCTCGAAGAGGCTGAATTCAAAGGCATGTACCTTTCTTTTATATCTTTTTGTGACTTGGTTTCATAACATTCCACATCAGTTGCATGACCCTTGAGAACCATCCCAACATTTATGGTAACCAACCCCTGGGTCCCACTGAGGTTTTAGACCTCTTGAGCTCTGGACGCTCCCATGTTATGGGCTTGACAACATCCAGGAGGCTCTGGATTCTCTCATGACAAGGCATGCCAGCATCCAGGGACTATTTTTCTCAGTGTTGTGCCAACGTCCCCATGATTTGAACCACTTTTTGAGGCCCAGAGTCAAGGTTACTACCCAAAATTTATTAACCCCTTCAAAATAGAAAGATAACAATGAAACAATGATGCAAATGAAAATACTTGAACAAGCCCTTGACTAGACCCCTACTAGCCATGATAAAGATTTCATCAAACATATCACAAATCTGTAATCTACACGTGTAAACAAGAGTTCTAAGCATAGGGTTTCATACTCATTTGAGAATCTCTCAGAAGCATTGATGCCTCAACACATTAGCTGCAGTTTCATCCATTAGGTCATAGCTATATTATTCATTCATTTACAATTAAAAACATGATGAGAGACATACACAACTACTATCATAAAACATATACATAACCAACATAATAGCCACAAAAATACCAAGGGAATCACGTCCATACGATCCACTTATAAACCAGTATAATACTAATAGAAATACAAGGAGAAATAACCTCATATTGATGATGCAATATCCAAACCCAGGATGGGGCTACCACGTTCCACCCGAACGTAGAATGGTTTAGCCAAATATCTCTTCACCCTTTCACCCACGTGCCATATTCCAAGCATGAATGTGGGATCTCATAAAACACATCAACCCAAAACTGTTTAGGGTTTCCACATGCCAACCACCTCAACCCATGAAACAATGATTCCACTTCACGGTCAGACATCACAAAACCATCATCAGATTGGTCTCTATCCAAGTCTTCCAATGCTCTAGAGTGTTTCTTCCAACCAAGGTTCTAGGAATAGTAACTCAACCCACAAATTATAGCAGGCTCTAGAGCATTTATAAAACGAAGGCTCCAGAACTAGTAACTCAACCCACCTAGGGCTCTGGAGCATTTGTCCAACCAAGGCTCTAAGACTAGTAACTCAACCCAAGTTATTAAATGGCTCCAGAGCATTTGTCCAACCAAGAATCCAGGAATTAGTAACTCAACCCAAGATAAGGAAACATGAGAACCAACAAAAATAAAACAAGAAAATAAATCCACAATCACCATGGCTATCAAGGAAATGGAAAGGCTAGGCAAATCCACTATCAATCCAGGCAATCCTCCATGCCAGTGACAGATCATGACCAATAAACCACATGGATATGCCATTCATGCCAAAACTAGTGAGGAAAATATACATGCAACTTGATACCTACAAGCCAAATCTACTGTAGCTACTGACCCCAATGTACTCTTGCACTTTCTTGCTCTTCCTTTGTCTTCCTGCTGCAAAACTCCAAGTATGCCGCACTATCCAAGGGTGCTCCAAGAAAAATCTAAGTGACCAAAACTCCAAGTATGTCGCACCATCCAAGGGTGCTCCAAGAAAACTCTAAGTGACCAAGGGAGAGAGAGAGAGAGAGAGAGAGAGAGAGAGATCTCCAAAACTGAACTGACCAAGCTTGCCCACTGATCCTTAGAAGCCTTTTTTTATCAATGAGGAATCTATTTTCTTCATCTTCCATTATTTTCCTTCAATTTCCTTCTCACATGCAACTTGTGACCTTTTGCCTTACTTTTATCCTATTTTTCTTTATTTTCATAAATTAATGTGCCAAAAATGTCTTTCCTTTTCCTTTGCCAATTTCCTTAGCCATAAACACATCCAGTGATGCTCACTAGGATATATTTTCCCAACATTCAACTTGGAATAAGTGTCCCTTAACCGTGGTCTTATTTTTCCTTTATTAACTTTTAATACATGGAATTTTCACGAGGGTAGTTACATAAAACAACAAAATGTGGAAAAGAAACAATAAGGAATGTATTAGTGGGCCATCAAAAATAAATGCTAAGAAGGATTAGAGTTACAATATTTCATACAATGATGTTCATGTAACTTCACTTAAATAGTTCATTTATCTTTTATTCCTTCAATGATTATTTCCTATATTGTTGTAAAGTAAATCATAAGCAATCAAGTAATGAGCTCACAAATAGTGCAATGAGGCTTTAAACTAAAAATGAATGACATCAGGTTTTAGACTCAAGAATTGTTTATTCAATGAATACACCAAAATTAATGTAATAAGAAGTGAAACACATGGGAAATAATGAACTCATTGTTGACAAGGAATTACACAAATTGATGAAAACAAAAGTTCACTTGCTTTCTGCTTTAAAGGACTATGGATAATGATAGACATTCTCACAAAAGGTTAATCCTTCAAGGTAGGAACAACGAGGAAAAAGAGTGGAGAATAGTACAAAGAGTATAGTGAAACAATTGATTCAATTTGTTGAATATATTTAGTCATTAAAACTACAAAAACAAAATTGAAATGTTGCAACTGAACATGAATTGAATGAAAGTCAAGCACACACAATTAAACTAAAAGAATGGAGAACAATGCATACTAGTTGATGGGAGTCCTACCAACCTTGGAATACGTTGTGGAAAATATATGCAACACTAAATAATGATCTATGCCATGTATAAGAACATCAACTCTTCTTATTGACTAAAAATTTCAAAAATTACAAATGCTTCAACATAATTCTAGTTTTTCAAAAGGGGTTAGATCTCCTCTATTACAGTAATGCACAACCTCTTTTCTCTTTCTTTTGAGGCTTTATTTATACATAAAATAAATTGGGGAAGGATAAGATCCAATCCCCTAAAATCAGAATATGAATTTACAACTTTAGAGGAAAATATGATAAATTTGCTTTTTTTGTAATTTTACACAAATTGGCATTAAAGAACCAGCCATATCTTCTCGATCATGACGTATTTTTCGGAGATATTTCTATGGAGCCTAATTTTCCATTTTATAAACCAAAATATGTCTTGGAATTTCCTGATTGAATCCCATGGCTTTGGAAATCGTGCCTAAAGTTGACTGTTTAGATACTTTTGCCAATTTAGGTTTTTCAGAAATTTTGCACAAATCGAATTTGAAGAACTAGTTGTAACTTTTATACTGTATTGAATTTTTATAAATTGTTTGAGATATAAGTAAATTGCTATATTTTACAAAAACCCATTTTCTGGATTCCTGATATTCACCAACATATGCACGTAAATTGAGACAAAACATAGTTGTTTCAAAATTGTTACCTATTTTTGGTTGTAGCTTAAATCATGTGCTAGTATCCCACACGTGTGAGTTGGGTATATTCCAAGGCATGTAACATCATATTAATTCCATGTGGCACCTAATGTGTCATTCTTTGAGAAACAAAAAGATATTTTATAATTTTGATTGTTTTCTCCAATTTGTGTAAGTGCAGAAACTGGTACCAAACTGCTAGATTGGTACTGAGTTGGTACATAAGAAAAATATTTCATACCCAAACATGATTCTTGTCCACATAATCACATTATTAAACCGTCATTGATAAAATCATGTTAAAAACACATTTAACCATTAAAAAGATAAGAAATCCATCATAATTAACCACAAGGTAAAAGAGGTACATTTAGTGGAATTTGGTGGTATAATTGCTATGGAAAGTGTCATAAATATGAGAATATGGCTCATGAATGGGGACTTTATATAATGAATAATATTACATATTCAAAGCTCAACATTCCCCTATGCCTAATACTTTGCATGCCCTCATGTAAACAAATCGTCGCTTATGACATTGTTTCTTGGTGCACGTGATTAAAGGTGAATTGTCCTATCATCATAGACTCGATATGCTTTACAAAAAGGTAATATAATTTGAGGGAAAAAGAATATGGACTAGGAAGGGATGGTGGATGATATAGGGTAATGAAGAGGATAAGGGCTGGAAACTTTGTAAGACCATTATTCACTTTGTGGTTCTTTTCGTAGATAAATAATAATGCTTCATCCTCTTATTGAGAGAATTTAGACAATGATTTTGTGAATGATGTACAAGGGGAATACACTATAGATGCTTCTT
Source organism: Pinus tabuliformis (assembly GCA_031772625.1). NCBI lineage: Eukaryota > Viridiplantae > Streptophyta > Pinopsida > Pinales > Pinaceae > Pinus > Pinus tabuliformis. Next base: position 1,685,978,945 of record CM062819.1, read on the forward strand.
TGTATTCATGTACCACAATACTTTACGTTTCGTTCTTATGGTCTTACTAGAATGTGCATTGATGTATTTGAAAATGGGGGTTTAATGGTGATTTAAGATAGGTGAAGATTTATGGAATAAGAAGTGGTTAATCATCAAGCTTACTTAAATTTTAATGAGTTAAAGAGTCTTTAAACATGTCTTACCTCAAGTATACCTTATTTAATTTTTATTTGTACCACGAGATGCAATGGAAGTTGTATGAAGTTGAAGATGAGGTAGAGTAAGGCTGAGAGTTTGGAATGACATGGAAGAGTTGGATTTGATGAGTTCCAATATGATATGTTGAAGGAAGCTAAAGATAATGAACTGAAGGTGCTGAAAAGGTCTCAAAAACCACTCCCCCATGCCTAAGGTTTTGCATGTCTTCATGTAAACAATGTGAGGTATTGAAGAAGTGAGGAGGGTTGTTGAGATGGCTCTAGTACAAAGGAACTTGAAAAACAAAACAATGGAACTAATGAGATGAATACTGAATAAAAATAAGCCATCTCATATTTATTAACATCATAATAAAATAACACCAAGCATAAAATAAATTCCAAATCACTCATTACATATGATTTCATAAATCCTTAACAATTTTATGCTCAAGAAGATAAACCTTTTATAAATTTAAGGGGATCTCCTTCTTTGTAGAAAAGTAGGAGGTTTTTTGTGATCACAATAAATGATGAACTAATGAAAAAATAGTTATTACTAACCAACTCCCAAAGTCTTATAGTCATCCAAGTATTACAGATAATATTTGTAGTTGAGTTTTATTAATTCTCTATGATCATAGGTCCCACTTCTAAGATAATTAAATTTTAAATATAGTATATGAAAAGAAAATGATAGAGGATTCGAGGTTACCTTAAGGCCATTCTTTAGCAAAAAATTTATGGAGTTTGTTTTTCCCTTGACGTCATGGACACATGTTTCCTTTTGATTGTAACACTATAGAGTAACCATCATACATGTATACAAAAGCCTTGGTTTGATTGAAACTTCTTTAGGTAGAATGTCCCATTTCTTGGGGGCATCCATAGCCCCGATGGGTTTTCCTAGTGGTATCATAGATTAGCACCCGCTACCAACAGGTATCCATAACCTTGTTGGGTTAACCTCTTAAACCTATTTTACACTAAAGGCTCTAGTCCCATGTTTCCTACCATTTTAGGTTTATATTATGGTCATTTCCCTTGAAATTGGTAGATGGGGGAGAGAATTTAGAAATCCCCTTAAAGGCATAGGATGATACCTTTCAGAGTGACTTAGATTACCTACATAATGTCTGGGTCGCATAAGGTACTTATATGTACTCAAAGGACATAGCATGAATGAGCCATTTTAATGTGATATGGATGAGGCTAAACGAAAAATAACCAAAATACACCTAAAGTCCTACCAATCATAGTTTTCATGTATGCTTTCACTTTTAAAGTTGTGTTCCACTATGAGCAAAGAATTCATCAACTCTTCAGCAAGTCTTAATAAAGATGCTCAGATATCATACTTTGGTATTTTTGTTATAGTATTTGAGTTGATTTGTTTTCAATGGTATCATTGTATGGACCCTTTAACTTGGTTTTAATCCCCTTAGTATATTTTGGTAACTATAATTGAGAAACTATTTCGTATTGATAATCGTAAATCTATATGAATAAGAAAAATAAAATTCAAAAACAAAAGATTTATCAACTATGGATAGTTTGGAATTATCATTGAATTCAACTTTTATGAAAAATATTGCTTACTCAATCATATTTGTGAAATAACGGTCTTAAAATAGATAAGTAATGATAAATCATGAGTGCATCATTTTTAACAACTTAAGGAAAAAGGAAATATGTCACCAAATACTCCCCTAAGTGTTCCAATCCATTAACGAAGATGTATTTTCCACTTTTGAAAATATTCTTCCAGTATATAAGAATCCCAAATGAAGAATATCCTTGAATCATGCTTTGTCTTGCAAAATAGAAAATTGGTACCAAAATTTTGGGTACTAATTAGCTTAAATGAGGTACCAGATAATTGGTGTGCAATACCAGATGATGTTGCAATGCAATCATTTCCAACTTAACATAAGATTCCAAACATAATGGTCATAGCTTAACTTATTGAAAAGAAAAACTAGAAACAAATCTAACTATCAGAAAGAAATAATAAGTGGGAAAACAAAGTAATCGTTGAATCATGTTGCTGTTAGAAATAAGACTGAGTAGAAATCTTCATTAAAACAATATGTAACTGAAAGATACCTCAACAGAAATATTCTATAGGAACATATATCTCCCATTTTCAACTAGTTTATTTTTAGTTATTAACATCCCCACTTAAATAAAACAAATGAAAAATATGTTGCACTATATTTTAGAACTAAAATAACTACTATATGCAACATTTATTTATTTACTACCCTACTCTACCTGAGAAAAATAAATTCCTCTCTTCAAGTATAAGAGTGTTTCTAATGTAACCATATGCATAATAGGTGTAAAGATGTATTCATACTCAAGTTTAGAATATAATATTCAATGCATAATTGAGTACGGAGAACCAATTATTTTGATGATGATGTCAAGAAGTAATGAAGAATGATGGAGTGATATGGTCTTATAGTTTCTTGAAACCAAATTTCAATAAAATCAAAATTCTCTTGGTTTACCTCTTTATTTGGTTTGTTTAGCATATCCTCGTTTGCCATGCCATGCACATCTTCTAGTATGAGATGATTATCCTCTTATGTTCTTAGAGGATCCATAGATAGGCATTTAAAAAATTCTTTAATATTAGGTTCTAATGGTTTCTCTCCATCGGATGTGGTCCATGATTCTTCAGTTTCCTCAACAAGTTTGCAAGGGTGAAGATCTTCTTGTAAATGTGGTTCATGGATTTGTTTTTCTTCTACAACTTTTGGGGAGGAAAATAAGTTCTTGAATACTGTCAAGATTTATTCTTCCCGGGAAGCAAATATCTCAACTGTTTCTAGGATTTGAGAGAGTTCTTCCAAACTCTGGATCATCCTTGAATTTGGGTTATTGTATGGAGTTCTTATTAAAAATCCTTAAAAAAATAAGAAGGAAGCACACTTAAAACAAATGCAAGCAAACCAATGATGTACTCGAAGTGTCACCATGCTACTAAGACCCTGTTGTTTCCAAGTTATCTATTCACACAAGTTAGGATTCTCTTCTTTTCGTGAACCAATATAAAGTAAAACACACTTGAAAAGAAAAATAAGGAAACAACAAGGCTTTGGAGAAACCCCACCAAAGTGGATGTGCAGGTTCATACCTCTCATCTTACCATTTTATCTGTGCCTCCAAGTTGTCTCTGCAACTAAAATCATGCTGAAAACTTGTGAAAACAACTATGCTCTAATAACTTTAGCAACTCCCTGGCAACGACACCAAAAATGTTGGTAGAATTGTATGTACTCTAATTCTAACATTTAATTATCTAATCTAGGATTGTAAGACTTAGAGATGCAAGCAAAGGAAATGCAGGATAATACCCTATTGGAAGCTATGCTAACAACCCATACTAGAAAAAACTAATCAATAAGGATTATAACTTGCCACGCGACTATGGGACTCTAATGCTTATTGGATTTCGAACCACAATCTTTCCCTACCGACAAACAATGTTCATTTGGTTTTACTTTTCTAACTTATTAGGTCTTGACACTTTAGCGGTTGTAATCTATTGTGATGAATATAAAAATCATTAAACATGTTGCAAAAAATAAAAATTCACTGACAACTACAAGAAAAAAGTGTGCAAGGAAAATAAAGAAAACAAAGAAACAAACTGCGGAAAAGAAACAACAAATAATGTATGAGTGGGACATCAAAAATAAATTCTAAGAATGATTAAAGTTACAATATTTCATACAATGATGTTCATGTAAATTCACTTGAATAGTTCATTTATTTTTTAGTCCTTCAATGATTATTTCCTATATTTTTGTAAAGTAAATCATAAGAAATCAAGTAATGAACTCACAAATAGTGCAATCAGACTTTAAAATAAAAAACCAAGACAATCAGGTTTTAGACTCAATAATTGTTTATTCAATGAATACATCAAAATAAATGTAATAAGTGAAACACATGAGAAATAATGAATTTTTTGTTTACTAGCATTTACACAAATGGATGAAACGAAAAGTTCACTTGCTTTCTGTTGGCACGAAAATGACAATTGGGAAGAGACCCTCAGTTCAGGATAAGGGGCCAAGAAGGCTTTGTTGTAGTCTAGGACAATCTCGACATTTTTACCTTACTCAGAGGGCAAGAAGTCTCACCTGAGGCGTGCCATGACTGAAGCTAGATGGAGTTGGGAGGGATATCGAGGAAATGTAAAGAACATACAACAATAGCTCATCATAATCAATCTATTGGACTATATAAGACTGTCATCCAATTCATGTCATCACAGGAAACTATCTAGTTTTTGATCATTCATTTAAAAATTTGAAGAGCCCATAAGGAACACAACAATACAATAAGGAACCCAAATTGCTTCTTTCATTAACTGGAATATAAAAGAGTACATGACAAAATACAAAAGGCTCAATGCCTAGTCATCAAATACACAAAGATTACTTTTCATAGAATACAAATGATAGGGAGGACAGTCCTAGCTCTTCCGCAACTGGTCCGGCTCTCGGGATCCTGCCCTAGCTCACCCACTTCATCACCAACCTCTTCCTCATGCTATCTCTTGCCTTTTATCCTTTGTTTTGCATTCCCATGGTCAGTTCCATTGGGCTGACTCCACCCTCAGGTACCTTCTATTTCCCATGCTCAGTTGCCTCTGTACTCTTCAACCACCTTACTGCAACTGCCCGTTCACTCCCAAGTCCTGCCCCTTTACTTTGGTTATTAGCTTCACAACCCGGACCATTGTCCCCACCCCCTGTTCTTGACCTTTCTTCCTGCCAAAATCCAAAACATAAAATGAAGGCCCCAACAAGCCCCGACCATAGTCCTTTGACTCGTCCCCGAGTCAATCTATCTCTAGTGTTGTTGGCTCTATTATTGCTCCTGATGGGGTCTCTGTCGTTATTGTTTGTTTCTGTGTTGGTTCCTCCTCTTGTGGCGTTTCTTCTCCTGCCCCTGGCTATGTTGGTCCTAATGCTTCTACTACACTCTGGCCTTCTTTTCCAAATGAAGGCCCCAACTCAAGCACTGCGAAAATCATTTCCTAGTAGAGGTGGTTATAATCTTCCAATGTTGTCTGCCAGATGCCTGTGAGGGTTTCTTCTTGTTGGAGAAATTCGGCTGCTGATGTGGAGTTCGGATGCTCAGGCCAGGCATTTTTTAGGGTGCTCCACTATTCTTCGCCATCATCACATACCTCCTATAGTTCTCTTACCTATTTATGGAACGAAGGCCTTTGGTTCCAGATTTTCTTCTTTGTTACGACCAATTCCTCCTCAATTGTTTTGTACCCAGGCCTCGAGAGAGGTGATCTCATCATCAATTTTCTTCATGTGGAGTTTATCCCTATAGGTCTTGCTGTCAACGATGCATTGTTGGAGTTGTTTGCGAAGTGGATAGACTGGCTGGTTTTTCATGGCCAAGTTGTTTGACCAATCATTGACTTGCTCCAGTAGCACATAACCATCCGCCAGGGCATCATTTAGCGAAGATTTTACTGCATCAACAGTGTTGAGTTTCTGCTTGATTTCCATGATGTAGCTTGTAGTTGGATCGGGCAACACTGATATGGTCGTATCTAAACTCTTCTTCATCTCCTTGTTGGTGGCCACAAGTTCCATGCATGCTGTCTGAATATGGTCACAACAGTCGACCAATGTGATGGCTAAAAAATCCTCGGGTGCTTCAATTACTAAATCAGCCACTGTTGGCCAAAGTTCTATTAGCTTCGATGTCAACTGGTCAACCTACAATTGTAGTTGTTGATTAGTCTGTCGGAGCTGATCTCACTCTACTATGATAGCGATGATTTGTTGCTTCTACTGCTCATGCTCGGTGGCTAGGTCATTGTGGATTTGTTTAGCCCTCTGAGCTACCTATTGGATAAATCCAAATAGTTTTGTGGAGGACCAATGCTGAAGGTTCTCCGGCTGCATTGTTGATGGGTCTGGGAAGTTTCTTTGTAGGGGTTGGCCACTAGCAATGGATTTTTCTAAGTGGCCTTGGGCATAAGTTACAGGTTGCGTGGTCTCAAGAAACAGGGGAGCGGGAGGGAGAATGAATAATTCTGGAACAACGAGGAAATTTATAGGAAATGCTGTTTCAAACGGTTTGATTGCAGTGGATTGTGGTTAGGAAGTGATTGGTTCCTCACCTGGGAGTGGGATCATTCCTGGAAATAGTGATACCGGATAGGTTTGAATAACAGTATGGCCTTCAACCCCATTCAATGACTGTGAAAAATACTAGACTGGGGAGTTGTACTTGGTGAACCCACGAAGCTGAAAATTGTCTTCTTAATTGAGCTCATCCGGTGTTCCATTGGACAAACCATCGACTGTAAATCCTCCTCTGACCCCCTCTTCCTGCTTCTCCCGGCCGTGTCTCCTGTCTAAGGTTGTGGTTGCATGCCCCCGAACAAGTATTTGAACTGGAAATCTATAATCTCATAGGAAAACCCTGGCCACGATCCGACCTCCATGTGGAATGACCCTTCCGATAATGTGAACCTTTGCGACCTTATTTGGAAAGTCTCTGGATGGATGCATTGTGGCATGATATAAGTCTGGTCGTTTGTTACCCCAAACCAGATTTCTTGGGAGTAATTATTGAGCAATCCCTTGGGGATTCTTTCTGCCACCTTTATGGTCATGAGCATCTTCTGGTACCAGTCCTCAAAACATTCCTTGTTGATCTCTTTGCTACTAGGGTCCCCAGACGTCCTCCATGGTGTGTACCTGAATGCCAGTGACTGCTCATTTGTGATTTCTATGAGGTTTCTCCCTCTTGGTGGGCAACATTTCCACATTGTCAACACCATAATAAAATACCCGAAAATGAAATTCATGCTTCTTCTATATACATATTCACAAACTAGAAATAAGTCATTCAATAGAAATGTTGACCAATTGAGTGAAGCTCCTTTGCAACAATGCTTCACAACTGATATGGTGTCCAACGTACACTCATTTTTGGAGAAGTCTCTTATTACCTTCCTTGTAATGATGTAGCAGGTGAATTTGATGTGGTCCTTGTTGATAAAATCTGCTTTTTCACTGTTACCACTGCGCTTGGTGTAATAATCATTGTCCCCCTCTTTCTTGGCTCGCTTCGACCCAATCTGGAATGCCATCAAAACTACATCTCCTATTTCTGAGAGTCCAGTGAGGCATTGAATGTCTTCCACATGACTCTAATATTCCTTGTCTAACCATATCAAACCACCATGCATCCTTCTCACTAGAAGTTTAGTACATTGCATTGCAGCAAAATACGTTCTGAAAATCGACAGACTCCTCAAATTGATCAAAGTCGACTGCTGAAGTGATCGAAATGTTCCTTTAATATTCGTCACCATTGTGCCATCACCCTTCAACACTTCCTCTATATATACATCTCGCTTGATTGTTGGAAACTAGAAATAATCCGAAATATCGTTGTCTACTAGTGTGGCCGTATCATATTTACCATAAAATGATTCTATAACCGTAATTCGGTCATCTAATTTGTCTTCTAGAGCTCAAATTATCTTCGTCATACTTCTGCATCACTAATATACAATAGTTACAAGAGGCCGATAGCTAGTGCCTGAGTGACGTTGGTGAGTTTCAAACCAAGACTCGAAGAATTATGTCACCTGAATTGGAACTTTTGAAAATTCCTACATACTCATGCAAATTAAGTAGACTAGCTTCAACACGACATTTCTGACTAGACTCACTAACTAATTACTATGACAACTTTCCCTATGCAGACTCAATTGTGTTAACTAGCCTCTGGCTAAGCTATACCTAACTTGGATGACGCATGATGGGAAAAGTGCAGAGTGGAGTAGATGGGTAATAATGTGACCATGATGGCAACTTTATTGGTTACCTCTTTCCATAACAGGAAAAGATTCTATGGAAATTTACCTTGCAAGGGTATTATTGCCTAATTATTATGGAAAAGACTCTGAGTACGGTGGATAAGTCGTGTGAAACATGTGAATGAGCTCCCCGACCAGAGTCAGTTGTGGTGAGGCAGCATAGGTGCCAAAAATGAACTGACACGCAAGAATTATTATATGGAAAATAAAGGAAAACTAAATTTAAATGGACTGACTACTTGACTGTCTTATTCCTACTGAATCTAAACCTACCTATAGGCAATTTTCATAGACCTCATCAATTAGAATATTGGGTTTTGTTCTGGTTGAAAGGCTTCAGATGTGTGCCATTCACCCATCCTAGTATCAATATTCCATCCTATTGTGCAAGTTTCATTGCTTCGGATTCCCTGATTTCTGCGACTATGAATGGACCAAGCCAATGCATCTGCAACTTACCCGAGAACTTCTGAAACTTGTTATTCTATAATAAAACTTATCCTCCAACTATGAATGATTTTCTCTTAATGTGCCTGTCATGCCATTCTTTTTTCCTTATTTGCTCGATAGACTGGTGGAATTCTGCTAGAAATATGGCTTCATCTAATTCCATCAATTCCTCCAACCGCTTCTGTAGCAATGCATCATCTATCATCTTTGTAGCTTGGGAAATGAAGATGCTCAGTACTACAAATTCAGCGGGTACCACTACTTCTTGTCCATATATCAACTGGAATGGTGTTTTCTTCTGTGAGCACTTGACTGCCATTCGGTATGCCCATAGCATGGTTGGTACATGCTCATCCCAATCGTCTTGACTTGCTGAACATATCTTCATTAGTCCCTTTTCTAGTATCTTGTTGAATGCTTCAACCATCCTATTAGCTTGAGGGTGGTACGGGCTTCTCTTATGATGTCGGACTAGGAAATTCTGTAGTAAGGATGCAATTGCCTCATTTGTAAAATGACTTCCTTGGTCACTTGTTAGGCCCTTTTGGAATCCAAACCTGGATATGATGTTTTCAAAGATGAACCTCACAGTAGTGGCTATTGTATAATATTTCACTGGTTCCGCCCCTGCCCATCACGTGAGATATTCGGTAGCTCTGATGATATATCATGCGTGAGAATGCCACTGCTGGTGGATTGAGGCCCGATAAAATCAACTGCCCACTTCTCAAAGATTTGCACTGTACATACCATTTATAGTGGAAGTTCATCTTGATGTGACGATTTTCCAACTCTCTGACACACACCATAACCTTTTTCATATTATTTGGTGTCCTTATCGAGTGTGGGCCACCATAATCCTTCTTTCAAGACCTTCCTTGCCATTTTGTTTTCCCCAACATGCCCTCCCACAACTCCAAAATGGCACTCCCATAGGACATCCTGTCATTCATGCTGGAGGAGACATCACAGAAGAGACTTGATCTAGGCCCAACTTATATATATGTCATGTGCTTAGCTGACAGTCAACTTCTTGCACCACCATGTGTCTCTTCTGCATCATTGTGTGTCCCTCTGGACATTACCTCGTGGCTAGAAAATCTACGATTTCCTCTAAGTAGTTAGGTATTGCTTCTATGCGGAATAAATCAACGTCCGATAGTTGATCATATAGGGAGCCCCCACTTTCCCCTGATTTCAGTTTGGAGAGGTGATCTGGTCCCACATTCAACTGACTTGGTTTAATGATAACCTCAAATGTAAACTCCTAGAACAACAGTAGCCACCTGCAGATTCTTCCCTCTAAGATTGGCTTGTTGACCAAGTATTTTAATTCCAAGTGATTTGTAAAGAATTTGAATGGAGCTCCAAGTAAATAGTGTCAAAACATTTGCAAGGAGTATACTGTGGCTAGTGATTCTCTCTCAGTCATGGTATAGTTCTTTTCTGTAGTTGATAGCTTCCTACTTGCAAAGTAGATTGGATGATCCAAGTTCCCTTGCCCTGGTTGCACCAAGAATGCCCCTAGTGCGATGCCTGATGCATCGATATGTACGTGAAATTGTTTGTTCCAGTCTGGGTATACTAATATGGGCACACTTACCAACTTTTCCTTGAGGATGTTCAATGCCACTTGACACGTCTCCGTCCAGTTGAATGTTTCTATGTTCTTGAGCAACTTATCCATGGGAGCAGTTATGGACATATAGTTGCGGATGAATCGGCGATAATACCCTGTGTGGCCCAGCGCCGATAGCAATTACTTCACATTGGCCGGTTGATCCATAATCACAATTGCCACAACCTTTGTTGGGTCCATAAAAACAATGTAGTTTCAAACAATGTTGCCCAACAATGTACCAAACAAAACTGCAAATATACAGTTCTTTAGGTTTATGGAGATTTGTAGCTATCTGCACCGATCGAACATTACTCTAAGTAAGTTGGCATGCTTCTTCAATAGGTTGTAAACTATCCAATCATCCATGTATACCTCCAAGAACCAGTGAATGTAGTCTCTGAAAGCAGCAATAACAATTCGGGAGAACACAACAGGCACATTCTTTAGGCCAAAAGGCATGACGTGGTATGCGTATGAGCCCCATTATATGGTGAACATTGTTTTCTTCTTGTCCTCCTCTACTATGCAGACCTGATGGTACCCTGAGAACCCATCTGTGAAGGAGTAGGCTTCATTCCCTGCAACATTATCCAAGACCTCATCACTGAAAGGCATGGGGAATGGGTCATGGACACAAGCATTGTTGAGGCTATGGTAGTCTACACAGACCCTTATCTCTATGGCATCCTTCTTGTTCTGGATCACTATTGGGCTGATCCATTATGCTTCGTCTATCGAAAAGATGAGTCCTACCTCCAACATTTTATCTATCTCCTTCTTGACCTTTTCTTTTACTCTTGGGTTTAGCCTATACAGTCTGTGCTTCATAAGCTTGGCATCCAACTTTAACACAATTTTCATTTCACCGATATCTCCTTTGATTCCTTTTAACTCTGCGACTGAAGTTGGGAATAAATCCTCATACTCATGCAATAGATCAAAAATTTCCTTAGTCGTGTGCTCATCCCAGTAGTCCCCTATAGATGCCATATTTGGTTTGTCCTCTATCTTGATGTTATGCTTCTACAGTTTCACTGGGAGTAAGTGGGGAGAATCTGTTACCGGTCCCTCCTAAATATCCCTTTCTCCTTTAGTCTCTTGAAACGTCAGGTGCCTCAGCCTGTCTAAATCCTCCTCCTCTAGATCTATGCTCACCATCCCGCAAGCCATGGACTCTGGGTGGTGCAATTCTCATAAACTAAACCCAATAAAAGATTTATTTCATTAAATCACACTCCAAAAGCTTGAGCATTACAAACAATTACGTGGATATTTATTTAGAGGAGAGAAGTCTCTCGAATCTCTTCTAGAGAAACTTCCTCCTAGATATTTGGAGGAAGTTGAGAGCTATCCTCTCAACTTTAGGATTCTATCCTAACTTCCCTATCTCCTAATTAATTCTAGAATGACTCACTAATTGTAGAAAATCCTAATTTCTTTAATTAAATAATTACATAAAAACTAAACATGAGATGCTCCCACATCATAATACCACGGAAAAAAAAGATACAATCATATGTTTTGCTTTTGAAGTTCTTCAATGATGGTACCATATTTTTAAATCTCTACTGTTGTCATCCAAGTAGCGTCTTCAACTAGTTGATTTCTCCATTTAACTAAGTATTGAAAATACTCTTTGTTTTTTGTCCTTTTAGCTACTCTTTGATCGATGACTGATTCAATCTGCTTTGCTAGTACTGAAAGGTAGTTGTTTCTCCCACTGAACTTTATCACTAATAGGTGCATATGTACAATCATTCATTGGTTCCTTAAATGGGTATAGATATGAAACATTAAATATTGGTGAAATACCAAAGTCTTTGGGGTCTTATATTTCATAAGCATTCGAGGAAAATTTCCTCAAAATTTTGCATGGTCCAATATTTTTCAATTTTCATTTATTATATTGCCCTTTAGGAAATATTTCTTTCTGAAGGTGTTCCATAAAAAGATATCCAACATTAAAGTCCATCTATCTTCTTTTGGAATCTACTCTTTGTTTATACTTGCTGCTGCTTTCTTGTAGTTGATGTTTGACTTTGTCATGTATTTCCTGCATACTAACTACAAAGTCTTCACCATCTGCACTTCTGAATTATTTTCCCAGGTTCCTCAACTCATAAATTCCTCTTGGATGCATTCCATAGAAAATTTGAAATAGAATCAACCCAGTGTTTCTATTGGGTGAATCATTATATGAAAATTTAGCTTGAGCAAGTACTTGATCCCATTGTTTGGGATGTTCAGTTAGCAAACTCCTAAAGATATTTCCAAGGCTTATATTTACCACCTTTGTCTGACCATCAGTCTGGGGATGATATACTGAACTAAAATTAAGATTGGTTCCCAACTTTTTCCATAGAGCTCTCCAAAAATGACCCACAAATTGGGTGTCCCTGTCAGATACAATACTTGTATGCAATCCATGCAACCTAGCTATCTCTTTGAAGAATAAGTTTTCTATGTTAGTTGCATCATTTGTATTTTACAAGCTATAACGTGTGAAATTTTTTAGAATCTATAAACCACAACAAATATTGAATCATTTCCTTTTTGTGTTTTGGGCAAGCCTAATACAAAATCCATGTTCATGGAGTCCCCTAGTTGATTTGGTATTGGTAAAGGTTGATATAATCCAGTGTTTTGACTTCTTCCTTTTCCATATTGACATATCCTGCATCTTTCCACAAATTTTCTTACATATTTTGACATGTGAGGCCAATAATAAAATGCTTGTAACTGTGCTAGAGTTTATAATCTTGTATCATATAATCTAACCATGGAGTTCTATCTCTACTTACAATATTTTCAAAAACTTCATAAGCTTCTTTGAAATCTGGATCATCTTTATACATATGTTTCAACTCATCAAATCCTAAGACATTTACTTGAAATTCTTGCAAAATTAAATTGATTCTGCTTAATGCATCTGGAACTTTGTTTTATTGCCCACTTCTATGCTTGATGACAAATGTGAAATTTTGTAAGAATTCAATCCATTTAACATGTCTCTGACTCAATTTTGTTTGATTGTTGATATATTGTAAAACATGATAATCTATGTAGAGGATGAACTCTTTTGCATAAGATAATGTCTCCATTTATTTAAAGTTTGTATGATGGCATATAATTCTTTATCATAAGAAGAACATTTTTGTTTAGCCTCATTAATTTTTTCACTATAGTAGGCAACTGAAATTCCTTCTTAACTTAAGATAGCTCCTATTGTAGTTCCACTGGCATCAGTCTCAACTTGAAACAACTTATTAAAATATGGCAGTGATAAAATAGGTTGTTCTGTGATATTTTTCTTTAATAATTGGAAACTTTTATTAGTTGCTTCTATCTAATGGAATGGTTCATTTTTATTCTTAATAGTTTTTACAATTGGAAAACATATGCCACTGAAATTTTTAATGAATTTTCTGTAGAAGCTTGCAAATCCATGAAAAATTCTTACCTCTGAAATTCTTCTTGGAGCTGGCAAATTGATTATGGCCTTCACTTTCTCTTGGTCCATCTTTAGGACTTCCATTAAAATCACAAAGCCTAAGTAAAATAGTTTTGCTTTCATGAAACTACACTTCCTTAGATTGATTAACAATTTCTCCTATTGTAGCTTCATTAAAACCATCATAATATGTCTTATGTGCTCTTCTTTTGATTGACTATAGATTAATATATCATCAAGGAAAACTATAAAAGAATTTCCAATGAATTCTTTTAAAAATTCATTCATTAGCCTCATAAAAGTACTGGGAGCAATGGTAAGTCCGAAGAGCATTACGAACCATTCATATAAACCATTATTAGTTTTAAATGTTGTTTTCCATTCATCACCTTCTTTGATTATAATTTGATGACATCCATTTTTATAATCTATTTTAGAAAAATATGCAGCACCACTTAGACAATCTATAATATCATCAATACGGGGTCATGGAAACCTGTACTTGATTGTGATTTTGTTTATTTCTTGAGAATGTGTGCACATTATCCATCCCCCATCCTTCTTGGAGTTAAGACTATTGGAACAACACACGGACTTAAGATTTCTCGAATGAGACCTTTATCCAACAATTCATGCACTTGATTTTTAATCTCTTCATTCTCTTTTGGAGTCATTCTATAATCTGCTTTGTTCAGATGGCTAGCACCTGGAATGAGATCAATATGATGGCTAATATTTCTAATGGGAGGCAATTCATTAGGAAAGTCATCCACTACAATATCAATAAATTCATTCAACATGTTTTTAATTTCTTCTGGAAGATCCGTCAAATTTGTACTTGTGAGGATTACCTTTGGCTTACCGATAAAGGAAAAATTTATCCCCTCGTGCTTGATTTCTTGAAGAAATTGTTTCCCACTAAGTAACATTACCTTGGATAGGTCTTCTTTTGGTGCTTTGTCATTCTACAAAGGCAAAAGTACATGGTTTTCACCATCCTTTTCAAAGTGTAGGTATTTCTCCTTCCACCGTGCGTTTCTTTCTTGTCATATTGCCATGGCCTTCCAACTAAGATATTACATACATCCATAGGCATAAAATCACAAAGAACTTTATCCTTATAACATCCTATTTGAAATTCTACTTCACATTGTTCATTAACTAATATCGGATGTCCTTTTTGCAATTATGAAACTTTGTAGGGAGTTGGATGTTTAGTTTTCTTTAAATTCAACTTTTCTACCATCTAGTGGATACTAAATTATCAGTACTCCCACTATCAATAATGATTTTACAACACTTTCCTCCTGATTTACAAATAGTTTTGAACAATGTTTTTCTTTGTGTGGGTTCCTTTACTTCTTCAACAAACTTTAATAAAGTTTTTTTCATCATCAAAGATTCACTAGTTTCAAGTGCATTTTCATGTATAGAGGATTGTACACTTTCTGTATCAGTTTGTGTTATATGTGTGCTTCCCTGATTAGAAAATATTTCTAGACATTCATTAGCCTTATGACCAACTTTGTTACATATATAACATCTTACCACAAAATATCAACCTCTGCCTCCTTGATATGGTCTTCGTCCTCTGAAGTCTCCTCTTGATGATTTTGCCTGTTGTGAATTGTTGTCTTCTCCTCTTTGAATGGAAAATATTCCACTTGAATATCCTCTACTTGATTGTTGTCCTTGACTTAATGATCCTCTTCTTGATTTTCCTCTCCCTCGTATTGTGCTTCATCCTCTTCCTCTTTGATTCTGCTTCCTTGCCAATTTTTCTTCAATCTTAAGGGATATCTGGTAAGCTTCTTCAACATTTTTTAGAGACAAAATATCTAGCTCATCTTGTATTTCAAATCTCAAACCATTAATATATCTAACTAGTTTCTCATCATCTGCTTCCACATGACTAGATATGATACTTAATCTATAAAAATCCTCTGTATATTCTTTTACAAACATAATTTTCTTCTTGATATTTTACATCTGGCGAAAAATATTTAACTGATAATCGCGAGGAAGAAATTTACTTTTGAGCTTGGCTACCATCCAATCCCAACTAGTGATCTTCCATTTGTTTCTATTTCTCCTTTCACCTTGCACGCTATCCCACCAGAGTGAAACATGTCCCTTCAGTCTGGTCACCACAAACTTAAATTTCTTCTCATCAGCTACATTTTCATAATTGAAATATTTATCCATGGTGCCAATCAAGCCAATCAATTCTTCAGGATTTAAATTTTTTTCATACATAAGCACATCCAATCTTGGCTTGGTACTTATTCCCATGATCATCTTGACAATATTCTCTTTTGGAGTTTCTTCTTTAGCTTCTTATTTTGAGCTTTCTTCCGCTTCACTGATATCACCGATGTCCACATATATTTGATGTGTTGTCTCTAATGCATCTAATTTGGTTCTAATATTTCTTACTTCATCAAGTAGAACTTGATTTGCAGCTGGTCTTGCTAGACCAATTCCAACTCCTCTAGCTCCTCTAACTCCTCTAACTCTATTGACCATCTTAATTGAAATAGAATCTAGATCAAAACAAACTCTCTTTTTTTTCTTTACAAAAATCCTTTAATTAAAATAACCCTCTCAAAATATAACAATTCTATATATTGTTGGAGGGAAATGTTCCCCTAGGGCTTTTTGGGTTGAAACCCTAGCAGACTGAAAGTTATCTATTCAAAGAAACACACATTCACACAACCATTATGCTATTATAAGCAAATTCTATTGTAAAGGGTACGTACCTTAGGTCCTACGTTTGAGAAGGCCTTTAGAGTCCAAACCCTTCTTGGAGTTCCCTTCTTCCCTTTTGTCCTGCAAGACAACCAATTCCAAAGAACACAACAGGATATGGACAAAACCTTATAAAGAAACCATCTTCATGTTATAAATAAAGGTAGTTAGTTATGAAATCCAAACAACCATTTACATATGAATTCTAAACATGAATATCATAAACATAAAGAAGATTTATATCGGGAACCAAGACATGTGTTTCTTTTATTATAGACAAATAAAGTACATAAAAAGGAATAATTTCACTTGAGTCACCTTCAGCAGGCTCCAAGAAAAGCTTCCTTCCGGATCCGTTCCAGCCTCAAGCCTTTAACAAAACTCCTTCCATGACTCACTCCATGATGTCATAAATGGTGGATGAACATCAACACACAAGGAAACAAGGGTTTCCTGTACAAATGGCGGAAGTGCAGAAGGTACAAGGGACTTCAGACCTGGTCAGGGGAAAAATCTCAGCTTAATAACCTTTCTCTCTCTTCTCTCCTCCCTTAGGCTTTCCCTTTGAGGTCTTTTTATACCTCCCCCAAAGTAGTTTTCTAGTTGGGATTTAGTTGGGAACAGTTGGGCCACGGGCACTAACAGGTGATCAACAGGTAAAACTCGCGATCTCAGGGCAATGTCGCGTATAAGGGATAAAACACTATTTTTTAAATTTTAGGACCAGGTTTGGAAGGAGGGGTTTCCCTAGGCCATGAGTGTAGCATCACAAACCATAAGAGTGAGATTTGGAGCTATAACATATATATAGACCAACTTTTACGCCAACCACATATAAATACTTAATCCATCAGTCAAACTATTCAATAAAGTTCAACATGTAGAATTAAATAATTTGCAGTGCTTTCATTGAAGTTGAAAGTAACACGCTCAATAAACAAGTTGCATGTATATGTCAGGGTCTGCGTATCTCTTTTCCACCACAGGTAAATTGCAATCGAATTGCAAGCACTCTGCAATCTGTGTATAGGTAGACAACCATACATAAACAACAATCAAACTACTGCAATCTACAAATTCTATGGTAATGGCAGCGTATGAAGGAAAAAATTGTTTGTTGGCTCTCTTCTTATGGATGTCAATGGATGTCGATATGATCCAATGCTTTTTGCCAATGATTCACATACATAAAATGCTACAACTTACATGAATGCACATCTATGCCACCAACACTTACTTTTCCAGATTTCTGGAGATTACGCACCCCTTCAACAACACCAACACTGGTTGCATTCAAGAAAATCTCAAATCCAGGCAACATGAAAAACTCATAGAAATCTCAAAACCAGGTAACGTGAAAAGAAAAATCACAAAAATCTCAATTCTAGGTAGTGTGATTATGCATATAAAATTCATAGCAATATCAACTCCAAGAAACAATACCATTTCAGCTTGTTCAATTCATCACTCAGCCATGAGGTCTTCAACATTCAGAACTATGCGTACCTGGAATCTTGTTACAGGCCACCTTTGGTAGAAATCTGTGTTGCATCTCTCGGCGAAATCGTGTTGCACCTCTTGCTAATTCATATTCATAACTATGACTACCTCATAAACAAAATCGCAGAACACTTGAGTGTGGATGTTCTCAACAGGCCGCCATTGTGACTGCAAACATATTCTTTTCACATAACAATTCCTATCCATGATCTGATACCAAAAATTGGTGCAATGCTCATAAATTGAACCTAATAAAATATTTACTTCATTAAATCACACTACAAAAGCGTGAGAATTACAAACAATTACATGGCTATTTATTGAGACGATAGAAGTCTCTTGAATCTCTTCTAGAGAAACTTCCTACTAGATATTTGAAGGAAGTTGAGACCTATCCTCTCAAATTTACGATTCTATCCTAACTTCCCTATCTCCTAATTAATTCTAGAATGACACTAATTCTAGAAAATCCTAAATTATTTAATTAAATAATTACATAAAATCAAACATGAGATGCTCCTGCATCACTGGGTACCTTGACTCGTAAAAGTATTGCAGGAACTTTTCATCAATGCATCCTTCCCATGACTGTCCTGAGGTGAAGAGTATCCTTTTTATGGCATACATAGCCTCGGTTAGCTATCTGTCACTATCTTTGAATGAAAAACTGCTACATAATTGTTCAGCTAGTGTGTTCGAGTCCCCAGCTTGTCTTCGAATTTCTTCTTGTATATACCAAGCTTGTGGGATTGTACCCAGGGTGTGTACAAACATGTATATCCATAGCTCCTTCAAGATCCGTTCCTTGTTCCATCTGTCTGTGCAACGTTCTAGGTGTTGTCGGGGATCAAATGCTCCCCTATATTTTATAATTTCTTGCGATCGGTTCCCTTCTTGCTTGAACCTCTCTCTCATTGCCTTCTTGACCTTGTCCCAATCACAAAGGGTGTTGCAATGAGATCCCTCGGGTTGCTTGCAGTGCAATGTCGAAAAATGGTATCGTGTGGCTTTTCCTAATGGTTCTATTAACTTTACTTAGAAAGACGTCTACCAAGTCTATGCCATGGAAAGTAGGATAATCACTTACCTTTGTCCCAATCCAGTTGATGTGACATATTATAGTGCAACTGTTGGGTCCCTATAATATTAGTGATTACCCCATTACTATTGTAGTTGTACCCCTTAATAATATTGTTGTGCCCCTATTATCCCCATATTTTTATTACTGTTCCCCATAGAATCCCTCTATTGTTATTTTTGTGGCCTTATATTATTATGGTTAGGTCGGCTGGGTTATATTGTGACTCCTTACACTCCTATATATAGAAAGGAGGTTTTGTCATTTGAATTATCCAAGAATTGTTCATTTATGTAATGTAAAGGAGGTTGCCCCCTCGAAGAGGCTGAATTCTAAGGTGTTGATCTATCTTTTCTATCTTTTTCTTGAGCTGGTTTCATAACATTTGGTATCAGAGCTTTGGATTCTAGGGTTTCGCTGCTCCAAACAGATCATAGTGGAATTTTCGCTGTAACTTTTTTTCTGTGACGTTTCAGAAGTTGCAAAAAAAACCCATTTGAGAAGAAATCACGGTGAACCTCGGGTCCAAATTTCAGAGCTGTTTGCGCTATATTTGCAGAGATATGATATGAGGAAGTTGGTATTTTTGTAGACTCCAGAATTACATTCCAAATAGGTGACCTGGGGAAACGCGTCATAAATTTCTCTTTTGGGATCAGATTGAAATTTCGTAAGAAGGTATAGAAAGAGGATGGATTGTAGTTTCTTGTATGCATTTTTCAGATCCAAAGGTCGAAACAGTGACTCGTGGCACATCGTACAAGTTCACTCTACTGAACTAGTCTATAATCAAGTCACTATGGGATATTTTGCATAACTCTTTCTTGGAGAATCCAATTTGGGTCAGACTTGTGGCATTGGAAAGAGGACACAGAGGGATACTGGAGGTCACAAATTTAGATCTAGATGATTGGAAAGTACAGAGATACATCAGAGGAAATATCGAGCTCCTACAAAGTGAAAAAAGGTGTGTAGGTTTTCTTAAATTTTTGCTTAAGCTTGGTTTGAAAATTTATTTTGAAGGAATTCAAAGGGCATAGTAGAGCATTATTATCGGTAACTGATGCCCCGAGGAAAGAAAATGCAAACACCTGGTACGGAACCTGAAGGCTCTAGCATGACTCATGAAGAAGAGGAAGAAATGCAACATGATATATCAAAATTACAAGACCAGGTGCAACAATTGTTCCCTGCACAAAAATGAACAGAATCTAAGATGGATGGTTAAAAGAAAGGCATAGAAGCTAAGATGGATTGTTTAAAGAAAGGTGTAGAAGTTAAGATGAATGACGTGGAAGCTAAGATGGATGATTTGAAGATAGATTTGAAAACAGACGGAAGAATTGAAGATAAATATGAATAAGTTGCTACAAGAAAGGGTCACTAATGGTGAAAGGGTAGTAAAGGAAACTCATGATGAGAACAAAAGAAATGTTAATCATGATTCCATAGAATCTAATGTTGGATCAAAGACCCACCATATTCCAAAAATCGATATGAGGAAGTTTGATGGCAAGGATCCCGCAACATGGATATTACAGATGGAGCAATTTTTTGATCTCAATAATGTGCAAAACACACAAAAGGTACGTATTGCAACTTTATATTTGGAACCAAATCAGTTTGTATGGTATCAATGGCTTTGCTCTCGTAAACAATTTATCACTTGGGAAATTTTTACGGAAGAATTGATAGCACATTATGAGGATACAAAAAGCAACACTTTTTTTAGCCAATTGATAAGTCTCAAACAAAAGGGTTCAATAATGGAGCACATTGAGGAGTTCCAAAAATTGAACATAAGGGTAAAAGATATTCCAGAGGAGCATAGGATTGATGTGTTCATAGGGTCTTTAAAGGATAATATCCAACATGATGTTGGCCTTTGGGAACCTGATTCATTAGAGAAGGCATTCAGGTTAGCAAGAAAAATGGAAAGCAAAATTATGGCAACCAGGAAGCATACCACTCACAACTATAAAGACGGAAGTTTTGTTGCCACTAGTCTTCCACAACCTATAAGGTTGACACCACAACAATTGGAAGAAAAAAGAGCAAAAGGGCTTTGTTACAGTTGTGATAGCAAATACACTAAAGGTCATAAGTGTGCTGAGAAGAAATTATTCTACATAGATTGTGAAGAGGAAGAAGAAAAGGAGCAAGAAAGGTCAAAAGAAGAGGATATACTCCAGGAACAAAGCCTAGATAAAGAAGAAATGAATCTGACCATATCTTGTAATGCATTGGCGGGAATTACCACTCCTCAAACCATCAAGATAGAAGGACAAATCAAGAAGAAAAAGGTAATAGTGTTGATTGATTCAGGAAGTACCCACAATTTTATTCATTGTAAGGTAGCAAAAGAATTGAATTGCTTCTTATATCCAGCACCAGAGTGTCAAGTGATGGTTGCAAATGGAGGAACAATAAATTTCTCGAGAAAGTGCCATAATATCAAGCTATCCATGGGAGAATATGTATTGACTAGCCCAATGCTTTCCATTCCAATGGGAGGTGGTGATGTTGTACTAGGAGTCCAATGGCTACAATCCTTGGGTACAATAGCTTTTAATTTTCAAGAACTTTTCATGAAATTTTCTGTGGAAGGAAAGGAAGTTGAATTAAGGGGTATTGCAGGGAAACCAGGAAAGATAATCAGCTCTAATGGTATGACAAAGCTTCTAAAAAAAGAACAAAGAGGTGTAATTGCACAATTATGTTCGCTAGATGTTTCCACATTGGAATCATCTATTTCTCCAGATCTCCAAAAAGTCTTGGACAATCATTCCAAGGTATTTGAGACTCCCAAAGGTCTCCCACCTATTCGTGATCATGATCATGCTATTCATCTGATTCCAGGAAGTGTTCCTCCAAACATCAGGCCGTACAGATATCCCTATGCCCAAAAGAGTGAAATTGAACGTATGGTTGCAGAAATGCTAGAGGCTGGTATAATTCAACCAAGTCAAAGTTCTTTCTCCGCTCTAGTCATATTGGTGCACAAGAAGGATGGATCATGGCGCATGTGTCTGGATTATAGGGAGCTCAACAAGCTCACTATTAAAGATAAGTTTCCCATTCCTGTCATTGATGAATTACTGGATGAATTGCATGGATCAATTTACTTCACCAAGTTGGATCTTCGTTCAGGATATCATCAAATCAGAATGAAGATTGAAGACATTCCGAAAACAACATTTAGAACTCATGAGGGTCATTATGAATTTTTGGTCATGCCTTTTGGCCTTACCAATGCACCTTCAACATTTCAAGGTTTGATGAATTCATTTTTCAAACCATTCCTTAGAAAATTTGTGTTAGTATTTTTTGATGATATACTAATCTACAACAAGTCTTGGAAGGATCATGTTGAACATGTTGACAAGGTGCTACAACTATTGGAGGAGAAACAATTATATGCAAAAAGATCCAAATGTTTCTTTGGAGTACAAGAGGTGGAATATCTGGGTCATATTGTATCTCATGAAGGAGTTAAGGTAGACCCTAGCAAAATTAAAGCCATTAAGGAATGGAAAATTCCCACATCCATAAAGCATCTGCGAGGATTTCTCGGGTTGACAGGGTATTATCGCAAGTTTGTTAAGAATTATGGGAGAATAGCAGCACCTCTAACAACATTATTGAAGAAAGATGCATTTTCATGGACTCCAGAAGCAACAAAGGCCTTCTAACATCTTAAAGAGGCAATGTGCCAAGCACCAGTCTTAGCTACACCGGACTTCACAAAAACCTTTATTGTGGAATGTGATGCTTCAGGAAATGGAATTGGTGCTGTTTTAATGCAAGATGAAAGACCCATTGCTTTTGAAAGTCGTCCAATCAAGGGAAAGTTTTTACACAAAGCTATTTATGAGAAGGAAATGTTGGCAATACTCCATGCACTTAAGAAATGGCGACCCTACCTAATGGGAAGACACTTCAAGGTAAAAACGGATCATGATAGCCTTAAATACTTTTTAGAACAAAGATTATCCTCTGAAGAGCAACAAAAGTGGGTCACAAAGATGTTGGGTTATGACTTTGAAATCATCTACAAAAAGGGAAGCAAAATGTGGTGGCAGATGCACTCTCAAGAAAGGATGAGGATGTGGAAGCATTGTTGTGCGCCATTTCTATTATCCAACCAGATTGGATAAACGAAGCAAGGGAGGAATGGAAGAATGACGAAGAAGTGTGGGCACTTATTCGAAAGTTACAACAAGATTCCAGTATATCTGATACATTTAGCTGGAAAAATGATTCGTTATGGTACAAAGATCGCTTATACCTCTGTAAGAATTCCCAGCTAAAACAAAAGATTCTTATGGAATTGCACACTTCTCCCTTAGGAGGGCACTCAGGATTTTTAAAAATTTACCACAGGGTTAAGAAGGAATTTTTTTGGGATGGCCTTAAATCAGATATTCAAAAGTTTGTGGCAGAATGTTTGGTTTGCCAACAAAATAAAGTTGAAACAATTAAGACATCGGGTCTATTACAACCTTTATCCATTCCAAGCCAATGTTGGGAGGAGGTTTCAATGGATTTTATCACAGGTTTACCCAAGTCTGAGGGAAAGAGTGTCATCATGGTGGTAGTTGACAGACTTACCAAGTATGCACACTTTTGTGCATTATCACATCCATTTAAAGCCAGTACAGTTTCTACTGCATTTATGGAAACAATTCAAAAGCTACATGGAAACCCAAAGATTATTGTAAGTGACAGAGATCCCATTTTCACTGGAAATTTTTGGACAGAATTATTTTCTTGTCTTGGTACTCAGTTAGCTCATAGCTCATCTTATCATCCTCAATCTGATGGGCAAAATGAGATAGTAAACAAATGTTTGGAAGGATATCTTTGTTGCTTTGTATCTGATAAATAGACACAATGGGTCAAATGGTTGCCTCTGGCTGAATGGTGGTATAACACTTCCTTCCATACAAAAACAAAAATGACCCCATTTATGGCACTTTATGGGTATCAGCCACCATCCATCACATCATATTTAAGAGAAAATTCTAAGGTTCAAGCAATGGAACATCACATTGAACATCAAAAACAAGTCCTCCAACTCTTAAAGGATAACCACGTGTTGGCACAGAATAGAATGAAACAACAGGCAGATCAACATCGTAGCGAAAGAAGTTTTGATGTAGGTGATTGGGTATTCCTACGACTACAACCATATAAGCAAATGTCCCTCAAGCAAGCTAAGAAGGATAATAAATTATCACCAAAGTATTATGGTCCATACAAGGTGTTGCAAAAGATTGGTACTATGGCATACAAATTGGAGCTTCCTGCAGCTTCTCGATTGCACCCAGTTTTCCATGTTTCATGTTTAAAGAAGATTATAGGTGATAAGCTCCCAGTTCAAACAATATTGCCAGAACTTGACGAGGAAGGAAAAATTATATTGGAACCGGAAGCAGTCACAGAAACAAGAACTCGACAGCTACGAAATCGATCAATTTTGAAGTATCTTATCAAGTGGAAGAACTTATCCGCTGAAGATTCCACATGGGAGGATGAGAATTTTATACAGAAGCATCCAGAACTTCTCAAGTGT
Organism: Pinus tabuliformis; assembly: GCA_031772625.1. NCBI lineage: Eukaryota > Viridiplantae > Streptophyta > Pinopsida > Pinales > Pinaceae > Pinus > Pinus tabuliformis. Next base: position 1,686,003,429 of record CM062819.1, read on the forward strand.
TGAGGACAACACTTTTTTGAAGGAGAGGGGCATGTTGGGTCCCTATAATACTAGTGATTACCCCATTACTATTGTAGTTGTACCCCTTATTAATATTGTTGTGCCCCTATTATCCCCATATTGTTATTACTGTGCCCCATAGAATACCTCTATTGTTATTTTTACGGCTTTATATTATTATTGTTAGGTCTGCTAGGTTATATTTTGACTCCTTACACTCCTATATATAGAAAGGAGGTTTTTTCATTTGAATTATCAAGAATTGTTCATTTATGTAATGTAAAGGAGGTTGATCCCTCGAAGAGGCTAAATTCTAAGGCGTTGATATATCTTTTCTATCTTTTTCTTGAGCTGGTTTCATAACAACAACATCTTGTATTTACTTCATATCCTCTTTGCTTCAAGGCACCCCATGTAGCCTCGTAGCCCACATCTGAGTTGTGTATACTCCTCCAGCTAATTGACCCCTTCGATGTGGGATTGATGTAATCTTTGCCCCTCCCAACTGTTAATATGTATAGTTGGTTTAGTGTCCCAAGTTCATCTCGATCATCTACTAGTTCTGTGAATCTTGGTCCTTGGTATGGATCTAGTGGCTGCATTATCCACATCCCTTCTACTTCAAATATCATCAACTCCTTCTTGAGATCAATGACACCATAATTCTAATAAGCCTAGTTGATGCCGAGCAGTGCTAGGTAAGGATTTCTTCCCCCCATTATGTCTATTACCTCAAAGTCTACGTGTGTTTTCACCCCTGCAACATCTACTTCCACCTCCTCCAACCTCCCAATGGGAATAATGCAGTATTGGTTAGCCATCCGCAACTGGATTGGTGAGTACCTCAACTGTGGGTTTCCTAGTGCCTCCCATGTTTTCGTGGGCATACTTATATCATCTGAACCCAGGTCCAACATTGTGTCTTTGATCTAGGATCCTGCCACTTGTGCGTCAATTCAAAACTCCCTGCATGTTCTTTTCTTGTTTCTTTGGACTCTCCTCATGTGCTTCTTTGGCATATTTGTTGAGATTCCTTCTTCCCCAATTTCTCCTTCCAACAGAACTGCTTTCAGACTCCTGCGTAGCTCTCCTAACATCTGGTCATTGTCAACAATCTGCAAGAAAAATTTGAGCCATTTGATGAGCCTCATCATTGAGTAATTATATGGGCCTTAATTTGCCTTAATTCACCTCCTAGCTTAGTCAAGCCAACTATTCTCACAACTTATTGCATACTTTTGATTATATTTTGTTTATGAGATGAGTTAGAGTTGGATATTTTGCTTTGTGGTCTAATATGCATATAATGCAGGAATAAAGGATACAAGCAAGGAAAAATGCAGGCATAAAGGATAAAAGCAAGGAACTATGGCAAAGACCTTGGTAAAAACTCGAATGGAACAAGGGAGAGTAATTATAGGAGGTAAATCCTCCTCATTTACTACCCCTCCATTTGAATATTCCTCCATCAGCTCAGAGTGTAAACAACCATCACTTTGAATACTAGAAGACAGTCGAGCAAGTGAAAGGGACAGAAACTAGTTTTTCTTGAGTTAGGAGCCAAGCCTCCTTAATTTGAAGGAAGTCATTAGAGACTTTAGATGTATAAATAGAGAGGCTTAGGACGTCAGTAGGATTCAGACTTTCATTGTAAAACTCTACTTTATTTCTGAGCTGCAAGAGACTTGTGACAACTGTTCTATAATCCATGGTTTTCATAATGAGAATGAGTTTTGTTTAAGCCAGCTCTGAGTTAACTCAGAGGGCTGAAGCTCTTGGGCTAGGGCCCAGCCCGAGAAGCCAGAGTGCCTCTTTACTATACATGTATTCTAGCATAGATTCATGGTTTTCATTTTTCATTCGCTTAAGTAGCATAGATTTTTGTTCTATTCATTTACTAAAGTATCTTCCTAGTTCTGTTCATTTGCTTAAGTAGATTCATGGTTTTCTGTTTTATTTTCTTAAGTAGCTTCATTTTCATTACAACAGTATAGCATAGATTATTCATGGTTTTTCTGTTCATTTGCTTCAGTAGCTTCATTTACTGTAGTTTACTTCCATTTGTGCCTTCTTTCAGTTTAACGGGTTAGCTAGGAGAAAATATCACCATAAGGTTGTGCACAGGTGTCTCAGCATCATCTCCTCCTTCTGGGACCTTGACTTGAGGAAGAGACCCTTTAGCAATCCCAAAAAGTTTCTAGTTCTCGCATGTGCTTTGGAGTTTTTTGTTTGATGCAGTTACTCGTTCACCTCACTATGTTTTTCTGTCGTTTTCCCTTTGAAACCTCCTTCAGCACGTTCTTCATGCATCGTTTCCTCATCATTCGATCCACAACAAACCTTCCCAATCACCGTTTGATCCATTAGGTTTTCTAACTACCACTTACTTTTTGCACTTTAAGTCCTCACCGTCGATCTACCACACCTGATCTAATGGCTATTGCATCCCCTCAGCACTTCATGCACTTTAAACCCCCACCGCCGATCTGCCTCATTTGATCTGGCGGTTATCACTTCACCTGATTGCCAACTAGCTTGGCCAATCTCCATCGTTGATCAGCCCCGCCTGATCCAATGACTATCGTGTAATCTCACGCAGAATAGTGCATGATTGTTATCTGCCCGAGAGCACGAGAGAGAAGTGGTTCTATCGTGCTACATGTCGCGCATTAAGGCTAATCGTGTGAAATTTTATAATACATCTTACAGCCTTGAGGGCACGCGAGAAACTACTTACCACCTTAGAAACCCGCTCCATCGTTTCCCCACATTTCGTTTTCCCGCGACACGATCTCCACCATCCATCTCTTGACTTCATCCACGTGATAAGATCTCAGCCATTCATCACTTTGTTACCCTGTCCGTCCATCTCTTGACTTAATCTCTACGATTAGATCTCAGCCATTCATCTCGTGTTAAACTTGTTCATCCATCCATTCACTTAATCCCTCACGATACGATCTTCGTCATTCATCTTATTCATTACCTTGTTCGTCCATCCATTCACTTAATTCTTCGCGATACGATCTCTGCCATTCATCTTGTTCATTAACCTCATTCATCCATTTATTCGCTTAAAGCCCCACAATAAGATCTCCACTATCCATCTTTTTTTCGTTGATCAATCCAACAGTCCCTATGCACTACTGCATCCTTATGTCCTGCTTTCACCAATTTCAATCTCCGACTGCTTTTTTCGCTTGAAACCCGATTTATCCTAAGTTTATTTGCTACACCTTAGTATAATTTAATGCTCTTTTCTTATGTAACTTATATAGAAACATTAGGTCAATGATTAATTTAGAAATTCTACTTAGCATAGCTATTTAATTGGTTAATTAGGGTATGGTGTGGTTTATCATTACATGTTGTTTTCTTCAATACTGCAGTAGAAGTAGCTCTCCCTTAGGATAGATTTTCTCTTCTTCCATCAAAGAGTTAAGATTCTTCTAACCCTATAGAAGTCTGGCTTGGAACCCCTGGGGTCTCTTGCTAGATGAGCAGTGACAACAGGCAGTACTTTCACTTGTGCATATAGCATTGTCACCTCCAAGTTTGTACGAACCTCGGGTTGATAAGTAAAGCTGGTAACCCTAGGAGTTGCAGCATTCTTGTTGCAATACCTAGGCTCATCACTTTCTGGGGCTGTTTCCAAGGAGGTGTCTAAGTAGAATTAATTACTGCTTTCTTCTATTTTCTAGTCTCCAACTTTCTTTTCTTCTACTTCTTGTCTTCATTTTTCTTCCACTAGTTTATTTCTGCAAAAGTAATCTAGTAGCTTCCTTTCTTTCATTTTTCATTAGTTTCTTTCCTTTCCATTCTGCAAGTACTTTCTATCTTTAAAGAAAATCTTACATAAACCAACCCAAAAAACATTTCCTTTCATGCCTTGTAGGAATAGGGACAATTTAGGGAAATTCTTGACTCATACCCCCACTGCATTCAATAATCAACTTTCTCTCTTCTTCGGTCACTGTGAAGTGGAAGAACCTTTAGGTGAGAAACCTTACATATTTGAAGAACCTATAAGGTAAGAAGAAGAGGAAGAACCCATTCCTACTGAGATAGAGAGATAATTAAGTGTGCCTTCCCCATCAGGGAAACCAATGGGGACACTAAGATGAAGAATATAAGCCCCTCTTCTCTACCTCATTTCCATGGACTGACCACAGAGGACCCTGACACTTTCCTATTTGAGTTTGATGTTATATGCTGAACCTATGACTATATAGATGGTGAGAAAAAGTTAAAATTGTCTCCATCTACCCTCAAGGATGCAACATTGCGCTGGTTCATGGGTTTACCTGGAGATAGCATCACAACTTGGGCTTAGATGCAGCAGACTTTCAACAACAAATATAGCGACTATTGTAGGTCAAAGGATACTAAAGAAGATATTTTTAAGATGACCATAGGCCAAGATGAATCCCTAGAAGACTATGAAAAAATATTCCAGCTCAGTTACAAGAGGGCCAAGTGCACACTTGACCCTAAGTCACTAAAGTTGGTCATGCTTAGAGGAGTAAGGGAGGATCTTTTGGATACCTTACATATGATAGTAGGAGGCGATGTCTACCAATTACCTTATGAGGATATTAAGACTGTCTTTAGAAATCATTCTAGGGAAGCTAGGAAAAAGGGTAGGGGTAGTCAACCTATGGCCAGTACATCATCCTCCAACTTATCCATCAAGGGTGAAATTGGAAACATGCTGGAAGATTTCAAAAATGATATGCTGCAAACCCTTTCCTTGCAATTAGACACCATGAGCATCAAAATGAAGCAAGAGGAAGCAGAGAGAGCCTTGGCCATATTTTTTCCTAGATGCACTAGGAGGCATCCTAGGAATGAATGTCCATTGAACTATATTAAGATTTGCTCAGTCTGTGAAGAAAACCACTCCACATACAAGTGCCCTTCTTTACCTAGACTTAAAGCTGTATATCAAGGAGCTGAAGGGGTCACTGAGAAGCTTTGCTACATCAACCAAAGGATACCTCTTGGGCCTAGACCATACCAGCAGGGTATGCAAGGGTCATCCTATGCATATTACAAGCCCAACCAAACCACAACTATACCTTCTTGGGTACCCCCTGCTCATCCTTCCTCGTCTACCCCCCCTCCTTGGTCCTATGCATCTCGGTATCATTCACGACCAGCCAACCAATCATTTCCACCTTATATTTAGGAACAACATCAGTGGAATACCCCACACTAGGGGCGGAGGCCCCAATTCAACAATGTTCCAGCCCTATTGCCTCCACCACCTACTCAACCACAACTCTTGCACTCTGCTCCACCTAAGCAACCCCGGATGCCTGCCCAGCCAAATCCGAACCCAAACAATAGGCAGGCTCAACAAGTATACAGTGGAGAGACATCATACCTGACTTATGTTGTAGAAATCCAGGAGATCAACGTAAGATCTGGGAGAATTCTCCCTGATAACCAACCTCCCTCTCCACATAGGGAGGTTGAGGAAAAAAGAGAGGAAAGAAACCTTAAAGTAAATCCACCCTTTCCCAAGATATTAGCCCAACCACTCCAGCCTACCCCAGAAGAAAATGAACTTCTAGGAGAATTGAAAAATCTATGTGTAAAAATCCCCCTTCTCCAGGTAATCAAAGATGTTCCCATTTACAATAATTTGATTAAGGGGAAGTGATTCAAGCATCCAGGAAGAAGAAAAAGGGATGCCTCTACCATTAATATCATTGGGCAGTTGTCTGACTTAATGCTGGGGCAGGTAATATGTCCAAAATATTTGGACCCTGGAAGCCTTGTAGTAGATGTGCACATCAATGGATTGTCCCACACACTCTGATTGACCTTGGGGCTACCATTAATGTGATTACCAAGGACACCATGCTCAAGCTCAACCTCCAAGGGTCATTGAGAAAGACCACAACAGTTCTGCAACTTGCAAGCCATTCCACAGTCACCCGTGAGGGAATTGTGGAGGATGCGATGGTCTGCATTGACTCCTGGGAGTACCCTGCAGATTTCCTAGTTTTCCAGCCTAAGGCTAAGCTTACTGGTTACCCTCTCATCCTTGGGAGGCCATGGTTGGCCACAGTTGATGCTTACATTAGCTACAGAGTTGGGAATATGACCATCAACAATGGGCATATGTCCAAACAGTTAGTCCTATACCCTCCTGCTTAACCTTCCCTAGAGCATGATTTACCTTTATGGTTGGAGGAGGAGGAAGAAGATGAGGTTTATTCTACCCAACTTTATGTTTTGGAAGAAACCATAGGAGGAGGACAGCAAGATGAGGATGACCTAATTGAACACCTGCTCCAAAGTCCAACTCCTAGTTCACTACCATTAGAAGAAGAAGTAAGGGAAACCCAGAACCATCATCCAACTAACTTATGCTTGGTCAATTCCGACCCAATCCATGTCAAAACCATATAATTTGGCCCAAAGAAAACTTTGAAAATTAATCCATCTCTTTCTGCTTTAGAAGAGGAAAAGCTATGCAACATGTTGAGAGAAAACCTAGAAGCCTTCGCCTGGAGTTATAATGAAATGAAGGGAGTACACCCCTCAGTGTGTACTCACAACATATTCATAAAAGAAGGTTGCAAGACAGTCAGGCAACCACAAAGGAGGATGAATCTAGCTCTTAAAGACATAGTCAAAGAAGAACTGCAAAAACTGTTAGATGCAAGATTCATTTACCCTATCTCAGATAGTGAGTGGGTCTCTCCTTTAGTGTTAGTTCCCAAGAAAAATGGTAAGTGGAGGATTTGTGCTGATTATAGGGAGTTTAACAAAGCCACAAAGAAGGACCATTTTCCCCTACCCTTCATTGACCAAGATCTAGATGGCCTGGCAAGGAAGAAGTTTTTTTCCTTCCTAGATGGATTCAGTGGGTACAACCAAATCCAAATATGCCCAGAAGACCAGGATAAGACCACATTCACTTGTCCTGGGGTACTTTTCCCTCTAGGGTCCTTCATTTTTGCCTATGCAATGCTCCTACCACCTTCCAGAGAGCAGTATTGAGTGTTTTTGCTGAATTAGTACATGATGCTTGTTGAAAATAGCAACAAGAGATGATAAAAAAAGAATCCAGAAATTCCAATTTTAATTTGTCCTTGAATTAAAATTCGAATTTAGTCTCATGAGCTGCTTGGAAATAATTAATTAATTCATTATGGATTAATTAGTTGGAGAAATTCAAGCTAGAAGTCTTTCTGAAGTCATGCAATAGTTATCCCTTAAATTAAGGAGATTATCCCTTAATTAAGGAGATAACATTGAGTTATATTTGAGTTGTAATTAGTTAGCTTAGTTTACTGAGTTAAGTCTAGTTAAATTAGTTCCAAACTATTTGAGGAACTAATTGTGAGTTATTAGTCAGTTGATGCATGCATGCACTCAACAAGTGTACTCCAGATAACTAAATATTCTCTCATCAGAAACTCATGCATGTCTATTTTGAGAAAGACCCAATTGAGATTAAAGACAAGGATAGTGTACTATCAGTTGCATGTTTTCTCCTATAAAGGAAAATCATCCATGCAGTCAAGGGAAGGTTCCTTGAGGATTGCGCAGTTCTGACAGTGTGTTAGAGCAGTGTGTGAGAGCAATGTTCCACTGGGTGAAGGAGATCATCCTAGAGGTAACTACACAAGGAAATAGGAGCTTGGAGGGCTAAGGAGAAGGCTTGTGAGAATATTTGTTTGCCTGTGATCATCCAAGAGGATTGTACTGAGAGCTGGCTAGCTGTGAGAGCTAAGGCTTTGTATAATTCTGATGTATTTCCACTTTGTATGATAATACAGATAGTGGGCTTTTTAGCTGAGGCTTTCCTCTGAGTATTTTCTGTGTTTCATGTGCATTGATTCTTCTTCTTATGGTTATATGTGTTTAGCTCTTATTCAGCTCGATCTTTTAGCTTCCGCAAGTTTTATAGTAGAAGTAGATTATAGTATTTTACTTTGGTATATTGCATTATCGAGTTAATCTGCAGTCAAATTTTCTACATAGATCTCAGAGGTATATTTGTAGAGAATTTGTAGGAAATTCTACATGGTATCGGAGCCAGGTTTAATGGAGCCTAGTTTATTGGAGCTATGAACAGTATATGGAGAAGACAATTCGAAGTTTGAATTTCGGGGTTACAGGTGCAAATCGAATACATGTCATACTTAAGAAAAAAAGAATAAGATGGGACATTATGCAAGTAATTTCCCATCGAAGAAGTCCAAGAAGGGATCCTCAGAAGGATTGAAAGGTAAGGCATTAGCCTCTTAGTTCGAAATGGACTTTACCCTCTTCGCATGCATGGTGTCATTGATGATGCGTTGTGTCTGGTATATCTATAGTGGAGCCTCATTCCACATGATCGGCAATAAAAGTTTATTCAGTGCCTTGGAGGAGAAAGACCTCAAGATGCACACAAAGATGGGTGACGACGAAAGGTATAGTGTGTCAGCAGTGGGCATGGTTTCTTTTTAGAGGGAGCATGGAGCTCCTATCACCTTGACAGATGTGAAGTATGTGCCTAGACTGAATAATAATTTGGTATCGATCACGATGTTGGAGGATAAAGGCTACGATGTTGTCTTCAGTAAGGGAAAGGTTTTCCTTATACACATCACCACGAGATAGGTGAAACAAATTGGTTCACAAGTCAAGAACCTGTATGATCTTGAGGTTCAATATGCATGCAAAGCCTTGAGGAGCAAGGAAAATGTTAGAGAATTGGTGGTTGAGAGGGTGAGTACATTACCTCTCAACATGCGGTCCCAAAAGAAGTCTCAAATAACTGTGGAGGAGCCACAATTGGACAAGTGGGCAAAGGGATCACATGCAGCCATACCTCTAGCTGTGAGGTGCGGCGATGTGAAGTGATAGTCTCAAGAAGGCTTAAATTGGGTAGGGTCCATTGAGAGGTTTTATCTCATGGATCGTACCTTGCTATGAGAGCCCAAAGTACATAGTGGCGGGAGGAATCAGTGGGATTGATGCAGTCAGAGATAAAAGTGATACAGGCTAGAGAAGTCAGATACTGAAGAGCATAGAGAAGGATTGACAACAGTGCAGAAAGGCTGAGTCAGCAGAAGCGCAAAGTTTTCGTTGAAAGAGGCAATATTAGTCAGAGACTTTGATGACAGAGGCATCATTCTGATTCAGGTTGGATGTTTTTTTTGTTTCTGGAGATTGCTAGAGCAACAACACTAGAGAGAATTGTTGCATGCGGAACATTCCAAAGGTTCAGGATCGGGATCGAGCTGAATTCCTTTCTTGTTGAGAGGGAGTGTTGAAAATAGCAACAATAAATGATAAAAATAGAATCCATAAATTCCAATTTTAATTTGTCCTTGAATTAAAATTGTGAATTTATTCTCACGAGCTGCCTGGAAATAATTAATTAATTCATTATGGATTAATTAGTTGGAGAAATTCAAGCTGGAAGTCTTTCTAAAGTCATGCAACAGTTATCCCTTAAAGTAAGGAGATTATCTCTTAATTAAGGAGATAAGATTGAGTTATATTTGAGTTGTAATTAGTTAGCTCAGTTTACTAAGTTAAGTTCAGTTAAATTAATTCCAAACTGTTTGAGGAACTAATTGTGAGTTATTAGTCAGTTGATGCATGCATGCACTCAACAAGTGTACTCCAGATAACTGAAGATTCTCTCATCAGAAACTCATGCATGTCTATTCTGAGAAAGACCCAGTTGAGATTAAAGACAAGGACAATGTACTATCATTTGCATGTTTTCTTCTATAAAGGAAACACATCCATGCAGTCAAGGGAAGGTTCCTTGAGGATTTCTCAGTTCTGACAGTGTGTTAGAGCAGTGTGTGAGAGCAATGTTCCACTAGGTGAAGGAGATCATCCCAGAGGTAACTGCGCAAGGAAATAGGAGCTTGGAGGGCAGAGGTGAAGGCTTGTGAGAAGCTTTGTTTGCCTGTGAGCATCCAGGAGGATTGTACTAAGATCCGGTTAGTTGTGAGAGCTAAGGCTTTGTATAATTCTGATGTATTTCCACCTTGTATGATAATACAGATAATGGGGTTTTTAGTTGAGGCTTTCCCCTGACTATTTTCTGTTTTTCATGTGCATTGATTCTTCTTCTTATGGTAATATGTGTTCAGCTTTGATTCAGCTCAATATTTAAGCTTCCGCAAGTTTGATAGTAGAAGTAGATTATAGTATTTTGCTTTGGTATATTGCATTATCGAGTTAATATACAGTCAGATTTTCTACATAGATCTCAGAGGTAGATTTGTAGAGAATTTGCAGGAAATTCTACAATGTTGTGGAAATCTATATGGATGATTTTACACCTTATGGCTATGATTTGGAAGAAGCCTTGACTAATCTAGGCAAAGTATTACACAAATGCGTTGAAATGAATCTGTCTCTCAGTCCAGAAAAATGTGAATTCTTAATGACTGAAGGGACTGTGCTAGGTTGTTTAATATCTCAACAAGGACAACAAGTGGACCCAAACAAAATAGTAATCATCCAAAGGGTCCCAACTCCACAAAAGCACATAGATCTTAGGAGTTTCTTAGGGTTAGTTGGATACTACCGAAGGTTCATAAAAGACTTCAACAAGTTGGTCTCTCCTTTGTTTGGGTTGTTGGCCAAAGATTTTGAGTTTATATGGTCAAAGAGCTCTCAAGAGGCCTTAGACATTTTAAAGGGTAAGTTAACCACTTCACAAATCCTTAGAGGCCCAAACTTGGCCCTCCATTTTCATATTCATGCTGATGCCTCACACAAAGCCATAGGAGTAGCCTTAGGTTAGGAAGAGGAGAAATTGCCCTATGCCATCTATTTTATAAGTAAGAACCTGTCAAAGGCTGCGCTAAACTACACTGTGACCGAAAAGGAACTCCTGGCTGTTGTGCATTCATTAAACAAATTTAGGCATTACATTACAAGATATCAAACATTTGTGCATACTGATCATGTTGCAATAAAATATTTAATGAACAAACTAGATGTGAATGCTAGAATTATAAGATGGTTGCCTTTATTGCAGCAGTTTGATCTAACTATTGTTGATAAGCCTGGTAAGGAAAATGTTATTGTTGACTTTCTATCTAGGATGAATTTTCCTGCAGGTGAAGAAAGAATGGTGGATGACCAGTTACCAGATGAGCATTTGTTTGCTATTTTAGTTCTCTCCCCATGGTTTGCTGATATAGAAAACTATCTGGTATCAACAAAGTTCCCACCAAACTTTCCCTCCAAAGAAAAGAGAAATATAGTCAAGAAGAGTGCCCCCTTCACCTGGATTGGGGGCAATCTGTTCAGACTTGGCCTAGATCAAATCTTGAGAAGGTTTGTAAGGGAAGAGGAAGTTTTTGACATCCTTCTGACCTGTCATGATGGGCCTTGTGGAGGTTGCTTTGCAGCAAAGAGGACAACATTCAAAGTGTTGCAAGCAGGCTATTATTGGCCTACTCTTCATCAAGATGTGAAAAAGTACATTAGTCAGTGTGATCAGTGCCAGAGGATGGGAAAGCCTACTCCAAGAGATGAAATGCCCCTATAACCTCAAGTGACTTTCGAGCCATTTGAAAAGTGGGGCATGGAATTCATTGGGCCTATGCACTTCTTATTTGACTAAGTGGGATGAAACCAAGGTAATTAAGGCAGCAATAAAAGAGAAGGTGGCTGAACTCCTAAGGGAGAATGCATTCTACGAATTTGGGTAACCTAGAGAGCTAGTCACAGACCAAGGCATCCAATTTACCTCCAACATGATTGAAGAAATGCTCATTCATCACAAAATCAAGCATAGGACCTCCACTCCTTATCATCCCCAAGCTAATGGGCAAGTGGAGGTGACCAAAATGGCATTAGAGAACATCTTAACCAAGGTAGTGAGGAGCAGCAGGAAGGATTGGGTAGAGAGACTAGTTGAGGCCACCTGGGCCTATAATACAACATGGATGACCACCATTGGATTTACACCCTATGAGCTTGTCTATGGGAAAAAGGCTTTGATGTCCATTGAGTTTGAATATAACACATTGAGGATGGCAGCCCAACTAGATTTGGATCTCAATCATGAACAGAAAGAAAGGTTGTTACATTTGAATGGCTTGGATGAATTTAGAATGCAGGCCCTCCTACATACAAAGATAGTTCAGATTCAGAGGAAGATCTGGCATGAAAAACATATCAAGGAGAAGCAATTTCAAGAGGGAGACTGGGCATTATTATATGATTCAAGGTATAACGACTTCAAGGGCAAGCTAAGGACAAGATGGCTCAGACCTTATGTGGTGGAAAGATTCCATGACAATGGTTCAGTGCAAATCAGAACTATTGATGAAGAACCCATTCCGTTGCTAGTTAATGGACACCAATTGAAAATGTACAAGAGAATTTTATCAAAACAAGAGTTCATTGACAATTTCAATAAGACAGTGAAGATGGTGGAGCAAGTTCCAGCTCCTCCTTCATTAGGACAGTGAAAAAGAAAAAGAAAATAAGGATTCAGGTGAAAACCTCCATGAGGCATCTGAGTCCCATGTTTGGGTTGAAAACTTCATGAGGTAGCCCAAGGATGAGAAGAAATGAAAAAGAGTGAGAAGATCCCTGGGTGGAAACCTTCCTTGAGGCACCGAGGGAAGATATCTAGGGTGAAAACCTCTATGAGGTAGCCTAGGTGTTTTTCAAAAAAATATATAATAATAAAAAATAAAAACAAAAAGAAAACATAATTGTTATTTGCAGGTGGTTGAAAAATACAAGAAAGGACCAAAGAGAAGATCCAAAGTGAACCCCACCTCACATATATTCATCTCCTCCACTCTTTACCATGCATCCCTCCATCAGTTCCATTATTTTTCACTTCATTGCTTCAATTCTGGTGAAAATTGTGTTTTCTACAGAATCACCTCAACCATTACCATCATCCTTGCATCCAAATACACTCCTACTCCCTCTGTACATTCATTACAATATCCTCACAGCACCAGCCAACAACATGATCAAGAAATTTTAAGGGAGACACCAAACATTTCCAAGTGGTAATCCAGGAGCTCCACAGCAGCAGCAGCATCAGATCTCCAGTCACAGACACCTCTAAAAGCCAAGAAACCATCATCAAACAGCAGAGGAGGAAGAATAATGGCCATCAGTAGCATCTTTGATCTCTGACAAATGCAGCATGGCATCAAGACCACACGTAAGCATCCCACTCACTCACTCATATGCATCATTTGATCAAAAGTTGTAAAGGTTAAGAGGTAGTTGGTTTATAAGTGAAAAGGTGGAAAAAAGGAATTTCTTTAACAAGTCAAAAGAGAATGCAAGAGTCCATAGATACAGTATTGTTATGGCAACAATTTGGGAATGCTTGAAGAATTGAAACTTGGGATAGAAACACTAGTTCACCAAAGACTCAACATACCCTATTTCTTGATGCAATCACTCATAGACTCCAGTAACAAAATAAAGGAAGGGAATTCCCAACAGTTGGCTCACCATGGTTTGATTAAAATCCTCATTAAGGATGCTCTCCAAAACCTCAGGATCCCTATAACATGGTCAGTCTTCAGAGACTTACCAGCAGATGATGACATCAAAACCCTCACCTATGATGTTAGTCCTTCTGTTAGTAAGGAGGAGGCAAAACAACAAGAAGAAGATACAGAGCTAGATGGGGACGAGATGGATGAAGAAGATACTAATACAAAGGAACATGATGAAGCAGAAGAGAGGGAGGATGATGCCAAAACAACAAGCAGAAGAAGGCATTCAAATAGAGGAGAAAGAACAGGAAGAGGCCATCCAGTGTAGGATGCCAGCTAAATCCTATGGTCCTTACCTCAGAGAACAATAGCTACAATTTCAGATTAAAACACTAGCACAAAGGGGCACCATGCCATTTCAGGACTATAGGTGGTTTATTGATCTTTGTGATCAAAGTGAACTAGAGGATAGGGCCAAAATGGTTGAGTTTTACTTGCACAACATGGCCCTCACAGACATTAATATTTGGGATCCTAATGTAGAACTAGGAGATCTGCAATCAATGGCTTTGGCATCAACGATGAACCATGAGAAGTCAAGGGTTGCAGAGATGAAAAGAATATTGGCAAGAGAGAAAATGAACCTTTTTTTTTCATCATAGCTGAACAGTCAAATCCCATGGCCCTAATCAGCACCCACAATCTAATTGCAAATGATCCTCAGTTGACACCTAGATATCTTGCTGCCCAAGAGCAAGCAATTTCACATTTTGAGGATATGTTTAGGCTGCTAAGAGATGATAATATACATGCCTGCTAAAGGAGATGGAACACACTGCCACACAGCTTGAAGATCAGGGAATATCACTCCCCTCAAAGGTTGAGAGAGGCACTCAACAGGACACCTATGTATAAGCAATCAATGCAAAGGTTGAAGGTCAATTGGATAGGCCTAAAACTCAGGCCACTACTACTCCTAGGGATGCTAGAAGGGAGAAAAGAAGAAGAGGAAAAGTGGCAGTGGGAAGAAGTAGAAAGGAAAGAAGGCTTCTATGAACAAGAAGAAGAGATAACAGCAAAAGCATGGGATGTTAGAGAGGCTACCAGAGCCATGAAGGGCATGGACATTGACTAAGTTTCTCAGAGCATAAGAAACACTTTCAGTAGGGGGGTGATGATGAGCCTCATCATTGAGTAATTATATGGGCCTTAATTGGCCTTAATTTATCTCCTAGCTTAGTCAAATCAACTATTCTCACAACTTATTGCATACTTTTCATTATATTTTGTTTATGAGATGAGTTAGAGTTGGATATTTTTCTTTGTGGTCTAATATGCATATAATGTAGGAATAAAGGATACAAGCAAGGAAAACTACATGCATAAAGGATAAAAGCAAGGAACTATGGCAAATACCTTGGTAAAAACTCGAATGGGACAAGGGAGAGTAATTATAGGAGGTAAATCCTCCTCATTTACTACCCCTCCATTCGAATATTCCTCCATCATCTCGGAGTGCAAACAACCATCACTTTGAAGACTAGAAGATAGTCAAGCAAGTGAAAGGGACAGAAACTAGTTTCTCTTGAGTTGGGAGCCAAGCCTCCCTAATTTGAAGGAGGTCATTAGAGACTTCAGATGTATAAATAGAGAGGTTTAGAACCTCAGTAGGATGCAAACTTTCATTGTAAAAGTCTACTTTATTTCTGAGCTACAAGAGACTTGTGACAGCTGTTCTGTAATCCATGGTTTTCATAATAAGAATGAGTTTTATTTAAGCCAACTTTGAGTTAACTCAGAGGGTTGAAGCTCTTGGGTTAGGGCCCAACCCGAGTATCCAAAGCTCCTCGTTTTTGTACATGTATGCTAGCATAGATTCCTGGTTTTCATTGTTCATTCGCTTAAGTATCATAGATTTATGTTATGTTCATTTGCTGAAGTAGCTTCCTGGTTCTGTTCATTTGCTTAAGTAGATTCATGGTTTTCTGTTTTATTTTCTTAAGTAGCTTCATTTTCATTACATTAGTATAGTGTAGATTATTCATGGTTTTTCTATTCATTTGCTTCAGTAGATGCATTTATTGTAGTTTACTTCCATTTGTACCTTCTTTAAGTTTAACAAGCTAGCTAGGAGAAAAGATCACCATAAGGTTGTGCGCAGGTGTCTCGGCCTCATCTCCTCCCTCTGGGACCATGACTCGAGGAAGAGACCCTTCAACAACCCCAAAAACATAGGTTTCTGGTTCTCGCATGAGCTATGGAGTTTGTTGTTTGATGTATTTACTTGTTCACCTCATTGTGTTTTTCTGTCGTTTTCCCTTTGAAACCTCCTTCAGCACATTCTTCATGCATCGTTTTCTCATCGCCCAATTCATAGCAAACCTTCCCAATCACTATCTGATCCATTAGGTTTTCCAATTGCCATTACTTTTTGCGCTTTAAGTCCTCATCGTCGATCTGCCTTACCTGATCTGATGGCTATCGCGTCACATTAGCACTTCATGTGATTTAAAACCCCACCGTCGATCTACCTCACTTGATCCGACAGCTATCGCTTCACCCGATCTCCAACTAGCTTGGCTAATCTCCACCATTGATTAGCCCCGCTTGATCCAACGGCTATCGCGCAATCTAGCACGGATTAGTGCATGGATGTTATCTGCCCGAGAGCACATGAGAAAAGTGGTTTTCTCGTGCTACGTGTCGCACAGTAAGGATAATCGCATTAAATTTTAAAATACAGCTTACAGCCTTGAGGGCATGTGAGAAACTACTTACCACCTTTGAAACCGCTCCATCATTTCCGCAAGTTTCTTTTTCCCACGATACCATCTCCACCGTCCATCTCTTGAATTCATCCACACGATAAGATCTAATCCATTCATCGCTTCGTTACCCTGTTTGTCCATCTCTTGAATTAATCTTCGTGATTAGATCTCAACCATTCATCTCCTATTAACCTTGTTCATCCATCCATTCACTTAATCCCTTGCGATACGATCTCCACTGTTCATCTGCTTCGTTACCTTGTTCTTCCATACATTTACTTAATTCTTTGCAATACGATCTCTGCCATTCATCATGTTCATTAACCCCATTCATCCATTTATTTGCTTAAAGCCCCGCGATAAGATCTCCACCATCTTTCTTTTGTTAGTTTATCAATCAAACAGTCCCTATGCGCTACTACGTCCTTACATCCTCCTTTCACCAATTTCAATCTCCGACTGCTTTTTCCGCTTGAAACCCGATTTAGCATAAGTTTCTTTGCTACACCTTAGTATAGTTTAATGCTCTTTGCTTCTGTAACTTAGATAACAACATTAGGTTAGTGATTAATTTAGCAATTCTACTTAGCATAGCTGTTTAATTGGTTGATTAAGGTATGGTGTGGTTTATCATTGCATGTTGTTTTCTTCAATATTGCAGTGGAAGTAGCTTTACCTTAGGATATATTTGCTCTTCTTCCATCAAAGAGTTAAGCTTCTTCTGACCCTATAGAAGTTTGGCTCGGAACCCTAGGGTCTCTTGCCAGATGATCAGTGACAATAGGTAGTACCTTCACTTTTACTTGTGCATATAGCACTGTCACCTCCAAGTTTGTACGAACCCCAGGTTGATAATTAAAGTTGGTAGCCCTGGGAGTTGCAACATTCTTGTTGCAATACCTAGGCTCATCACCATTCCTCAATCAGAAGGGACAAGGTGGGCTTTGCTAAATTTGGTACCTTGTCCTTTTGGGGTTCCACCAAGTTTTCAAACATTTTTACTGCCTTCTGATAGTATCATTTTTTTTGTCCCGGTTCAAATTATTGTTTTTGGGAAGCTACTCAAACAATCTAGGGTTTCTTTGGTGCACCCTGATTATCCCTCGTCTTCTTTCCTCCTTTGGTTACTATATTTATGTTAGATAGAGGGATTATTTCAGTAGCTCTCAGTTCTGCATTGATCAAGTTAGCTCCCCTTTTCTTGGTTCGCTCTTCCCATCTTGTGATCAACTCGGGGTAGTCCTCTGTTGCGTGTGCATTGACCCGACATTGAGAGCACCAAGGTCTTCTTGGAAGAGGATAGTCTCTAGCGACATGTCCCTCCTGGTCACAGTTGTAGCATTGCACAGGTCCCCTGCCCCTTGTTCTTCCTCCTCTCGTTCCTCCTCCCGTTCCTCACCCTCCACGAGTGGTCTCATTGATTCTAAAAGTCAGCTGATCTAGCCTCTTTGCCAAAGAATATAATGCTCGACACTGTTTGGTGTGGTTTGTTGTGGATGCACAAAACTCATACTAGGTATTGCTCTGTATAGTTGAATATTTCTGTAATATGGGGCACAATCGAGGTGAGTGTCTATAGCTCCTATAGACCTCACAATAGTCAGGTTGGTTTTGGCCCAGAAATTCCCCTTGCAATCCTACCACTACAACCCCAGCCGTAGGCAGAGCCCCCAATGGTCTAGCAGGCCCTGATGTAGGATTCGTGCCTCTTATCCTCAGGCATTCAGTCGCAACATGACATTCAATCAAGAAATGAGTGCACCACACAATGGGTCTCGTTGGGTGGAATGACTGTAAGTCTTTCAATTTATCTTTTAAGCTAGCTATCTAGTGCTGGAGTCCGATTATCGATGGATCTTGTGACCCTTCCCCCCCCAGCCCCCTAATATTCATGTGGGTACCCTGCAATTTCCTTAATGCAAGCTTCCTACTCTAGAGAATCTTTCTTCAGATGTATAAATAGAGAGGCTTAGGACCTTAGTAGGATTCAGGCTTCCATTGTAAAACTCTATTTTATTTCTGAGCTACTAGAGACTTGTGACAACTGTTCTATAATCCATGGTTTTCATAATGAGAATAAGTTCTTTTTAAGCCAGCTCTGAGTTAAATCAGAGGGCTGAAGCTCTTGGGTTAGGGCCCAACCCGAGTAGCCAAAGCTCCTCTTTACTGTACATGTATGCTAGCATAGATTCCTGGTTTTCATTGTTCATTCGCTTAAGTAGCATAGATTTATTTTCTGTTCATTTGTTGAAGTAGCTTCCTGGTTTTGTTCATTTTCTTAAGTAGATTCATGGTTTTCTATTTTATTTGCTTAAGTAGATTCATTTTCAATACACCAGTATCGTGTAGATTATTCATGGTTTTTCTGTTCATTTGCTTCAGTAGCTGCATTTACTGTAGTTTACTTCCATTTGTGCCTTCTTTCAGTTTAACAAGTTAGCTAGGAGAAAAGATCACCATAAGGTTGTGCGTAGGTGTCTCGGCCTCATCTCTTCCCTCTGGGACCATGACTTGAGGAAGAGACCCTTCAACAACCCCAAAAACACAGGTTTCTGGTTCTCGCATGAGCTATGGAGTTTGTCGTTTGATGCAGTTACTTGTTCACCTCACTGTGTTTTTCTGTCGTCTTCCCTTTGAAACCTCCTTCAACACGTTCTTCATGCATCGTTTCCTCATCGCCTGATCCACAACAAACCTTCCCAATCACTGTCCAATCCATTAGGTTTTCCAACTGCCACATACTTTTTTCGCTTTAAGTCCTCACCGTCGATCTACCTCGCCTGATCCGATGGATATCGCGTCACCTCAGCACTTTATGCGCTTTAAACCCCCACCGTCGATCTGCCTCACTTGATCTGATGGCTATCGCTTCACCTGATCGCCAACTAGCTTGGTCAATCTCCACTGTTGATCAGCTCTGCCTGATCCAACGGCTATTGTGCAATCTCACGCGGATTAGTGCACGGTCGTTATCCTCCAGAGAGCATGCGAGAAAAGTGGTTTTCTTGTGCTACATGTTGTGCAATAAGGATAATTGCGTGAAATTTTAAAATATAGCTTACAACCTTGAGGTTGTGCGAGAAACTACTTACCACCTTTGAAACCGCTCCATCATTTTCGCAAGTTTCTTTTTCCCGCGATACGATCTCTCCCGTGCATCTCTTTACTTCATCCACATGATAAGATATCATCCATTCATCGCTTCATTACCCTGTCTGTCCATCTCTTGACTTAATCTCCTCGATTAGAGCTCGACCATTCATCTCTTGTTAACCTTGTTCATCCATCCATTCACTTAATCCCTTGCGATACAATCTCTGCCGTTCATATTCTTTGTTACCTTGTTCGTCCATACATTCACTTAATTCTTCATGATACGATCTCTGCCATTCATTATGTTCATTAACCCCGTTCATCCATTTATTCGCTTAAAGCCCCGTGATAAGACCTCCACTGTCTATCTTTTGTTTGTTTATCAATCAAACGGTCCCTATGCTCTACTACATCCTTACGTCCTCCTTTCACCAATTTTGATCTCCAACTGCTTTTTCCGCTTGAAACCTGATTTAGCCTAAGTTTCTTTGCTACACCTTAGTATAGTTTAATGCTCTTTGCTTCTGTAACTTAGATAACAACATTAGGTTAGTGATTAATTTAGAAATTCTACTTAGCATAGCTGTTTAATTGGTTAATTAGGGTATGGTGTGGTTTATCATTACATGTTGTTTTCTTCAATACTGCAGTAGAAGTAGCTCTCCCTTAGGATAGATTTGCTCTTCTTCCATCAAAGAGTTAAGCTTCTTCTGACCCTATAGAAGTCTGGCTTGGAACCCTTGGGGTCTCTTGCCAGATGAGTAGTGACAACAGGTAGTACCTTCACTTCTACTTGTGCATATAGCACTGTCACCTCCAAGTTTGTACAAACCCTAGGTTGATAAGTAAAGCTGGTAGCCCTGGGAGTTGCATCATTATTGTTGCAATAGCTAGGCTCATCACCATTCCTTAATCGGGAGGGACAAGGTGGGCTTTGCTAAATTTGGTACCTTATCCTTTTGGGGTTCCACCAAGTTTTCAAACATTTTTACTGCCTTTTGATAGTATCATTTTTGTTGTCCTGGCTCATATTATTGTTTTTGGGAAGCTACTCAAATAATTGAGGGTTTCTTTGCTGCACCCTGATTAGCCCTCGTCTTCTCTCCTCCTTTGGTTACTATATTTATGTTAGATAGAGGTATTATTTATTTATCTCTCAGTTCTCCATTAATCAAGTTAGATCCCCTTTTTTTGGTTCGTTCTTCCCATCTTGCGATCAACTCATGGTATTCCTCTATTGCGTGTGCATTGACCGGACATTGAGATCACCAAGGTCTTCTTGGAAGAGGATAGTCTCTAGCGACATGTCCCTCCTGGTCACAATTGTAGCATCGCACAGGTCCCCTGCCCCCTGTTCTTCCTCCTCTCGTTCCTCCTCCCGTTCCTCGCCCTCCACGAGTGGTCTCATTGATTCTAAAAGTCATTTGATCTAGCCTCTCTACCAAAGCATCTAATGCTCGACATTGTTTGGTGTGGTGTGTTGTGGATGCACAAAACTCATAGTAGGTATTACTTTGTATAGTTGAATATTTTTTCAATATGGGGCACAATCGAAGTGAGTGTCTATAGCTCCTATAGAACTCACAATAGTCAGGTTGGTTTTGGCCCAGAAATTCCCCTTGCAATCCTACCATTGCAACCCCAGCTGTAGGCGGAGCCCCCGATGGTCTAGCGGGCCTTGATGTAGGATTCGTGCTTCTTATCCTCAGGCATTCAGTCGTGACGTGACCTTCAACCAAGCAATGAGCGCACCACACATTGGGTCTCGTTGGGTGGACTGACTGTAAGTCTTTCAATTTATCTTTTAAGCTATCTATCTGGTGCTGGAGTCCCATGATCGACGGATCTTGTGACCCTGCCCCCCCCCCCTAATATTCATGTGGGTACCCTGCCATTTCCTGAATGCGAGTTTCCTGCTCTAGAGCATCTTGTAGGGTCTCAATCTTTTGTTGTGTTAAGGGCGTCGGGTAAGGGGTAGGAGTGCCTTTATAAACCAATCCCTTTGGTGATTGGGATCTATGGGGTAACTTAGCTTGTTGATTGTGTCCTTGAACCTTTGCATCAATTCCCATGCGGTCTCTCCATCCCATTGTTTTATCTCCCATAACTCTGACATCCCTTGCTGATCTATATATGGAAGCTTGAATTCATGTACAAAGCTCTTCTTGATGTCATCCACCATTGGATTCAGGTTTAGCTTTTCCTATTTGATAAACCATCTCAGGGATATCTCTCTAAGGGTGGTTTGGAATTCAATACATTCATGTTGTCTGGCATTTGACGAGCTCTCCACATTGCTTCGTAGAGGTACCAATGTTTCTCCACATCCTCATTCCCTCGTTCAAAGAACTCCAAGTATAGTGTAAAGGATCCTGCCATTCTGGCCTGAGTGCATGCTAGAAGCACAAGTCCTTGGGTCTCTAGCTGTTGAGATCCCTGTAGTCCTAGATTACCAATACTACTATTCCCACTACCATTAAAGATACCAAAATTTGTTTTATATCTAACATGAATGCCATGATCTGTATTTCCTTAAGAAACTTAGCAACAAATTTACCAAGGCTATTGTAAAGTACCAAGGGAAGGTCAGGGTGAATGCTGCTTGAGCTTCGGAGGGTCAGATGCTTGATTTCATCTGGCACATTTTCCTCCACAAATACTTGTCGCATAACATCAAACATGTCATTGTCCATCTCTTCCTCAAGATTACTATGACAACTTCTGTTATCACTCAGAACTATAGTTCATGTATATAAGGTTGTCCATAAGTTTCATATAAAGGTTTTAAGTCTTGTGAATAGGTTTATTGGTGTATGTCAATTTGAAATTTGAATTTCAAAAGGTATTGATGTGAATTCGTGTAAAGAAAAGATCATTAGATAGCCTCCATCATTGTTAGTTAAAGACTGTCATGTCATTAGTACTTTGCGCAGTTTCGCAGCGCATGTTTGTTTGGTCCATTTAGCTGCGCAATGATGATTCTGTCTTTTCGCAGCGTACTGTCAGCAGCCATTTCGTAGCGCGTTTTGTTAAATTTGAACTGACCGCGCTACGAAATCGGGGTTTCGGGGTGTTTGTAGCGTTTTCTCTTGCAATGTCAAATCCGGGACGGGTGAGTCATAGGTCCGGCCATATTTGTCAGTTTACGTCCTCTCCAGGTCTTGATAAACCATCATTCCGCCATAAGGTCCAGAGTCATGCATTTGAGTGTCAGTTTAAGGGATTTTACAAGGGATGGTTATATCATAATGGGTTTTTCATAATGTGTAAACATGTTTGCTGTATGAGAAGCCCAGGTTCTTATTTAAAGGGACCATTGCAAGCGAGCCTGCACTCCAAAGCCGAAGTTTGTTTTCGTGCTACAAGCTACCATTAGTTTCCTGTGTGAAAATATTCAAAGCAAGATGGAAAGGAGGGAACACCGATCCGGTAAGTGTGTGAGGACAGAGCCGGAGGGGTTAGATGTTACTCTCAGGGATGAAGGTGTAGTAAGAGCCTTTCGAAATGCTGGTTGCTGGCGGTTTTGCGAAAAATTGAAGGGAGGACATGCAGAGGTGACGAAGGCTTTCGCATTAAATTTCACTGGACTGAATTCGAAGGTGGCAATGTTAGAGTTTCCGGTGTCTCCTGAAGTTATTTCCACTGTCACTGAAATTCCGAGGGGTGGCCAAGAATGGTTCAAAAACTTCAAGTTCGACATGAGTCCCTGTAAAAAGTTTTTGAAGGAACCTTATGTAGATGAAGACCTCACCAAAGCGGTGCCAAGGAGTTATATAAAAGAGAATTATGCTACGCTCCTCACATGCATCCAGAAATACCTGACATGCGAGGGTAGGTACAATAAAGTTTACTCCTACCACTTCAAACTTCTGTTACATTTCACAGGTAAGGTTTCAATAGACATACCTTTCTATTTGTTCAGGAGAATTAGCAAAATGTGTGATAAAATTCAGTTAAAGAAAGATAGTTGTGAAACATCCCTCTTTCATCATGGTCTAGTAAAGTTGCTGGTGTTGGATAGTTTACAAAAAATTGGTAGAGATTGGGATTCATTTGTGTTTATGGCCGGCTTCCCAAGCAAAACAGGCCTCACTCCATTGCCTGTGAGAGAAAGGGAAGAAAGGAGTGAAGAACCCACTTTGGCTGAACTTAGAAGAGAAGTGACAGACCATAAGCAGCCTAAAACTAAATCAAGGAAATCAGAGAAGTCTGTGGCAGCTAAAGAGACACCTGAAGCATCAGTGAAGAAAACTCCTAAGCCATCTAGAGTATCAGAAAAGGAAACTCCTAAGTCATCATCTAAGGAAACACCTCAGTCATCAAAGCAGAAGATTCAGAAGAAGAAGGATGAAATTAAATCAAGTGAAGTTGAAAAGATTTCAAGGGTGAGAACCAGAGGTCAACTAAACAAGGAGAAAGGAAAGTCAGTTACTGTGGAAGAAAGTCCTATTTCAAAAGGTAGTTTAAATGACTTACTTGAAGCCATTGAACTAGAGCAAGATCAGCCAGTACAAATTGAACCACTAGAATTTGAGCAAGATCACTCGGGGCAACCAATGCATATTGACCTCACTCAGTCCTCACCTGAAAGTTCTAAAAAATCAAGGGCTTCTAAAAGGTTGAAATTTGAAGAGCCAAGTAAAGAATATGCTTTTAAGCCACGCAGACCAGTTACAAGAAGGCAAATCAAAGAAGTGGAGAAAGCGCAGAAAGAGAAGGCACCATTAGAAGTGCCTAGGACAGAGGTACTTGAGGTTTTCACCGAAATAGTTCAAGCAGCCAAAAGCAAGAACAAGAATAATAAGGTTATCATCAGTCAAAGTGGAAATGTTATTGCTATCAAGAAACAAGCTGGAGCAACAAAGGAAGAAATACCTCAGATTAAAAATGTTTCTAAGGAAAGGGCAGTAAGATATACAAATTATAAAAAGGCTGTAATGAAAGGCAGAACAAGTTTGATTAGCCAAACTGACTCAGTATCTGATGCATATGTGTGGACAGTGCCAGCTCTGAAGCAGGCAAAAATCATGAAACAAATGAATACAAGCTTAAGAGCAGAAAACAAGGTGTTAAAGGAAGAAGTTAGCAGCTTGAAAAGGAAGCTAGGCAAACTAGCTAATTGATCCAAGGGGAAATTTGCCTTCCAAATTTTGGTAAATTTTGGCTGTCATCATTTTGAAACTTTTTGAAACTTTTTGAAGTCCTTACACCTGTGTAAAATAGCTGAAGAGATCACAGAGTTAAGTCATTGTTGCTTTAAGGTTCATATGCTTAATTTTGATTACCTACAGCAGTTTCGTAGCGCGCTACGAAACTGCTGTAGATGACTGTTTATATGAAAAATTTGAGATTGATGCTGAGGTCAGCGAATCTTAAAGGGATGACTCGAGGCTAGCATGGAGATTATATAAAGCCATTCAGATGTTTAAAAAGGTGCCAGGTGTAAGTATTTAAGGAAAAGGTGAAATTTTGTCTTTTGTTAAAGTTTTCATTTTATATCCGAATTTTTAGGGTTCTGGTAGGGTTGCCGAGGTGTTGAGTGGTACACCTGTTCAGTTTATGAGATGGCCAGATCATAAGGTTTCTTCCATCATACGTGATTATTAGAGGATTAAATGGCTTGAAGCATAATCCTAAATGCATGAACACTAATGGGAGGCAGAGACCGTGAACATAGGGCATAGATTCTTATCAGTTGATGAACCATCCATATATCAGGCATCCGAAGCTGCTCATTTAGTGAATGTTCTTCCAGCTTGGCTTGGCTATTATTGAAGTGCTACAGGTGTCAAATTCCAAGAACGCATCAATGCACATGAGGAGATAGACTTGAAGTTTCAATGGGGATGGAACCCTCTGTTTTCGCAGCACAATACCTTTGTAATTAATTAGTTTGTTTAAGATATAGATAAGATAATTAATGATAGAATTCCGAGCTCCCTTCATGCTTGTTGAGGAGTCTCAGGTAGTAGTATTTTGGTTTGCTATATATAGAAATGACTCTGATGTAAAAAAGGTTGGACATTTTATACAAAAGCAGAGTTATTTGGGCCATTGTAAGACTTGTGACAGTAATAGTAAAACAGTGTTGATTTCTTCTCAAGATTCTCGATGGATTATTGTGTTCAAATATAATGGTGGTGTTTTATATTATATGTTCTTTTACAGCCTTGTTATAGTACAATCACTCAGAATTCATATCCTATGCTCTGACTTCCTGTGTATTTGGCAAGCTGTGGTTTTTATGAAATATGTTTGGACATTTAATGCAAAGAGCCTTGACTTCCATGAAATGACTATGTTTTCTTGTTTACTTAGTGTATGAGACTCCATAGCCCAATGAAGACCAGTTTGATATGTATCCAACCAGCTTTTGCTTTCATGAATGAGTAAAGAGTTAGCCATCTGTTGTAGTGAAGGATTTTTATTAAGAGTTTGTGAGAGAGCCCTCTCTG
The DNA here is from genome assembly GCA_031772625.1 of Pinus tabuliformis. Classification (NCBI taxonomy): domain Eukaryota; kingdom Viridiplantae; phylum Streptophyta; class Pinopsida; order Pinales; family Pinaceae; genus Pinus; species Pinus tabuliformis. Next base: position 1,686,029,205 of record CM062819.1, read on the forward strand.
ATCAAAGAGGCTAATCTTTGATCTAAAGTTAGGTTGAAAGAGTTACATGAAATCTTGCTTGGTTGCAGCCCTCAGTAGTGATTTTGTGATAACATTTTGGTGCGTCTGCCGGGAGCTTAAGATTGAATTTCTGAAGGTAGCAGGAGTTCAAATGATTTTCGAGGCTGCATTCTACCTTGGTGACTCCATTGTTTTTTAAAGATTATAGGTGGCTTCGAAAGGAAGATACACAAGGAGTAACCCTGATCCAAATCCACCTAGTCCTGTGGAAAATCCTAATATCATCTCAAGAAGTAAACAAAGATTCTCTGATATACCAGGTACTTCAAGTATTTCAAAGTCATTATTTCCTGAGTTCTCTAGAAGTCCTAAGAATAAACTTGTTGATGATAAAGTTCAAGAGGTCATATTAAGGTCTGAAAATGAAGAAGAATTAATTGGTATTATTTTGGATCTACAAAAGAGAGGTATTGATACTTCTTCTTTAGTTTCACAAAAAGATAAAGAGGAGTTTTGGGAAATTGTTTCTTCTGAGCTATTATTAGAGAAAGAAGATTTAAAACAGCTCAAGGAGCTTGACCCTTTTGAAATTTTGCTGAACTCAAAGATTGGTTTACCTCTCCCAAATTGGAGTTCTTTTGTTAGTGGTTTACAAAGCCCCAATAGCCCTTTCCGTACTCATACTTTCTCTTCTGCCTCTGCTAGTCCAAATAGCCCTCAGACTTCATCTCATTCTAGTTCTGGTCCTTCTGGTCATAGCATACCTATTGTCACTGTTCCTCCTTTCATTATGGCCGTACCTGCTAGGTATGCTCCTCTAGCTCTCCCTGCTGTTCTGCATGATTTACCTAATAAATATGCTGCTAGGATTCCAACATGGGGAGGAGATGAAGACATTACAGCTGAAGAGCATGTGGATAGATTTAATGACTTTATTGATAGGTATGAAGTGGATGATGAAGATGTCAAACTGAGATTGTTTGCTCAGTCTTTCATTGGAGAGGTCAGGAAATGGTTTAAAGCCTTGGGAGCTGGTAGCATTCATAGTTGGGCTGAGTTTGAAGATAGCTTTCTGAGGAAATGGGGAAATAGAACTAATCCAGTTCAGGCCCTCACTGAATACAATAATTTAAGAAGAGCTCCAGATGAGACTATTCAAAATTTTTCTAAGAGGTTTAATAAAATTTATAATTCCATTCCAGCTCACTTGAAACCTCCTGGAGCTTTGGCACAGTTAAGATATGCTGAGTCCTTTGATTCTGATTTTTCTCTCTTACTCAGAGAAAGAGAGTCTGCTACACTGGCTGACATGCAAAATGATGCTATCAAAGTGGAGGTGAATATACTTGCTGCTAAAAAGTCCAAGATGGCTAAGACTAAGATAAAGGAAGAGGAGAGGCCTTCTACCTCTGCTCAAGAAGACAAATTTGAAACCATGATGAAGACTATGGAGAAATTGATGGACCAATTAGCACTTGGGAATACTGCTGCTCCTCAAGCACAACAAGAACCTCAGTTTAGAATCCCTCAGTTTAGAAGGCCTCAAAATCAGCAAAGGCCAAGGGAGAATAGAAATCAACAAGCCGATCCTCCTGTAAGACCTCCATTTCAGCAAAATATGGTAGATGGAGAGGAAGAACCTGAGGAACCTGAGGAATCTATTCATTGTCTTGGTGAAGAAGATTCAAAGATCTTTCTAACAAAGGAGGAACATGATGAGTCTAGCCAACTAAAAGCCGAGGAAGAACCTTCAGATTTCTTAAAAGGTTATCAGCATGCCATATTTGAAATCCAAAAGCAATACAACCTCAGAAATAGAGATGTCCCCATTACAGCTAATAAGGCTCAGCCCAAGAAGAATGTTTCAAAAGCAGTGGAAGACAAAAAAGAAAAGCCAAAACAAGCTGATGAAAAAAGTGATTCTCCTCTTGAGAAAAAGGATAATCAAACCCCTGTTTTTCCTAAGGAAATTGAAAGGTCTACTTCTGTGTTCAATATAGAAAATGAGATTGCTAAAATTAAAATATCAGTCCCATTTAATGAAATCTTGAAAGTGAACAAGTATAGAAGTAAGATTGTGGAAATGCTTAATTCTCCCCCAGGAGGAGCTGATATTTTAAATTTGCAAGAAGACAATCCTATCATTTGTTTAGGTGCGAGGCTTGAAGATGAGCAAAATGATGAGTTTCCTCCTTTTTATATAAGCATCAATATACATGAGATGACTCTTCATAATGCCATGTTGGATTCAGGAGCATCTCATAACCTTATGCCTAAAGTCATTATGGAAAGGTTAGGATTAGAAGTGACCAGGCCTTATAAAGACTTATTTTCTTTTGATTCAAAGAGGGTTCATTGTATTGGGTTGATAAAGGATGTGGTTGTGGCACTCACACAAATCCCAGCTAAAACCACTGTCATGGATGTTGTTGTGGCAGACGTTCCACCTAAATTTGGAATATTACTCTCAAGGTCATGGGCAGCTAAAATTAAAGGTACCATGCAGATGGATTTGACTTATGCTACTATTCCAGTATTTGGAGAGCAGAGAAGGTTATACCGTGAAACAAGGATGGCATATATGGTGAGCAGCAAGGACAAACCACAGAATTTTCCCATTTATTCTTGTGACACAGGCCTTGGATCAGCTATTCTATTTAATGAATCAGTGGGAGAAGAATCACAGAAAGAAAAAGCAGAAAATCAGTGTGAAGAGCTGCAGCAAAGTGATGAAGAAGATATTTCTGGTTGCTGGTCTTTGTATTTTGATGGAGCAGCAGGGAAAGAAGGTGCTGGGGCTGGAATTTGGATCATGAGTCCAGCTGATGAAAGTAAGTTTCTGTCTTATAAACTCAATTTTGATTGCACAAATAACATGGCCGAGTATGAGTCCTTGGTTTTAGGCTTAGAAAATTTGATTGAGTTTAAGGCAAAGAACATTGTTGTGTATGGAGATTCTGAGCTAGTTATAAAGCAAGTTCAAGGTGCTTATCAAACAAAAGATGCAAGAATGAGAGCTTATAGGAACTTGGTGTTGGAATTGTTGGAGAAATTTCAGTCATATACTTTCAATATCAAAACCAGAGATCAGAATTCCATGGCAGATTCTCTTGCTGTAGCAGCTAGTCTTTTTGTCATTCCCAAACATGCTTCTGATAGTTATGAGGTGAAAGTCCGCCATAGGCCAGTGATCCCGGATAATATACTAAATTGGCAAGTCTTTGAAGATGACCAGCAGGTGAAAAGTTTCCTAGAATTGAAAGTAGAATTTGAACATTGTCAAGTTGATCAGCAAAACATGTTGGTAGAGACAAAAGAAAAGTCTGAAGTGTTACAGCTTCAAAATAATCTGATTCCTAAAGGTCTGATTCCACTTGAGAAACTCTTTGATCAGAATGATGTGTTTAAGGCGCCAAGGTTGCAAGCAAATGAAGAGGAAATAGAGAGTTGCAATCTAGGTGATTTAGTAGCGCCTAAATTGGTCAAAATTTCAAAATTTTTATCAGCTGATCTAAAAGTTAAGTACATTGAGTTAATGAAGAAGTTCATTGATGTGTTTGCATGGAATTGTACTGATCTGAAGCAATATGATTCCTCAATTATACAGCATACAATCCCAATCAAGCCAAATGAGAAACCTTTTAAGCAAAAATTGAGAAGAATTAATCCTCTGCTAATGCCATTAATTGAAAAAGAAGTCAAGAAGCTTTTTGATGCAAAGATTATTGTTCCTATCAGATTTTCAAATTGGTTAGCTAACTTGGTACCAGTTAGGAAAAAGAATGGAGAGATAAGGATTTGCATAGACTTCAGGAATTTGAACAAGGCTTCACTGAAAGACAATTATCCTCTTCCTAAAATGGATCTTATGTTGCAGAATATTGTTGGCTCTCAAAGAATGTCAATGTTAGATGGCTTCTCAGGATACAATCAGATCCTTGTTTATCCGGAAGATCAGGAGAAGACAGCCTTCACTACACCATGGGGCACATTTATGTATGCAAAGATGCCTTTTGGCCTCATGAATGCAGGGGCGACTTTCCAAAGGGCTATGGACATTGCTTTTGCAGAGGAAAAAGATAAATCAGTAGTGGTATATCTTGATGATATCAAAGTCTTTTCAAAGAGAGAGGAAGATCATTTAAAGCATCTTGAAAAGGTATTATTGAAGTGTAGGAGGTTTGGCATTTCTTTGAACCCAACCAAAAGTATCTTTGCTTTGACTTCTGGTAAATTGCTTGGGCATATCATTTCTCAAGAAGGAATTAAGATAGATCCTAATAGAGTCAGTGCTATTTCAAAGTTGGATTTGCCAAGGAGCAAGAAAGAGGTTCAGTCTTTTCTTGGTAAAGTTAATTTTGTTAGGAGGTTCATTCCCAACTTTGCGGAGGTGGTTAAGCACATCACAAAAATGCTAAAGAAAGGAGCAGACTTCAAGTGGACAGCTGAGGCAAGGAAGTCATTTGAAGAAATTAAGAAAGCACTCACTCAAGCACCAGTTCTTATCAGCCCCGATTTCGCCAAGGAATTTCTAATATTCACATATGCCTCTGAGGATACAATTGCTGGAGTTATATTGCAAAAAGGAAATCAAGGTACTGAGCAGCCTATTTCATTCTTTAGTAAAACATTGGCTAATGCTGAATTAAAGTATAACATTTTAGAGAAGCAGGCATATGCATTGGTAAAGGCAATCAAAGATTTTAGAATCTATGTGTTACATTCTCATATTGTTGCATATGTGCCAAGTGCTGTTATTAAAGAAATTCTTACACAAGCAGACCCGGATGGTAAAAGAGGAAAATGGATAGCTAAATTGTTGGAATATGATATTGAAATTAGGCCAACTAAATTAGTGAAGGGTCAAGGGTTGGCAGAGTTGTTAACTCACTCAAATCTAGACAGCAGTGACATCAATTTCAATGCAGAAATATCAGAAATTTTTGAAGAAGAGGAAGAGTTGGTTCAGATCAATGAAAAATTTCTGATATCTGAATGGTATAGAGATGTCTCATTTGTTTTACAGCACAACAGAGCCCCTGATAATCTTTCCAAGTCTAAAGCTCGTTTCACCAAGCTGAAATCCCTTAGATATTTTGTTTATGAGCAGAATTTATTTTGGAAGGATGCTGGAGGAATTCTATTAACTTGTCTGGTTGAAGAAGAGGCTGATAGGGTGATTGAGGAGTTTCATAAGGGTGATTGTGGAGGCCACCATTATTGGAAGGCTACTGCAAATAAAATATTGAGAGCCGGGTATTTTTGGCCCACCATGTTCAAAGACATTTACAAAAAGGTTGCAGCCTGTCATGAATGTCAGTTGTTTGAAGGTAAAAGGAAGCTTATGCCTATGCCATTAGTTCCTATTTATGTAGAAGCACCCTTTCAGCAGTGGGGGCTAGATTTTATAGGTGAGATACATCCCTCTTCATCAGGGCAACATCGGTGGATACTTACAGCCACTGATTATTTCACGAAGTGGATAGAGGCGGTACCAACTAGGCAAGCTAATGATGCAGTCATTATTTCCTTTTTAGAGAACAATATCTTATCAAGGTTTGGATGTCCACTCAAGCTTATCACAGAAAATGCTCAGGCTTTTAAGTCTAAGAGAATGATAAACTTTTGCCACCAATACCATATTTCTCTTGGTCATTCAACAGCTTATTATCCACAGGGCAATGGTCTAGCTGAAAGTTCAAATAAAAGTCTTGTGAGAATTATCAAAAAACTGCTGCAAGAAAACAAGAAGACTTGGCACTTAAAGCTGAAGTATGCATTGTGGGCTGATCGCATTTGCACTAAAAGATCTATTGGAACCTCACCTTATGAACTTGTGTATGGAGCAGAGGCCATTTTTCCAACGTCTCTTGGTGTGCCAGTTATGAAGCTAATTCAAGGACTTGAAGAGGAGCCAAATGCCATACAGCGGAGGATTAATCAATTGATAGCATTACAAGAGAAAAGGAATGAAGTGGTTGAAGACTATCAACAAAATCAGAATAGAGTCAAGAGGGCTTTTGACAAGAAGATTAAAGATGTTACCTTTCAGATTGATGACAAGGTTTTGAAGTGGGAAGCCAAGATTGAAGAAAAAGGCAAACATGGCAAATTTGAGAATTTATGGAAGGGGCCATATTTGATCTCTGCTTTCCATGGAAACAATACTTATATTCTACAAGAAGTTGATGGATCACAGTATGCTGGTGGACCTGTTAATGGCAGGTTCTTAAAACATTATTATCAGTGAAAAATATGCCAAGTAGTCCATGATCATTGTAAATAATCATTTTCCCAGTGTTTCATGTTAGAAATAAGTGACAAGTTGAACAAGAAGACTTTAGCCCGAGGCGAAGGCCCACAAGGTTTGAAAGGGATGCTTGTCAGCCATATGTGAGTGTAATAAATGGATAAAAGCACTGGTACTACGTGTTCTTAGTGTACCACAGGGGCACACTATCCCTAGTGGAGCCACTGTTATCACTCAGAACTATAGTTCAGGTATATAAGGTTGTCCATAAGTTTCATATAAAGGTTTTAAGTCTTGTGAATAGGTTTATTGGTGTATGTCAATTTGAAATTTGAATTTCAAAAGGTATTGATGTGAATTCGTGTAAAGAAAAGATCATTAGATAGCCTCCATCATTGTTAGTTAAAGCCTGTCATGTCATTAGTACTTTGCGCAGTTTCGCAGCGCATGTTTGTTTGGTCCATTTAGCTGCGCAATGATGATTCTATCTTTTTGCAGCGTACTGTCAGCAGCCATTTCGTAGCGCGTTTTGTTAAATTTGAACTGACCGCGCTACGAAATCGGGGTTTCGGGGTGTTTGTAGCGTTTTCTCTTGCAATGTCAAATCCGGGACGGGTGAGTCATAGGTCCAGCCATATTTGTCAGTTTACGTCCTCTCCAGGTCTTGATAAACCATCATTCCGCCATAAGGTCCAGAGTCATGCATTTGAGTGTCAGTTTAAGGGATTTTACAAGGGATGGTTATATCATAATGGGTTTTTCATAATGTGTAAACATGTTTGCTGTATGAGAAGCCCAGGTTCTTATTTAAAGGGACCATTGCAAGCGAGCCTGTACTCCAAAGCCGAAGTTTGTTTTCGTGCTACAAGCTACCATTAGTTTCCTGTGTGAAAATATTCAAAGCAAGATGGAAAGGAGGGAACACCGATCCGGTAAGTGTGTGAGGACAGAGCCGGAGGGGTTAGATGTTACTCTCAGGGATGAAGGTGTAGTAAGAGCCTTTCGAAATGCTGGCTGCTGGCGGTTTTGCGAAAAATTGAAGGGAGGACATGCAGAGGTGACGAAGGCTTTCGCATTAAATTTCACTGGACTGAATTCGAAGGTGGCAATGTTAGAGTTTCCGGTGTCTCCTGAAGTTATTTCCACTGTCACTGAAATTCCGAGGGGTGGCCAAGAATGGTTCAAAAACTTCAAGTTCGACATGAGTCCCTGTAAAAAGTTTTTGAAGGAACCTTATGTAGATGAAGACCTCACCGAAGCGGTGCCAAGGAGTTATATAAAAGAGAATTATGCTACGCTCCTCACATGCATCCAGAAATACCTGACATGCGCGGGTAGGTACAATAAAGTTTACTCCTACCACTTCAAACTTCTGTTACATTTCACAGGTAAGGTTTCAATAGACATACCTTTCTATTTGTTCAGGAGCATTAGCAAAATGTGTGATAAAATTCAGTTAAAGAAAGATAGTTGTGAAACATCCCTCTTTCATCATGGTCTAGTAAAGTTTCTGGTGTTGGATAGTTTACAAAAAATTGGTAGAGATTGGGATTCATTTGTGTTTATGGCCGGCTTCCCAAGCAAAACAGGCCTCACTCCATTGCCTGTGAGAGAAAGGGAAGAAAGGAGTGAAGAACCCACTTTGGCTGAACTTAGAAGAGAAGTGACAGACCATAAGCAGCCTAAAACTAAATCAAGGAAATCAGAGAAGTCTGTGGCAGCTAAAGAGACACCTGAAGCATCAGTGAAGAAAACTCCTAATCCATCTAGAGTATCAGAAAAGGAAACTCCTAAGTCATCATCTAAGGAAACACCTCAGTCATCAAAGCAGAAGATTCAGAAGAAGAAGGATGAAATTAAATCAAGTGAAGTTGAAAAGATTTCAAGGGTGAGAACCAGAGGTCAACTAAACAAGGAGAAAGGAAAGTCAGTTACTGTGGAAGAAAGTCCTATTTCAAAAGGTAGTTTAAATGACTTACTTGAAGCCATTGAACTAGAGCAAGATCAGCCAGTACAAATTGAACCACTAGAATTTGAGCAAGATCACTCGGGGCAACCAATGCATATTGACCTCACTCAGTCCTCACCTGAAAGTTCTAAAAAATCAAGGGCTTCTAAAAGGTTGAAATTTGAAGAGCCAAGTAAAGAATATGCTTTTAAGCCACGCAGACCAGTTACAAGAAGGCAAATCAAAGAAGTGGAGAAGGCGCAGAAAGAGAAGGCACCATTAGAAGTGCCTAGGACAGAGGTACTTGAGGTTTTCACCGAAATAGTTCAAGCAGCCAAAAGCAAGAACAAGAATAATAAGGTTATCATCAGTCAAAGTGGAAATGTTATTGCTATCAAGAAACAAGCTGGAGCAACAAAGGAAGAAATACCTTAGATTAAAAATGTTTCTAAGGAAAGGGCAGTAAGATATACAAATTATAAAAAGGCTGTAATGAAAGGCAGAACAAGTTTGATTAGCCAAACTGACTCAGTATCTGATGCATATGTGTGGACAGTGTCGGCTCTGAAGCAGGCAAAAATCATGAAACAAATGAATACAAGCTTAAGAGCAGAAAACAAGGTGTTAAAGGAAGAAGTTAGCAGCTTGAAAAGGAAGCTAGGCAAACTAGCTAATTGATCCAAGGGGAAATTTGCCTTCCAAATTTTGGTAAATTTTGGCTGTCATCATTTTGAAACTTTTTGAAACTTTTTGAAGTCCTTACACCTGTGTAAAATAGCTGAAGAGATCACAGAGTTAAGTCATTGTTGCTTTAAGGTTCATATGCTTAATTTTGATTACCTACAGCAGTTTCGTAGCGCGCTACGAAACTGCTGTAGATGACTGTTTATATGAAAAATTTGAGATTGATGCTGAGGTCAGCGAATCTTAAAGGGATGACTCGAGGCTAGCATGGAGATTATATAAAGCCATTCAGATGTTTAAAAAGGTGCCAGGTGTAAGTATTTAAGGAAAAGGTGAAATTTTGTCTTTTGTTAAAGTTTTCACTTTATATCCGAATTTTTAGGGTTCTGGTAGGGTTGCCGAGGTGTTGAGTGGTACACCTGTTCAGTTTATGAGATGGCCAGATCATAAGGTTTCTTCCATCATACGTGATTATTAGAGGATTAAATGGCTTGAAGCATAATCCTAAATGCATGAACACTAATGGGAGGCAGAGACCGTGAACATAGGGCATAGATTCTTATCAGTTGATGAACCATCCATATATCAGGCATCCGAAGCTGCTCATTTAGTGAATGTTCTTCCAGCTTGGCTTGGCTATTATTGAAGTGCTACAGGTGTCAAATTCCAAGAACGCATCAATGCACACGAGGAGATAGACTTGAAGTTTCAATGGGGATGGAACCCTCTGTTTTCGCAGCACAATACCTTTGTAATTAATTAGTTTGTTTAAGATATAGATAAGATAATTAATGATAGAATTCCGAGCTCCCTTCATGCTTGTTGAGGAGTCTTAGGTAGTAGTATTTTGGTTTGCTATATATAGAAATGACTCTGATGTAAAAAAGGTTGGACATTTTATACAAAAGCAGAGTTATTTGGGCCATTGTAAGACTTGTGACAGTAATAGTAAAATAGTGTTGATTTCTTCTCAAGATTCTCGATGGATTATTGTGTTCAAATATAATGGTGGTGTTTTATATTATATGTTCTTTTACAGCCTTGTTATAGTACAATCACTCAGAATTCATATCCTATGCTCTGACTTCCTGTGTATTTGGCAAGCTGTGGTTTTTATGGAATATGTTTGGACATTTAATGCAAAGAGCCTTGACTTCCATGAAATGACTGTGTTTTCTTGTTTACTTAGTGTATGAGACTCCATAGCCCAATGAAGACCAGTTTGATATGTATCCAACCAGCTTTTGCTTTCATGAATGAGTAAAGAGTTAGCCATCTGTTGTAGTGAAGGATTTTTATTAAGAGTTTGTGAGAGAGCCCTCTCTGATCAAAGAGGCTAATCTTTGATCTAAAGTTAGGTTGAAATAGTTACATGAAATCTTGCTTGGTTGCAGCCCTCAGTAGTGATTTTGTGATAACAACTTCCATTAGACACCTCCCCCACAACTGGGGAGGGCGGGCTCCTACCACCTTCCATGCTTCTGCCAAGATCATCTGTCTCTATTCCTTTCTCTGTGTTTTCCACCATCTCATCTCTTCCTTCTGGACCCTTTGACACCGCTCCTTCTTAGTGTGGTCCCTCCGCATGCACCTTCATAACTTGCATGGGCCTTTCCTACCACTTTTCTGCTATTAATGCCCTCCTCTGCACTCTCACTTCCCTAGCCCTTTGTGAGTCTTCTACATCCATCCTTCAGCGGAATCATAGTCCCCCATTCAGTAGCATTCTCCCCCCTTGTATCCTTCCCCATCACTGGAGTTTTACACTACCATGCTCGCTTCTTGGAAAGAAAATAAAGTTTCCTCCACCATCAGAACTTTAATCAAAGGGGTAATTCATTAGCAATATTCCCCTCAGCCTCGATTTGAACACTGAATCATCCTTCTAGAAGGACTTATAACTTTCTGCCGTGAACTCGACCATGTATCCCTCCAGAGTATTATGTACCCAAAAGTATATTGCTTTGGTCAGATCAATGTCCAGGTGCTGGAGTGCTGAAATATTATTGGAGCTCCAACCACAACGAGATGGTTTTTGTCCCTTTGGCCGACCCTTCACTTGCAATTTCCATAGCCAATTGTATAATTCCTCTGGGAACTTACACCAGAAGATCTCATACTGATCGCTTGCAACTTCTGAATACAAGATCTCGTCGTTCACCTTAGCAATAGTCCGACTTCAAAGGACAGCTTGTTGTGACACAAACTGATCCACTTGGTCATCCCACCAGTTTCTTATTTCTTTCTTAAAGATCCTCGATACCATATTCTGAACCCCTCTTTTTGATTTCGAGTCCCAACAATGGAACCATTTGTTGGCACAGAAATGACAACAGGGAAGAGACCCTGGGTTCAAGCTAAGGGGCCAACAAGGCTCCGTTGTAGTCTAGGACAACGCCAAAATTTTCACCTTACTCAGAGGGAACGGAGTCTCACCCATGGCATGACGCAACCAAATCTAGATGGAGTTGGGAGGGATATTGAGGAAATGTAAAGAACATACAACAATATCTCATCACACTTAATCCGTTGGACTATCTAAGACTATCATCCCATTCATGTCATCACAGGAAACTATCTAGTTGTTGATCATTCATTTAAAAATTTAAAAAGTCCATATGGAACACAACAATACAATAAGGAACCCAAACTCTTTCTTTCATTAACTAGAATATAAAAGAGTAGATGATAGAATACAAAAGGCTCGAGGCCTGTTCATCAAATACACAAAGAATACTTTTCATAGAATACAACTGATAAGAATGAACATAAGCAGAGCCAAGGACAGTCCTAGCTCTTCCGCAACTGGTCCGAATCTCAGGATCCTGCCCTGGCTTACCCACTTCATCACTAACATCTTCCTCATGCTATCTCTTGCCTTTTATCCTTTGTTTTTCATTCCCGTTGCTAGTTCTGTTTGACTGACTCCACCCTCGGCTTCCTTCTATTTCCCTGATTGGCTACCTCTGTACTCTTCTGCCACCTTGCTGCAACTGCCCGTTCACTCCCAGTTCCTGTCCCTTTCCTTTGGCTATCAGCTCTACAACCCAGACCGTTGTCTCCGCCACTTGTTCTTGACCTTTCTTCCTGCAAAAATACAAAATTCAAAACGATGGCCCCAACACTTTCTGTTTTAAAGGACTGTGGATAATGATAAATATTCTCACCAAAAATCAATCCTTCAAGGTAGGAAACAATGAGGAAAAAGAGTGGATAATATTACAAAGATTATACTACAACAATTGATGCAATTTAATGATTCTAATTAGTTTAAATTGCAAAAATAGAATTGAAATGTTGCAACTGAACATGAATTGAATGAAAATCAAGCACACACATTACACCAAGTAAACTAAGAAAATGGAGAAAAACACATACCTTTGGATGGGGGCCCAACCAATCTTGGAATACATTGTGGAAAATACCTACAACAATAAAATTAATGACACCATGTATAAGAACATTAGCTCTTCTTATTGACTGAAAACATAAAAAATTACAAATGCTTCAACATAGTTTCAACTTTTCAAAAGGTGAATAGATCTCCTCTATTACAGTAATGAAAAAATCCTTTCTCTTCCATTTGAGGCTGTATTTATACATAAAATCCATTTAGGAAGGATAAGCACCAATCCCATAAAATCAGAAAACAAATTTACAAATTTAGAGGAAAATCTTAGAAATTTGATTTTTTTTATAATTTTATACAAATTGGCATTAAAGAAACAACCATATATTCTCGACAATGATGTATTTTGGAGATATGTTTTTATGGAGCCTAATTTTCCATATTATAAATAAAATTGTGTCTTGGAATTTCCCGAGTCAATTCCATGACCTCAAAAATCATGCTTGAAGTTGATTGTTCAGATACTTTTTCCAATCTAGGTTTTTTTAGAAATTTTGTACAAATCTCTTTTGAAGAACCATATGTAACTTTTATATCGTATTAAACCTTTGGAAATGGTTTGAGATAGCTATATTTTACAAAACCCCATTTCTTGGATTCCTGATATTCAACACCATGTGTACGAAAAGCGAGGCAAAACATGGTTGTTTGAAAATTGTTACCTATTTTTGGTTGTAGCTTAAATCATGTGCTAGGATACCACATGTGTGAGATGGGTATATTCCAAGGAATTTACCAACATATTAAGCCCATGTGGAACCTAATATTTCATGCTTGGAGAAACAAAAACATATTTTATAATTTTTATCCATCAACATCTTGTAGGTGGCAGTGAATTATGAGTCATTTTCATATAGTTGTGGCCATCTAGAGGTATCATGTCCAAAAGATTTCAGAATGAAGCTCAGTGCCAAAATCGGGGGCTGGCCGAGGTACTCTATGATGTGATTGGTTCTTCCCTTCTCATATTTAATGTTCATATGAAATTATTGTATATATGTGGACCATTTCTGATGACAATCATTCTGAAACTTCTCATGTGCCTGCATAAATTGAAGAGGCTTGTGATCCGTGTGGATGATTGTCTCCTTTCTCAAAATATAGTGTTTCCATTGCCAATAGACCTACACAATAGAATACATTTCCTTAGCATAGGTGGGGTACCTTTAAATAATATCAGAGAGTATCTCACAGTAATAGGCCATTGGATTCCTTTGTTGAGAGAGGACCACACCAATGGCATAACCAGAGGCACCTGTCTCAATCTCAAATGGTTGTTACAAGTCTAGTAGGGTGGGGACTGGTGTAAAAAAAAGATGGTATTTTAGTTCAATGAATGCCTTTTGTTGTCACTAATAGAAATTTTTATTTTATTTTTATCCACCCTTGGTAACTTGAATTAAGGCCAAGTGATATGAGAGAAGCCCAACACAAATATTTAGTAGAAATTGGTAGACTAAGAAGTTACACAACTATGTTAGAGTATACGGGGCGTACCAATCCTGAATGACTTATATATTAGCTGGATCCACATGCATTCCTTGCTCATCTATTATGTAGCCCAGATATTGGACCTGGTCCATTCCAATGGATCATTTCTCTAGGTTAGCATAGGGCTTGTGTTATCACTAGGTTTGAAGGAATTATCGAATATGTTGCAAGTGCTATGCCCACCACATCTTGCTAAAGATGAGGATATCATCCAGATATAAAACCATGAATGAGTTGGTGGAAGGCTGCAAGATGTCATCCATTAGCCCCATAAAATTTTCAAGGGCATTTGTTAACCCAAATAGGATAACCAACCACCCAAAGAGACCCTCCTTGGACATGAAGGAATTCTTCCATACATCTGTGGGTTCTATTAGAAATTGGTGATAACTAGACTTCAAATCAATCTTGCTGAAGTACGTAGCCCCTTGAGTTGGTAAAGAAGTTCATCAATCTGTGGGATCGAATATCGGTTCCTGACTATGATTTTTTTTAGTTCCCGATAATCAATGCAGATTCTCTAGGTCCCATCTTTCTTTCTATGAGTACAATTTGGCTCCCACAAGGTGAGAAAATTGGTCATATGTGCCCTTTTTGTAGCAACTCCTAGATTTTCCATTTAATTTCCTCGTTTTCTAGAAGAGAGAAGTGGTAGATTATCCCCTTAGGTAGAGGTGCTCCAAGAGTCAAATTGATCGAATGCTTGACCTAACCGTGTAAAGGTACCCCTATGAGTGAGGAGAAGATGTCCCTATACTTTTCCATGACCTTATCCACATTATTTAGTTCCGCGAAGGGACCATTTATGGGGGCCATGGATGTGGCCATGATCTTCCCCTTATTTTGTGATCCAGGGGATCAAATTAGTGCTCAAAATTCCAAGTGTGCAACAAATCTCAAAACCTAAAGGAATGGATAGATCTCAGCGATATGAATCCAATGCAACTCGTTTCACTCAAAATCAATATCATATGATCCTTATATCATGTTCTAATTGGTTTTCCAAATAACTAAATTTTAAAAGTTGGGTTACCAGTACGCCCAGTCAGCAATTAGTACGCTGACTGGGCATTTGACTGGGAAGATGATTGTGTTTATGAGGCCCTATGGCTGGATTACACTTGTCTCAATCCTATTGGTTTTGTTTGGTGTGATTTCATTAGTTAAGTTTTAGACCAATGAGGGAGAACCACGTGGCATCCTCTTATTTGGAAAAAATATTTTTTTGCTAGATTGGGCTTCCATAGGATTTGAACGGAAAACCTCCGGAGTGGCAGCATAGTGCTCCACCACCGTGCCACAATTCTTGATTAATAGCTATGGCAGATGGGTCCTAACTAAAGTTTAATGGTGGTACATTTGGGGAAAAGCAAGGTTAAGCCTTAGCTCGTGGCCACACCTGACACCCACGGGACTGTGGTGGAGGGGGCTTGGGGCTAGGGATTATCCTGAACCATAGCCACCACACCCATGCAGAGAAAATTAGAGGCGGAAGGTTGGAGGGGGTCAGCCCTAGGGGGCGAACCTCGAGGTCACATGGCACCCCATAACACTGGGCGCGCAGAAAATAGGAGGGGGCCAACCCCAACACAGATCACATCCACATGGCCATAGATGCAATGGAGATAAGGGAGCCATCCCCAATGCACATCACAACCACATGACCATAGATGCAATAGAGATAAGGGGGCCAGCCCCAAGCCATCGGGGCCCAATATGACCAAGGGTCCGGAAAACCAAAGTGGCACGGAGTTAGGCCCTCGAATCTCAGCCCCCAATGCAGTCGCATGCACCAACGTGACTAAAATTTTTAGAACTGAGGACTTAGAGGGAAGATTAACAACCCTACATTTTTTTCTTGTCATGTGGGATTGTAGGCCAGTTTTACATGCCGGTCTCATGTTTGGGGCGCTCAAGCCAGGTTTGGGTTGAACTTTAGGATCACTAGTGAGAAAAAAGAAGAAATGAAGAAGCATGCATAACTTTCTCAATTTTTGGCCAAATGAGGTGCATAAAGAACCTATATGGGGGTTTTTGATAGTTTTGGATCCATTGGGGACATTAATTCTACTTTTTAAGCATTGTAAATCCATGTAAACACGCTTTTGAGCACTTAATGAAAACAACCTTGCATTGGAAGTTGTACCAGGAGATGTAGCCCAGGAGATCGATGAACTCCTTTATCATGTTTTGTGTTATGTGTTTCAAATATGGTTATTTTTCCCTATTTGGCTATAAAATTTGGTTAAAAATCACTTGCTTATGTGTTTAGTAAATGGATCCATTACACAAAACACATATAAATTTTACTTGCAATTTGTTCAAATCTTTAAGTTTTCAATTACATATCATTTTGGTATTAGAGGATTCAGTTATTGTGAAGGTTTGATTTGTTTGCAAGTGTTTTTCTAATGCTTACAAGGTTTAAGCTTAAAAGAGGAGAAGGAGAACTTGTGGAACCAAGATCTCAAATTGTTTCAAGAAGAACAAACAAATATCAAGCTTCAATAGTCATGGCACATGAAGAAGGTCCTGAAGGGATGTTTGAAAATGAAATAAATTTTAGAAAATAATTCTCTGAAATGTCTAAAATGGTAAATGTGCTTTATGAAGTAAGAAATTCAAGCTTGTATGGAGAGATCTCAAAACCTCCAAAAAGAGATGGAGGAAAAGGAGACAAGCCTTCGAAAGGGAATGGTGACAAACCACCACCTTCACTTCCATCCTCATCCTCATATTCTACTTCTTCTATCCTTTCACAAACACCTCCAAATTCTCCAAAAGGACATGGTAAAACTCCTTTGTTCAAGATTGATATTAAGTTTTAATTGCCTATGTATGATGGAGAGGTATATGCTGAGAAATTAGATAATTGGATTCTTTAGATTGAAGTGTATTGCAAGATACAAAGAATCAAAGATGGTGAAACCAATATTTATCTTGCTTCTCTTCGATTTGAAGGTGCAACACTTATTTGGTGGGAAGCCAAAACTCAAGAGGAAATGAAGAAACATGGTAAGGCTTTATTCTCTTGGAATGATTTTTTTGTTGCACTAAGAATGCAATTTTATCCATTAGCCTACATGCAAAAATCTATTATGGATTGGAAAAACTTTAGGCAAGCTAAGGGGAAAAATGTGCAATCTTATACTCAAGACTTTAGGAAAAGAGCTTTGATTTTTGGTAAAAATTTGTCCTCTCAAGATACTTTATCAAATACATTGGAGGATTGCATAATTACTTGAGACATACCATTCTCATGTTTAACCCTACAAAACTAGATGAATTTTGTGTATAGGAAACTAATCTAGAGGCAAGAGGGAAAAATGTTTCTCAAGAAACTAGTGAGAAGTCATTCAAGTATGGAGAAAAAGGAAAAGCGGAATTTAAAGTTAAGGATAGTAAAAATGTTGCAGTCAAGAAAGAAAGAGAAAAGATCACATGTAAACATTGTTCTAAAGAAGACCATGATGAAGACCACTGTTGGAAACTTCATCCTAAAATGAGACCCAAAAAGTTTAATAACAAGGGGAAAGAAATGTTTGCTACAACTACACAACAAGATCTAGGATCTAATTCCGAGGATGAAAAAAAGATCACAACCATGGGTTTGAAAGGTAAGGACATTGCAAGTAATAGTTATTCAAATTATATCAATGATACTCAATATGAAAAAACAAGAATAGAGCTTTTCATCATTAGAGTCATTTCAAAACATACCAAGATAGATACACTGTTTGATAGTAGTTCACAAGAAAATCTTATCTCAAAAGACATTGTCAATAAGTTGAATTTAGAAACCATTCCACATCCTAAACCTTATCCTTTAGGTTGAGTATGTGAGAATGCAAAATTGTAGGTGACAAGGGAAAACATACTTATATTTGCAATCATTGCAAACTTTCTTGATGAGGTTGAACTTGATGTAGTTCCACTTGAGATATGTGGTATTGTTTTGGGAAGTCCATATATTTATGATAGGAGAGATATTTTTTATCGCCATGAGAAAAAATATCATTTGTTCAAGAATGGGATTTAGTACATTGTTAGAGCACATAACAAGAAATTGAGTTTATCTATTGTGAATGATGGACAAATGAAGAGGATTGTTAATGCTAGGCATAATTTTGCATTGTTAATGTTCAAGCACAAAGATGTTGAGGAACCTAAAGCCTTTCAAGGATATGAATCAAGTTTGAAATATGATTTCATTGAGGTTTATAATTCATGTGATAAGATATTTCAGGATTCTAACAAGTTGCCTCCTAACAGGGGTAAACAAAATGAAGTGAAATTCTATTAGGATGCTTCGTTGTTGAACATTGGTGTGAATAAGAAGCTAGTGTTAAAGCATGCAGAGGTGAAAAATAAAATTCAAAGGCTATTTGACAAAGAGGACATTGGTCCCAAAACATCTTCTTGTGGGTTTCATAATGTTTTTTCTTTGAAGAAGGATGGTGCATGGCGATGACGATCACATTTGGTAAAGAGTCTAGCCAAGTGCAAGGCTATACATGTTAAGCAACGTTATGGCAATAATGTTCAAGGTGAAGTGAACTTCGAATTGAGTAAGTCTCCTTTGATTGAAGGTTGAGGAGAGAATGTTTAGATTTCTTTAACAAAATTTTTCTCTTCTAAACATCTTGAAGAATTGTAGCAAGGTCCTATATTCGACAAAAAGACAAAGACTTCAAAAGTGAAGTACCTTCATGAGAAGCTCAAAGAGACAAAAACAAGAAAACCCAAATGGATTGAGGTTGGAAGGGTGAAGGAATTGTACGCTCATCTAATTGTTGACTGAAAATGAGCTTTTAGAGGCCCAAATCTTCTAATGGAGAGGAGTGATCTAGGGGATCAAATTATTTCTCAAATTTCAAAGTGTGTGTATCAAAACCTAAATGACTGGATAGATCTTGACGATATGAATCCAACGCAAATTGTTTCACTCAAAACCGATATCATATGCTCCCGATATCGTGTTCTGATCGATTTTCCAAACCACTAAAATTTTAGAAGTTGGGTTGCAGGTACGCCCAGTCAGCAGTGTATACGCTGACCGGGAATTTGAATGTGTTAATGAGGACCTATGGTTGGATGACACTTGTCTCATTCTTATTGGTTGTGTTTGATGTGATTTCATTGGTTGAGTGTTGGATCAATGAGGGAGAGCCACGTGGGCCAATCGGTGGCTGCCATGTGACCTCCTCTTATTCGAAAAAAAATTCTTATGGCCAGATCAAGCCTCCATGGAATTTGAACAACAAACCTCTGAAGTGGCATCACGGTGCTCCACCACTACGCCACAAGTGTTTCTTAATAGTTATGGCAAATGGGTACTATATAAAGTTTAATGGTGGTGCATTTGGGGGAAGGGCCAGGATAAGCCTTAGACCATGGCCACACCCCACACCCATGGGATTGTGGTAGAGCAGACCTGGGGCTAGGGCTTAGCCCAACCCTTAGTCACAACACCCATGCAGATAAAACTGGAGGTGGAAGGCTCGAGGGGGCCAGCCCCGGGGTCACATGACACCCCATAGTAGTGGGCACACAGAAAAGAGGAGGGGGCCATCCCCAGGCCACTGGGAACCAATATTACCAAGGGCATTGTAAAACTAAAAGGGACCAGAGTTAGGCCCTGGAATCGCGACCCCCAATGTCGTCACATGTTCCAAAATGACAAAAATTATCAGAACTCGGGGCTTAGTGGGTGGATTAATGGTCTTATAATTTCTCCCATTGGATGCGATTGTAGGCCAATTTTACGCGCCAGTTTCGGGTTTGGGGTGCTCAAGCCAAGTTTGGTCTAATTGTAGGATCACTAGTTAGAAAAATGAAGAAATGAGGAAACATGCATAACTTTCTAAATTTTTGGCCAAATGAGGTGTAGAAAGGACCTGTATGGGGTTTTTGATAGCTCAGGATGCATTGCAGACATCAAATCTACTGTTTGATCCTTATAAAGCCATGTAAACACACGTTTTAGCACTTAATGAAAGAGTCCCTACATTGGAAGCTGGACCAGGAGATGTAGTCGAGGAGAGGGGTGAACTCCTTTATCATGTTTTGCGTTATGATTTTTAGATATGGTTATTTTTCTCTGTTTAGCTATAAATTTGGTTAAAAATCACTTGTTTATTTTTTTAGTAAATTGATCAATTGCAATTTGTTCAAATCTTCAAGTTTTCAATTACAGATCATTTTGAGAGCGAAGTAGGAAGAAAAAAAATTCTCAGTCTTGGATATCATCTTACTATAGTTCTTAGCAGAGATCAAAGAAGTAGTGGTAGGCAGGGCTGCCTACGATATCTTGTATAATTTCTACACAAAGTGATAATAACAGTACGAGGTATAGACACATACACAAAATGATCCTTCCACAAATATGTTTGGCATAATAAAACATCACAAAATTCAAGAGAAACAAAATGAAATATTACCTCATTTGTAAAAGGATTGAGGTTATAGGGCAAGCGACACTGCTGACTAGCATAGAGATATCACCCTCAGTGGAGCCACCCGATGGTGTATAACTGCAGGTGTGGTGTTGTCGGCAGACACATCCACTTAACAATCTCTACTGAGATGAGGTTCTTTTTTATCCCACTATCGATAATGATGTTGTGAAACCAACTCACAAAAAGATATAAAATATAGATCAACGCCTTAGAAATAAGCCTCTTCGAAGGGGCAACCTCCTTTACATTACACAAATGAACAATTCTTGGATGATTCAAATGACAAAACCTCCCTTCTATATATAAGAGTCTAAGGGGTCACAATATAACCAATCCGACCTAACAATAATAATATAAAGGCACAAAAATAACAATAGAGGGATTCTATGGTGCACAATAATAACAATTGGGAACAATAGGGGCACAACAATAACAATAAGGGATACAACGACAATAGTAATGGGGGAATCACTAGCATTATAGGGACCTAACATTCCCCTCTCCTTCAAAAAAGTGTTGTCCTCAACACTTAAGTAGTTCTGGATGCTTTTGTATAAAATTATCATCCTCCCATGTGGAATCTTCAATGGGTAAGTTCTTCCACTTGATGAGATACTCTGAAATTGATCGATTTTGTAGCTATCGAGTTCTTGTTTCTTTGACTTCTTCAGGTTCCAATATGATTTTTCCTTCCTCATCAAGTTTTGGAAATATTGTTTGAACTGGAAGCTTGTCACCTATAACCTTCTTTAAACATGAAACATGGAAAACTGGGTGCACTTGGGAAGATGCAGGAAGCTCCAATTTGTATGCCGTAGTACCTATCTTTTGCAACACCTTGTATGGACCATAATACTTTGGTGATAATTTCTTATCCTTCTTAGCTTGCTTGAGGGACATTTTTTTATATGATTGTAGCCATAGGAATACCCAATCACCTACATCAAAACTTCTTTCGCTGCGATGTTGATCTGCCTACTGCTTCATTCTATTCTGCACTAAGGTGAGGTTATCCTTTAAGATTTGGAGAACTTGTTGTTGATGCTCGATGTGATCTTCCACTGCTTGAACCCTACAATTTTCTCTTAAATATGATGTGATGGATGGTGGATGATATCCATAAAGTGCCATAAATGGGGTCATTTTTGTTGCAGTATGGAAGGAAGTGTTATACCAGCATTCAGCCTGTAGAAATTTTGAATAATATAACACTTATTCACAAAGATTATCCTGATTATACACTATTTGCGGAATGCATGCATAATACATAACCTCCTCTACCATTGATCATCAATTTGTGGAATTAAGAAACAATCGCATGTGCACATTGAAACATCAATCGCACATATCAACACAGTATGTAATGGGGAAAGCATATAGTTGAAAACCCCAAACTATCTGTATATTATAATGATAGAGAACATGTAACAATACATAGTACAATACTCCTCACAAGTACTCAGTACTATCTCCACCTGTTACACACAAACTAGCTCAGATCTGAATCAATCACAGGTTCAAATCTCATCTGCTACTTGCCTGCCTCCACTGTGCAATCCTGCATGAGAATACTTCTGAATAGAATTACCAAACTCGTATTTCCCTTGTGTTGTACTATGCAATCCTCATTGGCAATCTCCATCAATGCATGTGCAAATCTCATGCACAACTATAGTGGAAACTAACAGCTGTCTTGCCCTTTCACTCACCTCTAACACTTGTCTCCACTAAACTGTCCATGCACTGAGTTAACTGATGTATTCTTTAGTTGATTTATGAGTTAATAATTAGTGAATTAATTAATAATTAATTCACATCACTCATCACTAGTGTATTTGTCAGTTAGACTAAATACAACTAGTTCAATTAAGTCAAACTGAACACAACTCCATCAACTCTTCAATCAACTCCACCAAACTCAATCACTTGAGTTCTAACTAAAGTCCATCATGCAATAGCTCAACTAACCCATAGGAAAAGCGTATTTCCTTCTGGTAGTTGCATGTGCGACATCCGTAGCTCGAACTAAAGTGCTGCAAGAGGATAAGATAATGTTTATAGTCCAAATATTATTAAGAGCTAATAATATTCGACTGTTCTATTTTTTTGACTGGCAGTCTAAAAATAGACTCCGCCCATATTTCTAAAAATATAGGTCCATCTATTTTTACCAACATGACCAATCATCCATAAATAGCATCCTGCAACTCATAGACCATGATCCATATGTCTAAAAGTAGACTTTTCACCAAAAGTAGCCTGTGGGCCCACTTAGTGAAGGCGACTTCTTTTCACTAAGCTCCATCATCTTGTTGAATTTTCAACACTCTCTCTCAACAAGATATGGATTATCTGCAACCCCTATCCTGCCCCTGTGGTATTCGAATTTGCTCCTAGTGAGCGCCTTCATCAAGATATCAGCATCCTGATCCTCCGTGGGAATGTATGAAAGTAACATGATTCTCCACTGCACATAATCTCTGATATGATGGTACCTGAAGTCGATGTGCTTGGATCTATCATGAAATACTGGATTAGCCAAGAGTTTAATGCAACTCTGATTATCACAATAAATCACAGTAGGCTCCAAGTGTGACCTGAACAACCCGACCAGGATCTTCCTCATCCATATAGCCTCACATGTAGCCAAACTTGCTGCCATATACTCGGCCTCTGCTGAACTGAGTGCCACGGATCTTTGCTTCCTGTTGTACTAAGAAACTGTTGTCGACCCGACACTGAAGATCCCTCCAGATGTGCTCTTTCTGTTCGTTGGGCTCCCTGCCCAATCTGCATCTGTGAAGCCACATAGATTCACTTCATCCTCCTGTCTGTACCACAATCCATATCTAGATGTGGCTCTGAGATAACGCAATACATGCTTTCCTGCCTTCCAGAAGAGCTTGGTTGGCTTAACCATAGCTTGTGAAAGCTGGTTAACAGCATAGCATATATCGAGTCGTGTATTGACCAGATACATAAGCGACCCCACCAACTGTCGATATTAAACAATGGCATCCACTACCTCCGCTGAAGTAGCATCATCCTTCCTCCAACCTCCAGGAATAGGAGTATCAACAGGCTTGTAGCCATGCATGTTGAACTTCCCTAGTATCTCCCGGGCATACTTACCTTGAGAAACAAATAGTCCATCACTGTGATGCCAAATTTCCAATCCCAGGAAATAATGAAGGGGGCCCAAGTCCTTCATCTCAAACTCCCTAGCAAGATCCTCCTTGCATGAAAGTATCAAAAGCTCATCTCCCATCAAAATCAAATCATCTACATAAAGTACAATGATCAGCAACTTACCCTCCACCACTATCTGGTATAGGTTAGGATCCACCTCACTCTTGGAGAATCCAAGTCCGGTGAAATAACTGTCTATCCATGTGTACCAAGCACGAGGTGCTTGTTTCAACCCATACAATGCTCTCTTGAGCCTGCACACATGGGACTTGCTACTGAAGATCTCGAAGCCTTCGAGCTGCTCTATGTACACCTCCTCCTCAATGACTCCGTTGAGGAATGCAGTCTTCACATCCATCTGATGGATGTGCCACCCCATCTACGCTGAGAGAGCAAGAATCGTCCGTATGGAAGAATACCTTACGACAGGTGCAAAGGTCTCCTCATAATCGATCCCCTCTATCTGTGAGAAGCCTCGGGCAACAAATCTTGCCTTGTACTTCTCCACACTCCCGTCAGCTGCCTAATTCACTTTGTAGATCCATCTCGAACCCACCATTGATTTCCCCTCCAGTCTTGGGACAATCTCCCATGCACTGTTTTTGACAATCGAATCATACTCTTCCACCATGGCATCTACCCATGTGGGATCCTCCACAACTTCCTCGAAAGCGGATGGCTCAGTCATGACACATTTTCTCACAAGAGCTGTGTATCCAGTGTACCGATCAGGTGATTGTCTCTGTCTGCGCTGTGCTGTAGGTGGTCCTACAACCTTCTCTGCATCTTAAGCCAGTCGCTCAGCTTCTGTAGTGTGCTTTCACCCTCTGATGGTTGGTGTTGCATGAGTGGTCTCTTCCACTCCATGAACTTCATCTTGTGGCTGATCCACATCCTAAAGCTTATCCTTAGGAACTAATAGCTCCTCATCTGCATGCAAGTGTGGCTCCCTCTCAAGCGAACACTTCATGGCTTTCTCCTCCTGAAATTTGATATCCCATCACACAACAGTCTTGCGACTATCTGGAAAATACACACGATAGTTGTGGGGCGTATCAGTGTACCCCACAAATATCCCAACCTCTACGGTCGGCTCCAACTTCTTCCTAGCATCCTTCATCACATGCATGTAAACATGAGAAACAAAAATCCTCAAATGGGAAATATCAGGCATCTTACTAGAATAAGCCTCCTTGGGTGTACTCATGCCAAGTATCTTGTGAGGACAACGGTTCTGCACATATACTGCAGTATTGCATGCCTCCACCCACAAGTGAAGGGGTAGGCCCTGATCATGCAACATCGCCCATGCAACACCTACGATTGTTTTGTTCTTCCGCTCAACAACCCCGTTCTGCTATGGGTTAGGGGAGCTATGAGCTCTCTTTGAATCCCTTCTGCACTATAGAAGTCCTTGAACTCGCCAGAGATGAATTCACCACCATTTTTGCTCCTAAGAGCCTTCACCTTCTTCCCCAATTCCTTCTCGACCATTGCTTTGAACTCACAGAACTTTGAGTATGTCTCGCTCTTCTTCTGCATGAATAGATCTAGCACTTTCAAGAGAAATCATCAACAAAGATCACATAGTACTTGTGCTTTACTGTCGAAGCTACTGAGAAAGGTCCACAGATGTCTGTGTGAATTCTCTCAAGGATCGTTGTGGCACAACTATCCTTCTCGTGAAAGGTGGCTTTCACAAATTTTCCCAAAGTACACCCCTTGCACTGATCTGACTGCGCAAGAGTGCCTTTAGGAAGCCCAGTAGAAATCTGCTGCAGTATCTTCAAGGCTCCATGGTGAAGGTGGCCCAATCTCCGGTGCCACAGCTTTCCATCATCCTAGCTCACCACTCTTTCTGCCTTGCATGCCATTTCTACGCAGCCATCTACATGCAATTGATAAAGGTTCTTAACTCGAACCCCTATCTTCTGGGTTTCTCCGGTTGTCTTACTGTGCAGGAAAGGCTTTCCCTCACTGAAGACAACATCATATCCCTTGTCTTCTAACATTTCCACACAGATAAGATTCTTCTTCAATCCTGGAACATGCATCACTTCCTTCAATACGAAGGGTTTACCAGACTCCCTCTCAAAGGAAATGGTACCGATACCGGTCACACTGTATCTACCATCATCGCCCATCTCGATGTGCACTCGAAGATCTTTCTCATCCAGATCAGAAAACAAATCTCGATCTCCTATCATGTGAAAAGATGCACCACTGTCCAAGAACCATACCGATCCCATCACACTTGATACCAAGTGTTATTGACATTTTTAAGCACTGCAAACCCAAGCATAAATGTCCATAAACCAAGGGCTCCTAAGTCCCTAAAGGTGTTGTTCCAACCCCTAAAAGAACAAGTTCAATTGATTACAGCATCTACCTGAAGTTCTCCATGAAAAACTACTCAGAACTAGTCAAAACTGGACCATTTCCCCTGATCCATAGTCAAAGTCCATTGCATCTCACCTGAATACACACAGTAGGTGCGATGCATGTTGAAAAGCCCTTCTATGGGGTGCGATGGGCGAGAAGGGACAAATGGCAGGGTCAATCTGCAAGGTGGAGGAGCATGGAATCTTCCAGAAACTTCTCCTGTGACACTTGCCTCTCTGCATTCGACCAGGGATGAGTAAGAGATCATCAATCTCCAAGTGGAATCAAGAACTATTAGAGAGAGGACACAAATCAAATCTCAAAAGCTGACTCACCTCCCTTGCAGACATCTATATATGGATCCCTCATCCCAGAGATCCAAAGGCTGGAATTTTGTATCTTGTAAGGAAGCGCTGTTGGTTTCTTGGTGCAACATCATAGTGTTGCGTGCTCTAAGCTTTTCATGAGGTGAAGAAGGGCTTTCTTACTGAGAGGATGATGCTGGGTTAGAACAATAGGTTGTAATCCTCTTTGCTCTTTCTTGATTATCAATAAAGCTATTCAAGTTTTCCTCCACATTCTTGTATGATTGATGATTTATGCATTTGTGTGGTCAATATACATCTGGTCCTATATTGTTTATGATAATAGATATATGTTCTTGGATAGTGTTATGCTGCTTTGATTCTATAGGTACTCCTTGAAGCTGGGTAGACAAGGAAGCAAGTGGCAAAGACCTACGAGAAGAGAGAGGAAACAAGCAAGGAACCAAGCGCAAGACAGAGGTTGGTCTCCTTATTCTTCTCTCATCTATTTCTCATAAAGGAAAACGAAAGTAGTTTTTGGTGTGTTTGTTTCTAAGGTAACTAACAGCCTTAGTGGGACTAGCAGCTTTGTATAGATAGTAATTTTCTCGATAACAAAATGGAGACTCCACTGGGGAGCGAATATATTGTTTGTTCATCTACATTTGTTTACTTTATAAACTTACAGACGGAGCCTGAAGTCAAGCCAGCTAGCCTTCGAACTGCATTTTCTATGCAAGTGCAAAGTAGATCAACGCTGCTTCAGTCTATCTCTAGGTTTTTCTTATGAATTAAATGATTTATTTACAAGCTCTCTAATTGCCCTCGTGGTGGCTCTAGTAACCTCCTTAGATCTACCCCTATGATTGATTTACTGATTACCACTTGCTCGGCCTAAATCCCTGAACTGAACTACAAACTGTGACTCGAAATCCAATCAAGATCTCGTCCCTGGTCCAACGCACTGTCTGTTCTATGAACTTCAAATGCATCGCACTTCCTGAGTATAGTAGGTGCGTTGCATTTCAGTTTCATTGTGTTACAGGTGCGCTGATCAGACAAGGCCTTGTTCCAAAATTTGTGTTTCTGTGTTCACTCTTTTCAGCTCTATTCAGGAGTTTTGCTGCCTGTAGTTAGTACAGCTCTGTTGAAACCCCTTTCCTTGCTATTATTCCGCCTCCATTGTGCAAAGAACTGTAAATGTTTTTATGTATTTTTGAGTCATTTTTAGTTCTCCTTTACAAAGAAGTAGCATAATTGTACTGTCGTTTCTTGATTTGAAAGTGTCACAAGTGTCGTTTTCAGTCATAGAAGTGAATCTGATTGTTCTTGATAGTCGATTACACTGTTACTCTTGTATTTGATTTGAGTTAGTAGTTTTTCAAGTGTCGAAAGCAAGTTTTCAATTCCAAATAACAAAGTGTCGTCATTGTCCTCATTTTGTTTTGAAAAGAAACTTGTTAGTAATTGTCGCTTTGAAAAATAATTCAGATTTGTGCTCAGCTTTCTTTTTATCATTCATACATTAAGAAGGCTGAAAACAAATACATGCACATGCATTTTCATTTAGACTGTTTGTTGGTTTGATTTAGGAAAGTTCATATAGTGTGTGCTCTCTGCTCTTTGTTGAAAGAACGCCATCTCTCTTTCCTTTGTAGCTAGGATTTTCATTGCAAAAAGAAGATTAAACGACTATTTATCATCTTAGATTTCATTTTAGGAATTGTACATCTACATCACGTGGTGAACCTAAAAGGCAACTTTCTTAAGCAAGATCAACTATAAAATAAATTTAATGAATCTAAAAATGCTTTGGAACCTAACGCAAAACATTTAGAAGTCTAGGCTAGAGATGTATTCCGGCGTTGTAAAGCCTGGTAACTGTTGTTTTCACTGTTGGTTGGGTGATTCCTCCACTTTGAAACGATAAGTGCCAGTACAGACTTGTGCTCCCACGTACTGTTGAGTATATTTTGGGAGACCACAATAGGCTTAATCCTTTATCCATAGGAAGTCGTGCCTGCCGCCCTATCGATTGCAATGCACTGAACACAGCATTCGGGAAGATTGACTATTGTACCATAAAAAGTATTCTACAGTTTTGCGATTGGTTCTGTAATCCCTCTGTCTAGATTTCTAGAGCAGTCCCTTTGGTTCCTTTTCAGACTCCTTAACAGAAAAGGTCCATCTGAGCACTTGTCACTTCAAGCTCATTAAAAATCGAAGGTGACTAGAGTCATCTTTTATTTTTTCTCGACTCTTAAAGATTGAAAAAACAAGTTGTGTCAAAGCATCTAAAATTTATTTTAAACGGAATAATCATCACTTTTCCTACGTTGATCTTAAGTTGAGAAAAATGGAGTCCACCAACCAAGGAGTTCCCCTTGGAGGAAATCCTAGTCCCTTCTCCTCTTGGCGAGATGTTGGTGCACCCCATATGGCCACATTGTCTCTTCCAGGATTGACAATCGGCTTGCCCATATGGCTCTTCTCAACTTCTGTCGTTCAGAACACCATGATTCCTGAACAATTAAGGTAGCAACTAAACGATATTAGAGTTACCCCCCAACCCTCTACTTCGCCCAATTCTTCCTCTGCTCCTTCCTCTTCGCTTGATGAAGCTGGTAAAGCCCAAAATCAAGTAACTGAGAAGAAGAAGGAGAAGAAGAAGAAAGAGAAGAAGAAGAAGGAGCCAAAGGAGAAAAGGGGCAACCAAGCATTGTCCAGTGAAAATCCACACACTGCACTAACCAGGCCTAAATCGCCATGTGTCATTTGGAAAGGAGACCACTATCATCGAGATTTTCCTTGAATCCCTCGGATCTTAAGCGACTGGTCTCCTTGTGTGCACAATCCGGTGTCATCAACCTCTTACGATCATGTTGAGAATACACCGTTAACTAGTGAAAGTGAAGCCCCTGGACAAAAAGGAAAATATAAGTTTCCTTGTAAATTGTGTGAAGGCGATCACGTCGTCCACCGTTGTCCCTTCTTTGATGAAGCTAAAAGAGTTTTGGATGACCGTCCGGTTTCACTGTTACGGCTTCCTTCTGGATATAAGAAACTCTTGCTGAGTCTATCACTAGTTGAAAATCCAGCTGACACGCCCTTGTGGTCGGTTGAAGCATCTATCATTGAAGATAAGCCATCTGAATCCATACCAGAAGAAAGTTAAAAGGTCGAAGCGGCAGTTGACCCAGTCTTGCCTTCAGAAGGTCCATCTCCAGATGATACAGTCACCGAAGAGAACAAGAACGACACCGTTCAAATTCTCTTCGTAAGCACAGACTCCGATGAACATGGGGGAAGTCTACCCGTTCCTTTACCGCAAGAAGGAAGTTCATCAGAGTCGTATCCGGCCGTCTATTCGGTCCCACC
This sequence comes from Pinus tabuliformis, assembly GCA_031772625.1. Classification (NCBI taxonomy): domain Eukaryota; kingdom Viridiplantae; phylum Streptophyta; class Pinopsida; order Pinales; family Pinaceae; genus Pinus; species Pinus tabuliformis. The sequence continues at coordinate 1,686,058,699 of CM062819.1, forward strand.
TCCAAGCAACCTGGTTGTTTCCTTTGACTGGAATCTACTAGGCAGACCCCGTTTACCGGCTAGTGTACCATTTTGAATCATTGCTCAAATATATAGAATGGTCATGGACGGTACCATCATAGATGAAGGGGCTTCTGTGAGTATCCTTTCCTCAACTACTTGGAGAGCTCTTGGTTCGCCATCAATTTTTCCTGAGATGAGAAATCTAACAGGCTTTGACAAAGGAACCAGTCAACTGTTAGGGATCCTTCTCGATGTGCCGATAACATTGAGAAGGAAAACCATTCACATGAACGTAATGGTAGTCCAAGGACCCCTGGATTATAATCTACTCCTTGGATGAGACTATATTTATTGCATGGGAGCCATTGTCTCCTCACCCTTTAGAGTAATGTGTTTTCTGCACGAAGGAAGAGTAGTCAAGCTCGTAGACCAGCTTTCATTTCCCGGTTCACACATAGCAAATAGTCATATACCAACCCTGAATGATCTTTTCACGCAAGGAATGTCTCATCAATCCCCAGTCCGTCCTCCTGATGGGCGTGAGTGATTCGGAGGATATGACTGAAACCCAGGGGGCATGCACTCTGGCCTGTTTTGACAGGGAAACCTTGGGTATAGGGTAGGTTTCAGCGGAGAGTATATGACTGGCCTGACACACCCGTCCATTTTCGAAAATGGGATTAGACCAGAATAAGATACCTCTGTTAAGGTAGGCCTTTCCCGATAAAACAAATGTTTTGTCTGCAAATTGAGGGGTAACCTGAAAAGGTAGGCCTTTCTCGATAAAACAAATGTTTTGTCTACAAATTGAGGGGTAACCTGGAAACTCTACTTCATTGTACCTGGGGGCATGCAAACCTTTTGCCGTGTAAGAGAAGAGTGACCATTTATTTTTTTAAATTTATAGGTCCTCTAACCATTTAAACTCATAGGATTGGTCGTTTCCTAACTTGCATAAAGAAGGGATGCAGGGCAAAGCTTTGAAATAATGTCGTTTTTATATATGAGACATCCTTATTATGCAACTGGATTAATCGAGAAGTTTTAACGTGGAATTCAATCTCGTTAAAAAATAAACATAAGCAATGAGCAAGTGTTTCCCCTAGTGTTTAAGCTCATTAAAAAATGAACCAATTTCAGGTAAATAACCATCGTGAATGTATTAGTTCAGCCTTTGAAGCCTTGGTCGTGTTCTCATCATCACCTCCACTCTATATTGGCCGATCATTCACCTCCACTTGATTGTTTACCCCTTTTGAGGAACAGCTACAAAGAGTGATCTTGTTAGCCATCCTTGTGACACTGCCATGATTGGAAAATTCCAAACCTTACCTGGAATCAGCTGCTACCCGAATCTATCACTTGTTCCTCAAAAACAAGTCTCCTTTAAGCTCTTTTCAACTGACTCGTAAAATATGAAATGATTGCCGAGCCATTGGCCTCTCCAGCTCGTTAAAGTGACTGGAAGTGCTATCCCTCCTTTAGATTTTAATCTTTTTGGACCTGAGGGATTATTACACAAAAAGATCGAGCACTTGTTTTGTTCGGCTCATTAAAATTACTGAAAATTCATCCCTTTTGTATTATTTTATACTTTTTCAGACTTAAGGGATTAGATGATGAAAAATGACTTTTGGAGTTTCCTTTACATCCCTTTTCAGACTCTCTAAAATTGAAAAGGACCAAGTTATCTTTGTCGTTAAACTCGTTAAAACCCAATAGCGACAAACTTGTCCATAACAGACAAGAACGAGTTTCACTATCGCTAGGCTCATTAAAACATAGCGATGGGTTTTCCTGAAGGGAAAATTATAGAACAAGCATATATTATCCTCCTCAAGCTTGAAAAAAATAAAGAGGTACTGGTCAGCAATGACTGAGGAAAAATTGGGAAGAAAACTTGAAGAAACTTTGTTGGTAGCAAGTCGCTCTTGAACATGACACTTTCACTCTGCATCCGAGTCGGGTTGGGTTGTCCCATTCACTGGTCACACATCACCATGGTTCCATCACACCATCCACATTTGGGGTTAATGCTACCAATCCATCATGTCAGTGTCACCGATATCTTCAAGATAAGTCGCTCAGAGAATTCACCTATGTCTCACCCACTATAATACATTTTCGCTCCATTCTTTCATGACCGCCACCCTGAACCTTATATCACCGGACCATTTTCACCTCCATTAAAATAATTTGCTCCATTCTGTGTCATTGATGTGGGATTCACTAAGGCCCTCCTATGACAGATCGCTTCTTGTCGACATCAACTCATTATCCAAGAAGTCGATCTAGGAACAACCCTTTTAGTACTTTGAAGCTTGCATGCCTCAATGGCAAGTTTCTCACTTCCAGTGATAGGTTTACATCAATGGCCTTCGACCGAAAGTTTTTGCGTGGTGTTCGACGCCAAGTCCCTTATTCACACCACGTGAATTGTACTGCAGTACCTTGAGGGTCATCATCATTATCGGTGATTCCTCTCGTGCCTGTTAACTGCTTACATCATTGGCTGGAAATCAGGCGATGTCTTTCCATGTTCGACTCCAGAACATCTCTCACATGGATCGACTTGTACTTTGATTGAAGATCGAATGAGATTGAAGACCCCGGATCTAGTTTCATCCATCTGGGCTGCAATATATATTCAGGAAAATAAAGACATCAAATGTACATCATTACCGCACAGATAATGATCCAATCTAAGGGATGATGGCTCTACCAGAATCATCAGTCTACACTCAGACGATTGTCTATCCTATGTACATGAAAATGAATTTATAAAGCTGAGCATGGGAATGCCCACCTCAGCTAGATCATGAAAATATTATGAAGATAATGTATTTTATTGTATCTTATTACAGGTCGCCTTCCAGCTTGGAAAAACTTCAGATCCTCATGATAAAGCATTTCACCCGACATCAAAAGATTAACGACCTCATGCTTTAGGGGGCAACTGTTATAGACATTTTTGGGCACTGCAAACCCAAGCATAAATGTCCATAAACCAAGGGCTCCCAAGTCCCTAAAGGTGTTGTTCCAACCCCTAAAAGAACAAGGTCAACTGATTACAACATCTCCCAGAAGTTCTCCATGAAAAACTACTCAGAACTGGTCACAACTGGACCATTTCACCTGCTCCATAGTCAAAGTGCGTTGCATCTCACCTAAATACACATAGTAGGTGCGATGCATGTTGAAAAGCCCTTCTATGGGGTGCAATGGGTGAGAAGGGACAAATGGCAGGGTCAATCCGCAAGGTGGAGGAGCATGGAATCTTCCAGAAACTTCTCCTGTGACACTTGCCTCTCTGCATTCAACGAGGGATGAGTAAGAGATCATCAATCTCCAAGTGGAATCAAGAACTATCAGAGAGAGGACACTAATCAAATCTCAAAATTTGACTCACCTCCCTTGCAGACATCTATATATGGATCCCTTATCCCAGAGATCCAGAGGCTCGAATTTTGTATCTTGTAAGGAAGTACTATTGGTTTCTTGGTGCAACATCATAGTGTTGGGTGATCTAAGCTTTTCATGAGGTGAAGAAGGGCTTTCTTGCTGAGAGGATGATGCTGGGTTAGAACAATAGGTTGTAATCCTCTTTTCTCTTTCTTGATTATCAATAAAGTTATTCAAGTTTTCCACCACATTCTTGTATGATTGATGATTTATGCATTTGTGTGGTCAATATAGATCTGGTCCTATATTGTTTATGATAATAGATCTATGTTCTTAGATAGTGTTATGCTACTTTGATTCTACAGGTACTCCTTGAAGCTGGGTAGACAAGGAAGCAAGTGGCAAAGACCTACCATAAGAGAGAGGAAACGAGCAAGGAACCAAGCGTAAGACAGAGGTTGGTCTCCTTATTCTTCTCTCATCTATTTCTCATTAAGGAAAATGAAAGTAGTTTTTAGTGTGTTTGTTTCTAAGGTAGCTACCAGCCTTAGTGGGACTAGCAGCTCTGTATAGACACTAGTTTTCCTGATAACACCAAGCATGCAATCAGTGAAAAATCCAGCTCAAACTGCGAGGCTAAGGCCTGTACCACTGCAGATCCAGTAGCTTCCTTATTTTTCTTTTTCTGCAGACAATTTGTGGCATAATGTCTGTGCTGGTGACAGTGAAATCACTTCACCTTGGACATGTCCTGCTTCTTGCCTTTCGCACCGAAATGAGAAGCTTTATTATTCTTCCCCTTCTTTGCTTTGGCAGCCAAAGAGCAATTTTCTTCATCAGATGTCTTTGATGAAGATCCATCCCTGGTATTCTGCCTGATCTCCTCTTGCACAAGATCAGACCAAAGTCTCTCCCATCTTGGCAATTTCTCTCGACCATTGACAGAGTCTTGATAGGAATGCCAACTCTTTGGAAGACCAAGGAGAGCCAAGCTCACCAAGTCCTCATCATTGACAGTCACCCCCACACTTCCCAGCTCATCCCGGCATTGGGTGAACTTCGTGAGATACTTGGGCATACTGTCTCCTTTTTCACACTTAATGTTTATGAGTTTATCCTTGAGCGCCAACTTCCTTTGGTCGCTCTTGCTTTGGAATAAATCTATCAACACTTTCCACATCAAGTATGGAGAAGCCTTACCATGCAGGCTGGATACAATGTGATCCTTCACGCCCTCCAACAGAATCCTTCGACACTTTGCTGTCTTCTTTTGCCAAGACTCAACTTGAGCAGCATCAGTAGGCTTTGGGACATCAGCATCTATGAAATCCTTCAACCCATTGTCATCTAACACCGCCTCCATCCTGTCTTTCCATGCAATATAATTCGAGCTGCCTTCAAGGGCATACTCCAATTGCAACCCATTGAAAGACATTTCAACTTCGACACCAAGAAAACACTGCTGCAAATTTGAATTCCACTAGCTCAAAACTCAACCGCTTCTGATCTAAAATTTGTGGGAGGAAAGTATTTCTCGTACAGAGATTGAATATATGGGCATTCACCAGATATCTCACCTTCCAAAAGAGGGATGAATCCAGAGGCTACCTAGCCCGATTACAGACTCTGCCTGAAGAAATAAAATGTAATCACTTTCTGAATAATAGATCTGATGATCAACTTCACTCTGGTACCATGTAGAAATTTTGAATAATATAACACTTATTCACAGAGATTATCCTGATTATACACTATTTGCAGAATGCATGCATAATACATAACCTCCTCTACCATTGATCATCAATTTGCGAAATTAAGAAACAATTGCATGCGCACATCGAAACATAAATCACACATATCAACACAGTATGTAATGGGGAAAGCATACAGCTGAAAACCCCCAACTATCTGTATATTATAATGATAGAGAACATGTAACAATACATAGTACAATACTCCTCACAAGTACTCATTACTATCTCCACCTGTTACACACAAACTTGCTCAGATCTGAGTCAATCACAGGTTCAAATTTCCTCCGCTACTTGCCTACCTCCACTGCGCAATCCTGCATGAGAATACTTCTGAATAGAATAACAAAACTTGTATTTCCCTTGTGTTGTACTACGCAATCCTCATTGGCAATCTCCATCAATGCATGTGCAAATCTCATGCACAATTATAGTCACAACTGATAGCTGTCTTGCCCTTTCACTCACCTCTAACACTTGTGTCCACTGAACTGTCCATGCACTGAGTTAACTGATGTATTCTTTAGTTGATAATTAGTGAATTAATTAATAATTAATTCACACCACTCATCACTAGTGTATTTGTCAGTTAGACTAAATACAACTAGTTCAACTAAGTCAAACTGAACACAACTCCATCAACTCCTCAATCAACTCCACCAAACTCAATCACTTGAGTTCTAACTAAAGTCCATCATGCAATAGCTCAACTAACCCATAGGAAAAGCATATTTCCTTCTAGCAGTTTCATGTGCCACATCCGTAGCTCGAACTGAAGTGCTACAAGAGGATAAGATAATGTTTATAGTCCAAATATTATTAAGAGCTAATAATATTCGACTATTCTATTTTTTTGAATGGCAATCTAAAAGTAGACTCCGCCCATATGTCTAAAAATAGAGGTCCATCTATTTTTACCAACATGACCAATCATCCATAAATAGCATCATGCAACTCATAGACCATGATCCATATGTCTAAAAATAGACATAGTCTAAAAATAGACATTTTGCCAAAAATAGCCTGCGGGCCCAATTAGTGAAGGCGACTTCTTTTCACTAAGCTCCATCATCTTGTTGCATTTTCAACATAGCCAGAGGTAACCATTTGACCCATCTTTTCTGTTATCATATACAAAGCAACGAAGATATCCTTCCAAACATTTGTTTACTATCTTAGTTTTCCCATCAGATTGAGGATGATAAGATGAGCTATGAGCTAACTGAGTACCAAAACAAGAAAATATTTTGTCCAAAAATTCCCAGTGAAAATGGGATCTCTGTCACTTACAATAATCTTTTGGTTTCCATGTATCTTTTGAATTGTTTCCATAAATGCAGTAGAAACTGTACTCGCTTTAAATGGATGAGATAATGCACAAAAGTGTGCATACTTGGTAAGTTTGTCAACTACCACCATGATAACACTCTTTCCTTCGGACTTGGGTAAACTTGTGATAAAATCCATTGAAACCTCCTCCCAACATTGGCTTGGAATGGATAAAGGTTGTAATAGTCCTGGGGTCTTAATTGTTTCAACTTTATTTTGTTGGAAAACCAAACATTCCGCCACAAACTTTTGAATATCCGATTTAAGGCCATCCCAAAAAAAATCCTTCTTAACCCTGTGGTAGGATTTTAGAAATCTTGAGTGCCCTCCTAAGGGAGAGGTGTGAAATTCCCTAAGAGATACATGAAATTCCCTAAGATTATTTGTTTGAGTTGGGAGTTCTTACATAGATATAACCGATCCTTGTACCATAACGAATCATTTTTCCAGCTAAATGTATCAAATGTACTAGGATATTGTTGTACCTTTTGTATGAGTTCCCACACTTCCTCATCATTCTTCCATTCATCCCTTGCTTCTTTTATCCAATCTGGTTGGATATTATAAATGGGGCAAAGAAATGCTTCCACATCCTCATCCTTTCTTGAGAGTGCATCTGCCAGAACATTTTTCTTCCCTTTTTTGTGGACGATTTCAAAGTCATAATCCAACATCTTTGTGACCCATTTTTGTTGCTCTTCTAAAGATAATCTTTGTTCTAAGAAGTATTTAAGACTATCATGATCTGTTTTTACCTTGAAGTTCCTTCCCTTTAGGTAGGGTCGCCATTTCTTTGTGTAAATACTTTCCTTTGATTGGACGACTTTCAAAAGCAATGGGTATTTCTTCTTGCATTAAAACAACACCAATTCCATTTCCTGAGGCATCACATTCCACAATAAAGGTTTTTGTGAAGTCCAGTGTAGCTAAGACTGGTGCTTGGCACATTGCCTCTTTAAGATGTTCAAAGGCCTTCGTTGCTTCTGGAGTCCATGAAAATGCATCTTTCTTCAATAATGTTGTTAGAGGTGGTGCTATTCTCCCATAATTCTTAACAAACTTGTGATAATACCCTGTCAACCCGAGAAATCCTCGTAGATGTTTTATGGATGTGGGGATTTTCCATTCCTTAATGGTTTTAATTTTTCTAGGGTCTACCTTAACACCTTCATGAGATACAATATGACCCATATATTCCACCTCTTGTACTCCAAAGAAACATTTGGAGATTTTTGCATATAATTGTTTCTCCTCCAATAGTTTGAGCACCATTTCAACATGTTGGACATGATCCTTCCAAGACTTGCTGTAGATTAGTATATCATCAAAAAATACTAACACAAATTTTCTAAGGAAGGGTTTGAAAATGGAATTCATCAAACCTTGAAATGTAGAAGGTGCATTAGTGAGGCCAAAAGGCATGACCAAAAATTCATAATGACCCTCATGAGTTCTAAATGCTATTTTTGGAATGTCTTCAGTATTCATTCTGATTTGATGATATCCTAAACGAAGATCCAACTTGGTGAAGTAAATTGATCCATGCAATTCATCCAATAATTCATCAATGAGAGGAATGGGAAATTTATCTTTAATAGTGAGCTTGTTGAGCTCCCTATAATCTGGACACATGCACCATGATTCATCCTTCTTGTGAACCAATACTATTGGAGCATAGAAAGAACTTTGACTAGGTTGAGTTATACCAGCCTCTAGCATTTCTGCAACCATACGTTCAATTTCATTCTTTCGGACATAGGGATATCTGTAAGGCCTTATGTTTGGAGGAACACTTCCTGGAATCAAATTAATAGCATGATCATGATCACGAATAGGTGGGAGGCCTTTGGGAGTCTCAAATACCTTGGAATGATTGTCCAAGACTTTTTGGAGATCTGGAGAAATGAATGATTTCGATGTGGGAACCTCTAGTGAACATAATTGTGCAATTATGCCTCGTTGTTCTTTATTTAGAAGCTTTGTCATTCCGTTAGAGATGATTATCTTTCTCGGTTTCCCTGCGATACCCCTTAATTCAACTTCCTTTCCTTCTGAAGAGAATTTCATGAAAATCTCTTGAAAATTAAAAGCTATTGTACCCAAGGATTGTAGCCATTGGAATCCTAGTACAACATCAACACCACCCATTGGAATAGAAAGCATTGGGCTATTCAATACATATTCTCCCATGGATAGCTTGATATTATGGCAGTTTCCTGAGCAATTTATGGTTCCTCCGCTTGCAACCATCACTTGACACTCTGGTGCTAGATATAGGAAGAAATTCAATTCCTTGGCTATCTTACAATGAACAAAATTATGGGTACTTCCCGAATCAATCAACACTATTACCTTTTTCTTCTTGATATGCCCTTCTATCTTGATAGTTTGAGGAGTGGTAATTCCAACCAATGCATTACAAGATATGGTCGGATTCATTTCTTCTTTTTCAAAGGTTTGTTCTTGGTGTATATCCTCTTCTTTTGACATTTATTGTTCCTTTTCTTCCTCCTCTTCACAATCTATGTAAAATATTTTCTTCTCAGCACACTTATGACCTTTAGTGTATTTGCTATCACAACTGTAACAAAGCCCTTTTGCTCTTTTTTCTTCCAATTTTTGTGGTGTCAACCTTGTAGGTTGTGGATGGCTAGGGGCAGTAACACTTCCATCTTTATGATTGTGAGTGGTAGGCTTCCTTGTTGCCATAATTTTTCTTTCCATTTTTTTTGCCAACCTAAATGCCTTCTCCAATGATTCTGGTTCCCAAAGGTGAACCTTAGGTTGGATATTATCTTTTAAAGTCTCTATGAACACATCAATCCTATGCTCCTCTGGAATATCTTTTACCCTTATATTCAATTTTTGGAAGTCCTCAATGTGCTCCATCATTGAACCCTTTTGTTTGAGTTTTATCAATTGGCTAAAAAAAGTGTTGCTTTTTGTATCCTCATAATGTGCTATCATTTCATCCGTGAAAATAGCCCATGTGACAATTTGTTTACGAGAGCAAAGCCATTGATACCATACAATTGATTTGGTTCTAAATATAAAGTTGCAATGCATACCTTTTGTGTGTTTTGCACATTATGGAGATCGAAAAATTGCTCCATCTGTAGTATCCATGTTCTGGGATCCTTGCCATCAAACTTCCTCATATCTATCTTTGGAACATGGTGGTTCTTTGATCCAACATTAGAGTGTATGAAATCATGATTAACATTTATTTTTTTCTCATCATGAGTTTCTTTTACTACCATTTAACCATTAGTAAGAATTTATTGTAGAAACTTTGTCAAATCTGTCTTCAAATCTTCCATGCCTGCCTTCAAATATTCCATTCCTGTCTTCAAATCTGTCTTCAAATTGTCCATCTTAGCTTCCACGCCATTCATCTTAGCTTCTACGCCTTTCTTTAAACCATCCATCTTAGCTTCCATGCCTTTCTTTAAACCATCCATCTTAGCTTCTACGTCTTTTTTTAAACCATCCATCTTAGATTCTGTTAGTTTTTGCGTGAGTGACATTTGTTGCACTTGGTCTTGTAATTTTGATATATCATGTTGCATTTCTTCCTCTTCTTCATGAGTCATGCTAGAACTTTCAGGTTTTTTACTAGGTGTTTCCATTTTCTTTCTTCAGGGCATCAATTACTGATAATAATGCTTCACTCTACCCTTTGAATTCCTTCAAACTAAATTTTCAAACCAAGCTTATGCAAAAAAAAAAAAAAAAAACTACACACCTTTTTTTTTTCACTTTGTAGGAGCTTGATATTGAATCTGATGTATTTCTGTAATTTTAGATCTCCAAGGTCTAAAATTTCTTCCTGCAGTAACCCTCTGAGTAATATTTCTAACTCCACAAGTCTGATCAAGATTGGATTCTCCAATGAAGAGTTATGCCAAATCTCCCACGATGACCTGAGTATAGACTTGTTTAGTAGAGAGAACTTGTACGACATGCTGCAGGTCACTGTTTCAACCTTAGGATTTGAAAATGGTACCTAAAAAACTACAATCTGTCCTCTTTCTATAACTTCTTACGAAAATTCAATCTGATGCTCAAAGAGAAAGTTATGACGATTTTCCCAAGGTGACCTATTTGGAATGTAATTCAGGGTCTCCAAAAACCCTAACTTACTCAGCTTATATCTCTGAAAATATAGCAAGAAAGGATCTGAAATTTAGAGCCATGGTTCAGACTGATTTCTTCTCAAATGGTTTTTTTTCTTAGCTTCTGAAACTTTGTAGTGAAAGAGTTATAACGCAAATCCTACGATGACCTATTTTAGATGAAATTCTAGAGCTTGCAAAATCCCTAACTTCCTCAGATCATATCTCCTAAAATATAGCAAGACAAGATATTAAATTCGGACCCAAGGTTCAACACAATTCTTCTAAAATGGGTTTTTTTTTTTCTTCTGAAATGTCACAGAAAAAAAATTATAGAAAAAATGCCACGATGACCTGTTTGGAGTAGCGAAACCTTAGAATCCAAAGCTCTGATACCAAATGTTATGAAACCAGCTCACAAAAAGATAGAAAAGATAGATCAACGCCTTAGAAATAAGCCTCTTCAAGAGGGAAACCTCCTTTACATTACACAAATGAACAATTCTTGGATGATTCAAATGACAAAACCTCCCTTCTATATATAGGAGTCTAAAGGGTCACAATATAACCAAGCCGACCTAACAATAATAATATAAAGGCACAAAAATAAAAATAGAGGGATTCTATGGGGCACAATAATAACAATATGGGGACAATAGGGGCACAACAATAAAAATAAGGGATACAATGACAATAGTAATGGGGGAATCACTAGTATTATAGGGACCTAACAAACGAAGCTCCCTTCACCCACATTTTTGAGTGGAAGCGTTGCTCACCCTCCTTCGAATATTTGGACTCACTTTGCTTGATTTTGGTGGTGGAAATGGTGGCACTAGGTTCTGCATCAATGGTTTGTTTCCCGTTTTTGGGTTCTGAATTAGAGTCAAAACATGCATTTGAAGCTTTAAACTGAGCCACCCGTGATTTCTTTGTGTGACATTTATTTTTGTTGTGAGTGGGGTTCTTGTGAAACTCACACCACTTTCCTTTGCTTTCATATTCCCATTTCCATTCTTTTCCCGTGGCTTCAACAAATTGTCTTGGTTTGTTCCACCTTAGCTCTATCCTTTGTATTGTCGTTTGCAGGTACCTTTGCCTTGATTTGGATTCATAGATCTCCAGTCTCGCTTCTTCTGTTTAAAGTTTTTCTCGATCTTAATATCATATCAATATGTTGTGCCAAGAAAGGAGATGTGCAGGAAATCCATTTCATCCTCGATATATTTGTGCAGGTAGCCATGGTACTTGAGCATGTCACTTACAGTTCTTGATACCTAGCTTCATGTGTAGGGTATGAAATATATTCATGAACTCCAACACTTCTTGGTCCCTTCCCTGTCATAGTGTGGTCCATTTTTTGTACCTGTCTTGACAACTCCAAAAATGGTAATATTGTTCCATAATGACATCTCGAAAAGAGTTCGAAGAGGGTGCGGTTTAAAATAGTGAGGATTTCTCCTTATTATTGTTCTCACAGTAAGTTTCCCATCAGTGCTTGATATGGGGGGCGACCTTAAGGAGTGGAAAAGTAATCTTTTCTTTATCAAAAAAATTATGGACCGAAAAATATCCTTCCAAAAGATTTAACCATCTATCTAGAGTATCTCCATCTATCTATCCTTCAAATATATGAATTTCAAAGTTAACTTGTACCTTAAAGGTGGCGGCACCTCTGAAGTTACTATGGTATGAAGATTCTTCACCCATTAGCATCTGCTGAAGGATCTGGAAAAAATTATCCATCATCTCATTCCTTTGCTGCTCGAGGGCTTCTTCGAACAACAATTTGAAATGATCACTTTCTCCCTTGTCTTTATTTTCTTCCTCCATGGGATTCCTTTGGGGTTGGTGAGGCTGGTCTTGCAAGGGTTCAACCAGTTCTAGTCCCAATTCTTTATACCCCACCCTCATTGGGAACATGCACAAAACAATAGAGAAAGAATAGATCACTATGATACTAGTGATTTGAATTTATGAAGGAATGAAATGAAATAGAGATTTAAATAAAAACATAGAGATACAACGAAATATAACTTTAATTAATAAATGGAAAATTTTGGAAAATGTTTACATGTAGAATGAAAACAAAGTAGCTCGGGTGATGGTAGCTTATCATTGAGAAGATATGTGATGGCTAGATGCCTTCTCAAATATGTTACAATGAGACTCGAAGACTTTTTTATCTTTAAGAAACATTAAGAAACCCTAAACATCCAAAATCCTAAGCCTAGGAAATGAAGCATAAAAAATTATAAGTCGTGATGGGGTTAGTTAGAATGTCAACTTTTTGGAGTCGTAAGTTTCGCATACAATCTCTGTTTGGCATGAACGATAGCTTATAAAAAGGTATATTTAAGGAAAACAACTTTCAACTACAAACGTGAGTCAAAGTTTTATTTTATTGTTTCCCCACAAAACATTATTTAGGGAATTAAAATGGCTATAGAAGTTTAGGACCCGAAAAATACCAAAAATAGAAAACTATTGAAATAGGAAATGGTGTCGAAAAATAGGAAACTAATAGAAACAATGTTGGGTATCCAAGTGGAATAGGTGGGTGGCCACCAATATCCACCTAGATCAATTCTTGAGATAATTTAGAAATAATCCCTATTACAAAAGCAATGCTAGGTCAGGTGTAAATCATATAGAGTATACTCCCAATTAGTTGGCGATGTAATGAACGATCCACCATGGTGAAGTGCAACTCGTGGAAAGAGTAACATATCACTGAAAGGAATAGGTTCCCACTTACAAATGGTCATGCGAAAGTACTAAAGAAAATCAAAAGAATATGTTTTCTTAAATATGGTGATTCCTTCTCAACATTGATGAACCTAAAACCCAAGAAAATAATGAAAAATTTCAAGGTCATTCATGTCAAACCATCCCATTAACGCTTTCTTAACATTATGAATCATAGATGGAGATCTCTATGTTGTTAACCCAAAAATCACACGAAGGAAAATAAGTTTTTTCTCCACATATCTTGTCAAAAGTTATATCAAAAAATGGGTGGAATACTCAAGCTAGTCTCCTAGTTGCAATTCCATAACCAACCATACAAATAATAGAGACAAATGGATGAATGATCATACCTCAAACCCTCATAGGTTGATGTAGTTTGCATACCCATATTGTAGCTAGAAAACTTGCTCCTATTCTGAGAACCCACTCTAACTCCTCCATCTGAAACCCTACACACAAGAAAAAATAAACAAGGATGATATTTTTATCCCTAGAAGTCAATTTGGGATGCAACATAAACTCAATAGAAAAAATCAATCATATTTCTCACAAACATAGACATGAAATGGAGAAGGAAACTATTTTGAATTCAGATAATAGAAAAATACATTGGGAATTATACCTTAGCTCCCCTTTCTAGACGTTCTGATCAGTAGAAAAGAGGATGGTACTTTGGGACACCAGGTCTACAGGAAGAAAACTCATACTGATAGCTATCTTCATGCTGACTCTTACCATCATCCCTCCCAAAAATCCGGCGTCTTAAACACCCTAGCTGTGAGGGCTTTCAGGATTTCTGACCCTGATCACATAAAGGATGAGATTGAACACTTAACCTCTGTCTTCAAAAACATTGGATACAAGGAATGGAGTATCAAAAGAGCTATAAGAAGGGCTCAGGATAGGGCCCTCTCTGAGCGTCCCCCTAGAGACAAGCAAGAAAATCAAGGGAAAGTTTACCTTCCATTCATCCATGGGATTACAGATAAGATTGCAAAAATTTTAAAGAAGAATAACATAGACACTCAATTTACAACATGTGGAACGATAAGGCAAATGATGAGGTCGGTTAAGGATAACATTGATCGACAGCAACTCAAGGGAGTGTACAAGATCGATTGCTCATGTGGCAAGAGTTATATTGGGGAAACAGGTCGGTCTCTGAAAATAAGACTTAAAGAGCATGCCGCTGACATAAAGAATGGAAGATCCCGTACATCAGCCCTTGCAGAGCACTCGTCCAAGACCAAACATCATGTGTGTTTGGAAGACGCCAAGGTAATTGCAAGAGAAGACAACTATCATAAAAGAAAAATCAGAGAGGCCATTGAAATTATGAAATTTCCTCAGAACCTCAACAGGGACAATGGGAGTGAAATCAGTGGAAATTGGCTTCCTCTGATCAAACAAATAAACCCCTCCGGACCCTTGGAAGCATAGGATCAGAAGATAATAGGGGGTCTTGCATTTCGAGAATTTAATTAATTAATTTAAACAAATAAATTTAATTAATTTAATTTAATTAATTCTAAAATAAAATAAATTAAAATATGAAATTAAACATAACTTCTTAAATGATTAATAATAACCAAAAATAACTTTGATTATGATAGTAAAATTAAGAATTAGATCTAATTACTCTCTAATAAAAATATTAATCAAAAATAAAAAATTTAGAATTTTATGAAATTAAAGTAATATGAATTAATTGATTTTAATTAAATTCAATGAGGTTATTTAATCAAAATTAATTGATTAGAATAAATTAATTTAATTTAATCATTTAATTATAGAAAAAGAAATTATAAAAATTTTAATAAAATAAAAATTAGAGCTTTAGTATTATAAATGATTTTCTTTATCAATTTTAATTGGTTTTTAATTAAATTCAACGAGGACTAATTAATTAATTAAAAAAAAAAAACCAAAAAAAATAAATAAATAAATAAAAAATATTTGTATTATATTAACTAGTCAAATTATTAATCAAATTAAATTAAATTAACATTTAATTTATAAATAGAAATTAATAAATCAATTAATTAGATTAATTAGACAAACTAATTAATTAATTAATTGACTGATTAATTAATTAATTGGTTATTGATTAATTAAAGGAAGGCGAAAATAATTTATAAATTAATTTAAATTAAGTAATTAATTAAATAAAAATAAAAAGAATTAATTAGTTAATAAATAAAGTACAAAATTAATAAAATAAAATTAATTAATCTTTTTTGTTCATGATTAAAATAATTAACCTAAACTAATAATGAATAATTAAATGATTAATTAAAGTTTTTATAAAACTTTTATAAATAAAATTATTATAAAAAGAAAATAATAAATAATAAATAAAAATAAAATAATAATTAATAAAAAATAAAGAATCATGTGTCGGCCTTTATATAAAATTAGGGTTCTTCTTTATTTATATCTTGGTCGCAAGGTTCTCTTCTCTCAATAATCTTTCACTCATATTCTATCTGTTTTGTCCTGATGATGGACCCCTTTGGGGTTTCAAACGTTGGCAGAATGAACTAGAAACTGTGGATAATCCGGATCTTGACACTACAAAAAACTTCCACAGAAGCTTAAAATCTAACACAATTTTAAACACGCTGGGGTCATTTGAGATGCAAAAGAAGAGAATTTTGGTGATTTTTCACTAGAACCACTGAACTAACTCTATGATTCCTCTTCTCACCCTTGATAAGGTATCACTAAATAGGACTTTGCCAAACTTAGGAGGATGTATCTGGACACTTAGGGCCATGATAAGTTAGGAAAATTCTTCAATTATTGACCCTCAACCAACTTAGGATAATATGGGTTAAGATAATCTCCTTAGGAAGTACCACTTCTCGAATTTTGATCTCCATCATTGCTAGGAAGAGGGTATGTTGTATACTAGGTAATAGAATGCACACACTCATGGAGTGATAGGTACATAGGATCCCAAGGATATGGGGGATATGGGCCTAACTAACTACAAATAAGGTTGAAAAACTATACATTCATGCTAGCAACTGAATGAGATTGACATTAGGTTCCTTGCACTAACATAAAGTGGAAAAATGGGTTATAACAGACGCCCCTTAATGCATGAGGTTAGAAGAGAAATGGATGGCTAAAATTCATTATAAAAATATACATCAAAATGCGAGGAAGGAGTCAAAACCAAGGGACCATATTAGAGATATTAAAATCCGAGTCTCCATCATAATAAGATCATCCTTGAGGTAGACATTCCATGCTAGGTATAAATACTAACTAAACATGGCCTCCAACTATACACTACGAATCCATGACATGAAATTCTAGTACGTGGACATGAGAAATACAACATGGAACCATGAAACAAGCCAAAATATCATAGCCACCAGTGAATACAATGTGCATCTGTGTCATAGTATACATTAGTAGGACTACGAACATATAAAAGAGAGGTTCCCCATAATATCCCTAAAAATACATAAGATGGTACAAACTCTAACACAACTTGGGAAGGGTTCCATATAAGACTAAAATTTTCCTAAGAATAAGGCCTTATACTCAATCCCAATGGTATGAATCTACAACATGCAAATAAATGAGATGATGTCAAGTATGGTAGCAATAATCTAATTATTGGTCATTAGAGCATACCATTAATAGATGTGAGGATACTCACCAATGCTGAAAATGGACCCCATGGTAGCTAACAGAATGCACAAAATGTGAATAAATGTGCTAACATCAAAGAATTGTGGATTCAATTGATCAAGAGTCCATAAGGTGAACCCATTGTTGATCAAAACAAAGTTTTCCACTAAGGACTACAAGTTCCAAGGTGTTGTTGGTTCCTAGATCGAGCTCTTAAATAATGAGATGAAGTTGACAACAAAAGATCCATTGAAAGAGGGACTTAATGCATTCCCCATCAATTGACATGGAAAAAACTAAGAGATGATGTGAATGGATGAAGTCACCAAGTACAACTGATACATGGATGGTTGACACAAAAGGTCAATAAGGATTGTAGATGACTAGCTAAGGTTTAGAGTTCCCTTAAACATGTAACAAGGCGAGACAAAAGTGACTTGGAAGCATTGAATAATAAGCACAATGTAATATCATGCAAAAATGCATGAGGCATTGAAGGATGCTCCATAATGACTGGAAGAGTAACCAGTCAGAAAAGTAAAAGGACTTATATGTATGGTATGACTCCTAGGAAAGCTAAAACCTAGCTATAAAGTATTGATGCAAACAGGTGCCATGTTCAAGGGTGAAAGGATTGAGACAACCATTTTGAGTGATAAAATGAGTAATTTAATTTTCCTCCTCTCTCTTTTTATTATTTGACATCTCCTTCATAGTTTAGCGAGCATGAAAGAGAACACAAGTAATCCCAATAGTGTCTTTTGTTAGAAATATGTTGTCATTGATGACAAAGGTAAAGTAAAATTGATGGAAAAGGAATTTATGGGTGCAAGAAAATTGATAAAGGAGCATAAAATTTGGAGTCAATCCTAGTTCCTAAGATCACTTTAAGTGCTTTTAGAAAGTGCTTAGATGGATAGAGCTTTGAAAGAGATTTCTAGTGGTATATAGAAGTCTATAAATTCCCTCCTGGATCAGAAGTCATTAATAGTCAAATACCCCAAATTCGAAGTTTTCATATCTAAAGTTGGTGTAGGGTCAAAATGGTGAAAGATTGGAACTTTTCCAAAATCGGTTGAGCCATTTGAGGTGTTGTAACTTATTTTTACCTATTGGATTTGAACCTGGAACAATGAGGTAGTGAATTATGCCCTAAGGAATCTTGCAAGGTTTGACAATGTAAAACCATCATGTATGGGGTTTTGTTCCATTCAATGCCATTCATGGAATACTCTTGCAAATGGATTTTCTTCTAAGTGAAAACTGCATTATTCTACTAGATGTGGCTGAGAAACATCAAATTGTCAGTGCATTTCATTCCATGTTTCAAAACTGCTTATGGCTGGGCATTGTTGAACTGTGTTCTTGCCACATGGTCCATAGTGTATATTTGAAGGTTTTAGAGAGCTTACTTAATATTGAAGAAACATGTCCTTCAGGTATTCATGTCAACACTATTCAAAATATGTTGATATATTTTAGTTCTCAATTTTTGGATACTTCTATGGGGTGCAAAACAGAGGTTGTTGATCGCACAAGAACATACATGTGTCAGCAAGCATCTGTTTTCTATTTTAATGCATTGCTTCCAATACATCCAATGCAATATATGGAAGGTTCAATTTGATGTATATGAACCAACTTTATCTCGATTTGCAAAAGAGGGTGGCTTGACAGGAATAAGTCCAGCAGAAGTTGCAAAAGGTTATGAGGTTCTCATAGTTATGGTCACTAACAAAAAGCAGGTTGAAAGTGCATTGTTTGGAGATGGAGGTGTTAGAAAACTAATAAACTTAAACAGCGATTCTGCATGCGGAAAGAACTGAAAAGAATCACTGAAACTTAATACCCAGGGATACGAGTTACCTCCAGCCATTGGTGATGTTTTGATGAAGGCCACAGTCCACTTACCTGCTACTTCTTCTGCACTCCAGCTTCAATCCAAGCAAAAGAAAAAGAACACAAGAATTCTGAAGGCACTTCCAAGCTCTGCTATCTCAGCTAGATGGTGTAAAACTGAAGGGGGTTGAGATATGAGCTTGGGGACCAAACAGATGAACATATAGCTAAGCTTCCATCAAGCTTCTAAAATCTATGTGTTAGAAAAACCACAAATCAAGGTAAAGATCAGATCAAAGTGATGGACCACTTCAGTAGCTCCCAATTATAAATTTAGTAATTGCAGTTGATTTTCTTAACTTAAGGAAACTACTGCAGTTGGTTTCCATAAGTTAAGAAAAGCTGCAATTCCATAAATCAAGGTAGCTTTTGTGTAAAATCAATGGAGCTTAACATTCTCCCACTTGGTCCATACTTCCAAACTTAATGTCTCAACTTAAAAACCATTGATAATCTGTATTAAGTAATAGATACATGAATCATGGCGATAAGTCCTCTTATGACGAGTATTATCTTCCATGTATTACTATGCATCTATTCTTATTATAATTTATGTGGCAACAATTTCTTAATGAATAAACCTTATGTTTATTCTTGGTCCTTCTTAAATGAATTTTCTCAAATCAACTTAAGGTGCACATAAATATGAGAAAAAACATCACAATAATTAAGAATTTCATTAACATTGTCCATACAATGAAAACCTACATAATGGAACCAAGTCCCATATTCAATACATGATCCTTGAATTTAAACGGTGGCATGCCCTTAGTCAAAGGATCAGCGATCATTAACTCAGTGCTGACGTGCTCAATGACCACTTTATTTTCTTTAACACGTTCCCTTATAGCTAAATACTTAATGTCGATGTGTTTATTTCGACTCCCACTTTTTTAGCCATAAAACCAGCAGCTGAATTATCACAATAAATTCTCAATGGCTTAGATATAGAATCCATAATTCTAAGCCCAGACATGAAATTCTTAAGCCATACACCATGTAAAGTCGCCTCAAAACAGGAGACGAACTTGGCTTCCATAGTGGAAGTGGCAATCAAGGTCTGCTTGGCAAATGTATCCTGATGTTGATTTGCGTGAATCAACACATTCAGCAAAGTCAGAATCTGAGTAGCCAGTTACTTCCAAGTTGTCCGTCCGTCTATACATAAGCATGTAGTCTTTCGTCCCTTGAAGGTACCTCATTACTTTCTTTGCAGCTCTCCAGTGGTCTAAACCTGGATCACTCTGATATCGTCCCAACATTCCCACAACAAATGCAATGTCAGTTCTTGTGCAGACTTGAGCATACATTAGGAATTGCTGATCTCTTAGGTCTAGTAGATCTTCTTAATGTTGTACCATCATCTTCCTGAGAAGTATGTGGTTCAACTTTTTGTTCAAAAGTTCTTGGCAACTCTTGAACTCCTTGATCTACTGGAATATCGTCAGCAGCTTGTGGAACTTCAACAATTGGTTATTCAACACCAGTTTGTACTTGAGGGGTGCTATGAACAATAACCAATCTTTCACTTGAAGTGGAAGGTTAAGATTCTGAATGATCTTTCTCAGAAACTATGTTTCTGGTTTGATCGCTCCCACTGATCAAGTCATTTTCAAAAAACTTTGCATTTCTTGATTCCACAATCCTAGTGCTGTGAGATGGACAATAAAATCTGTAAGTATGTATGATTTCTAATATGTCTGAACTCCTATTGGCACCTTTCTTTGACTTTTTGGTCTGCTTTCCCTTTATGCAGTCCACACAAGTCTCAAAATCAGTAAAATCTAGAGTATTAAGTATTCCTTCATTTACCAATCTTTTAATTCTATCTATGGAGATATGACCTAGTCTCAGGTGCCACATCTTTTAGTGCCAGTGTGAACATGCATTGAATCATATGTGACTTTGTTTTGTAAATTAATGCAGTAAAGACCATTAGACAAAATACCATTCCCAACATAATTAGATTTATAGAATAGACTGAAGGATTTTTCTGAAAAGTTTAAGGAATATCCAAAAGGTACAAGCCTTGAAACTGAAATCAAGTTTCTAGAAAAACTTGGAACATAAAAGGTCTTTTCTAACTCCAAAACAAAGCCACTACTTAAAGTTAAATAACATGTTCTTATAGCTTCCACATGCGAGCCCATCTTGTTTCCTGATAAGATGCTTTGCTCACTTCCCACTGGCTTCCTTAGGTTTTGCAAACCTTGCAAGGAATTCGAAATGTGAATTGTTGATCCAGAATCAATCCACCATGTGTTAATATTAACATTAACCATATTAGATTCATAACAGACAAACGAGATTACTTCCTCAAGTTCGGGAATGTCAGAACGAATTTCAGAGAAATTTGCAGGTTGTACTACTGCATTAAAAAATCACATGCTTATGTTAAAATTGAGGCTTAATAAACTTTCATGTTTTACCAATGTAAAACATGCTAAAAAGAATTGAATCAAATGACATGAAAATTGCCTATGGGCTAAATTTTCAATTCAAACAGATTCAATAAAACTTTATGAACTTTCACGTTTTACCAATGTAAAACATGCTAAAAAGAATTGAATCAAATGACATGAAAATTGCCTGTGGGCTAAATTTTCAATTCAAATAGATTCAATAAAACTTTATGATAAAACTTATTAATTCATAACTCCTGTGGGTAGGTTATGAAATTTTATCCTAATTAATCACATAAATATAATAAAAATTTCCGTGGGATAAAATTTATTATATTCAGTGTAATTAATTACAATTTAATGTCTAAATAATCTTTATGTGATCTTGCCAATCAATATATAATTTTATTTAATTAAAGATGCTGTGGCTATTCTCTAATTAATTAAAATCATATGGATCACTAGACATTATTTTGTTGCATAAACAAAACTTAACCAGAGAAAAAAATAATGTTTACTGAAAGGAGTAAGTCAAAATGACATTTTAATAAACTCCATAAAAGTGTAATAATTCTCCAGCAAAAGCAAAAGCAGTCAGCATTACCGAAAATGACTACAAATTGATTGTTCAATTTATAAACTTAACCCGGAGATTGACTGAAGTAGCGTTGATCTACTTTGCACTTGCATAGCAAATGCAGTTCGAAGGCTAGCTGGCTTGACTTCAGGCTCCATCCTTAAGTTTATAAAGCAACAAAAATTGACCAGCAAACAAGCTATTTTGCTCACAAAAACTTAATTTTCAACAACGCTAAATCTGAATTTCATGCGAAATAAACATAGGATCAAAACTGAATGCCCAAATTAGAAATAAACCATTTCTTATTTCTCTTTAATTACAAATGTTCATAAATGTAAGTTCAATGTAAATTTTACAATAAATATGTAATCAATTATAAAATTTACAGAGTGCCATTATTCGATAATGATGGGATCAGGAGATGCAGCTAACGAATCCAAGAACCATCATATAAACATATATTGAATAGCATGGCACATGCTAACACACAAATTGTGCAAGTCTTTAAGGCTGCTAACTGCACCACTAGATGTGTCAGCCAGAAGCCTTGCTATATAAAGACATATAAAATTAAAATGAGAACAAGTAATTCAAAATGTGGAATTTAATGATTGCATTTAGATTCAAAAAGAGTAAAATATATATAGCTACATTTATATTGCATTGTATATACAAACCCACACATATACACACACTAATATGGACTCTTACCAAATAATCAATATTGCATATCACTTGTGTAAGTTTGTTTGTCCATTATCGTGTTAACCCTTATCTCATGGGCATATAGGACCCATTTCTATGGCATAAGATCTACATGACCACCACGATAATGTCATGCAAACCCACATGGATCATATCATCTAGGCCCAAAGAGATGAGTAATATTCAAAGTTGTTTTAGCATATACATCATTGTGGCACTATTTGTAGCTTGGAGACCTATCAAGAACACACCTTGTGGGCCTTTTGGCCTCTAGACGGCTCATACATGCCCAAGTGCTTATGCCATTCAAGCCAAAATTATAAATATCCTTCGGATGCATGTCCATATAGACGCATGAACCAACATGGATATATATATATATATATATATATATATATATATATATATATATATATATATTTATGATTAATAAAATCCCCATGGATTATATTACTGTAACAAACATTTTACATGCAGAAATTATTATGTTTGAAACTAAACCCTTAAGCAAACGCTTTGCCAAATTTGATAGAATTATATCAAAAGATTCATATCTGGTAATTTCTGCCGAATAAAATGATCATAATTAAAATCAGGCAGTGTTAAATTTCAAGAACAGTGCGCCAGATCATTTATGATGTGCTGAATAAACATAAATAAAAAAATTGTTTCATGCACCATATTAAAGCGCCTTGGGGTTCATAGCTCCCACTAGAAAACACTAGAAAAGAGCATTCCCCTACGTGAACCACTATTGGAAAACACTTTGCAAAATATCAAGAGATCAGAAACAAGGCTCGCATAAAGCACTGAATAATGGATTAAATATATATGATAACGATTATTATGTTACCGATTCAACTGTCATTGTTGATTAGCAGAATCAATCAGTTATGATTAACTTGCATCGATTCGAAAACCAAATAAAGAATAGTAATATAAATACGTTTGCATTGATGGAAATTTTAATAACCTTTTGCCACCATGCGAATCACTGCAATGAATCTTACGGATTCACTGGATCGAATTCATAATTCCTATACATACTCCAAATTTGAACCATGGAACGCTAAATTTTGGGACTAACCTTGGCGCTTACTCTAACAAAAATAAGTTCAACAACTCATAGAAAAATACAACAACAGCTGAGTTTCATGGAAACTATAAAACGAGGAAGGAGCCATAAAAAAAAAACACAAAATGTTACTGTACACCTTGCCCCTAATTTATGAATTGTCATCATTTTCAGAGACGAAAGATAAGAACATGGAAAAACTTTATGGATTGCCCTCAATTAGGCCGAGCCATCTAGTCCCCCATACACAGCAATAATAATTGAAGTTTTGTATGGATCGGATTCGCGGGAAGACAAAGAACTCTTGCCCACAAATTACCCTAAGATTTGAGCTATTTCATAAACTGCGTCATTAATGCGCGCTGGCAATATATGAGCCTTGAGATAACAGGCGGATTCAAAATTCCCCTGTTTTTAAGGTTTTGACGATGTAAATCGCCCGGGACAAATCTGCAGATAAAATATATTTTCTGCAAACAAAATTTCCTCTAAATTTCTGATAAAAGGATCATTTGTAGCCAATAATCGTCCCAATACAACATCTATCAGAAAATTTATAAAGGAAATTGAACGAAAATTCAAAGAAAATTCAACCTTTTGTTTTGCATACACTTGCGCGCGATCGACTCTGACTTCCAACAACAAAATGGTGATAGTTGCATAGAACGAGGATATTGGCCAATGCACATAATACACAGGTCATGTATACGACCCACGGTTTGCGCAAAAGGAAATAAATTATGGAACGAAATGGTAGATCGAAATTTGTTTCTTGGCCAACACACAGCAAGGCAGAGGTAAAAGGGCTCTGATACCAACTGTTAGAAAACTAATAAACTTAAACAACGATTCTGCATGCGGAAAGAACTGAAAAGAATCACTGAAACTTAATACCCAGGGATACGAGTTACCTCCAGCCATTGGTGATGTTTTGATGAAGGCCACAGTCCACTTGCCTGCTACTTCTTCTGCACTCCAGCTTCAATCCAAGCAAAAGAAAAAGAACACAAGAATTCTGAAGGCACTTCCAAGCTCTGTTATCTCAGCTAGATGGTGTAAAACTGAAGGGGGTTGAGATATGATCTTGGGGACCAAACAGATGAACATATAGCTAAGCTTCCATCAAGCTTCTAAAAGCTATGTGTTAGAAAAACCACAAATCAAGGTAAAGATCAGATCAAAGTGATGGACCACTTCAGTAGCTCCCAATTATAAATTTAGTAATTGCAGTTGATTTTCTTAACTTAAGGAAACTACTGCAGTTGGTTTCCATAAGTTAAGAAAAGCTGCAATTCCATAAATCAAGGTAGCTTTTGTGTAAAATCAATGGAGCTTAACAGGAGGGGCAGTTGCAACTTTGTCAGATGGGGCATCAATAGTGCTATGTTTGACTGTATCACCAGGGTTATAAAAGAACTAGAGAAACGATTGGCAGATGAGAGAAGGGACTTAGAGTTAGTTGATGCCCCTGTATCTGGTGGTGTGGTGAAGGTTACTAGTGCAAATCTACCTATAATGGCTGCAGGAACAGATGAAGCTTTTAAGCACAATGGTGCTATTCTATCAACTTTGAGTGAGAAAATATACATTATCAAGGGTGGAGCTGGTGCTGGAAGCTCTGTGAAAATGGTAAATCAACTTCTTGCTGGAGTTCACATTGCATCTGTTGCTAAAGCTATGGCATTTGGAGCCCGTTTGGGTCTGAACACACTTAATTTATTTGATATTATTTCCAATGCTAGTGGAAATTCTTGGATGTTTGGAAACTGTGTGCCACACATGCTATAGAATGACTACACCCCACATTCAGCTATTGACATCTTTGTGAAGGATCTAGGAATTGTGCTTCACGACTTTAGAGGACTAAATATTCCACTTCACATCACAGCAGATACACATCAACAATTTCTATTAAGTTCTGCTGCTGGTTGGGGTCGATTGGATGATGCTGTTGTAGTTAAGATATTTGAGAAACTAACTAGAGTGAATATTGAAGCCAAACTTCCTATTCTTCCCAAAGAAGAAACATTGGAGTCTCTTCCAACTCAATGGCATGTAGACCCAATTGAAGAAATTCATAGGCTGGAAGATAAAGGAGTTGCGAAAGTACTATTTGTGCTTGATGATGACCCAAATGGCACAAAAACTGTGCATGGAGTTATTGTATTAACAGAGTGGAGCATCGAGTCCCTTGTTCAATAGTTCAAAAAAGGCCATCATGTTTTTTTAATTTTTATTTTGACAAATTCTAGAGCTCTGAGTACTGAGAAGGCAATCTTGTTAACCAAGGAGATTTGCACAAATGTAAATATTTCAGCTACATCTGTTGAAAATATTGGTTACATAGTTGTTATAAGAAGAGACTCGACACTTCATGGGAATTTTCCAAAGGAAGAAGATGCTGTAACATATGTAATAAGGGAGACATATGCATGGATTCTTTGTCCGTTCTTTCTTCAAGGTGAGCGCTATACAATTTCTGATGTGCATTATGTAGTAGATAGTGACAAACTTGTTCCTGCAGGCAGGACTGGATTTGCCAACGATGCTTCCTTTGGTTACAAAGCTTCAAATCTTCTCGAGTGGGTTGAAGAGAAAACAAAAGGACGTGTCTCTGCTACAAGCGTTGCTTCAGTCTCCATTGAGACCATATGAAATACTATTTTTCATATGCTATTTTTCAGCAACTTTGCAATTTGCAAAAGGGATTAGTATGTGTAATCAATGTAGCCAGTGACATACATGTTTTTGTATTTACAGCAAGCATGACGTGTATCTACTACAAGCGTTGCTTCAGTCTCCATTGAGATGCTATTTTTCAGCAACTTCGCAATTTGCAAAAGGGATCCGTATGTGTAATCAACGTAGCCAGTGACATAGATGTTTTTGTATTTCCAGCAAGCATGATAAAGGTAGAGATAATATTGTTGGTTTTGCATTCCCTGGAGAAGAAATTAAAGTGATTCGTGCCAATGCATTGATTGGAGAGGTTTCTGGTTTTTCTGAAAGGTTGCAGAACTCTTTTATGTAGATGCAATTCTTAGAAACACAAATTGTTTTGAAGGATTTTGTTTGTCAGGGTGTGGGCGTAGTAGAGAAAAGGCGCAGACTTACATATAATGATTTCTGCTTGCAACTACTAGAAACGAATTTCAAGTTTTGTTGGCTCAGTAAGTTCGAGGTATTATTTGACTTGATGTGTTCATATTATGCGATGATGACATGGGAATATTTTTAAATGGAGATTGTAAGTCGTTGTTGGAAAAATCCTAAGTTAACGAAAGGGAAATGAATATATACATCTTACCACTACCCAAAAAATCAATGATTCACAACGTATTTGCTTTACATCGACAAAATATCGATAACATAAACTACCGAGAGCTTATGTTAAGAGTCCCCCAAGAAAGCGGTTGGGCCAAACCACTTATCTTGCAATTAATGGTCAAGATTTATTACGGGGCATCCTCCCAAATTTTACAAAACCATCAAAGGTTCTCCCCTAAGAAGTTAACTATTTGGGTCAGTGACGTATGGATGGTGACAAGGTCAGGTCTCACTTACAATTTTCCATTGTTGATGCAGCTCACCACCAACATGCGTTGCCTATTTACCTTTAACATGGATGCCATTATATCTGGGGCCACACACATATTTTCTATTACATTGCTCATATACCAACTTTATAGTCCAAAATTCGATTTTATATATTCTTAATATGTGAAGAGGATGGGGTATTATTTTGCAATGGAGGAAAATATATATAAGTTTTTGTTTTGTTTTTAAATCTTTTTAAAAGAGTGGGCAATTTATTAATTGCTGCCAAAATCAGTTGTTCGAACTGAGTTAGGCTAGGAGGGGGAATAAAAGTTGAAAATCAAGATATTGTAAGGGTTTGGAAGGGCACATTCATTCATGAATGGCAATGTAAACAAAACATTCTCTTTGAAATCTGAAGATGAAATTGTAGTTTGATTCCAGCATTGGGAAGTTGCAGCGCTTGTTTTTCTCTTGAGTTTCAACATTCAAATTTATGTATTTTCCTCTCTTGGGAAGTATAAGATGCAGTTGGTGCTTTGGTTTAGTTTTTGATGAATTTACTTAATTGTACTCACTAAAATTAATCTTGAAGCCCTTAATGAAGAGCTCCACATCCAGGAATTTAATTTATATTCTCTCATTCTTACATTATTCTTTCTACGGGGTTAAAGCACAGACTCTTAATTGCCTATGCCAAAACACAGTCTCTTCCATTTTTTCCTATGCACCTCCACCCTGCAATTCTCATAGCCTCTCTCCCATTCTACTTTGGAAAGCTGGGGTATAGGAACTAGAAAATTTGCTTGCAAGCCCTCATGACTTGCCCTTCCTTCCATTGGTTTCAAATTATTTTTAATTAATCTGAAGATGTCTCGGGTACGGGTTCCCCATAGCCAGGAACTGTCTCCTAAGATACAAAAGAAGGAGCAGCTAACGGAGAGCCAAGAGGATGTGGTCGAATGGCACAAAAATAGAACAAGATTTCATTAGCTAGCAGAGGAGCTCATGTCCACACAATCCTAGTGGAGTTTCCATGGATGGTTCAAAAATCCGCACTAAGGAGAACTCCCGGGATGACAGGGAACTCAGAGTATTTGGCCAAAAGAGCTAGTAGGCAGACATGCATTGATTGGTGCAGTTGATTTAAGAGGTCCCCACATGACAACTCATCCCAGGATACCTTCCCCAAAAGTATAAAGTTGCACATAATGGAACTCCCGCGAGATGACTCAGAGTCAGGAATAT
The DNA here is from genome assembly GCA_031772625.1 of Pinus tabuliformis. Taxonomy (NCBI): domain Eukaryota; kingdom Viridiplantae; phylum Streptophyta; class Pinopsida; order Pinales; family Pinaceae; genus Pinus; species Pinus tabuliformis. The sequence goes on from CM062819.1 coordinate 1,686,087,141, forward strand.
GTCGAACCAACAAAAAAGAATATATAGGCACCTTTATTGGGGGAGTTTATATTTGGATGTCCCCATAGAACAACTCATCCTAAGAGGCATTCCCCAAAAGAAATAAAAGGATGAAAAAATGAGATCACCCGGGATGACTCGATACCAAGAAGACGTGGAAGTGATGTTGCATGTAGAGAGAACATTTATTGGTTAGCAGAGGGTCCATAGGATAGCTCATCCCAGAGGTCCATTCTCAGAAGTGTTAAGATAGGCGCAGTTCAAAGACATCTAGGATGACAGGGCATTGAGCATATGTGGTAGTCGACAAAATGGTGAATAGGCCTGGGACCTTTTAATTTAATAAAGGAAATCCTCACAAAACCAAGTTGTCAGACCCGTACTTTCTCCGTGTTAGCACACAACATGAATTAATAGTAGAAGGACAAGTGGAAAACTTGGTGTTAGATGATGTTTGCATGACATAAGTATAGGTGATGTGGAAGTATGGACCGAAGGACACGTGAAGTGCATTTTTAGCATTTTTAGGTGGCCAAGTGGACTAAATATAAGTGACACGTGGGACCACATGGAAGGCACCACATGGAAATGATGATGTCACCATGAAATCATCTGGACACATCATCTTGGAAGGGTTAAAACGTGCATAGGAAGAGTCATATGAGATGATTTAGTGTCAGGACATGGTGGCAGAATAAGTGACATAACTACTCACCCTAGAAAGCATATGATTGGTCCACGAGTGTGATATAAGTCCCATCAATACATGCCATCTCGAAGGAGCCACCCCGGAAGAAAATAAAATGTGCATGTTAATGCCCTCTAGGCTAACTAGGCTCCGGGATAGGTAGAGGTACACGACGACTTATGGAGTAGAGTTGAAGACCACTATTTATAAGGCACGTGGATAGTGGGTTCCCACAAGAACTTATAATCCTAGAAGCGTTGCCACAGATGATAACATAAAGAGTGCAATTTAGGTAGCTTAGGGCTAACTTAGTGTAAGGAAACAATGGCATGCAAAGTTGGAGACGGTGACCAATAAAAATGGTACAAGTGGAGAGCGGAGTCCCTCTAAGACACCTAATCTTGGAGCAGATTTGTCAAAGCCATTTTTAAAAGTGCAACATGGCTAAGGTTAGCACCAGAACTTTATTATATGTGGAATTATGACCAAGGGAATGGGAGTTTTAAATAAGCCCTCAGGGCTATAATAGAGAAGGGGCCTATAATAAGTTATATGTGGTGGTGTTGTGGTTAAAGCACTTTGTGCTATTTTCAAGGCTAAAGAATGAATGGGTCGACAATGTTTAAAATTTTGTGTTTATGCCATATATAATTGATCTGAAAATGTGGAAGAAGATCGTTATCTAACACTTGGAAAGTTTGAAAACAAGTCGTCAAAGCAACATGTTAAATTGATGTTCCTTCAAGAACGAATTTGTTCACATGTGCAAGTTAACCTTAAAGAACATAACACAAATAATCACAGAAACATCAGGAACAATAACACCAAGATTGATGACGGATTTCACCCCTCCTAGGCTACATCTCCGAGCCCTGCTGAAAAGGCTAGGACGCTCATATTTCGGTATTTAGAAAAGGTAGATCAATTTGTTGTTTTAAATTGTGGCTATTTCCTCGGAAATGAAATGTTATCCTATAGAGAACTCTTAGAATATACTTGATAATCTACAATCAACGTGTCATCTACAACAAACAAAGAGTCTCCTGCAAGGACTCCAAACCTCAACTGAAATTGAGCAATCATGCATCAACAATAAATCAGTCAGTTACCTGTCTCAACTTGACTTAGAGAGACAACAGTGCATGTACCAACTTCTAAAGAATTAGCTGCTGCAACTGTTGAATAACCTTTGCCGATGAGTCCGGAGCACACAAGAACCCTTGTTTCAGTTCTTCAAATGCCCAATTTGGCTTCTATATGACTCCAGAATGCCAAAAACCAACTCTTCTCTAGAATGGCTCTCAACACCACCTCTAAGCGTGACTTGCCTCTCTTTTCGAATTTATTGTTCTCTCTCTGGTGCGTTGATAACCTTTTATAAGGTTTTGGAACTCTAATTTTAGAGTTTTGTTTAGCACTTAGAAATTTGAATTAATTGGAATGCAACCATATATCAAAACCATATCATATGGTTATATTGTTACAACCATGTAACATATATGGTCTCAAAGTATTGGACCGGTGGTATGGTGTGCCCCATTTTGTTACATATATGGTTTATACCATAGTCATGGCATATCATTCATTAGACTGTCAGAATGATATCGTTGCAACCCGTGGCATTATGGTTACAAACATTAAAAGGCAGCGCAAAACTTATAACAAACATTTTAATATATTTCAAAGGCCCGACGATGATATAATAATCAACCCCAAGGCATAGCCTTTGATGAATCAGTGGTTATAAACCATTGTGGAACATGACATGGCTCCACGGTGGTACATGTGGATAAGACTGCAAAAACTCCAACGCGGTTATAACAAACATTGACGGTGATACATAAATGTCGACCCGTGGCATACATCACAACCTCCACATGTGGTCTAACATACTCCAGCAGTTTGGCAACATAGAACCTTGTCAACATTCCACCTCCGCATCCACTTTAGTGCTTCCCTATAATTATGGCCACATGGCTCTCATATTCCCTGGAGATAGACCCTTCGGGCTGGCTGCCTTCGCCAAATGTGCTATGTAGAGGTTCCACTATAAGTTCTGTTTCCCATGCACCAAGTTTGGTGGAGACTTCCCGATATTTAGAGTGTTGGTAACAAAATCTAGCAGTGTTGCTCCATTTCTGGAGGTTTGTTTGGAGCGGCACTTAACATACATTTGGTTTGATGGGGCGCCAACCCTTCCCCCCATACTCAATACAACAGGACTTGAAATAAAACATTTTGCCATTTTATATTAAAGCACGAGCATGGTGCAATGGTAAGATTTTGCAATGTGAGTTTGAAGGTCGCAGGTTCGACCCCGACCCTGCCACTCTGACCTTTGCATTGACTTCGACCACCTGCGTTGGTTTTGACCTGTACCTGTGTTGACTTTGACCGCCACATGTCATGATGCCAAGTTGTCACTTTCCCTGCAAGGCACTCTTTTTACCTGTTTGATAGAAACTTCAGAGTGCATTTTCTCCTTCATACGAAGGCCATTTTCAAAACCAGATATACCACCAAAATCAATGCAACGAGCTCTTCGACTTGGAACTAATTTCACGATTATATGGGACTGTAAAATTTTGAGCATGTCAAGAACTGTTGCTATCTGTGACCATCTTGGTCTTCAAACATTACATAGAAAATTTCGACTAGACTCAATCAAAATCGATCTTGGATCACACCTCCCAACAAAAGGACTTTTGGATCTCTAAAAGTTTATTAAAATCATGAATTTATTACATTCAAGCATCATTATAAAAACCATCTAAATCCTATTACAAACTCATTTAAACCTACTGATGCGACGGCAATTCATAAACAGACAATTACACATAAGGCATGAAATCTATGTAGTTCCAAGTAGGAGACTTCTTTGGAGACTTACATCCTTCCTCTGTAGTTTTTGTTGCTTCCTCTTGTCCTAATTGTGCTGGTGCCAACTCATGCTGCAACATCAGACATGTGCTCTTCAAATGTCCTCTCAGCTTACATTGTAGAAAAATTCTTTCTTCTGAGTTTGTACCGGTTGTCTTTTCGCTAGATCTTTCTAAGCTCTGTTTCGATGATGCCAAGCTTTTTTGGACTCTATCAAAGTATTTTTCATAATTTTCTTTACCTGCAGGTTCATGTCATCCTTCCGCAGATGAATCCTTGTAGCATTCATCTTCTTACTGTAAACCTTCCGCTTCCAGTATTCAACTACACAATGGTTTTTACTCCCACAAAAAGTACATGGATAAGTCCATTTAACAATCTTCATAATAAAATTTTGATTGTAAGACTCACCTTCTGAATCACTGCTAGTATGATTTGTCTGCTTACCTTTATGATCTTGTAGCTTCTTTGGAATTAAATCGAGATGTAAGGACCAACACCGATCTTCTATGCGACCTCTTTTCCCATAGTAGTCACATATTGATTGGTCATATCCCAATCCTTCATATTTAGGCCTTTCCTACATTGAGATTGGCTGGAGTCTACCTTGGCCATGCTTGTCGAGGCCTTGTCATTGCCGATAGCCCATCTTGTTCACCAGGCTTATACCCATTTCTTTGGTATGCTTCTCGAATGCCCCAATCTCATGATCTTTAGAAGTCTCATCCTTCTATGACTCAGAATCATTTGTTGGCGATGAGGAAAAATTACCAAAGGCTTCTTCCACTGATTGTGCTTTTGGATTGGTAGATAGAGATGAACTTTCTTTATATTCTTTATGAAGTGGCGAGACTACATTGTCTCCTACAGTGGATGGAATTCAAATTGAAGGAATACTACTCTTTCGATTCTTCTGTGAGGCTTCAATCTTCGCCCGCGGTCTTTGTTTGTCTTCTTCCAAATCTTGCACCATGCATCACAATGCAACGTTCTCCTATTGATATTGTTGATTGAACTCTTCAATTTCTTGCAATCGAATCTATTTCGTTCTTTTAACCATTCTTTAGCTTTGGTGAGAACCCACTCTGATACCAAAAATGTTCTAAAAATGTGCAAGAAGATTGTTCTCTAACACTTCGAAACTTTGAAAATGAGTCTTCAAAAGAACATGTTAAATTGGTGTTCATTCAAGCACAAATTTGTTCACATGTGCAAGTTAACCTTAAAGAACATAACATAAATAATCATGCAAACATCATGAACAATGACACCAAGATTGATAATGGGGTTCACCCCTCCTGGGCTACATCTTCGGGCCCTGCTGAAAAGGCTAGGCCGCTAATATTTCAATATTTAAAAAGAGGTACGTCAATTTTTTGTTTACAATTGTGGCGATTTCCTCTGCAAGGAAATGTTCTCCTATAGAGAACTTTGACAATATTCTTGACAATCTACAATCAATGTCTCATCTACAACAAACAAAGAGTCTCCTGCAAGGACTCTAAACCTCAACTGAAATTAAATAATCAAGCACCAACAATACTTCATTCAATTACCTGTCTCAACTTGAATTGGAGAGAGAAAAGTTCATGTACTGAATTCTGAAGAATTAGCTACTGCAACTGTCAAATAGGCTCTGCTTATGAGTCTAGAGCTAACCAAAACCCTTGTTTCGGTTCTTTAAGTGCCCAATTTGGCTTTGGTATGACTCTAGAATGTCAAAAACCAACTCTACTCTAGAATGGCTCTCAACACCACCTCTGATCTTGACTTTCCTCTCCTTTCGAATTGCTTGTTCTCTCTTTGGTGCATTGACAACCTTTTATAAGGTTTTGGAACTCTAATTTCGTTAGGTCCCTATAATACTAGTGATTCCCCCATTACTATTTTTGTTGTATCCCTTATTGTTATTGTTGTGCCCCTATTGTCCCCACATTGTTATTATTGTTCCCCATAAAATCCCACTATTGTTATTTTTGTGCCTTTATATTATTATTGTTAGGTCGGCTTGGTTATATTGTGACCCCTTAGACTCTCTCTCTCTCTCTCTCTCTCTATATATATATATATATAGATATATATATATATATAGATATATATATATATATATATATATATATATATATATATATATATATATATATCTATATATATATATATATATATATATATATATATATATATATATATATATATATATATATATATATATATATAAAGGAGGTTTTGTCATTTGAATCATCCAAGAATTGTTCATTTGTGTAATGTAAAGGAGGTTGCCCCTCGAAGAGGCTGAATTCTAAGGCGTTGATCTATCTTTTCTATCTTTTTGTAGTTGGTTTTATAACATTTGGTACTACAGCTGTGGATTCTAGGGTTTTGCTACCCCATAGAGGTCATCATGGCATTTTCACTATAACTTTTTCATTACAAAGTTTTGAAAGCTACAAAAAAAACCATTTGCGAAGAAATCGGCCTAAACCTCGCGTCTGAATTTCAAATATTTTCGCGTTCTATTTTTGGAGATATGATCTGAGGAAGTTAGGGTTTTTGCAAGCTCCATAATTTCATCTAAAATAGGACATCATGGGATTTTCTCTATAACTCTTTCGCTACAAAGTTTCAGAAGCTAAAAAAAAACCCATTTGAGACAAAATTGGTTTGAACCTCGGCTTTGAATTTCAGATCTTGTCTCGCTATATTTTCGGAGATATAATCTGAGGAAGTTAGGGTTTTTGCAGACCCCCGAATTACATTCCAAACAGGTCACCTTGGGAAAATCGTCATAACGTTCGCTCTGAGCATCAGATTGAATTTTGATAAGAAGTTTCAGAAAGAGGACAGACTGTAGTTGTTTGGGTATCATTTTCAGAACCTAAGGTTGAAACAATGACCCGCGGAACATCGTACAAGTTCACTCTACTGAACCAGTCTATTCTCAGGCCATCGTGGGAGATTTGGCATAACCCTTCATTGGAGAATCCAATCTTGATCAGACTTGTAGGGTTAGAAAGAATACTTAGAGGGATACCACAGGAAGAAATTTTAGACCTTGGAGATCCAAAATTACAGAGATACATCAGATTCAATATCGAGCTCCTACAAAGTAAAAAAAAAAAGGTTTGTAGTTTTTTTAAAATTTTGCATAAGCTTGGTTTGAAAAGTTAGTTTGAAGGAATTCAAAGGGCATATGAAGCATTATTATCAGTAATTGATGCCCCGAAGAAAGAAAATGGAAACACCTAGGAAGAAACCTAAAATCTCTAGCATGACTCATGAAGAAGAGGAAGAAATGCAACATGATATATCAAAATTACAAGACCAAATGCAACAAATTTCACTCGTACAAAAAGTAACAGAAGCTATGATGGATGGTTTAAAGAAAGATGTAGAAGCTAAGATGGATAGTTTAAAGAAACATGTACAAGCTAATATGTATGGTGTGGAATCTACGATGGATGGTTTAAAGAAAGGCGTGGAAGCTAAGATGGATGGTTTAAAGAAAGGCGTAGAAGCTAAGATGAATGACGTGGAAGCTAAGATGGAAGGCGTGGAAGCTAAGATCGACGGTGTGGAAGCTAAGATGGATGGCGTGGAAGTTAAGATGGATGATTTAAAGAAAGGCATGGAAGATTTGAAGATAGATTTGAAGACAAATTTGATAATTTTTCTACAAGAAATGCTTACTAATGGCGAAAGGGTAGTAAAGGAAACTCATGATGAGAACAAAATAAATGTTAATCATGATTTCATAGACTCCAACGTTGGATTGGAGAACCACCATGTTCCAAAGATCGATATGAGGAAGTTTGATGGCAAGGATCCCGAAACATGGATACTACAGATGGAGCAATTTTTTGATCTCCATAATGTGCAAAACACACAAAAGGTACGCATTGCAACTTTATATTTGGAACCAAATCAGTTTGTATGGTATAGATGGCTTTTCTCTCATAAACAAATCGTCACTTGGCTATTTTTAAGGATGAAATGATATCACATTATGAGGATACAAAAATAAACACTCTTTTTAGCCAATTGATAAATCTCAAACAAAAGGGTTCAATGATGGAGCACATTGAGGACTTCCAAAAATTGAATATAAGGGTAAAAGATACTCCAGAGGAGCATAGGATTGATGTGTTCATAGGGACTTTAAATGATAACATCCAACATGAGGTTCGCCTTTGGGAACGAGATTCACTTGAGAAGGCATTTAGGTTGGCAAGAAAAATGGAAAACAAAATTATGGCAACAAGGAAGCCTACGACTTACAATCATAAAGATGGAAGTGTTGTTGCCCCTAGCCATCCACAACCTACAAGGTTGACACCACAACAATTGGAAGAAAAAAGAGCAAAATGGCTTTGTTACAGTTGTGATAGAAATTACACTAAAGGTCATAAGTGTGCCAAGAAGAAATTATTTTACACAGATTGTGAAGAGGAGGAAGAAAAGGAACAAGAAACATCAAAAGAAGAGTATATACACCAGGAACAAACCCTAGAAAAAGAAGAAATGAATTCAACCATATCTTGTAATGCATTGGCTAGAATTACCACTCCTCAAACTATCAAGATAGAAGGGTAGATCAAGAAGAAAAAGGTAATAGTGTTGATTGATTCGCGAAGTACCCATAATTTTATTCATTTTAAGATAGCCAAGGAATTGAATTGCTTCCTATATCCAGCACCAGAGTGTCAAGTGATGGTTGCAGGTGGAGGAACCATAAATTGCTTAGGAAAGTGCCACAATATCAAGCTATCCATGGGAGAATATGTATTGAATATCCCAATGCTTTCCATTCCAATGGGTGGTGTCGATGTTGTACTAGGAGTCCAATGGCTGCAATCCTTGGGTACAATAGATTTTAATTTTCAAGAAATTTTCATGAAATTCTCTTTAGAAGGAAAGGAAGTTGAATTAAGGGGTATCACAGGGAAACTGGGAAAGATAATCAGCTTTAACATAACGACAAAGCTTCTAAAGAAAGAACAACGAGGCATAATTGCACAATTATGTTCACTAGAGGTTCCCACATCGAAATCATCCATTTCTCCAGATCTCCAAAAAGTATTGGACAATCATTCCAAGGTATTTGAGACTCCCAAAGGCCTCCCACCTATTCGTGATCATGATCATGCTATTAATTTGATTCCAGGAAGTGTTCCTCCAAACATCATGCCTTACAGATATCCCTATGTCCAAAAGAGTGAAATTGAACGTATGGTTGAAGAAATGCTAGAGGCTGGTATAATTCAACCTAGTCAAAGTTCTTTCTCTGCTCCAGTATTATTGGTTCACAAGAAGGATGGATCATGGTGCATGTGTCTAGATTATAGGGAGCTCAACAAGCTCACTATTAAAGATAAATTTCCCATTCCTGTCATTGATGAATTATTGGATGAATTTGCATGGATCAATTTACTTCACCAGGTTGGATCTTCATTCAAGATATCATCAAATCAGAATGAAGACTGAAGACATTCCAAAAACAACATTTAGAACTCATGAGGGTCATTATGAATTTTTCGTCATGCCTTTTGGCCTTACTAATGCACCTTCTACATTTCAAGGTTTGATGAATTCCATTTTCAAACCCTTCCTTAGAAAATTTGTGTTAGTATTTTTTGATGATATACTAATCTACAACAAGTCTTGGAAAGATCATGTCCAGCATGTTGACATGGTGCTCAAACTATTGGAGGAGAAACAATTATATGGAAAATCTCCAAATGTTTCTTTGGAGTACAAGAGGTGGAATATCTGGGTCATATTGTATCTCATGAAGGTGTTAAGGTAGACCCTAGAAAAAATAAAACCATTAAGGAATGGAAAATCCCCACATCCATAAAGCATCTATGTGGATTTATCGGGTTGATAGGGTATTATAGCAAGTTTGTTAAGAATTATGGGAGAATAGCAACACCTCTAAGAACATTATTGAAGAATGATGCATTTTCATGGACTCTAGAAGCAACAAAGGCCTTTGAACATCTTAAAGAGGCAATGTGCCAAGCACCAGTCTTAGCTACACCGGACTTCACAAAAACCTTTATTGTGGAATGTGATGCCTCAGGAAATGGAATTGGTGTTGTTTTAGTGCAAGAAGAAGGACTCATTGTTTTAGAAAGTCATCCAATCAAAGGAAAGTATTTACACAAAGCTGTTTATGAGAAGGAAATGCTGGCAATACTACATGCACTTAAGAAATGGTGACCCTACCTAATGGGAAGACACTTCAAGGTAAAAACAGATCATGATAGTCTTAAATACCTTTTAGAACAAATATTATCTTCATAAGAGTAGCAAAAATGGGTCACAAAGATGTTGGGTTATGACTTTGAAATCATTTACAAAAAAGGGAAGCAAAATGTGGTGGCAGATGCACTCTCAAGAAAGGATGAGGATGTGGAAGCATTTATTTGTGCCATTTCTATTATCCAACCAGATTGGATAAATGAAGCTAGGAATGAATGGAAGAATGATGAGGAAGTGTGGGCACTCATTCAAAAGATACAAAAAGATCCCATTACATCTGATACATTTAGCTGGAAAAATTATTCATTATGGTACAAGGATCAGTTATACCTATGTAGGAATTCCCAGCTCAAACAAAAGACTCTTAGGGAATTGCACACCTCTCCCTTAGGAGGGCACTCAGGATTTCTAAAAACCTACCGCAGGGTTAAGAAGGATTTTTTTTGGGATGGCCTTAAATCAGATATTCAAAAGTTTGTGGCAGAATGTTTGGTTTTCCAATTAAATAACGTTGAAACAATTAAGACCCCAGGACTATTCCAACCTTTATCCATTCCAAGCCAACGTTGGGAGAAGGTTTCAATGGATTTTATCACAGGTTTACCCAAGTCTGAAGGAAAGAGTGTTATCATGGTTGTAGTTGATAGTCTTACCAAGTATGCACACTTTTGTGCATTATCTTATCCATTTAAAGTGAGTACAGTTTCTACTGCATTTATGGAAATAATTAAAAAGCTACATGGAAACCAAAAGATTATTGTAAGCGACAGAGATCCCATTTTCACTGGAAATTTTTAGACAAAATTATTTTCTTGTCTTGTTACTCAGTTATCTCATAGCTCATCTTATCATCCTCAATCTGATGGGAAAACTAAGATAATAAACAAATTTTTGGAAGGATATCTTTGTTGCTTTGTATCTGATAAACAGACACAATGGGTCAAATGGTTCCCATTGGTTGAATGGTGGTATAACACTTCCTTCCATACTACAACAAAAATGACCCCATTTATGGCACTTTATGGATATCATCCACCATCCATCACATCATATTTAAGAGCAAATTCTAAGGTTCAAGTAGTGGAAGATCACATCAAGAATCAACAACAAGTTCTCCAACTCTTAAAGGATAACCTCACCTTGGCGCAGAATAGAATGAAATATAAGGCATATCAACATCACAGCGAAAGAAGTTTTGATGTAGGTGATTGGGTATTCATATGGCTACAACCATATAAACAAATGTCCCTCAAGCAAGCTAAGAAGGATAATAAATTATCACCAAAGTATTATAGTCTGTACAAGGTGTTGCAAAAGATAGGTACTATGGCATAAAAATTGGAGCTTCCTGCAGCTTCCTGAGTGCACCTAGTTTTCCATGTTTCATGCTTAAAGAAGGTTATAGGTAAGAAGCTTTCAGTTCAAACAATATTTCCAGAACTTGATGAGGAAGGAAAAATCATATTGGAACCTGAAGCAGTCAAAGAAACAAGAACTCGATAGCTACGAAATCGATCAATTTCAGAGTATCTCATCAAGTGGAAGAACTTACCCGTTGAAGATTCCACATGGGAGGATGAGAATTTTATACAGAAGCATCCAGAACTACTCAAGCGTTGAGGACAACACTTTTTTGAAGGAGAGGGTCATGTTAGGTTCCTATAATACTAGTGATTCCCCCATTACTATTGTCATTGTATCCCTTATTGTTATTTTTGTGCCGCTATTGTCCCCATATTGTTATTATTGTGCCCCATAAAATCCCACTATTGTTATTTTTGTGCCTTTATATTATTATTGTTAGGTCGGTTTGGTTATATTGTGACCCCTTACATTCATATATATAGAAAGGAGGTTTTGTCATTTGAATCATCCAAGAATTGTTCATTTGTGTAATGTAAAGGAGGTTGCCCCCTCGAAGAGGCTGAATTCTAAGGCGTTGATCTATCTTTTCTATCTTTTTGTGAGCTAGTTTCATGACAAATTTTAGAATTTGTTTTAACACTTAGCAATTAAAATTAATTTGAATGCAACCATATATCAAAAGCATACCATATGGTTATATTGTTACAACCATATAACATGTATGGTCTCAAAGTATTAGACAGACGGTATGGTGTGGCACATTTTGTTACATATATGGTTTATACCACAGTCATGGCATATCATTCATTGGACTGAAGGAATGATATTTTTGCAACCCATGGAATTATGGTTACAAGCATTAAAACCCCGCACAAAACTTATAACAAACATTTTAATATAGTTCGAAGGCCCGATGGTGATATAATAATCATCCCCGTGGCATAGCCTTTGACAAACAACGCTGATAAACCATCGTGGAAAATGACATGACTCCACGGTGATAAATGTGGATAAGACTGTAAAAAATCCAACGCGGTTACAACAGACATTGACGGTGATACATACATGTCGACCCGTGGCATACATCATAACCTCCACATGTGGTCTAACATACTCCAGAAGTTTGGCAACATAGAACCTCGTCAACATTCCACCTTCGTGTCCACTTTAGTGCTTCCCTACAATTATGGTCACATGGCTCTCATATGCCCTCGAGATAGACCCTTGGGGCTGGCTGCCTTCACCAAATGCGCTACGTTGGGTTTGGTGGCCCTGCCAAGTATGGCGGGCTGCTAACCCTTTCCCCCATACTCCATACAACATGCCTTTAAATAAAACATTCCGCCATTGTATATTAAAGCATGAGCATGGTGCAATGGTAATATTTTGCAATGTGAGTTTAGAGGTTGCAGGTTCGACCCTGACCCTACCACTCCAAACTCTGCATTGACTTTGACCTGTACCTTCATTGACTTTGACCTCCATGTGTCATGATGTGAAGTTGCCACTTACCCTGCAAGGCCCTTTTTTTACCTATTTGACATAAACTTTAGAGTGTGCTTTCTCCTTCATACGGAGGCCATTTTCGAAATTGGATATACCACTGGAATCAGCGTGGCAAGATATTCAACTTGGTGTTGATTTCACAAGAATTTTGGACTGTAAATTCTAAGCATGTCGAGAACCATTTCTAACTATGATCATCTTGGTCTTCAAACATTACATAGCAAACTTCGACTAGACTCAATCAAAATCCATCCAGGATCATACCTCCCAACAAAAAGACTTTTGGATCTCGAAAAGTTTATTATAATCATGAATTTATTACATTCAAGCATTAATATAAAAACCATCTAAATCCTATTAAAGACTCATCTAAACCTATCGATGCGATGACAATTCATAGACACATAATTACACATAAGGCATGAAATATATCGAGTTCCAAGTAGGATACTTCTCTGGAGACTTACATTCTTCCTCTCCAGTTTTTGTTGCTTCCTCTTGTCCTAATTGTCTTGGTGTCGAATCATGTGGCAACGTCGGACATGTGCTTTTCGATTGTCCTCTTAGCTTACATTGTAGACAAAAAATTTCTCTTGAGTTCGTACTGGTCATCTTTTTGTTGGATCTTTTTAAGATCTTTTTTTATGATGCTGAGATTTTTCTTGACTGCATCAAAGTCTTTCCCATACTTTTCTTTACCTGCAGGGTCACGTCATCCTTCCGCGGATGATTCCTTGTAGGATGCATCTTATTGTTGTAAACCTTCTGCTTCCAACATTCAACTACACAATGGTTTTTACTCCCACAAAAAGTACATGGATAAGTCGATTTAACAATCTCCATAATAGAATTTTGATTGTAAGAATCACATTCTGAATCACTACTAGTATGATTTGTCTGCATACCTTTATGATCCTGTAGCTTCTTTAGCATTAACTCGGGATGTAAGGACTAAAAATGATCTGCTATGGGACCTCTTTTCCAAGTGTAGTCACATATTGATTGGTCATATCCCAATCCTTCATATTAAGGCCTTTCCTGCACTGCGATTGGCTAGAGTCTGCCTTGTCCATGCTTTCAGAGACCTTGTCCTTTCTAATAGCCCATCTTGTTCATTAGCCTTATACCCATTTCTTTGGTATACTTCTCGAATGCCCCAATGTCATGATCGATGGAAGCCTCGTCCTTCACTAACTCAAAATCATTTCCTGGCGATGCTGGTATGTAAGGAAATTCCTTTGAATGTGAGGAAAAATTACCAATGGCTTCTTCCACTGATTGGGATTTTGGAGTGGTAGATAGAGATGAAGTTTATTCATTTTCCTAACAAAGTGGTGAGACTTCATTGTCTCCTACATTTTATGGACTTTGAATTGAAATGCTTCTCCTCTTTCGATTCCTCTGCAAGGCTTCAATATTCGCCCACAATATTTGTTTGTCTTCCTCCAAAGCTTGCACCATGCATCATGTTAGAGGCTAGATTTACCTTAGGCTGAAGGGAGGCAATCCTAGGATAACCACAAACCAAGCTTAACCTGGTAGCTATCCCTACCAGGTCGGGAGAGGGCTCTCTCCTTGTCAATCTCCATCGAGATGACTGGATCAAATATAGATTTTAGGCTAGGTGTAGTAGCTCTAGGGTTTTTGATTGATTTTGATGATTTTATTGATGGATCAAATGGAGCAGGCAGCTTTGGGTCCAGGAAATGAAGTCAGGAATGTAGGGTGTTCTGTTGGGCGAGGTAGGTAGGTGTTTAAGCACTTGTAATTTAGTGAGATGGCAGGTCTAAGACTGATGAGGAGCTGAGGAGGGCATGCAGAGATTATGTATCCTCTTCAAACTATAGAAAACATTAAAAACTAAATGGATTCCTAAGGTAGAGCACTGTAACCAATGTATTCTACCTATCTATCTTGATTTCATTTAGTTTAGAAGAATGAATTAGGTTTTGGCACACATAACACATGAGAAAAACTAATGATAGAAGAAAAAACCATGCAAAAACACATTACCACAAGAATCCCACAAAAATAGCTGCAAATCTTGGTTTATTTCCTTGCCAAACTGCTGTAGAGATGTACAATGTAGCTCAAAGCATCCAAGAGAGTCCAACCTTTACAAATGAGGAAGAAAATACATAATATAGGCATCAAAAAACTCATCCTGACCTTCAGGGGTCGAATCCATGAGAAGAGGGGCAATTTCAACCATTTCCCAACTAAGAACAAGAATATAGGCAGTGGAACAACTTGCCTCTAAAACCATGGAAACTGATTCATTGACCCCCAAACCACCTCAAAATGATGAATCTACCCTCTAAGGTCATTTTACAATTACATTTACATAGAATAGCATCATTTACAATCATAAATTCATCCAAAATGAGAGAAAAAGTCAACTTGTAGAAAAACTAGGCGAAATTTGGATTTTTGAGCAAATTGGCTCTATGCGTAGCGCCACTGGCCAGGTGCGTAGCGATACTTCTTAGTTGATTTTGGCAGCCTTACCCTTGGCCAAATTGAGCCCAAGATAGCTCACTAGAAAGGTATTTCTCTCTAGTTTTTGGAACATCTTTAATTTTTATATTTGGGGCTCATTTTCTCGCTCAAACATGGAATCTCCCAAGGCTACTTTCTGTGTGTCCAAAAAGAGGCAGAGAGGTAATTATTTGATGGTTTTTTTACCTTTAGGTGACTAACTGTTGCTCCAAAATTGCTGAAACTTTATGGGATTGATGCTCTCATCACGCTAAATCCAAATATTCAAACCATTTCTCCAAAAAGTCTCCCAGTCAAAAGCGTAGCGCCACCGAGGGCAAATTTCTATGTTGCAAATTCCAAAAAAATGAAAATGACCAAAATTTGTCAAAACTTGCCCAGATTTGGCACAAGGCTCCCTCATTAGTTGCTTTGATGGGCTAGTGAGTCTTTAGCCAATATTTTTAGCTTTTCTTTCTCCTTTTTGCTCCTCAAGGCCTTCCTCAACCTTGCCTTAAGCTTCCTCATCCTTATATTGCATATTTTGTTCCAGGTCATATAGTGATAGGCCATGGTGCGAAGCATCCTCTTGTCTTTATTGGAATTATCAAGTAGCTTTTCAAGGTGTATGTTGACTCTTTCAAGCCAAGTTTCCCGGTCATTCTCAATCTCTTGCTCAATGGAGGTCAACTTGACCTTTGCCTTCTTAGCCTTTTTCCAGTTCTCCTTGATCATTTGCAACTCCATGAGGAATTGCTTGTTAGTCAATTGTTTTTTTTTCTTGCTCTGGATATTTGATGACCCATTTACCCCCTCTCAAAATTGTCTGAAAAGGCTTGTATCTTAGCCTCTTGTTCCTTAATAATCATGTATTTGATAGTCCTTGGATCTTGAGCATCCAAGTCAATGACATCCACTCCTCGTGTCTCCTCATGATCAACAAGGTTAAAATCTCTCTCTTTCCCATCACTAGGATCCTTCTCATGCATTTTCCCCTTGCCTTTACCTTTTCCCTTATGTTGTTGCCCAACCTGTTCCTCTTAAGCTGAATAAGAAGGCAAATCCCCTTCCACTCCTTGTGGAGATAGCATTTTCCTGTGGCCTGAAGATGAAGGCGAGACCCCTTCCAAACCTTGTGGAGATAATACTCGCCTGGTAGAAGCAAAAAGTTTCCTAGTGCCCCTCTCATATGTTACAAATACTGGCACTCCAACAGTTTCAGTATTTTGGACCCTTTCATGTCCTGAAGGTCCACCTTCTTCATGAGGCATTGATGAAAAGACTTGAGGGCCTTTGAACATTTCATGAGAAATGAAGGTCTCCCATGGCATGTTGAGAAGGTTCAGCTAATGCAAAACAATGATTTTAATCAAAGAGTAGTGGTAGATGCTGGTTAACTGCTGGGGGTATGATTTCTTCTTTACAATGAATGCCATCTTCTCTATGTTTCTGAACATGAAGTAGGGGATATTCATCATTCTCACCCTAGTGAAATGCATCAACAGTCTAATGTGGTAGGCATATAGTCGGGAGAACCTGCCTTCACAAGTAAAGTACTTGATGATGATCTTCATCAATGGAGCAAACCTGTCCTCCAAGAATTTAAAGGGGAATACTCTCTGGAGTCTGTTATGATATTTAGCCTTGATGTAAGGCTCATAGTACTCTATGTCAATGTCCTTACCTTTGTTCCACCTTTCACCCACATTTGGAATACTTGTAGCCTCTAAAATGACAGCTGGTGACAAAGTGAATGTGACTCCAGCAAGGTTTACCTCATTGTTGTCCAAATGTGTCACAAATAACCTTGCTAATTCATGATGGGATTTAACCCTTTCCACCATTTCACAGAAACTGAAACATGACTGATGTCTGAAACAAGAAAGGGTAAAGGGGCAGGCTTTCAGCTCCCTGAAACTGGTGGGCTCCTCTTTGATATGTTTTCCTCCCTTATGAGGCTTTCTGCCATGTGTGTCTCTCTCCTTGAAACTGTCACTATGGGTTTCTTCCTCCATTTCATACTCATTGTCCCTCTCCATTGTTGTACAACTGTTCCTCTTTGTGGTGAATGAAGAGTGGTGGATTGGTGAATGGAAGTAAGATGAGTATGAAGAGATTTGAATATGAAAACAGGTGAGGGTGAACAAGAATGGGAAAGGGATGTAGGGAATGAGTAGGGTTAGTGAATAGTGTAGGGTTTGGGAGTAGGGTTTGTGAATTAGGGAAAATTTTAGGGAATTATGTCTAGGGAATTATGTATGGGAGGATGGGGTTTAGGGAAACAATAAAAGATGATATAGGACAATAGTAATGAGTGTGTTTTTACAATATATGAGATAATTTAGTGACAATTAGGGTTTGATGTTTTTGAGAGACAACACAACCCAAAACTGATGCAACAATTCTTTTCAGCAAGAATAGGAATGGTACAACACATATTTCATTAAATTTGCAAATATTTTATTACAAGGATAATGATTAGAATTGAGATTTTTCGTTATTTTGAAATCCTAGATCCACCATTTATTTCCAAATTTAATGAAATATGTGTTGTACTTACTTGCAATGAAGGAATTTGGGAGTTTTGAGGAAACTTGATGCAATTTGCAGCGATTTGTAGCTCAACTGCCAGGTGCGTAGCGCCAGTTAAAAATAACACCACAAGAGTAACCCAGGTGCCTAGCGTTGCTCTTGTGCATAGTGCTGGGCTTTGGTGTGTAGCGCCAGGCAAATTTCTCCAAAAACATAGCAATTTCCCTCCCTTTGCTCAATAACACCTCAAATCACGTTTTTGCTCATGAACCTCAACTTCTAACAATGAAATAACTTGAGAGTGAAATGACCTTTATATGGCTTGGCAACTTTTGATTTTTCATTCTTCAAAACCCACTTTATAATGTCTATTGGCTTTTTCAAATACTTTGTTTTTTGGATGCTTGATTTTTTCTTTGAAATAGGTGAATTGATGCTTGTTTTCTTTGACTTTTTGCAGTGGCATGTATGTGGAAATATCAGCAGGTGACTAGGAGCAGCATGAGACCATTAATTACATATGAGAAATAATAAAATTACATAAAATTTACAAATAAATACCAATGCTCTGTTTTCACCTCAAACTAGTTTGAGGTGAAAAACTTATTAAGTTTAAAAATTATGATATTAAAACTTTCCTGATAATTATTGTCATCCTCAAGTGTCTGTTGACCATTATTAGTCAATGGTTACTGAAAATTTGACATGGTGAAACCCTAATACCTAATGAGACTATAACCCTAAGACCTATGTAATGAAATAAACTGAAAATGAACCTGGACCTGAACCATTGATTGAATCACACATGAAAAGAGATCAATAGATATGTGTCATGAGGGAAAAACTGAGATGTGCCTACCATCAGTTGATCCATGACCTAATGCAATGCAACTTATTGAGAATGGGACTTCTAATATGAATGCAAAAGAGTGAATTTTGATCACTGATGGTGGTGTGAAAACACTGACACTAACATTGGCTCCAATGGGGATGGTAGCTCCTTGGAGGTGCTAAGAACCATAGATATCTGGGATAAGTAGACTAGTGCCTCATCCATTGGGCAATACAGTCCATATACTTCAAAGACTGAAATTGACACTATGAAATGAACTCAAGACTCAAACTGACTCAAGACTCAAACACTGATTCAAAACTTAAAGACTGATACAAATCACTCAACTTTATAGCCTTCACCTCGGGCCCCAAGTTGAAATGAATTGTAACTTTTGAACACTTCCAATGAAAGGAAAACAATATATATAATGATCACTTCATGATTTCAGAAATCACCTTAGAAGAAGTAGCGCTTCAAGAGCCTACCATTGACTGGTCCTCCTGAACAATCTTGTCCATCCATCTCTTTGAGCAGGAATGCATTTTGTCTTCTATATGTAACAATCTTATAGGGTCCCTTCGATAAGTTTTCAAACTCACTATGCTTGCCTTTATCTTCATTCCTAACATCCCACCGTAACACTACATCCTCAAGCTGGAATTTATCTACTTTTGTTTTCCGATCATAGATATTTTTGATCTTATCCTGCAATCTGAAAGTGTTTTGGAAAACTTCCTCTCTTGTCTACTGTAAATGGATCATCTGATTGATTCTTCACTGAAAATCATCTTCCTCACTGCTAGCTTCCTGTAAAAGTTTCACAACTGGAACTGCAAGAGATGTCGGAAAGACTGTGTCAATTCCATAAAAATTTTCAAATGGGGACATACCTATAGATTTCTTTTGGCTCACCTTGTCCACCCACAAAGCATTAACTAACTTTTTATGCCAGCCTTTCTTATTTGTTTCCAGCAACTTCTTGATGATGTTCACCAACGACTTATTGGATGATTCGGCCAAGCCATTACCTTGTGGATAATATGCTATAGAGTGACCCAAGGTAATCTTATACTTACTGCAAAAGTCGATCAACTTCTTGGATTTGAATGCAGCTGCGTTATCTGTGATGATTTTACTAGGACAACCAAAACGAGATAAAATATTTGATTCCAAAAATTGAATGATTACCTTGTTTATTGCCTGTCTAGTTGGGATGGCCTCGATCCACTTCGTAAAATAGTCGTTTGCTATTAGGATCTGTTTGTGCTAAGCTGATGATGTTGGATGGATCTCCCCGATAAAATCGAGCCCCCATTGTTGAAATGGTTCATTGACTTCAACCGATTTTAGGCAACAACTTTCTTTTTCCTTGAAAGACATGACATTCATGATAGCTCATGATTGTTTTGTAGACATCTGAAAATAAGGTTGGCCAGTCTCGCAATATTTTGTTTGCTGTTGTCTTCCAGAACAATTGACCACCATAATCACCCTTGTGAAAGTCACTCATCACCTGCTGGGCTTCCTCTTCAATTAAACAGTTCAACAAAACACCTCTTGGATCCTTCCAATATGGGCATTATTCAAAATGCAGAATTTAGTAGCTTTAAGTTTGAGAGTTCTACCATTTTTTTTTTGTCATTTCCGGAGGTGGTGAGAGGTGCTGAAGTACATACACAATATTTGAATACCACGGTGATTGAAGGAACATTTCAGACACTTGAATCAGGGAGCTTTCTTCTTCCTCTTCGGACATGGCTGCAATAAGATTTATATCTAAAGCATGTAAATTTGATTCTGCAATCAACCTCTCTAGGCCTTGTCCTTTGATCAATTTTGTAGGCTTGATCTTCAGATCATATTCTAACATTGTTGCAATCCATTTTCCCCGCCTTCCTTCCGGATTGGTTTGTACCAGCACATCCTTAACTGCTACATTAGGAACGTATGCTATGATGTGGGAGTGCATAATATACACTCAGAAGTCCTTCAAAGCTTTGACAAGAGCAAGAGCCTGTTTCTCAATTATATTGTACTGCAAAGCAGCATCTCTAATGGTCCTACTGAAAAATGCAATGGGCTTTTCTAGCTGATCTCTTTTTTGCATTAAAACTGCTGCCATGGTATGCTCAGATGCAAATGAGAATAAAATGAAATCTTGTGTATAATCGGGACTAATCAAAACTGGGGCTGTAGATAAAGCATACTTTACCAAATTAAATGATTTCATAGCATCCTCCGTCCATTTTACCACGCTGTCCTTCTTTAACATATTAGTAATTTCTCTCAAATGCTCAGCTAGATTGGGTACAAATCTTCATAGGAAATTCATCTTACCGTTAAAAGCTTGTATCTCTTTCTTGTTCCTGGGAAAATCTATCTGCTGAATTGCTTCTACCCTTGAAGGATCAATGCGAATTCCTTCCTTTGAGATAATATGGCCAAGAAGCTTCCCTCATCCATGGCAAAGAGACTTTTCTTCGGATTGAGTGATATCCCAAATTTCCTACATCGCTGAAACACAATCCTCAAATGGTGAAGATGCTCATCATCTGAATTTGAAAACACTGTCAAATCATCTAAATACACAACCAAAAATACATCCTTTTCATTTGCAAAAGTGATGTCCATTGCACGCTGAAATGTGGCTCCAGCATTTTTCAAACCAAATGGCATTTAGCATAATGAAATGTTCCCCAAGGGGTGGTGAATGCAGCCTTATCTTGGTCATCTTCATGCACTAAACTTTGATTATACTCGGAATATCCATCGAGCAGTGACATGCGCGATGCTCCAACCACTCTCTAGAGGATATGATCCATCCTCGACAGGGCGTAATTGTCCTTCAATGACACTTTATTCAGATTCCGAAAATCGATACACAATCTGATCTCTCTGGTCTTCTTTCTCACAAGAACAAGATTAGAAATCCAATCAGAAATTTTGATTGGGATAATGATACCAGCCTTGTATAATATCTTTACCTCTTTTTCAATGGACTGCAACAACTTGGGATTGATTCTTCTTAGCTTCTGTCGGAATGGCTTCTGATTTGGCTTGATGGGAATAGTGTGCTGAATTATGTCTTTGTTATACACCTTTAGATCTGAATAATCCCAAGAAAACACCTCAGCAAATTCAAATAACAATTTAACATAGTTTTACTTTACCTCATGAGACAATGTCTTCGATAATTTCACAAACTTGGGCTTCTCGACTGTTCCTAGATTCACATCCTTAACACCTTTGTTTGTAGGCACCAAGTTCGGCTTCCTAGCCACATCATCTTGATCAAAAAGTTGTTCTAAAGGTATAAGACCTTTAGGATTGATATTGTCCTTCAGATGCAATATTTCCATCTAATTCACCTCAATTTCTGGTTCTTCGTCATCATGATCACAATCTATGGAAGCATCTTTGTAATTCCCTTCATTTTGCAAGAAATTATTGATCTCCTTATCATACCAAAACACCTTCCAATACCTTAATTTGTCCGGAACAGCAGGGCGATGCTTGACATGGATTTCAAATTTGTTGTTGGAATTCATCGAAATCTTCAAATTACTTGCAGCAGTAGCAAGTGAATCTGCAATAACATTTTGAGCACGATGTATGACTATCAAGGTATAATCTGGAAACATCATTAAGATATCTAAAACTGCATTATGGTAGGCCCTCATTCGATGATGTTTGGCTTGATATTCACCCTTAACTTGCTTGATTATCAGCTCGGAATCTCCATAGACTGATATTCTTTTTGCATTCAGTTTTTTGAGAATTTTCAAACCTGCAATCAACGCTTCATATTCGGCTTCATTATTAGAATAGTCAAAATCCAATTTATATGAACAAATTTTGACATTACTAGGGACTTTATTTGGCTAGAAAACAGGGCTGTGAATCCAAATCCTTATGTCGGCACCATCCTTACCCACGACTCTGTCAAAATCCATGCTCCATAGACCCGCTTCTTCTTCAAGATGCTGAAATTTTGTTTCATCCTCTTTCTTGTTTGGACTAATCTCTTTAATTTGTTGTTGTTCATTATCTTTCTGCTGTTGTCAGAATGTCGATTGCTCAGAGGTACTTTGCAAGTTTTTGTCTTTCTTGATCAAGGACAACTCTAAAATTTTCTGAAATCTCTGGCACATATTCTACTTCAACTAACTAACTATCAATATCATTCAAACCACTATCTGAATATAATACAAATGATGCTAAATCTGTATGTACAACATTGATTGGGTGATTAAGCGGTTTCTCGTTGCTTGTAATCATGTACTTCATTTTCTTTTCCCTATATAATTTTCTCAATTGGCCAAACACGGGAATGGTAGCATAGGAGAAATCTAGTTGTAAAGTCCCTTTAAGCTTTGCACCCCACGATCTAGAAAAAAGAATACCAAACCATGGCGGAATGTCTGGAACAACCACATCCATGAGAACATTCTTTGCTGGAATTTGCTCTAAAGACACCACCAAGTCTTTGATAAGACCAATCAACAGACTCTACCCGAATCAAAAGAATACAGGTCATGATATTTTCGAGTAATGTCAAGGCCCAGTTTCTCCATAATGGATTTTGGCATCAGATTATGGGAAGCTTCGAAATCAAACATGGCATTGTGTAGGACATACTCGTGCAATCTAAGGTTTATATATAACGGAGCAACTTCACTATCCTCAGATTGACCTTCTAAAGTAGGGCCAAAGATGAGCTCAGGGTGATCATCGTCTACATTGACCATATCAGATAAAGGATCTATGTTCAAAATTTTGGACACTTGGTGTTTATAACTGCTGTTCTTCATCAATACAGTCAAAGGAATTGAAACTTTTAATTTAGAAATCTCATTTTCTAAACTAAAAGCTGAAATTTTATTTACCTCTTTGACCGGAGGGTCCTTCTTTTTGGCCTTTTCCTTTGCTGCACTTTGTTGATTGGTCTTCTCATTTGAAAATGATCCTTTCCTAGAATTTGGGTCAGCGGGCTTCTTCCCTTTCTTATGAATGTTCGAGGAGTCATTCTTAGGTTGTGCTTCCTTTCTCTTTTGAACCGGGCTGACTGGTACATATATGCTTCTCAATGAGTATTGTTTCTACTACGTTGTCAATGCATTCATATATCCTCGTTGATAATCATCTGACTCATCCTCCAAAATTGCTTCATTTGCCAATATGTAATCTTCATCTTTCTGAACATCGGGGATCTCTGAATACTCTTCATCTTCCGTGAGATAGATTAGCAAACCATCAGCAGTAAAGAAATGATTCGCCTCAACCACCGGATCATCATCATCTTCACTCTCCATTCCATGTACATAGTTTTGCTACAAAGGATTTTTGACTTGCTGTTGCGATGACTGATCTTGTGCCTTTTGCTCCCTTTGTTTAATCTTGAACTGAGGTTGCTGCTGTCCTCTAAAGTTTGGATTTCTGATCGTGGTTTCAGGCTTGTCAGCAATTGTTAACTGATTGAACATCTTCTCAATTTTCCGGAGTATATGATCTACCTTAACATCTAAGGAAGATGCTTCTTCCTTTATAGTCACCTTCTTTTCAGTTTTCATCCTTGCTCTTTTGGCCAGCAGATTTGCCTCTACACTCACTGTGTTCTTTTGCATATCCTCAAGTGTGGTAGGATCTCTTTCTCTCAACTGATACGCCATATCAGCATGGAAGCCATCGAGAAATTTGATCAATGCTAAACCCATCAGTGGCTTAATGTCACCTGGAATAGCATTATAAATTGTATTGAACCTTACGCAATAATCTTGGACAATTTCACCTACATTCTATTTAATATTTTCATACTCAGATAGAATTTGGAGAGGATTTTTCTTTACCTCCCATCAGTCCAGGAATTGTCTATGAAGAACTGGCAAAGTATTGATAGATCCCGCTGGTAATGCTCTGAACCACTTTCGAACCTTGCCTCCAAAACTCTGCACAAATAATCTCATGGACACATTCTCTGCATCTACCTCATGAAGATCAAAGAAGTCATTCATCCTATCAACATGTTGCTACGTTGTGATACTTTGAGTGGCATCGAACAGAGGTATCTTACTTTGGTAATTGGCTAGCGTGTCATCCAAATTCTAAGGTAGAATGAGAGATGCATATCTGGCAGCCATGAATCGAGGCGAATTTGAAATTGCTCTTGGAGAAAGAGGAGGATTTATGACAACAAGAGTTGTTGATGTAGCAAAAGTAATGGGAATTTGAGGGGTAATGATAGGCCGATGAGGGAGGGAAGGTATAAATGGAGATGTCGAATGATTGACTGGAATATGGGGAATTGATGATAAGGCAAAAGATGTTGAAGCTGAATCAGAGAGTTCAGGAATTCGATCAGTAGTGAGGGATGACTGAGGAGAGTTTTGAAGATTTTGGTTACTTATCAAGTTGGTTCGTTGGATTTCATGTTCTCTGGTGAATTTTGGGTCTGTGAATATGTCCAACAATTCACTATCAGATGTGGTTCTAAACAGGGAGAGACCAAAGTATTCGTCAAAAGGAAGATCTTCAAGGAATAACCACTCCACAGGGCATGAATGAGATCTGAACACCGGTCTAGGACTTGATAAACTTTCTTGTCTGAGTATCCAAGGGATAAGATTAGGATTTTCAAATATGGGAGGAGGATTGGGATCAGGATTGGACCTGGTGTATCTTCTTGAAGCCAGTGTGTTCAAAGTTCTCAAGAGTTTGATATTGCTTTACAACTTTCCACTTTTCAGCCTACTGAATTCTAAACTTATCATCCAAAAGTTCAGAACTTCTCAATTGTATTGGGGTGATTTGTCTTTCTTCCCCAGTATGGTTGCCACTATGTTAGAGCCTAGATTGACCTCAGGCTGAAGGGAGGCAATCCTAGGATAACCACAAACCAAGCTTAACCTGGTAGCTAGCCCTACTAGGTCGGGAGAGGGCTCTCTCCTTGTCAATCTCCATTGAGATGACTGGATCAAATATAGATTTTAGGCTAGGTATAGTAGCTCTAGGCTTTTTGATTGATTCTGATGATTTTGTTGATGGATCAAATGGAGCAAGCAGCTTTGGGTCCAGGATACGAAGTCAGGAATGTAGGGTGTTCTGTGGGGCGAGGTAGGTAGGTGTTTAAGCACTTGTAATTTAGTGAGATGGCAGGTCTAAGACTGATGAGGAGCTAAGAAGGGCATGCAGAGATTATGTATCCTTTTCAAACTGTAGAAAACATTAAAAACTAAAAGGATTCCCAAGGAAGAGCACTGTAACCAATGTATTCTACTTATCTATCTTGATTTCATTTAGTTTAGAAGAACGAATTAGGTTTTGGCACACATAACACATGAGAAAAACTAATGGAAAAAGAAGAAACTATGCAAAAACACATTACCACAAGAATCCCACAAAATAGCTGCAAATCCTGGTTTATTTCCTTGCCAAACTGCTATAGAGATGTATAATGTAGCTCAAAGCATCCAAGAGAGTCCAACCTTTACAAATGAGGAAGAAAATACATAATATAGGCATCAAACAACTCATCCTGACCTTCAAGGGTCGAATCCATGAGAAGAGGGGTAGTTTCAACCATTTCCCAACTAAGAACAAGAATATAGGCAGTGGAACAACTTGCCTCTAAAACCATGGAAACTGATTCATTGACCCCCAAACCACCTCAAAATGATGAATCTACCCTCTAAGGTCATTTTACATTTACATTTGCATAGCATAGAATCATTTACAATCATAAATTCATCCAAAATGAGAGCAAAAGTCAACTTGTAGAAAAACTAAGCGAAATTTGGGTTTTTGAGCACACTGGTTCTATGCGTAGCGCCACTGGCCAAGTGCGTAGCGCCACTTCTTAGCTGATTTTGGAGTCCTTCCCCTTAGCCAAATTGAGCCCAAGATAGTTCACTGGAAAGGACTTTCTATCTAGTTTCTGGAACATATTGAATTTTTGTATTCGGGGGTCATTTGCACCCTCATATGTGGAATCTCCCAAGGTTTCTTCCTGTGTGTCCAAATAGAGGCAGAGAGGTCATTTTGTGACGGTTTTTTGACCTTTAGGTGACCACGTTTTGCTCCAAAATTGCTGAAACTTTCAAGGATTGATTCTCTCTTCATGCTGAATCCAAATATGCAAACCTTTTCTCCAAAAAGTCTCCCAGTCAAAAGCATAGCGCCGGTGGCGCTACGCACCTAGGGCAGATTTTTGTGTTGCAAATTCCAAAAAATTGAAAATGACCAAAATTTGTCAAAACTTGCCTAGATTTGGCACAAGGCTCCATCATTAGTTGCTTTGATGGGCTAGTGAGGCTTCAGCTAGGATTTTTAGCTTGTCTTTCTCCTTTTTTCTCCTCAAGGCCTTCCTCAACCTTGCCTTAAGCTTCCTCATCCTTATATTGCATATTTTGTTCTGGGTCATATAGTGATAGGCCATGTGGAAAAGCATCTTCTTGTCTTTATTAGACTTCTCAAGTAGCTTTTCAAGGTGTATGTTGACTCTTTCAAGCCAAGTTTCCTGGTCATTCTCAATCTCTTGCTCAATGGATGTCAACGTGACCTTTGCCTTCTTAGCCTTTTGCCGGTTCTCCTTGATCATTTGCAACTCCATGAGGACTTTCTTGTTGGTCAATTGTTTGTTTTCTTGCTCTAGATATTTGATGACCCATTTAGCCCTCTCTAAATTGTCTAACAAGGCTTGTATCTCAACCCCTTGTTCCTTAATGATCATGTCTTTGACAGTCCTTGGATCTTGAGCATCCAAGTCAATGACATCCACTCCTTGTGTCTCCTCATGATCAACAAGGTCAAAATCTCTCTCTTGCCCATCACTAGGATACTTCTCATGAATTTTTCCCTTGCCTTTACCTTTTCCCTTGTGTTGCTTCCCAACCTGTACCTGTTTAGCTGAAGAAGAAGGAAAATCCCCTTCCATTCCTTGTGGAGATAGCATTTGCCTGTGGCATGAAGATGAAGGCGAGACCCCTTCCACACCTTGTAGAGATAATACTCGCCTGGCAGTAGCAAAAATTTTCCTAGTACCCCTCTCATATGTTACAAATACTGGCACTGCAACAGTTTCAGTCTTTTGGACCCTTTCTGTTGGTCACATTAATTGCTTATTAATTCAAACAACAAAGTGCTACATAAATTGTCAACCTAGGGAAGTCTGGTTATTTCAAAGGCAACGAGTTACAAATACTGGCACTTCAACAGTTTCAGTCTTTTGGACCCTTTCTGTTGGTCACTTTAATTGCTTATTAATTCAAACAACAAAGTGCTACATAAATTTTCAACCTAGGGAAGTCAGGTTATTTCAAAGGCAATGACATACTATATGTACTCAATCTTAAAAGTAATAAAAGTTGTAGTAAAAACTAGTCACACCTTGCTTAAGCAAACTGAAGCTCCACTTTGAGTTACAACAAATACAATCTATTGCAGACAACTACCAATGAATGCTTAAATTCATTAAAGGAGTAATCTAATGAAAAGGAATCAATCTGTAAAGGAATGCGTTGGCTATGCTATAACAAAGAACAGGACCCTATTCCCAGAGTGGGAATCTTCAGCACCTGTTTCTGATTATCAATCTGCCAACTCACTTTGTAAACTCAATTGCCAATGCAACACTCATGAATTAACTATGAATGAAATAAATAATGCAGCAATCAATTGGAAAGAAAATAGAGTTTCAACAATAATGCAAGAACAATATTCAGTAAATAGTATTGTTAACAAAGCATGAATGAAAGACACACTTAACACACTGTAGAAATGTAATGGGTGAATCTTGTGATGAAGGTGGGCCCTGTCCTTATCACAAGATTCCCCAGGAGACAAGAACTAGAAAGAAATGTTCAGAACAAGATTTTATTCATCCATCAATATGTCATATTACAAAAAAAAGATTCCAGTTCTGTTCCTTCAACTAAGCCTTTTCCCGTAGTCTATTCCCCTCTTCTGATGTAGATGTCACCTCTTTTTAAAGAGTAGACATCTATTACAATAGATTACACTGTAAGTCTTATTTTAACCCTTTATACAAAAATAGGGAAGTCAGTTTTCCCTTTAACAAAATGTTCTTACAGAAACACTGTCTTTAGATCATGATCGTTACATCCAGTGTAGCAGCTCCTTCGATGATCTTCTTCTGTTACTGTCAAATCTAGACTGCAAATCACAACTATTTAGCCACGAGATTTGCACGTCATTCCTACTGTTTTAGCAACTGTTGAAGTAATATTGCAATCTCCAGGCAGTTTCAGCAACGTGAACTGCACATTGTTCTTTAACCGTTCAGTAACTATCAATTCAATGGTTAATAATGAAGATAGCGTAATTATATGTAAAATAATTAAATGTATAGTGATGAGAAGAAATATTGTGTACCTTTGGGATACTTGGGTTAAAACAATGACAAGGAATTTAAATATAAGCTGAAAAAGGATGACATCATAACAAAATGTATGGTCAAAAAGAGACAATATGAGGTCATAACATCCCCTCCAACTGAAAGGGTTGCATGTCCTCATGCAACTTTTACTCTGAGTCTGAGTCCGAGTATTGGGCTGTATAGTGCAAATTACTTAGATAGTAGGTATAGAAGGTGATATCAACCAAACCTCTGAAACCTTGGACATTCTGTAATCTTTGCCATGCTGCAAGCTCCTCCTTTTTGGACAACCTGAAATAAGCCTTATATTGCTGTACTGGCAGCCATAGAAGAGGGAAGTGAAAATGGTATCCTAACCATTTCTCGGAACACTTTTGAATGCATTTGACATAGTTAGGTAGCCGTGAAATTGATGTTTGAAGGTTAATAGGGTTAAAGGGATGATATTCCTTTCTCTCCTTAGGACAGTGTTCCCAAAATAGATTGTTTGCCTGTAAGGCAAGAGCTCCCTTGGCTTTAACATAATGTTGGCAATCCTTTAAGACTACA
The DNA here is from genome assembly GCA_031772625.1 of Pinus tabuliformis. NCBI lineage: Eukaryota > Viridiplantae > Streptophyta > Pinopsida > Pinales > Pinaceae > Pinus > Pinus tabuliformis. The sequence goes on from CM062819.1 coordinate 1,686,116,625, forward strand.
GCCTGTAACTCTCTGATATGCTCAATCATTCCTGGTTCTCTTAAAAACTGATGATGTTCAACGATGAAAACAACAACATTTTGTGGCTCGGATCGAATCCACAGAAGGCGATTCTCTTCATTCTGTTTTGCTGAGAGGAAGGCATTTTTCCACGTGAGCTGATTGGCTAGGAAAGAAACAAAGGCTCTAATCTGGATGTCTCCAACCAGAGGGATAAGATTAAGCTTTCTGTCCTCAGGCATGGCTTCATTATGGAGGTATAGTTCACAGAGTAAGTTTTTTTCACTGACTGATGCCTCTGTGGATGTTTTGATAAACTCTTAAGATGTAGATACCTCATGACGTTGTCCATCTCTGATTGCCTTTACTTGGAAGAACACTAGGCGCTCTGCAAGAAACAAAAAATAATTAAAGGATGGTTTCCTAGTGGCCAGTAGTCTTTGGACCAAATTAAACATGAGGAGCAATCTAGTTTTGAACTGCTTATTTTCCCTGTTCTGTGCACGAGACTGTTCCAAAATTTCCCAATTTGCATATATATGATTTTCCCACGATAATTTGTGCTCCTACAAGATATTTTCTTGTGACACAACATATTCCTTCTTCCATTTATCCATTTGTGCTTGAATGCTGCTGGTCTGAGTGAAAACAGTCTTTGAACGTCGAGGTTCAGTCTGAGTAAACGCAGTCTTTGTAGGCCTTGGTGCAGGACTTTCAGTTTTAACAACCGGAGTAGGCCGAGATATTTGTGGTTTAACCTCTTTTTCAAAAATCTTTGAAGGCCCTGCTGGTTCTTATGTAACAGCAGGGCATTCCTTTTTAATTGTAATAGAAGTAGGTGCAGGAGCGGCTCCAGGCAATGGAACTTCAACTATCTTATAACCAGCTTGATGATAAATATTACCACATTGGCTACACATGTATTCTTTATATTGATCTTTGTCTACACTTTTCTCAGCTGCGGATGCTGCATGAGCTAAAGTATACAAATTAAGCTCTCTCTCATAGGCTTCCCTTGCCCTTATTACTTCCTGCTTATAAACCTCGAGCTCTGATTTAAGAAACTCGTTTTCCTGTAGAAGGGAAGCCAAGGTGACTGGGCTTTGTGTAGCAGTCATAGTCTCAGTAGTTGATTCCAGTGGATGGAAGGGTTGTTGTTCAGTAGCAGCTTCATTATTTGCGGCTTCAGTAGGTAGTTTTTGTATGACATCTGCTGAATCATCAGCTGGCTCTGTAACAGTTGTATTATCCTGAGCATCCAAATTTTGCATATCAGCAGATGGTTCTCGTGTGACATCTGCTGACTGCTTAGGTGATTCCTGATTATCTATATTTTTCTCATCAGCAGGTGGTTCTTGTGTACCACTTGCTGAATCAGTAGCCGGTTCTTTTGGGGCAGCTATGTCCTGGTCACCTGATTTATGGACATCAGCAAGTGGTTCTTGTGTGGCAACTGCTGAGTCAGTAGCTGGTTCTTGTGGGGCAGCTACATCTTGGTCAACTGATTTATGGACATCAGCAGGTGGTTCTTGTGTGGCAACTACTGAGTCAGTAGCTGGTTCTTGTGGGGCAGCTACATCCTAGTCAAGTGATTTATGGACATCAGCAGGTGGTTCTTGTGGGGCAGCTACATCCTGGTTAACTGATTTATGGACATCAGCAGGTGGTTCTTGTGTGGCAACTGATGAGTCAGTAGTTGGTTCTTGTGGGGAAGCTACATGCCATTCATCATCTTGGGTATCCACATTTGATGGATCAGCAGCTGGTTTTTGAGTGACTGCTACTGGGTTGGTAGTTGGTTCTTGTGTGACAGCAACGTTTTCTGAAAGGAATGATGTCACAAAATCATGGGAATTTTGCATTTCAGTACCCGTGGTGAGGTAGGTAAAGATTTAAGGCCTTGGGACTATGGTGGGCTATGGGGTTTTAGGATAATCGGTGGGGAATTTGGGGTGGTTGTTTCTATTGCTGCTACAAAAGACGTCCTTGTTCGTCTTTGAGGTAAAAAGGCAGGAAGAACAGTGGTTTTTATTTTATGAGTAGCTTTCTGTGGGGTAGGAGGGTCATCAGGGGTGATATCTTCTTTGATTGAGGCCCTAGTTCGTCTTTTTGGTAGGGGCACAACCTTTTCTTGCCTTTTTCTTTTTAACTTAGCAATGGGAATGTTGTCATCAAAATCATCACTAGGGATATGGACAGTGGGAATGGATGATTCAGCTAAATTATGGGGTGGGGTCCATGCAGTCGAGGAGTCAACTGGATTAACTGCTGCAGGTGGTGGGGAATCAACGACGCTCCCTGGTTGTTGTGCAGAAGGATTTTCAATTTGCTAAGGGATTCCAGGGGTCTGCTAAGGATTTTGAGCATCCAATTGGGGAGTTTGGGCTGCTGTTTGAGGAATTTCAACAGTTTCTTGAGGGTTTTCGGTTGTCGCTTGAGGAATTGCAGCAACTTCTTGAGGATTTCGGCTGCCGCTTGAGGAATTTCAATAGCTCCTTGGGGTTCTGGGAGTGGGTTGTTAAGGGGAGGGGGATTCTGCTGGGCAAAACCTCTCTGAATTAAAAGCTGGACGAGACGATGATGGGTAAGGGAAAGGTGTGGGTACTTTGCATTCAAACAATAATGTGACATATTCTTTAGACACCCAAGTAGATAATACGGCATATTTATCAGTCGACCATGTCTCAAATGATTCAACAGGACAAAACCATGCTGATAAACTACCTGGTAATGTCCTTCGCAGGTGAGATAGTTCTTGACAAATTCGGCAACTTTCGGCCATGGAAGTGGTAATGAATGAAGTGCCACACCCCTACCTTTAGGCTTGACCCGCTCTCCTGGTAGAAGGAAGTCCTGCTGTGCATTCAAAATGATGTGTTTTCGACTGAACCATCGAATGCCAGCAGCTGGTAGGCCTGAAACCTCTGCTATATCATCTTCTGAAACTGGAATTCGGATTCCCTGAACAGTAGAGTAGCCTTCCCGTAAATTACGTGCAAACTCAAGGACTTGTTGAGGATCGAATCCCTGGAGCCTCCGAAAATAATCTACCCAGCCTGCCTGCTGAAAAATCTGATACACTTCTGGGTGCAATTCCAATAGAGCTGTTGAGCCGGGTTCATTTCGAATAGTGTTACCTCCCATAGTTACTTGCTTCAGTAAAATGCACAGTACAGAGCCGAGTTACCGCACCCGAAACAGAGTAAGTTTTGCAAATGAGGTTGTGACATAATAAGACAAAGATGGGGTGACAAGACATGATCGTGGTAAAAAAACGACGGTGATTGGCGTATCGTGAAATGATTGCAAAATTTTGGTATTCCCCCCCCCAACTATGACTAAAATGATAAGTTTGAATGTACGGGGATTGCGGTAGTCATGTCACAATCTTCTCATTAACTATAGCTTAATAACATTTACACATAACAAACGCGTACCTCATGTTTTACCTTTGATCAATGTTCTAAAAATATAAATAGATCACCAATGGTTATGAAAAAGGGTTTTGTAATATGAGGGTATTTATATGAAAGGCTTTTATAAACATAGGAGGAGGTAGTGAAAGAACAAAGTTATAAGGATCAATAGATAGTTCTCACAATGGAAAGTAATATGTATTCATTATTGTGAGAATAATTGATGTTTCAATTACAAGAAAAATGGAAAAAGTTGGTGTTTCGGCAAAGGGGAAAATGTTGTTTCAGCAATGGGGAAAATAGGAAAAGTTGGTGTTTCAGCAACGGGAAAATGGTGAAAATTTGGTGTTTCAGCAACGGGAAAAGAGAGATGTTTCTGTAAAGAAAAATAGGAAAATGTTGCTGAGAGGTAATGTGGGGAATGAGCTATGAATTGAGATGAGATGAGAATGTTTCCCAAAATGAAACTCGATCCTGTTTGCAATACAATTGTTCTTTTCAACCAACCTCCCAATTCGAGACCTGCAAAATAATAAATTGTAACATGGAAACCCTTGACAGGGATTATTAGTTAAATAATCTAATCTAATAATAAGAAAAGAAATGCAAAGATTAAATGCAATGAGGGGCAACAGGCTCCCCCAAAAAGATATAATGTGAATCTGCCATGCAAGTGGCCTTAAAATCCTCCTTAGTAATAGGTTGCTGGTAGAGACGAAGCCGATACCCATTCACTAAGAATGGTGTTCTAGAATCATCAATTGTTAGGAGCCTTACTATTCCATTGGAAAAAACAGTATCTATCTCGTAAGGTCCCGACCACCTTGTTCATAATTTCCCCTGAAAATTTTCAAACCAGGAATCATACAATAGAGCCCAATTACCTTTTTGGAACTGCTTATGCTTAATGCTTTTATCATGCCACCTGGTTCTTTGTTGTTGAATCATAGTTGTTTGATTGATGGCATCCAACCTCTTTTCATCCAGTTCCTGAAGCTGCTGCAACCTAGCTGTCTATGCATCAGTCAAATCAAGGAACAGCTAAAGTAGTTCTTAATGTTTTGATTTCAAATTCTACAGCAAAAACAACACTTTTTCCATAAGCCAATTCATAGGGTGAAAAACCTGTAGTGTTCCTCGAGGTAGTTCTGTAAGCCCATAATGCTTCAGGAAACCTTTGAGACCAATCCTTCCTATTCTCCTTCACTGTTTTTGTTAAAATGGCTTCTATGACTTTATTTGTACTTTCCACCTGACCATTAGCTTGGGGGTAGTAAGGTGTAGTCATTTTATGATTAATATGATATTTTTGAAGCGTAACTTTAAAACCATGAGAATTGAAAGGAGGTCCTCCATTTGTGACTAGTTATCTAGGCACTCCAAACCTAACAAAGATTTCTTCAAATAAAAAGGTTAAAACATATTCTTCATTAGCTTTAATAAGTGCCTTAGCTTCCACCCATTTAGTCATAACCTGTACAAACCAATATGTAAACTCTTTGGTTGGACAGAGAATTGATGGGTCCTACAAAGTCTAGAGCCCATCTTTCAAAGGGTTGAAGGATTACCTGGGGGTTCAGTGGAATTTCATCTCTATGATTAGGTTGACCCATTCTTTGACAACTATCATAGGCCTTGACATATTTCTTTGCATCCTTGAAAAGCGAGGGCCAATAATAACCCATCCTGAGAATTTTATGTGATGTTCTCTTGTAAGCAAATTGTGCTCCACAAGGGTCATCATGACAAGCCTTCAATATATCATAAACCTCATCTTCTCTAATGAATCTTTGGATTTCCTGACCAAGTCTTGTATGGAAAAGACACCCACTTATCCAGCTATATGAAGCACTTTGTTGAATGATCTTTCTTTTCTCCCGATGTGATAGGTGTGATGGTAGCTTCCCTGCAACCAAATAACTGGCAATGTTTGCATACCAAGGTGAGTGAACAGATACTGCAAACAAGTATTCATCAGGAAAGGATCTACTGGAGTATTATCATTAGTTTTTATACAAGAAAGGAAATCAGCAACTGCATTTTCTTTACCTGGTCGATCTACAATTGTAATATCAAATTCTTGTAATAACAATAACCACTTGGTAACTCGAGCATTTGTGACAGATTTGTTCATTAAATATTTGATAGTCGAGTGGTCAATATGAACAAAAGTAGGATAACCAGTAATGTAATGTCGAAATTTATTAATGGCATAAATGACTGCTAAAAATTCTTTCTCAGTAACTGTGTAATTAAGCTCAGCAGGGGTCATATTCTTACTAATGAAATAGATAGCATAAGGAAGATTATTTTCTTCTTGTCCCAAGACAGCTCCAATTGCAGTATCCGAAGCATCAGAGGATATATGAAAGGGAAGTGCCCAATCAGGTCCCCTTAGAATAGGAGCTGTAGACAACTGATGCTTAAGTTCATAAAATTCTTTCTGACAGGCATCAGTCCACTTAAATTCAGCATTTTTCATAAGTAACACAAACAAAGGAGAAGCTATTTTAGAAAAAAATTTGATAAATCTTCGGTAATATCCAGCATGTCCTAAAAAACGTCTTACATCAGTTTGCGTTTTAGGAATAGGAAGGGTCTGAATTACCTATACTTTGGATGGATCTACTTGAATCCCAAGGAATGAAATGAAGTGTCCCAGTACAATTCCTTCATTCATCATCATATGACATTTTTTAGTACTCAAGGAAAGATGAGCTTGTATGCATCGCTTAAGTACTTTCTCAAGGTTTTGTAATGCATCTTCAAAATCACAACATAAGGAGTAAAGTCATATATCTCCATAGAGTCATTAAGCATATCAGAAAAAATTCCTATCACTGCTCTTTGAAACGTTGCTGGAGCATTAGATAGTCCAAATGGAAGAACTCTATAAACAAAAGTTCCCCAAGGACTAGTAAAAATGGTCTTTTCTTGATCTTGGGGTGCAATTCTAATTTGGTTATATCCACTAAAACCATCTAAGAAAGAAAAGAATTTCTTTCCTGACAAACTGTCTAGCACCTGATCAATAAATGGTAAGGGAAAATGATCTTTTTGAGTGGCTTTGTTTAAGGCTCTATAATCTACACACACTCTCCATTTCCCATTTTTCTTAGGTACTATCACCAATGGAGAAACCCATTCATTGTCAGATATGGGGTATATAAACCCTGCATTAAGAAAATCTTGAAGTTCTTCCTTAAAAATTTCCCTCAAATTGGGATTCATTTGCCGCTAGGGTTGACAGACTAGTCGGGCTCCCTCCTTAATATAGATATGATGAGTACATAATTCAGGAGAGATCCCCTTCATGTCTGTGTAGTCCCATGCGAATGCTTGTTTTCACGGAGCAACTTCATTTGCTGTTGTGTTTTAGCATCTGATAAATTGGGGTTTATGTTCAATCTTTTGCCAGGTTCCATTTCTACTGTTATGCTTTTAGAGGAGATAGCAGTTGATGTTTGAGGTAAATTTTCAGGTTTAAGCTTTTCCTATGTTTCAGGTTCCAGAATTGTAGCTAACTGATTATATGTTTCAGAAGTGACCGAGGAAGGTTCAGAAATAAAATTACTAATTACTTCATCTTCCGTGGTGTCTTTAAGAGTTAAGGCTTGTCCAATGGTCAAAATGGGTTGAGTGTCATTATCCTCATAGTCTAACCATACAGAATCATCATTGTTAATCATAGGTGTAGCATGAGGGTAAAGAGTAAGCTGCTTAGTTTCACATCCATTAGAAATTGTCATTGAACCTGATCTACAGCTGATAAAGGCATCTGCTGTAGCCAGCCAGGGTCTTCGCAAAATCAGAGGGTGTCCCCCCAACTTTGCTTTAGTCTGTAATACAACAAAGTTAGCTGGGTAGCCCCATGATTCAACTGAGATGATCAGGTCTTCAATAACCCGTTCCGGTTTGATTGTGCAACGATTAGCTAATTCCAGGATAGTTGGTGTCTCTCTCTTATTACATTTTTCAACTGTAACAGCTGTGCAGTTTCAAGGGTCATAATATTTATAGTAGCACCTAAGTCAACCAAAACTCATGAAACAATAGCTTTTCCAACCTGTACTATGACCGTAGGATGGCCAGGATCACCTTTACAGGAGGAGTTTTTCCCGACATTAAAGAAGCTAGATCACCCATCACATGAATTGTAAGGGGATATTTAGCTTTACTACCAGGTTTCTTGATGCAAATGTCTCTGACAGTTCTGGCATAAATTGGTACATCTCTGAGTGCTTGCAAAAGTGTAATTTTAACATAAAGATTCTGCAATTCCCCTAGAAGATTAAAAGCAGGCGGCTCAGGTGTCTTAGTGAGAGCTAGACGTTTAGGGAATGGTGGCTCTACTGTTTCAGCAATTTTATTAGAAGGTGGCTTGACTGTTTCAACACCCTTATTAGGTAAATTATTCTTTTCTGTCTCTTCTTTTTCAGAGTCAGAAGAGGTAATATCATCAATAATTGGCTCGACTACTCTCCCGGATCGTAAATGAATATCATTACACTGCACAGGGCAAACGAGAGATATAGGCAGGTTTTGAATATTATTATTAGGGTTAGGGTTCGGTTGTACAGGCAGCTGAGATCTCATTGTCTGATTATTCGGTGGAGCACCCGACGGAAGAGAGAGTTGTTGTTGATACTGAGGAAATTGGTTTGGGAACGGAATTTGTTGAGCTCTCCAGTTTGGGTTCCATTTGTTAAAATAAGACTGATGTGAGGGCCAAGGAATCCACATTGCAGGGTCTACAAAGGGAGGGTCTGTTTGTTGCATGGCTGGGAAATTCATTTGATTAAAGGGTGGGTATTGCATTTGGTTGAAGGGTGGGGAGTTTTCTTGATTAAAAGAAAGATAATTATTCCAACGATTAAATGGTATACTAGAGTTCATACCTTGTCCTCATGGTTGTCATTGCCTCCTTTGTGTCAGCAAATAAACTGCTTCAACTTCCTCCTCAGTTGGTTGCAACGCTGCTTTTATCCCTGGTAAAGAAGGGCATTGTTGAGTTTCATGGTCCTTCTCACAAATGGTGCAAATTGGTACCTTGTCCAATGGACATTCCCTTAGCGGATGTTTTTCTCGGCATTTAGGACAGAAGATGGCCAAAGTGGCTTCTGCCTCTACTTGTTTCTTCTTAAACTGCAAGGTAGCAATCTGTGAAGCAAAAGAACTTAACATTTCAGTTTTGAAATCTTCAAGTAGACTACCTATTTCAACTCTTGTTGCCCCTCCACTGGCTGATTTTTGGACTCTTGAATAAGTATTATCTCTACTTTTTGATTTATTTGCAGCTCCTCTTGAACATCTCTTGCAGAGGTTAATGATTTCATCATATGATTCTTTAGATATGTCCCCTTTACCAATCATATTTAGCATGTCTAAACAATCATCCCTTACCCCTTTCAATAATATTGTCTTAAGGATATCTTTACTTACATTGGGGTGATCAGATCTCTGCAGATTGTATTGGAGTCTTTCCACAAAGTCCTCCATATTTTTGTCCTCCTTCTGAACCATCTTGAATAGTTCCTCTCTCTTCTCTCTTGACTGGTAATAGTCTTGGTATTTGGCCAAAACTTCTCCTTCATCTGATCCCATGTTGTGATCACATGACCTCCCAAGCTCATAAATCATCTTAGTGCATTTCCTTTTAATGTTGCTGGAAATAACTTCAATTTTTGAGCATTAGCAACATAATCATAACTTCTACACAATATATCATACTCGAAAAGAAACTCATCTGGATCTTCAGAGGATAAACCATGGAAGTTAGGTAAGGCTAAGAGTGGGATGTTCTTCATAGGAGTTGTTCCTCTGGGAACATCCTCAATAGGGAATTCCAAGGTGGAGAGAGAATTCTCGCCTCTTCCTTCTCCTCCTCTGCGTTCTCCTCCAAAGAGTCCTTCATTGTTTCCTTCCATTGGTTGTTCTCCTATTGCACTTGCCTGGTCTTCAGCGCTTTCTATTGGACTCTCAATGTCCTAAACTGGTTCCTCAACTTCAATATCTTCAATATCTTCTATTGGTTCTTCAATATCTTCTACTAGTTCCTCAGTATGTTCTATTGTCTCTGCAACCCTTTCAGGTCCCACTACTTCCTCTGTTTTGTGGTTTGTTTGGAGAGAGTACTGAGTTTGTGGCCTCTGAGAGCTTAACCTCTGAGAAGTTTCAGCTTTTGAAATGATCTCGTCAATAAAAGTTTTTCTTCCTCCTCTTCCTTTGCCTTTACCACCTGTAGGATTAGTTTTCTTGCGTCCTCTCATGCATTCTGTACATCTAAAAGAAAATCATCAGTGCTTTTAAAATATATGATTTCCTTCCCCAGCAACAGTGCCAAAATGTTGGTCACTTTAATTGCTTATTAATTCAAACAACAAAGTGCTACATAAATTTTCAACCTAGGGAAGTCTAGTTATTTCAAAGGCAACGGTGTACTATATGTACTCAATCTTAAAAGCAATAAAAGTTGTAGTAAAAACTAGTCACACCTTGCTTAAGCAAATTGAAGCTCTACTCTGAGTTACAGCAAATACAATCTATTGCAGATAGCTACCAAGGAATGCTTAAATTCATTAAAGGAGTAATCTAATGAAAAGGAATCAATCTGCAAAGGAAAGCACTAGATATGCCGTAACAAAGAACAGGACCCTATTCCCAGAGCGAGAATCTTCAACACCTGTTTCTAATTATCAATCTACCAACTCACTCTGTAAACTCAATTTCCAATGCAACACTCATGAATTAACTATGAATGAAATAAATAATGCAACAATCAATTTGAAAGAGAACAGAGTTTCAACAATAATGGAAGAACAATATTCAGTAAACAGTACTATTAACAAAGCATGAACGAAAGACACGCTTAACACACTGCAGAAATGTAATGGGTGAATCTTGTGATGAAGGTGGGCCCTGTCCTTCTCACAAGATTCGCTAGGAGATAAGAACTAGAAAGAAATGTTCAGAACAAGATTTTATTCATCCATCAATATGTCATATTACAGAAAAAAGATTCTAGTTCTGTTCCTTCAACTAAGCCTTTTCCCGCAGTCTATTCCCCTCTTCTGATGTAGATGTCTCCTATTTTTAAAGAGGAAACATCTATTACAATAGATTACACTGTAAGTCCTATTTTAACCCTTCATACAAAAATAGGGAAGTCAGTTTTCCATTTAACAAAATGTTGTTACCAAAAAACTATCTTTAGATCATGATCGTTACATCCAGTGTAGCAGCTCCTTCGGTGATCTTCTTCTGTTGCTGTCAAATCTAGACCGCAAATCACAACTGTTCAGCCATGAGATTTGCACATCTTTCCTACTGTTTCAGCAACTGTCTAAGTAATCTTGCAATCTCCAGTCAGTTTCAGCAACGTGAACTACACATTGTTCTTTAACCGTTTAGCAACTATCAATTCAATGGTTAATAATGAAGATAGCGTAATTATATGTAAAATAATTAAACGTATAGTGATGAGAAGAAATATTGTGTACCTTTGGGATACTTGGGTTAAAACAATGACAAGGACTTTAAATATAAGTTGATAAAGAATGACATCATAACAAAATGTATGGTCAAAAAGAGACAATATGAGGTCCTAACACTTTCATGTCCTAAAGGTCCACCTTCTTCATGAGGCACTAATGAAAAGACTTGAGGGCCTTTGAACATTTAATGGGAAATGAAGGTCTCCCATGACATGTTGAGAAGGTTCAGCTGATGCAAAACAATGAGTTCAATCAAAGAGTAGTGGTAGATGTTGGTTAACTGCTAGGGGTATGATTTCTTCTTTACAATGAATGCCATCTTCTCTATGTTTGTAAACATGAAGTAGGGGATATTCATCATTCCCACCCTAGTGAAATGCATCAATACTCTAATGTGGTAGGAATACAGTTGGGAGAACCTGCTTTCAAAAGTAAAGTTCTTGATGATGATCTTCATTAATGGAGCAAACCTGTCCTCCAAGAATTTAAAGGGGAATACTCTTTGGAGTCTGTTATGATATTTAGCCTTGATGTAAGGCTCATAGTACTCTATGTCAATGTATTGACCTTTGTTCCACCTTTCACCCACATTTGGAATACTTGTAGCCTCTGAAATGACAGCTGATGACAAAGTGAATGTGACTCCAGCAAGGTTTACCTCATTGTTGTCCAAATGTGTCACAAACAACCTTGCTAATTCATGATGGGATTTAACCCTTTCCACCATTTCACAGACATTGAAACATGACTGATGTCTGAAACAAGAAAGGGCAAAGGGGTAGGCTTGCAACTCCCTGAAACTAGTGGGCTCCTCTCTGATATGCTTTCCTCCCTTATGAGGATTTCTTCCATGTGTGTCTCTCTCCCTAGAACTGTCACTATGGGTTTCTTCCTCCATTTCATACTCACTATCCCTCTCCATTGTTGTATAATTGTTCCTCTTTGTGGTGAATGAAGAGTGGTGGATTGGTGAATAGAAGCAAGATGAGTATGAAGAGATTTTGAATATGAAAACAGGTGAGGGTGAACAAGAATGGGAAATGGATGTAGGGAATGAGCAGGGTTAGTGAATAGTGTAGGGTTTGGAAGTAGGGTTTGTGAATTAGGGAAAAGTTTAGGGAATGATTTATATGGATTATGTATGGGAGGATGTTATGAAACCAGCTCACAAAAAGATAGAAAAGATAGATCAACGCCTTAGAATTCAGCCTCTTCGAGGGGGCAACCTCCTTTACATTACAAAAATGAACAATTCTTGGATGATACAAATGAAAATACTTCCTTTCTATAGATAGGAGTCTAAGGGGTAATAATATCAGAGCTGACATAACAATAATAATGTAAGGGCACAATAATAACAATAGTGGGCTTCTATGGGGCACAATAGTAACAATATGGGGACTACATGGGTACAACAATATAATAGGGGGCTGTACTAATAACAATAAGGGGTTACACTAGTAGTATAGGGGCCTAACATGCCCCTCTCCTTCAAAAAGTGTTGTCCTCAACGCTTGAGTAGTTCTTGATTCTTTTGTAGAATATTCTTGTCCTCCCATGTGGAATCTTCAGAGGGTAAGTTCTTCCACTTGATGAGATACTCTGAAATTGATCGATTTCATAGCTGTCGGGTTCTTGTTTCTGTGACTGCTCCAGGTTCCAATATGATTTTTACTTCCTCTTCAAGCTCTGGCAATATTGTTTGAATTGGGATCTTCTACAACTTTTGAATGAGTGGTCACACTTCTTCATCCTTCTTCCATTCATCGCTTGCTTCGTTTATCCAATCTGGTTGGATAATAGAAATAGCACAAAACAATGCTTCCACATCCTCATACTTTCTTGAGAGTGCATCTGCAACAAAATTTTGCTTCCCTTTTCTATAGATGATGTCAAACTCATAACCCAATATATTTGTGACCCATTTTTTCTATTCTTCTATAGATAATATTTGTTCTAAAAAGTATTTAAGACTATCATGATCCATTTTTACCTTGAACTGTCTTCCCATTCGGTAAGGTTGCCATTTCTTAAGTGCATGTAGTATTTCCAACATTTCCTTCTCATAAATAGCTTGCTTGAGATGTAGCAGTAACAATACCCAATCACCTACATCAAAACATTTTTCACTACAATGTTGATCTACTTGTTGTTTCACTACAATGTTGATCTACCTTGATCGATTTTGCACCAAAGTGGTGTTATCCTTTAAAAGTTGGATAACTTGTTGTTGATGCTCGACATGATCTTTCACTGCTTGAACCTTTTTCTTCTTGATATGTCCTTCTATCTTGAGATTTTGAGGAGTGGTAATTTCTTCCAATGCTTTACAAGATATGGTCGGATTCATTTCTTGATGCTCGATGTGATCTTTCACTTCTTGAACATTTTTCTTCTTGATATGTCCTTCTATATTGATAATTTGAGGAGTGGTAATTCCGGCCAATGCATTACAAGATATGGTTGGATTCATTTCTTATTTCTCGATGTGATCTTTCACTTCTTGAACCTTTTTCTTCTTGATATGTCCTTCTATCTTGAGAGTTTGAGAAGTGGTAATTCTTGCCAATGCTTTACAAGATATGGTCGGATTCATTTATTCTTTCTCTGGGGTTGGTTCCTGGTGTATATACTCTTCTTTTGATGTTTCTTGATCCTTTTCTTCCTCGTCTTCATAATCTATGTAAAATAATTTCTTCTCAGCACACTTATGACCTTTAGTGCATTTGCTATCACAATTGTAACAAAGCCCTTGTTTTCTTTTCTCTTCCAATTGTTGTGGTGTAACCCTTGTAGGTTGTGGAAGGCTAGGAGAAACAACACTTCCATTATTATAGTTGTGAGGGGTAGACTTCCTTATTGCCATAATTTTACTTTCCACTATGTAACAAAGCTCTTTTACTCTTTCCAATTGTTGTGGTCTTGCTCTAAAGAAGGTGTTGCTCTTTGTATCCTCATAATGTGCTATCATTTCCTCCGTGAAAATGACCACGTAACAAGTTGTTTACGAGAAAAAAGCACTTTATACCATAAAAATTGATCTGGTTCTAAATATGAAGATGCAATACATACCTTTTGTAACAGTGGTACACCATGCAGATCAAAATATTGCTCCATCTGAAGTATCCAATTTACCGGATACTTGCCATCAAACTTCCTCATATCGCCTTTTCTTGATTTTAGGAGCTCGATCTTGAAACGACTATAACTCTATAATTTCGGTTCTTCCAGTTCTAAAATTGCGACCTACAGTAGCGCTCTGTGTCTTCTCTCCAATGTCACCAGTCTGATCCAAATTGGATTCTCCAAGGAAGAGTTATGTCAAATCTCCCACAGTGACTTGATTATAGACTAGTTCAGTAGAGCGAACTTGTGCGACGTGCCACATGTCACTCTTTCAACCTTTGGATCTGAAAAATGTATACAAGAAACTACAGCCTATCCTTGTTCTATAACTTCTGACGAAATTTCAATCTGATCCTCAAAACAAAAGTTATGACTATTTTCCCAAGGTCACCTGTTTGGAATGTAATTTAGGAGTCTGCAAAAAGACCAAATTCCTCAGATCATATCTCCTCAAATATAGCACTAAAATCTTGGAAATTTGGATCCAAGGTTCAACGCAATTTTGTCTAAAATGGGTTTTTTTGTTCGCTTCTGAAACATCAGAGAAAAATATTTATAGCGAAAATTCCACGATGACCTATTTGGAGCAGTGAAACCATAGAATCCAAAGCTCTGATACCAAATGTTATGAAACCAGCTCACAAAAAGATAGAAAAGATAGATCAATGCCTTAGAATTCAGCCTCTTTGAGGGGGCAACCTCCTTTACATTACACAAATGAACAATTCTTGGATGATACAAATGAAAATACTTCCTTTCTATATATAGGAGTCTAAGGGGTCATAATATAATCAGAGCCGACATAACAATAATAATGTAAGGGCACAATAATAACAATAGTGGGCTTCTACAGGGCACAATAGTAAAAATATGGGGACTACATGGGTACAAAAATATAATAAGGGGGCTGTACTAATAACAATAAGGGGTTACACTAGTAGTATAGGGGCCTAACAGAGGATGGGGTTTAGGGAAACAACACAAGATGATATAGGACAATAGTAATGCGTGTGTTTTTACAATATATGAGATATTTAGTGACAATTAGGGTTTGATAATTTAGTGACAATTAGGGTTTTATGTTTTTGAGAGACAACACAACCCAAAACTGGTGCAACAATTCTTTTAAGCAAAAATAGGGATGCTACTTACTTGCAATGAAGGAATTTGGGAGTTTTGAGGTGATTTGATGCCATTTGCAATGATTTGTAGCTCAACTGCCAGGTGCGTAGCACACTCTCCCAGGTGCGTAGCGCACTCTCCCAGGTGTGTAGCGCCGGTTTGGTGCATAGCGCCAGTTCAAAATAACACAACACGAATAACCCAGGTGCGTAGTGCCGCTCCTTTGCGTAGTGTTGGGCTTCGGTGCGTAGCGCCAGGGAAATTTCTCCAAAAACACAACAATTTTCCTCCCTTTGCTCAATAACACCTCAAATCGCGTTTTTGCTCATGAACCTCAACTTCTAAAAATGAAATAAATTGAGAGTGAAATGACCTTTATATGGCTTGGCAACTTTTGATTTTTCATTCTTCAAAACCCACTTTATAATGTCTATTGGCTTTTTCAAATACTCTGTTTTTTGGATGCTTGCTTTTTTGCTTTGAAATAGGTGAACTGATGCTTGTTTTCTTTGACTTTTTGCAGTGGCATGTATGTGGAAATATCAATAGGTGACCAGGAGCAACATGAGACCATTAATTACATATGAGAAATAATAAAATTACATAAAATTTACAAATAAATACCAATGCTCTGTTTTCACCTCAAACTAGTTTGAGGTGAAAAACTTATTAAGTTTACAAATTATGATATTAAAACTTTCCTGATAATTATTGTCATCCTCAAGTGTCTGTTGACCATTATTAGTCAATGGTTACTGAAAATTTGACATGGTGAAACCCTAATACCTAATGAGACTATAACCCTAAGACCTAAGACCTATTTAATGAAATAAACTGAAAATGAACCTGGACCTGAACCATTGACTGAATCACACATGAAAAGAGATCAGCAGATATGTGTCATGAGGGAAAAACTGAAATGTGCCTACCATCAGTTGATCCATGACCTAATGGAATGCAACTCATTGAGAATGGGACTTCTAATATGAATGCAAAAGAGTGAATTTTGATCACTGATGGCGGTGTGAAGACACTGACACTAACACATTGTAATGCAACGTTCTCCTGCTGATATTGCTAATTGAACTCTTATAGTTCCTGTAATTGAATCTTCTTCGTGCTTTTACCCATTCTTTCACTTTGGTGAGAACCCACTCTGATACCAAAAATTATCTAAAAATTTGGAAGAAGATCATTTTGTGACACTTGGAAAGATTGAAAATGCGTCTTCAAAGCAACATGTTAAATTGTGTTCCTTCAAGTATGAATTTATTCACATGTTCAAGTTAACCTTAAAGAGCATAACACAAATAATCACACAAACATCAGGAACAATGACACCAAGATTGATGACGGAGTTCACCCCTCCTAGGCTACGTCTCCTGGTCCTACTAGAAAGGCTAGGCTACTCATATTTCAGTATTTGAAGAGCGGTACATCAATTTTTTGTTTACAATTGTGGCTATTTCCTCTGCGAGGAAATGTTCTCCTACAGAGAACTATCACAATATACTTGACAATTTTCAATCAACATGTCGTCCACAACAAAATAAGAGTCTCCTGCAAGGACTCCAAACCTCAACTGAAATTGAGAAATCATGCATCAATAATACATCATTAAGTTACCTATTTCAACTTGACTTGGAGAGACAACATTATATGTATTGTCTTCTAGAAAATTAGTTGTTGAAACTATTGAATAGTCTTTGCCGATGAGTTCAAAGTGCACCAAAACCCCTATTTCGGTTCTTCAAGCACCTAATGTGGCTTCCATATGACTCTGGAATGCCAAAAACCAACTCTACTTTAGAATGGATCTCAACACCAGCTCTGAGATTGACTTGCCTCTTCTTTCAAATTTCTTGTTCTCTCTTTGGTGCATTGACAACCTTTTATAAGGTTTTGCAACTCTAATTTTATAATTTCGTTTAACACTTAGAAATTTGAGTTAATTCGAATGCAACCATATATCAAAAACATATCATAAGGTTATATTGTTACAACCATATAACATATATGGTCTTAATGTATTGGATCGATGGTATGGTGTGGTGCATTTTGTTACATATATGGTTTATACCATAGTCATGGCATATCATCCAACCGCTGGAATGATATCGTTGCAACCCATGGAATTATGGTTACAAACATTAAAACCACTCGCAAAAGTTATAACAAACATTTTGATATAGTTCAAAGTCCCAACAGTGATATAATAACCAACCCCATGGCATATATTTTGACGAACCAATGGTGATAAGCTATCATGGCACATGACATGGCTCCACGATGATACCTGTGGATAGGACTGCAACAACTCCTACATGGTTATAACAAACATCGACGGTGATACATAAATGTCGACCTGTGGCATACATCGTAACCTCCACATGTGGTCTAACATAGTCTGCCGGTGTAGAAACCTAGAACCACATCAACATTCCACCTTCATGTCCACTTTAGTGATTCCTTGTAGTTGTGGTCACGTTGATATCTTATGCCTTGGAGCTAGAACTTTGGGGCTGTCCCCCTTTGCCAACTGCGCTATGTGGAGGTTCCGCTGTAAGTTTCATTGCTCATGCACCAAGTTTGATGGAGACTTCCCAATATTTAGAGCGCTGCTAACCAGCTCTGACGATGTTGCTCCATTTATGGAGGTTTGTTTGGAATGACATTTAACATACATTGGGTTTGACGGGTTCCGCCAACCCTTCCCCCCATACTCCATACAACAAGACTTTAAATAAAACATAACACCATTGTATATTAAAGCACGAGCATGGTGGAATGGTAAGATTTTGCAATGTGAGTTTGGAGGTTGTGGGTTCGACCCTGAACCTACCACTCTAACATCTGCATTGACTTTGACCGCCTGTGTTGAATTTGAATGCCACGTGTCATGATGTGAAGTTTCCACTTGGCTTGCAAGGCCCTTTTTTTACCTGTTTGACATAAACTTCATAGTATGTTTTCTCCTTCATACAGAGGCCATTTACGAAACTGGATATACCACCAGAATTAGCGCGATGAGCTCTTTCACCTGGCGCTGATTTTTTGAGCATCTAGGACTGTAAAATTCTGAGCATGTCGAGAATTGTTTCTATCTACGATCATATTGGTCTTCAAACATTACATAGAAAACTTCGACTAGACTCAATCAAAATCCATCCTAGATCAATAATGGAGGTCTAAAAGCTTTTAAACATAGGTATGAATTAGTTCACAACATTATTAGCGACATGGATATTTTGAAGGAAAATATAGAAAAATAGCTAAATTTAGTGATGCACCTAATTTATAAAAAGCTTTTCTAAATCCTGTAACTTACCAGAATGGATAAAAATAATAGTTAAACTCATATTTTTTTGCATATACAAGTAAGCAATATATGAATACTAAAATACTACATTTAGAAGACTTGAAAGAAGTATGATATGAGTCAAAATAAATATTCATGCAAGAATAAAAGTACAAGGTGACTAAATTTCAAAAGAACTAAAAATAATAGTCCAAATTCTTTAAAATCATAATCAAATTTGCAATATGGGTGTATTTTGTTAGTTGTGTTGGTGTGGATGGTTGGATTTATTAGTAGTAAGAGATTGTTGAAGGTGATTAGGGTGAGTGATTAAGGAATAAATTATTTTTCTATGAAAGGTACTAGCCTTCATGATTTGGGTTTGAAAATTGTATGAAAGATGAATCATTGAGGTTAAGCAAGTGGAAACTTGTAGATCAGGGGTTGTAGCTCCTTCTAGTAGTGGCTGGTAAATAGTTAGGTGTTGAAGCTCTTTTTAGTGGTAGCTAATAAACTAGGGGTTGCATCTTCTTTCAATTATATCTGATAAATTAGGGATTCTCAATGTCCTTCTCGTTGTAGCGAAAGAACTTTGTAGAAACAAGTAGAAGATTTCCTTTGTGAAGTAAATTGAAGGAAAATTTAAGGAACTTGTGTGTTTATTTGTGTATCTAATGATTGAATCTTGTGTTTTTGTAGTTCTTATTGGTTTCCTAGTGTCTTTTACAAGTGAGTGAGAAAGTGAAAGATACTTTTAAAATTTCTACAATACTAGTTCACCCCCCTCTCAGTATTGTCCTAGTTTCTAATAATTGGTATCATAGAAAACTAGGTTATTTTAGATCAATTTAACAAATGGAAGAAAAATGAAGGACCATGGAATTATAGGAAGGAGGATACACCAATAGGGAGCCAATGTTTAATGGAACAAATTATGTGTTTTTGAAAGTAAGGATCAAGACCTATACTCAATCACTTGGAGAGGATATATGGGATGTAGTGGAAGAAGAATATAAAAAACATCTAGCCCTGATTACTAGAGATGAAAATATGGAGTTTACATGTAATGTTAAAGCCATGACTCCCTTGCTTGCTGACCTACCTGAATCAAAACTAGTGAAGGTCATGGATTTCTCAATTGCAAAAGCTATTTGGGATAATATGAGTAGATGTTATGAAGGTGATAACAAAGTAAAGGAAGCCAAACTTCAAGGTTTTATAATGAAATTTGAGTCTTTAAAGATGCATGA
Organism: Pinus tabuliformis; assembly: GCA_031772625.1. Lineage (NCBI taxonomy): Eukaryota > Viridiplantae > Streptophyta > Pinopsida > Pinales > Pinaceae > Pinus > Pinus tabuliformis. The sequence continues at coordinate 1,686,136,330 of CM062819.1, forward strand.
TGATTAAGATATTACTAAATACTTTCAAAGAGTTCCTAAGGTTGTGATCACCGTAATAGGTTTTGATGAGAAATTAAAAGAGCCAATAGTAGTTTAAAAGGTATTGAGATATCTCCCTGAGAGATTTAATTCGAAGGTTTTATCCATTAAGGAGATGAGAGAGTTGAAGACTCTCACTTTGGACCAACTACTTGGCTCTCTTATTTCTTCTGAGCTAAGAATTTCCAATGGAAAGCCTACTACAGAGGAGTTATCCTTCAAATATAATAAGAAGCCTAAGGAAGAACATGATGATTCATTTTGTGAATCATATTATGAATCATATGAAGGGGAAGCTAAGTTGGTAAGGAAACTCAAGAGAGGCTCAAGAAAGTAACAATGTAAGCTACCTTTTAAATGTTTTAACTATGTTAAAGTTGGCCACTATGTTTCCAAGTATCTTGTAAATAAGCAGAAATAATATGATCCTAGAGAGAAGTTTATAATGTTCCAAAAGGATAGAAAAAAGGCCAAGACGAAAAGATTATACACCCAATATGCTAGCTCCTCTGAAAGTGAAGAAAACCAATCTTTAGATGAGGACAAATATTATGAAAGTCCAAATGATTTTGTGCTCATTTCCATAGATAATATTCAAGTAGAAGCCATTAATTATGATGGATAAGAGGGTGAGGTTGACTTAGAAGGAGAGTTGGTTAGTGCTGTTGGAGAGATTGAAAGGCTCGGGAAGAAAAATAAAACCGAAAAAAATTACTAATTAAAGATCAAGCTGAAGCTATAGAACATTTAATCTTGCAAATTAAATAAGAAAAGAAGATTCAAGAAACTCTAAATCAACAACTCAGTGAGAAAATTGAAGCATGTTAAACGCTTCAGGGAGAATTTGTTTTGCTAAGGAAAGAGATGGTAAATGAAAAAAAACAGCTAAGATTCAATGCAAAATTTCAAAAATGGACTGAAAATTTGAATGAGCTCCTTAATGGTCAAGGGGTATCCAAAATAAAAGTTTGTATTGGATTTCAAGCCGAGTCAAGCTCAGTAGCTAATGTGAAGGGAAAGAAATTGATTACCTTTGTGCAAGTAGAAAACAATGTAGACAATGCAACAAAAGGAGATCCATTGCAGCAGAAAAGAGACAAAGGTAGCATGTAGCCCAATTTTGTTTAAAAGACCAATCAACAACAACAAAATAAGAAGATAAATTTGAATAGAAGAATGAATCCCACGAAGCAAGGGAGGATCAATGTTAGAGAGGAAAGTCAAATTTCACGAAGAGCATCTCACTTAATGTTTAGAAATCAATTTTATCCCAAGTATGAAGGAAATTTTCCAGGTTATTGTTTTAAATGCACAAATTATGGTCACAAGGAAGAAAATTGCAAGGTAAATTTAACTTATAGATAGCTCAGGCCACTCATAAGAAATTATCAGCCAATTAATCAATCTATCATGCAAAGGATAAACTAACATAGGTACAACAATCCATTTACTCCTTTGACCAATTTGATTCAATATTATAACTGTCAAAATTTTAGGAATAGAGTAGTTGATTGCAGATTTATCAATAAAAGGCCTGATTTAGTTATTAAGCAAATAAGTGAGGAACCCAATGTATGGAAGGAAAAGGAAAATACTGAGTAATGTAATATTGTGATATATGCTCAGAATGAAGGCAGTGATTTGATGTTGAAAAGTGTTGTTCTAGGCACATGTCAGGAGACAAAAGTAAGTTTTTGTCATGGAAATCTATTGAGAAAGGTAAGGTGACCTTTGGAAATAATGCACTTGGTAAGATTCTTGGTAAATTATTTGTTAGTATGGAAAATGGCAAAGGTAAAGACAAGAATGTGTTGTATGTTGATGGGCTGAAGTATAACTTACTCAGTGTGTTTCAGATGTGTGACCAAGGTTGTGATGTGTTGTTCAAAGCTAAAAATAATCAAGTCAAGTCTACGGGAACTGGAGAAATGGTAGTTGAAGCTACAAGGAAAAATAATAATGTCTATGTCCTAAACGAGACAACATATAGGTTTTTTTTTATTATGAAAGATTAATGAGAGCTGGGTGTGGTATAGAATAGTTTGAAATTTTCGATTTGATTGTGAGATTGGACAAGAAGAATGTTGTTAAGGGTCTACCAAATATTTCAAAGCATGAGAATATTATTTTCAAGTATTCTCAGTTGGGTAAGCAAGTTTGAGTACCATTCGAGTCCAAGGGGAACTCATCAAACATGCCATTACAATTAGTACATATAGACTTATGTGGACCTTCAAGAAATAAGACACCCACATGTAAATTGTATTTCATGCTTATTGTTGATGACTTCAATAGAATGATGTGGGTTTCATTTTTAAGAGAAAAATCAGAGGAATTTGAGAAGTTTAAATACTTTAAGGCCATGGTTAAGAATGTGATAGACTGTAAAATCAAGTGCATAAGGTTTGATAATCGAGGTGAGTTTACCTCAAAAGAATCTGATGATTTTTGCAAACAATATGGAATCAAAAGGAATTTAACCATAACATAAAATCAACAATAGAATGGTGTAGCTGAGAGAGCCAATAGATCAATGTAGTAGTTAGCCAAAGACATGATGGATGAAAGAAAATTTTGGCATATTTTTTTGGAAAAATCCATTCACAGAACAATGGTGATTCTAAACAAATCTCACTTCAGACCAAATAATGAAAAAACTCCATATGAGCTTTGGGATGGAAGACCCATCACAATCAAGCATTTTAGAGTGTTTAAAAGCAAGTGATACATCAAAAGAAACAATGAAAATCTTGGTAAGTTCGATGCAAGACCTGATATGGTATTTTTCTTTGGAACTCTTAGAATAACAAGATATATAGATACGACAATAAGAATTCAAAGAAGATAATTGACTGCATGATTTCAAAGTGGATGACCACATCGAATTTTAAGTCTATCAGCTAGTAAATATTAGCTATAATGTGTTGGGTCCCTATAATACTAGTGATTACCCCATTACTATTGTAGTTATACCCCTTATTTATATTGTTGTGCCCCTATTACCCCCATATTGTTATTTCTGTGCCCCATAGAATCCCTCTATTGTTATTTTTGTGGCTTTATATTATTATTGTTAGGTCGGCTGGATTATATTGTGACTCCTTAGACTCCTATATATAGAAAGGAGGTTTTGTCATTTGTATCATCCAAGAATTGTTCATTTATGTAATGTAAAGGAGGTTGCCCCCTCGAAGAGGCTGAATTCTAAGGCGTGGATCTCTCTTTTCTATCTTTTTGTGAGCTGGTTTCATAACATTTGGTATCAGAGCTTTGGATTCTAGGGTTTCGCTGCTCCAAACAGGTCATCGTGGCATTTTCGCTATAACTTTTTTTCTGTGACGTTTCAGAAGTCTCAAAAAAAACCCATTTGAGAAGAATTGGCGCTGAACCTTGGGTCCGAATTTCAGAGCTTTTATTGCGATATTGTCGGAGATATGATCTGAGGAAGTTGGTCTTTTTGCAGACTCCTGAATTACATTCAAAACAGGTGACCTGGGGAAAATCGTCATAACTCTCTCTCTGAGGATCGGATTGAAATTTCATAAAAAGGTACAGAAAGAGGACGGACTTTAGTTTCTTGTGTGTGTGTTTCAGATTCAAAGGTTAAAACAGTGACTCGTGGCACGTCGTACAAGTTCGCTCTACTGAACCAGTCTAAAAGAAAGTCACTGTGGGAGATTTCACATAACTCTTCCTTGGAGAATCCAATTTGGCTCAGACTTGTGGCATTGGAAAGAGGACGTAGAAGGCTACTACAGATAGCAATTTCAGAATTGGATGATCCGAAATTACAGAGATACATCAGATTCAATATCAGGCTTCTATAAAGTGAAAAAAGGTGTGTAGTTTTTTTTTTAATTTTTGTGTAAGCTTGGTTCAACGGATTCAAAGGGCATAGTAAAACTTTATTATCAGTAACTGATGCCCCGAGGAAAGAAAATGCAAACACCTAGTAAGGAACCTGAAAGCTCTAGCATGACTCATGAAGAAGAGGAAGAAATGCTACATGATATATCAAAATTACAAGAACAAGTGCAACAAATGTCACGCTCACAAAAGCTAACAGAAGCTAAGATAAGTGGCGTGGAATCTAAGGTAAATGGCGTGGAATCTAAGATAAAGGGAATGGAAGCTAAGATGGATGGCATGGAAGCTAAGATTGACGCTAAATTTGATGGCATGGATGATAAGATGGATGAATTGAAGAAGTTGCTACAAGAAAGGGTCACTAATGGTGAAAAGGTAGTAAAGGAAACTCATGATGAGAACAAAAGAAATGTTAATCATGATTCCATAGACTCTAATGTTGGATCGAAGACTCACCATGTTCCAAAAATCGATATGAGGAAGTTTGATGGCAAGGATCCCGCCACATGGATATTACAGATGGAGCAATTCTTCGATCTCAATAATGTGCAAAACACACAAAAGGTACGTATGGCAACTTTATATTTGGAACCAAATCAGTTTGTATGGTATCAATGGCTTTGTTCTCGTAAACAATTTATCACTTGGGCAATTTTTACGGAAGAATTGATAGCACATTATGAGGATACAAAAAGCAACACTTTTTTTAGCCAATTGATAAGTCTCAAACAAAAGGGTTCAATAATGGAGCACATTGAGGAGTTCCAAAAATTGAACATAAGGGTAAAAGATATTCCAGAGGAGCATAGGATTGATGTGTTCATAGGGTCTTTAAAGGATAATATCCAACATGATGTGCGCCTTTGGGAACCTGATTCATTAGAGAAGGCATTCAGGTTAGCAAGAAAAATGGAAAGCAAAATTATGGCAACTAGGAAGCATACCATTCACAACTATAAAGACGGAAGTGTTGTTGCCCATAGTCTTCCACAACCTACAAGGTTGACACCACAACAATTGGAAGAAAAAAGAGCAAAAGGGCTTTGTTACAATTGTGATAGCAAATACACAAAAGGTCATAAGTGTGCTGAGAAGAAATTATTCTACATAGATTGTGAAGAGGAAGAAGAAAAGGAGCAAGAAAGGTCAAAAGAAGAGGATATATTCCAGGAACAAAGCCTAGATGAAGAACAAATAAATCCGACCATATCTTGTAATGCATTGGCGGGAATTACCACTCCTCAAACCATCAAGATAGAAGGACAAATCAAGAAGAAAAAGGTAATAGTGTTGATTGATTCAGGAAGCACCCACAATTTTATTCATTGTAGGGTAGCAAAAGAATTGAATTGCTTCCTATATCCAGCACCAGAGTGTCAAGTGATGATTGCAAATGGAGGAACAATAAATTGTTCTGGAAAGTGCCATAATATCAAGCTATCCATGGGAGAATATGTATTGACTAGCCCAATGCTTTCCATTCCAATGGGAGGTGCTGATGTTGTACTAGGAGTCCAATGGCTACAATCCTTGGGTACAATAGCTTTTAATTTTCAAGAACTTTTCATGAAATTTTCTGTGGAAGGAAAGGAAGTTGAATTAAGGGGTATTGCAGGGAAACCAGGAAAGATAATCAGCTCTAATGGCATGACAAAGCTTCTAAAAAAGGAGCAAAGAGGTGTAATTGCACAATTATGTTCGCTAGATGTTTCCACATTGGAATCATCTATTTCTCCAGATCTCCAAAAAGTCCTGGACAATCATTCCAAGGTATTTGAGACTCCCAAAGGTCTCCCACCTATGCGTGATCATGATCATGCTATTCATCTGATTCCAGGAAGTGTTCCTCCAAACATCAGGCCGTACAGATATCCCTATGTCCAAAAAAGTGAAATTGAACGTATGGTTGCAGAAATGCTAGAGGCTGGTATAATTCAACCGAGTCAAAGTTCTTTCTCAGCTCCAGTAGTATTGGTGCACAAGAAGGATGGATCATGGCGCATGTGTCCGGATTATAGGGAGCTCAACAAGCTCACTATTAAAGATAAGTTCCCCATTCCTGTTATTGATGAATTACTGGATGAATTGCATGGATCAATTTACTTCACCAAGTTGGATCTTCGTTCGGATATCATCAAATCAGAATGAAGATTGAAGACATTCCGAAAACGGCATTTAGAACTCATGAGGGTCATTATGAATTTTTGGTCATGCCTTTTGGCCTTACCAATGCACCTTCAACATTTCAAGGTTTGATGAATTCAATTTTCAAACCATTCCTTAGAAAATTTGTGTTAGTATTTTTTGATGATATACTAATCTACAGCAAGTCTTGGAAGGATCATGTTGAACATGTTGACAGGGTGCTACAACTATTGGAGGAGAAACAATTATATGCAAAAAGATCCAAATGTTTCTTTGGAGTCCAGGAGGTGGAATATTTGGGTCATATTGTATCTCATGAAGGAGTTAAGGTAGACCCTAGCAAAATTAAAGCCATTAAGGAATGGAAAATCCCCACATCCATAAAGCATCTGCGAGGATTTCTTGGGTTGACAGGGTATTATCGCAAGTTTGTTAAGAATTATGGGAGAATAGCAGCACCTCTAACAACATTATTGAAGAAAGATTCATTTTCATGGACTCCGGAAGCAACAAAGGCCTTTGAACATCTTAAAGAGGCAATGTGCCAAGCACCGGTCTTAGCTACACCGGACTTCACAAAAACCTTTATTGTGGAATGTGATGCTTCAGGAAATGGAATTGGTGTTGTTCTAATGCAAGATGAAAGACCCATTGCTTTTGAAAGTCGTCCAATCAAGGGAAAGTTTTTAAGCAAAGCTATTTATGAGAAGGAAATGTTGGCAATACTCCATGCACTTAAGAAATGGCGACCCTACCTAATGGGAAGACACTTCAAGGTAAAAACGGATCATGATAGCCTTAAATACTTTTTAGAACAAAGATTATCCTCTGAAGAGCAACAAAAGTGGGTCACAAAGATGTTGGGTTATGACTTTGAAATCATCTACAAAAAAGGGAAGCAAAATGTGGTGGCAGATGCACTCTCAAGAAAGGATGAGGATGTGGAAGCATTGTTGTGTGCCATTTCTATTATCCAACCAGATTGGATAAACGAAGCAAGGGAGGAATGGAAGAATGACGAAGAAGTGTGGGCACTTATTCGAAAGCTACAACAAGATTCCAGTACTTCTGATACATTTAGCTGGCAAAATGATTCGTTATGGTACAAAGATCGCTTATACCTCTGTAAGAATTCCCAGCTAAAACAAAAGATTCTTATGGAATTGCACACTTCTCCCTTAGGAGGGCACTCAGGATTTTTAAAAACTTACCACAGGGTTAAGAAGGAATTTTTTTGGGATGGCCTTAAATCAGATATTCAAAAGTTTGTGGCGGAATGTTTGGTTTGCCAGCAAAATAAAGTTGAAACAATTAAGACACCGGGTCTATTACAACCTTTATCCATTCCAAGCCAACGTTGGGAGGAGGTTTCAATGGATTTTATCACAGGTTTACCCAAGTCTGAGGGAAAGAGTGTCATCATGGTGGTAGTTGACAGACTTACCAAGTATGCACACTTTTGTGCATTATCACATCCATTTAAAGCCAGTACAGTTTCTACTGCATTTATGGAAACAGTTCAAAAGCTACATGGAAACCCAAAGATTATTGTAAGTGACAGAGATCCCATTTTCACTGGAAATTTTTGGACAGAATTATTTTCTTGTCTTGGTACTCAGTTAGCTCATAGCTCATCTTATCATCCTCAATCTGATGGGCAAACTGAGATAGTAAACAAATGTTTGGAAGGATATCTTCGTTGCTTTGTATCTGATAAACAGACACAATGGGTCAAATGGTTGCCTCTGGCTGAATGGTGGTATAACACTTCCTTCCATACAGCAACAAAAATGACCCCATTTATGGCACTTTATGGGTATCAACCACCATCCATCACATCATATTTAAGAGAAAATTCTAAGGTTCAGGCAGTGGAACATCACATCGAACATCAACAACAAGTCCTCCAACTCTTAAAGGATAACCTCGTGTTGGCACAAAATAGAATGAAACAACAGGCAGATCAACATCGCAGTGAAAGAAGTTTTGATGTAGGTGATTGGGTATTCCTACGGCTACAACCATATAAGCAAATGTCCCTAAAGCAAGCTAAGAAGGATAATAAATTATCACCAAAGTATTATGGTCCGTACAAGGTGTTGCAAAAGATTGGTACTATGGCATACAAATTGGAGCTTCCTGCAGCTTCTCGATTGCACCCAGTTTTCCATGTTTCATGTTTAAAGAAGGTTATAGGTGACAAGCTCCCAATTCAAACAATATTGCCAGAACTTGACGAGGAAGGAAAAATTATATTGGAACCGGAAGCAGTCACAGAAACAAGAACTCGACAGCTACGAAATCGATCAATTTCAGAGTATCTTATCAAGTGGAAGAACTTATCCGCTGAAGATTCCACATGGGAGGATGAGAATTTTATGCAGAAGTATCCAGAACTACTCAAGCGTTGAGGACAACACTTTTTTGAAGGAGAGGGGCATGTTGGGTCCCTATAATACTAGTGATTACCCCATTACTATTGTAGTTATACCCCTTATTTATATTGTTGTGCCCCTATTACCCCCATATTGTTATTTCTGTGCCCCATAGAATCCCTCTATTGTTATTTTTGTGGCTTTATATTATTATTGTTAGGTCGGCTGGATTATATTGTGACTCCTTAGACTCCTATATATAGAAAGGAGGTTTTGTCATTTGTATCATCTAAGAATTGTTCATTTATGTAATGTAAAGGAGGTTGCCCCCTCGAAGAGGCTGAATTCTAAGGCGTGGATCTCTCTTTTCTATCTTTTTGTGAGCTGGTTTCATAACATAATGATCCAATAAACAATTATGAGAAGGTTAGATGAAGACAATGAAGAAACCCTTTGTCCTCAAACCAAAGATCTTGCAAGGTATGTTTAAAAATGTCACCCAACTGACCAAATTGTTGGTGATTTAAATACAGGTGTACAAACGAGAATAAATATTATAAATCCCCCTACTCAAGTGCATGTAGCCTTGTTATCGATGATGGAACCAAAGGATGTTGTGTAGGCTAGCCAAGATGATAGTTGGTTAAAATATATGCATGAAGAACTAGATCATATCAAGAAAAAATATACTTGGTAACTTTTTCCTAGACCAATGAACAAGAATGTTATTGGCACGAAGTGGGTCTATAGGAACAAGTTGAATGAACACGGTGAAGTGGTAAGAAACAAGGAAATATTAGTTTGCAAAGGCTATGCACAAATTGAAGGTTTGAACTTTGATGAAACATTTTCTCCTATTGCTCTATCAAAGGCAATTAGAATGTTTTTGGTGTTTTCTTATTTCAAGAAATTCAAGATATATTAGATGGATGCCAAATTTGCTTTCTTGAATGAAGAGTTGCACGAATAAGTCAAAATTGAGCATCTTGATGGTTTTGGCCTGTTAGAAAATCCTGATTTTGTTTGCAAGCTGAAAAGGGCATTGTATGGTATTAAGCAAGTTCCATGGCTTGGTATTCCAAGTTGGAAAATTACTTGATCAAGTGTGGTTTTAAAAGAGGTGCAATTGATAGTGATCTATATCTGAAATCTAATGATGGAAAATTATTAGTGGTGGTTGTTTTTGTTGATGATATTGTTTTTTCCAGTGATTTAGATCAAATAACTTGCTAGTTTGCAACTGATATGAACGCTAGATTTGAGATCTCTATGCTTGGAAAAAATTCTTATTTCCTTGGTTTACAAATTGTACAATCCTCCAAAGGAATCTTTATCTCAGAAAGCAAGTATCCCAAGGAAGTTTTGAAGAAAAATTCATGGAGTAATGCTCTTTGGCAAGAACTCCAATGATTACATGTTGCAAGCTGTATAAGACTAAGGAATCACCAAAAATGGATTAGAATTCATGCATATCTATTATTGGAAGCCTATTATATTTGAGAGCCTCAAGATTAGACATCATGTAAGAAGTTGGTATTGTTGGAATATTTCAAGCATCCTCAAGACATAGCCATCTTCTAGAAGCCAAGACGATTCTTAGATATTTGAGAGCCATGATGGACTAGTGACTATGGAATTTGGTATCCTTGAGATAGATATTTTTCACTCACTATTTTTACTGATGCTGATTGGGAAGGCGATGTAGATAATCAAAAGAGCACTAGTGGTGTTTCTTTCTTTCTTTATGAATGTCTTGTTTCACGGTAGAGAAAGAAGCATGCTTCAATCTATCTCTCTACTACTAAAGAAAAATATATAGAAATAGCTTCGTGTTGCACTAAACTCTTGCAAGTGCAATCAACATGCCAAATAATCTTGATTTCTAGTTACAGAAAAATCATATTCCAATCAGGTAACATTTCTTAAAAGATTAGGTTACAAATTAGAATGTCAAGTTGGAGTATGTGCTTATAAAAGAGCAGGTAGTTGATATATTCTCCAAGCTTCTCCCAAGACATCAATTTGAATATTTAAGGAAAATATTGGGATACTCTTAACTCCCTCATCTAGATATTCATTATGAGGAAGAAAGGCAACTAGAAAGCACTCAACATATTACATGAAATCTACTAGGTCCACAAGATCAATAAACTGGGGGTAGATTATTTGGATGGGGAGCACATTAGTTTCTTTCTCATTGATGTCAAATGGGGAGAAGTACCTTAAAAAAACGAAAAGGGGAGAAACCATACCACAAAAGGAGAAGTACATCAAAGGAGAAGTACAACATGAGTACACCACAAGTAGAAGTACACCAAGGGAGAAGAAGTGCATCATAAGGACAGCAACATCCACAAAGAAGAAGAGAAGAGAAGTATGAAGTAAAATTTCTTTTGCTTTTATGATTGAGTTATATGGTATTGTTTTGTTTTCTTATAGGTGTTTCCATAAATATAAAAGGGGGAGAATGTTATAAATATGTTGCCATTGAAGGAAAAGGTAAAGGAAAATTGATAGAAAAGGCATTGATGGGTGCATGAATATTGATAAAGGTGTAGAAACTTTAGAGACAATCCTAGTTTATAACTTCACTTCAAGTGATTTTGGAAAGTGCTCAGATGGATAGAGCTCTGAAAGATCTTTCCAATGGTATATAAAAGTATTTAAATTACCTCATGGATTAGAAGTTATTACTAGTCAAATATCAGTAACCCAAAGTTAAAGGTTGAACGACTAAATTTGGCGTAGGGTCAATAGCGGTGGGGCCATTGGTGGAGTTGCTAATAGACATTTGGGAGAATGTGTCTGGAAATCACAACAAAGGATCAATAATTCATTGGACAGTAGAGGAGCCCATCTCCATGGAATCTTCGTGGAGTTCCCCCAATAAGGTCGAAAACACGCGATAAGGATATCTCCCAAAATGATAGGGCACTAGGAGTACATGGTTAAAGGAGTCAGCAAGTGGATAATCATTGATTGGTGTAGTTAACACAAGATCCCCCCATAATATAACTCATCCTAGGAGAATTTCCCTAGAAGTATAAATTAGCATGTAATGGAACACCCGTAGTGTAATAACCCCTAGTTGAATTTCCATGTAAAGAAAATGTAGGACTAAGGTGATGGGATATGTATTCCAAGATGAATGTTGGGTAAAACATCCTAGTGGGTGTAACTTTCAGTTTATTAATGGATAAGGAATTGACAATGGAAAAAAGGCATTTTATTTATGAAATAATGTAAAATAGGAGAAAAGGAAGGTGAAATGTCAAAGATTTGGATGAGGATGAAATTGAAGGAAAATTAGAGGAGATTGAAAAAAATAGAGGCCTCATTGATAAAAATTCTTCTAAGGATCAATTCATGGGTTTTTTGACAGTTCTATGGTGGAGCTCTCTCTCTATTATCTCTCTCATACTCTTGCACATTTAGAGAAAACTTGAAGCGTTCTTGGAGAATGCGTGGGGCACTCTAGTATTCACTTGGATTTGGAGAAAGAAGGAAAAGGAAAGTGGGTAAGTGAAAGGGAACAATTGGATCAATGGTTATAGCTAGATTTCTTTGCAGGTATCAAGTTGCATGTATGATTTCCTTGCTAGTTTTGGCATGCATGTGGTTATTTGGTTATGATATGTCATTAGCATGGAGGATTTCCTAGATTGATAGTGGCTTTATCTAGCGTTGCCATTTCCTGGATAGTCATGGTGTTGTGAGTTTTCATATTTTTTTTCTGGTTGGTGCTCATCTTCCTTATGGCTATGGGTTGACTTACTAGTTCTTCGAGCCGTGGTTGGAAAAACACTCTGTAAGCCTTGGAATAGATTGGGTTGAGTTACTAGTCTTGGAGCCTTGGTTGGAAAAATGATCTGGAGCCCTTGTTGGGTTGAGTTACTAGTCTTGGAGTCTTGGTTGGACAAAAACTCTAGATCCCTATGGCAGTTGTGGGTTGAGTTACTATTCTTAAAGCTGGGTTGGAACAAACGCTTTGGAGCCCTGTAAAACATTCTTAGAGATTGATCTAGTGATGGTTAGTGATGTTCGACTGTGGGGTGCAATCATTGGATGAAGGTTTAGGTGGTATGGCCTTTGGAAGCCCTCGTTCGGTTTTGGTTGATTTGTTTCATGAGATCCCACATTCATGCTTAGAATATGGCACGAGGGTGACTGACTAAAAGAAATATTTGGTTAAGCCCAGTCTATAGCTGGGTGGTATGTGGAATTCCCTAACTTGGTTGGAATTTTCATATGTTAATAAGAGGTATTTTCTATTATGATATATGAGCATATGTATTGATTATGATGGTGATATTATAGCTGAGTTTCCATGGTTTATATGTTGGTTATTTATTGGTTTCCATAGTTGTTATTTGTTGGTTATATGTTGGTTATATGTGTTATATGGAATTTGTGTCTACGAATAAACACATTTTCCCTAAGTGGGTAGCTACACTTAGAAAAATAGAAAGAAAGTGGTTTAACCTTTTCCTATAGTAGATAGATGAGATGAAGGAACTTATTTGTGATCTTTCACTTCCTTGATCTCCTTTGAATTGCTCCCGTCACTCCCACTTGAACTGAATCCGCTCAATTGGTACCTGTCAACAGAAACAAAAAACGACAACGATCAAATAATACATGATCTATCTACTATAAATCAATGGAATTGACAATATTGAAACACATAATCATCATAGATATGGACACAAATATGAGAAAAGGAATAAACAACTTTATTAATGTAGAAGGAAGAGTTTCACCTAATGTGGTTCAATCCTGTGTCACTCATCCAGCTTTAGTCCAACCCTCGTCACACTGAAAGCACACCAATCCAGTAGCATAAAATTACTTGACATGAATTAAAATCTCAAACCAACAGTATTTCTCTACAATATTCAAATTCTAACTACCTGATCACTATGATGAGTGGTCAATTTATAGGGAAATGTAGGTGGTTATGTCATAAATTGGGCATTGAATGGCTTTCCAAAATTGGATTTTGTTTCCATGGTGAAAGGGATGAGAGGATAGAGGGATAATTGATCCATAGCCTATCCAAAGTCGACCTCATAGGATGAGATAAGAGTTGGGCATCCTTCTAGAATTCTCTAGAATCAGAGAATATTCCTAGAATCCAATGTGAATTTTGATCATTCTTACACACCGTAGGTCAAAGAGGGCCTAAGTGCACTGTAGTGTAGGCCCCAATGGGCCTACCTACTCTGCGTCGCAGTTACCCCTAACCAAGGTTGCGCTGGTGTCCCAAGGAGGCATTTGAGCAGGGTTTCAAGCTAGGAAACTTTCATTGATGGAAGCATTCAACTTGATGACTTTTCTAGGGCATGTAACAATTGAATTAGGGTTTGATGGGCCCTAATTGTACTGATCTAAATGTCGGGAGTGATGTGCCAAAATAAACCTGTAACATTTTCCCCCTAAAGCATGAAGTCGAAAATGATAATGACGAGTTATATGCTTTATGATGTGTTGAGGAGGATTTGAAGCAAACAATGACCTGCATTGATTACAATACATAATATCATGATATCTTTGAATTTTTCATGAATTGTTGAGGGAAGGCATACCCATACTCAACATATTAAATTTTCATTACATGTACATAAATCAAATATTCGTCTACAGATATAGACCCATGATAGGATGACCATCTGTGTAAATCCATCATATAGATGATTTAGTACTCTCCTGAAATTGCAGTCCGGATGGATGAAACTAAACCTGGGGTCTTCTAGCTCGTCAAATCGTTCGCTCAAGTATGAGTCTAACCATGTGAAAATGTTATCTGAAGTTGAATGTGGGAATACACCATCTGATTACCAACCAATGATGTAAACTACTAACAGACGTGAGAGAGATCACCGATAATGATAATAATTCTTAAGGTACTATAGTACATTCTACATGGTGTGAATAGATGTTTTGATGTCGAAAACCATACAAAGTATTTCGATCGAAGGCCAGTGATGTCAACCTTTCACCGGAAGTGAGAAACTTGCCATTAATGTATGGAGGCCTCAAGGTATTGGAAGGGTGTTTCTAAGTCAACTTCCTGGATAATGTGCTGATGTCGACAAGAAGCGACTCATCGTAGGAGGGCCTTGGTGTATCCCCCATCAATGACACGAAATAAGTGTAATGATTTTGAAGATATAGTGTGACTGAAGACACACGGTTCAGGAATGGCCGTCATGAAAATGAACGTTTATGAGTATTGCAAAGGATGAAGTTTACTGAGTGACTTCTCTTGAACATGTTGGAAACACTGAATTAATTGGTAACATTGACCCAAAACAAAAGTGATGGATGATGTGATAGACCATAGGTATGATAACCATCAAGCAAATAACCTAACCCAAATATTCACAGAGATGAAGTGATAGTGTCATGTTCAAGAGCGACTTGCTACCATAACGTGATTTATCCCTTTTCCCATTTTCCCCAGTCATTGCTGAACAATACCTCTTTATTTTTTAACAAGATTGAGGAGGATAACATATGATTGTAGTATAATTCCACCCTTCAGGTGAACCCATATCTATGTGATGTTTTAACGAGCCTAGCGAAGGTGAAACTTGGTCTTGTCATGATGGACATGTTTGCCACTATTTGATGTTTTAATGAGTTTAACGATAATGAGAACTTGGTCCTTTTCATGTTTAGAGTGTTTGAAAAGGGACAAAAAGAAAACTCCACAAGTTATTTTTCGTAAATTAGTCTCTCAAGTCGAAAAAGTGTAAAATAATACAAGAGAGAACCTATTGACCATGTTCGATCAACGTATTCCTTTTTCATAAGTAATCTATCTCAGTCTGGAAAAGGGTTAAACTTATATTGAGTAGATGTCATTTCCAATCCGTTTACGAGCTGAAAAGGACAATCGCCTGACAATATTTTCATGTTTAAAGAGTCTGAAAAGAGCTTAAAGAAGACCCCTTGTTTTTATTTTCTTTGAATGAGGCAAAAGAGGAAATTACTCAGCAATCTTTTCATTCTTTACGAGTCGGAACAGAGCTTAAAGGTGACTCGTCCTGGAGGAACGAGTGGTATAAAGGATAGAAACTAATTCAAAACATGTTGATTTATGTGAAGAGGTGTGCTAATAAGACCACTCATTGCAATTTCTCCTCAAAAAGGGTAAAACAAGCAAGCGAAAGCGTATGATCGACCAAGGAGATAATGACGATGGAAGGAGAAGAACCAAGGCTCATTTGATGCAAGAGGCTGATAGAATTGCAATAACGAGGGTTAAAATACAGATGGGTTCATTTTTACACAAGCTTAGGGAACTATGCTTGGATTCAGTTTCATGTTTACACAAGCTTGAAACGAAAAACTATGCTTGGATTCAGTTTCATTTTTACACAAGCTTGAAACAAGGAAAAACTATGCTTGAGATTGGTTTACATGCCCCAACATGATGACTTGATTCTCTGTGCATGCCCCCAAGATTCATTACATTCACTAGGTAGACTACTTGTGGCTATCAGGTGGATGGAATGAAGGTTCATTTACGATATCAAGTGGAAGACTCGACTCGGATTTTACGAGATCTAATCAAAGACTCAAATTGGAACTTTGCTCCATGGGACCTTGTTTCATTTTTTAATGATCTTGACACAAGACAAGGAACTCTGCTTAGATTACTTGTTTCGTTTTTTAATGAGCATGACAAAAGACAAGGAACTATTCTCTGGGACTTATTTAATTTTTAATGAGGTTGACACAGTAAAATAACTATCCTCATATTCCTTGTTTTATTTTTTAACGAGCTTGACATAAGACAAGGAACTATGCACATATTCTTTGTTTCATTTTTAACAAGGTTGACACAAGGCCTGGAACTATCCTCATATTCCTTGTTTCATTTTTTAACGAGCTTGACACAAGACAAGGAACTATGCTCATATTCCTTGTTTCATTTTTTAACGAGGTTGACACAAGACCTGGAACTATCCTCATACCCTTTGCTTCATTTTTTAACGAGGTTGACACAAGACCAGGAACTATCCTCATAATTCCTTGATCATGACCCATAAGAGGTCATGGCTTCCAAGAGGTTCTCATTAGATCGGAGAACAATGCTCTGGAAGGGATACATAGCAAGGAATCGATTAGAGAGATCTAGTTCCAATGCCCCTAGTACATAATGCACAACATCATGGAATTGATCGTTCGTTGATGTAGGCATGGAATGGGTTGCCACATAATTGACCTGTGGTGGGGAAGATACCATTGGGACAAAAGGACCATTTAGGGAATATGGCTGACTGGAAGCCATATTTGGGTCGGGAAATGAAAGTTGGTCAATGGTGACAATTCTACATTCATGCGGGAAATGCATTACTCGAAAGAGTGTTGAAACAATAGCTCCCATGACATAAACATAGTTACGCCTGAGAAGTAAATTGTAATCTAAATGGCCCGGGACTACCATCACATTAAGATAAACAATATTTCCTCCCAATGTAATAGGGAACTGAGGAAGGATCCCTAATGGTTGACTAGTTCCTTTGTTAAAAGCCAACAAATTTTGGGTAACAAGCACAAGTGGTGGAAAGCTGAGAGCTTGACAAGTAGTGGAGGAAAGGATACTCACAGATGCACCTTCATCTATAATAGTGCTAGATACAATCATATTATAAACTTGTACTATGATCTGGAAAGGCAAGTAAGAAGGAAGACGACATCCTGACAGTTGATTCCAATCAAAGGAAGTGACCAGACTACTTGGAGGGGGTACCATAAGAACGAGAGAATTACCCCCTTGAGTTATGAGAATAGGAGGATTTTCCTCCTATCTTGATGGAACAGGAGGGTTGCCTCCAAGCTCATTGGAATCTAAAGAAACTAGAAGAATATTAGTGGTATCATACTCACTCTCTACGGGAAAGGTACGATTAACTGAAGGTGAAATTCGGTCAACTGTTTCCTCAACCTATGATTGGTCAGGTATAGACTCATGGGATTCACATTCAGAGAGAGTGGGTTTGACCGACTGTTGATTTGGGTTAGTCACTTCATCAACTAATGAAGGATTAAGGGAGAGTCTCCCGTAACCAGATGGAAGTCACTACGGAGAAGTAGAATGATTATCCAACACTTTTTGGGCTTCATCCAGATAGGGACAAAGGTGAATGGGGTGATTCCCATCGCATAACCTACAAGTAAACTTAACTTTATTCTTCTTTCCATGAACATTACTACCACTAGTTGATGGTGTGTCACCAATATGATCTCCAAAAGTTGATGACACAGGATGATGTGAACGAGAAGACCATTCTTCTAAGATCTTAGGAATACCAAAACAGTTTCATAGAAGAGGGTCTCCCGTACAAATTTTGCAACGATACTGAAGTTTGTGAGGCTTATCAGATGGTTTCTCATTAGAAGTTGCATTTGAAGCAATGATTTCTTGGTTGCCCCCTTGCTGAATTTTCTTCTTCTTCTTCCCTCTCTTCTTCTTCTTATCCACCTAGTTACTAGTGTTAATGCTTTCACCAGGTGAAAAGGAAGAAGGGGTGGAAGAAACAACCAACGAAGAAGGTAAAGGGTCAACTTTAGGATCAGCTAGAGGTTGATTTTGTCCAGGTGGAGGAGTACTCAATTGCGGTGAAATCACGACATTTTGAACCAAGGAGGTTGAAAACAATCATACTAGAAAACCAATGGTAAATCTCTGAAGGGATAATGTAGCCATATATGGAGCACCAATATTTTCAAAAGGAGGAAAAGGAATATGATTCCCATAAAAAGGAATTCCTTAATCGGTGGACTCCGGAGTTGTTTCCATATGTCTCAACCTAAGATCAACTAAGGAGTGACGTGGAGGATGTTATCCACGGTCAATTAATTTTATTTTAATCAAAACAACATAATATAACAAAAGAGGGATAATCTAGGCAGAAGGATTACCAAGTAACTCTGAACTGCAAAATACTGCCTCAGTAAACCAAGGACTTAACATACGTGCAGGAAATCTCCCCGAATGTTGTTTTCGGTGTATCACAATATACAAGGCGGATCACATGATTACTTATAGATGGATAGAAACCTAATGTAGTCCTCCAAAATATACCCGAAAGTACATGGAGGCCTAATCCGTGTTAGTTCTGTCTAATACGAAATTGCATAGTGAGAGCATTCCTTTATACTTTTCGTACAATAACACCGCCCTATATACCTGAAGGTATATGGACAAGCTATGATATACTCACGTAAATGGAATGAGGTATCACACTCGGAATGTATCACAGACAATTAATGACAGTTGCTATGTTTAACGATGTCGGAACATGTCTCTAGCCTAGAACCTCTAAATGTTATGCGTTAAGTTACAATGCTCCATTAGGTTAATTGAGATAACTTTTAAGTTGATCTTGTTTAAGAGTTTGTCTTTCAGGTTCATTGCATTATGTTTTTGAAATTCCTAGAATGCAACTATGATGAGAAGAATTCTTTTCATTTGATTTGAACAATGAAAACCTTAACTAAAAGGGATAGAGCAATTAGAATCTTTAATCAAAGAGCATAGAGCACATCTAATGAAACTTTCCCGATACTATTCCTACAAGCACACACAAACCTCTAAATGCATAATGCATGTTGTTATTTTCATTTCCTTTAATGTTTAGATGAGAAAAAGGAAATTAAATGCACAAACAATCAATCAATACTTTTCGCAAGAAACGAAGACTTCACAACATTGAATTTCTTTTTCAAATAAATGAAGACTTTACGACACTTCCTTTTCAGAAAAGACTAATCGACATAAGCTAACTTTAAAAATGAATTGATAATGATAAATAAATCACTTAAGAAACACTAAACAATCAAGGCCAAAGTAGGGCTAGGAGAAGAAATACAAATTGATTTTAGAACCATAGAAGACATTGATCCTTTAGTGAACAACATCAGAAGCAACTTTGGAAAAAATCAAGCAAAAGAAGGGGTTTTTAGCTTGAGAGGGACCATTGTAGGTCTGAGTGGGAGACAGTTTGCTACAGAGCACTGTCTTTAAGCCAAGGGTGCACTGCAGTGCACTGTCCCTTGACCAAGGGTGCACTCGTACCAGCACATTCCTAGAATAGGCATTCTAGTGCAAATTTTGACCAAAAAAGCTTCAAAATGACTGAAAAGAGATAAATGAAGTCAAGTAAAGTCTACTAGGATGTAGTATGATAAGGGTAAACTACCAGGAATGACAATTGATCCCCATTATGGTCGCCAATTTTCTATATGGAATTTCTATCTATTGATAAACACATTTTCCCTAAATGAGTAGCTACACTTAGAACAACAGAAAGAAAGTGGTTTAACCTTTTCCTATAGTAGATAGATGAGATGAAGGAACTTATTTGTGATCTTTCGCTTCATTGATCTCCTTGGAATTGTTCCCGTTGGTCCCACTTGAACTGAATCCTCTTAATTCATACCTATTAACAGAAACAGAAAACGATAATGATCAAATCATACATGATCTATCTACTATAATCCAATGGAATCGACAATATTGAAACACATAATCATCATAGACATGAACAAGAATATGAGAAAAGGAATAAAAAACTTTATTAGTGTAGAAGGAAGAGTTCCAATTCGGTTCGACCCCGTGTCACTCATCCAGCTTCAGTCCAACCCTTGTCACACTAAAAGCACATCAATCTGGCAACGTAACATTACTTGACATGAACTCAAATCTCAAACCAACAATATTTCTCTACAATCTTCAAATTCTAACCCTCTGATCACTATAATGAGTGGTCAATTCATAGGGAAATGTAGGTGGTTATGTCATAAATTGGGCATTGAATGGCTTTCCAAAATTGGAGTTAGTTTCCATGGAGAAAGGGATGAGAGGATAGAGGGATAATTAATCCATAGCCTATCCAACATAGACCTCATAGGATGAGATAAGAGTTGGGCATCCTTCTAGAATGATCTAGAATCAAAGAATATTCCCAGAATCCAATGTGAATTTCGATCATTCTCGCCCAACGTAGGTCAAAGAGGGCCTAAGTTCACTGTAATTCAGGCCTGAATGGGCCTACATTCTCTGCAACGCAGTTACCCCTAACCAAGGCTGCGCTGGTGTCCCAAGGAGGCATTTGAGCAGGGTTTCAAGCTATGAAACTTTCATGGATGGAAGCATTGAATTTGATGACTTGTCTAGGGCATGTAATAACTGAATTAGGGTTTGATGGGCCCTAATTGTACTGGTCTAAATATCGGGAGTGATGTGCCCAAATAGACCTGTAACAATATGATGTATAATGTCTATGTCTCTTGACATGTTTGAGTAACATATGAATGATTAATGAATGCATGGACTAACAAATTTTTTGGCAACTAATATGAGAAGGAATTAGGCCTTCTTAGTGAATCTAAAATAAGTTTCAGACCCCTATGTTTAGAGATTCATTCATGACCTATGGATTACATGTATGACATATGTTTGACGAAATGTTTTCCCTGATTACGCTTCGTTAGGTCAATTCCTTGATCAAGTTTTATGTTAGAGGATTTGTATTTGTGTCATTTATTGTTTTGAAAAGTTTCATTCTAGTTATGGGAAGTGATATCGAGTCCAACCCTGAAAATGTGGCACAGGTTTCATGGTCACAGGCACAAAAGTCAAAAAAAGAGATTGTAGTTGCTCCCTTGTAGGTTTATGCATGTGAATAGAGGCCTATAGATGCATGGATGTAGGCTTGTGCATGTGATAAGGATTTTAGGTCAACGAACAATAAAGTTAACACATGATTTGGGCACCTAGAGGGGTGGTTAAGCTCTTGAGGAAGGTCAGTAAGATTTTGTTTTGTCAATTCCACTTCCTTAATTGTACTTAGGAGGTTGAGTAATATCATAGTAACTCTTCATCACATATTTACCCCAGTGGATCGGTGATCTTTGGTAAGTGTGGGATGAAAATGTTACACCCAGGATAAATTAGAGTCGGGAATATGTGGAATCAAAAACAAAGCATGTACACGTGCATTGAATGGGGGAGTTTAGAGTGGGAGGTCCCCATGGGAAAACTCATCTTAGGAGGCCTTCCTTGGAAGAAACAAAAGGATGAACAAAGGAGATCACCTGGATGACTAGACACTAGGAAGAAGTGGAGGTGACGCCACAAATGGAGAGAACATTTATTGGCTGGTTGAGGGTCCACTAGACAACTCATCACAGAGGTCCATTCCTAGAAGTGCCAAGGCAAGCATAGCTCAAAGACAACTGGGATTACAGGGTCTCAGGAATATGTGGCAGTCAATGCAACAGCTCATAGGCCTGGGTATTTTTAATTTAACAAAGGAAATCCTCATAAAACCAAGGTTCGAGACCCCTACTTTCTTCTTAATGGCATATGATGTGAATTGATATTAGAAGGAAAAGTGGTAGCCACGATGGCAAATGATTTCAGCATGACGTAAGTAAAGGTGATGTGGTAGTACAGAATGTAAGACACATGGCATCCATTTTTGGCAATTTTAGGGCCAAGTGGGCCAAATTAAGTGACAAGTAGCACCACTCAAAAGGAACCATGTGGCAATGATGATGTGACCATGACATCATATGGACACATCATTCCAAAAGGGATTTCCTGGGAGGGTTGAAAGGTGCACAAGTAGAGACATCTGGGATGATTTAACACTGAGACATGGTGGAAGAAGAAGTGGTGTAATAGCTCACCCTGGAAAGAATATAACTGGTTCATGAGTGTAGCATAAGTCCCACCGGGACATGTCATCATAGAGGAGTTTCCTTGATAGAAAATAAAATGTACATGTTAAGGCCTCCTTGGGCGGACTAGGCTCTAGGATAGCTAAGATACACAACAACATATTGAGTATAGCTGAAGACCACTATTGAGAAGGCATGTGGAAGTTGGACTCCCACAAGAACTCGTAATCCTAGAGGCACCACCCCATAAGGTAACATAAAAAGTGCAATTCAGGTAGATCTATGCTAACTTAACACTTGGAAACTGTGGCATGTGAAGCTAGAGCTGATGACCAATGAAAAGGGAACAAGTGGAGAGTGGAGTCCCTCTAGGACACATAATCCAAGAGAAGAGTCCTTAGATATATTTTAATAAGTGTGTTTCATGCTAATTCGTGCACCAAGACTAGATTATATGGGCCATTTTGACCAAGGGAATGAAAGTGTGTAGTGTTAAATAATCCTTCAGGACTATAGCAGAGAAGGGGCTAGTAGTAAGTTATATGTGGTAGTGATTTAGTTAGAGCACTTTTGGCTATGTTGAAGGTTAAATCATGAACGAGTCGAAAACATTTAAAATTTGGCATTTATGCCGTATACAATAGAGGTCTAAAAGCTTTAAAAAAAGGTGATGAATGAGTTGGAAACATTATTAGCGGCATGGAAAATTTGAAGGAGAGTATAGCATAATAGCTAGATTTGGTGATGAATGAGTTGGAAACATTATTAGCGGCATGGAAAATTTGAAGGAGAGTATAGTAGAATAGCTAGATTTAGAAAATGATTTTCTAAATCCTGTAACTTACTAGAAAGGAGAAAAATAGGAGTTAAGCTCATATTTTCTTACAGAGGAAGGTATGCAGTGTTTGAAGACTAAAATACCACATTAAAAAAACTAAAAGAAGCCTGAGATGATTCAAAATAAATATTCATGCAAGCATAACAGTACAAGTTGACTAAAGTTCAAAAGAACTAAAAATATTAGTCCAAATTCCTTAAACGCATAATCAGATTTGAAATATGGGTGCACTGTGTTATTTGTGGTAGTTTGGATGGTGGATTGATCAGTAATCAAATATTCTTGAAGGTGATTAGGGTGAGTGATTAAGAAAGAAATGATTTTTTCTATGAAAGGTACTGGCCTTCATGGTTGGAGTTTGAAATTGAGGTCCAACAAGTGGTAACGTATAGATCATGGGTTGTAGCTCCTTCCAATAGTGGTTGGTAAATAGATAGGGGTTGGAGATCCTTTCAGTGGTAGTTGATAAACTAGGGGTCATAGCTCCTTTGATTTTTAGCTAATAAATAACTTCCTTCTTGTTGCAGCCAAAGAACCTTGTAACAAGTAGAAGTCTGCCTTTGTGAAGTATATTGAAGGAAAATTTAAATAACTTATTTGTTTATTTGTGTCTCTAGTGATTGAATCTTGTGATGTATTTATGGATTTTTTTGAAGTTCTTATTGGTGTCTTAGTTTCTTTTACAAGTGAAATAGAATTTTAAAATTCCTACAATACTGATTCACCCCCCCTCTTAGTATTGTCTTGGTTTCTAGAATCTTTTTCATTCAGTTTTAAGGATCCCAAGAAAGAGAAAAATGGATACTCGATACGCTGTCTTCTTTGTAGTTTTACAAGCTCAAATAAGAGATAGTAGCATGCTAAATACACAATTTTTTTTTGTGTGAGGTTTTAATGATCCTAAAAAGGGATAAAAGTATGTTTGGTATCCTTCAGTGACTAATGAGGATGAGAAGAATACAAAGGAAGCTTGTCTTGGAGAAACAATTTAAATAGAGGGTAGCAATTTTTTTCAAGTTGATGGAATCACCTTAATAAAATTGAAGAAGAGAGGTTTGCAAAGAAACTCACTAATCCCAGTGGTCTTAGTAAGAAGGGTAAGAAGACCAAATGAAGGCTATAAATAGGGCCAAGGGAAATGTGATTGCAATGACAAAATGAAAGGCCAAAGAAGATCACTGTGCAGTAGTAAACAAGGCATTGCATAACAATGATCATAAGGTAAAAGAGTGGCTGGAATCCTTTCGAGGTATAGCTAGAATATGATAAATAAGACAAAATGAGGCTTAAGTTTAGAGTCATGGTGGCTGAAAAGGAGGGATTCCAGGTCAGATAAAATGACATAGTATGAAAACAACATGGAAAATAGGTGCTAAAATAGGGCATCCATATGGAGGAAAACTCTATCTATAAGCTACAACATGCAAATATAGACCAATTAATGTCATAACTTGATGGGAAATGACCTAAGGTGTAGTAAATATGGAAATGATGATTAATAATGCATCATAAATGGATGAGCAAGATCTACCCCATATGTCAGGTTCAAGAGAAATGCACCTAGTTCCCATATTGATGACAATAATTTGACAATATACAAAAGTTATGACCAAACTTCTCTCTAAAGACTCAAAAGAGTATCAATTGAGCATAAGAATAACATAGAAAAATGATCCAAATTGTAAATATATGTTTCAAGGGGGAATAAAATGGCATAAAATTTAGGTAAAGAAAGCCATTTGAGTGTTATTTAGGCCTTAATATAGGTGAAATAGGGCCAAATTAGAGCTCATTTTCAAATTTCTCATTGAGAACCAAACTAGTGGAGAAAACCCACCCTAACCCAAAATTTTTAGATTGATATCATAAAGTTTGCAAGGGATCAATTGGAATTCTAATTCCACAATGTATTTCCCTAATCCTTTGCATTTTCATGGTTTCCTTTTTAAATTTGACAGAGTTTTGACACTTTGTTTAAGCCATTTGGAGGTTGAATGTGTCATGGCTCTCAACCATGGACCTCAAGAATAACCCTAATTTATTAGGGCACTATGAGCCCCGGATCCTAGGGCCAACAACTCTTGTGTAGATAAAATGGTGGGGATGATGGCATAAAGAAATTTCATATCTAGGGTCACACACAAATTTGTGTAAGATGGGTGGTGAAGCTAAAGATCCTACAAAATCATGCTAATTTGTACATGATAGGTTGATCCAAATGGATCCAGGAATGCCCTCTAAGTCTTCAAGAAACTTTTAAAAAATCGTGCCCAAAGCCAAAATCCTTTAAAGGATCAAAAATATCGAAAGAGGGACACCCTTAGCCGGGTGGAGGAACACTATCGGGAGGCCCAAAACCCATGAAAACAGAGTAAAAGGAGCTATCAGAGGCAAAATAGTGGGATACATAGTAGTTGTTAGATCTAGCCGATCAACGGTCTAGATCCGATCGGTAGATCGCTATCGATGGTGGCTATCGGTGCAATCGGTAGATCCCACATAAGAGTTGTGACTGCAATCAACAGGGGACTTATAAAGCGATGTGATAACGATTGGCGGGGTCAACGAGGATCGTCGATCAAGCGCTACAGATCAACGACCCACGTTGCATTGCCAAATCGTAACCGGTAGATCCACAAGAGTGGGGGTATGTGTATATACATATATGCAACCTGATGGATGGACCCGATGAGATTATGAGCCAGATTGTAGGGATATTGAAGTCCGCTAAACACCATGTTTTAATGTATTTTCATAGTTTCGTTTGTTAAACGAAATGTGAACGTAAGAACGTCGATGCGATAAGCTGGACCCGAAAGGGTACCTTAAGGCTATTACATATGATTTCAAGTCTGGGCGAAGAGCCTTCTCCAATGCATTTTTTTGATTTTGAATGTATTTACGAAATAGAGGGACAGAGCCATTGCAATAAGAAACAACGACTGATAGGCGGACTTGATAGGGGAATGAAGTGTATTGAAGGACTTTTGAAGTCCAACATATCATGTTTTTGGTGAATTTCTCTGTTAAAATGTGTTTTCACTGTAAAAATAAAGCGCGGCCATTTTAGGCATTTTAGAGACCCGAGGCACTCTAGCGCTGCGGAATGGGTGGCCACCTCCTCTCCATGCATTAAGTAATGATTGTATAATGCTGGAGAGGGATTCAAAGCATTAAGAGGCCGGGGAGACTAAGAGTCGAGGACATGAAACGAACGGGCAGTGCGGTTGGCTTTAAAAGCCACAGACAGAGAAACAAACGGGGAGGCAGTATTGCAAGCAAATGTTAGACAACATTAGCACAGAGATTGAGAGCTGTGAGGGAGTTTGTGTACTCATAGAGAACTTGAGGGATTCAAGCGAAGATCTTGTAATTGAATTTGTTGTGTGTGAGGCTCAAATTGAGCTCACTATTGTAAAAACTTTGCTTGAATACTTAATAGAGAGGCCACCACAGAAGGCTAGACTAGGAGTATTGGGTGAACTCCTTATTAAATATGTTGTGTTTTTATGTGTTTTGTCTATTATAGTATTTAACTGCTTCAAAGTCTATGTATTTCGTAATCTAATTGATCCATTGCACAAAATAACATAGGCACATCCATGCGCATGAGTCTGGAATACCTTATTAATTATCTTAGATCTCATTATTAGATCAAGTGGTATCATAGCATTAGGTTGCTAAGGTTAGACAAGCTTGTGCTAGATTGTTTGTGAATGCTAACTAGGTCAAAGCTTAAATTAGGAGAAGGAGAACTGATTGCAACTAACCCAGAAATTGGTAGAGTCTATCCTAAGAGGAAAATGACAGTAGAAATTCCCTTGGAATCAGACTCTCAGTTCATGGACAGTTTCATGACCATGAGAGCCATGGTAGAAGAAACATATAGAGAATTTAAGAAAAATCGAAGTGAATATTCTTCAACTTCCAAACAAGACAAAGGAACAGAAGAATCTCTTATAAATGGCCATTATGAAGGCAAAGGGAAAGGAGAAAAGGCTCCTCTATCCACACCTCCTAATAGCCCTGAAAAAAAAAAGAAGAAGACATCTTTGATTAAATTAGATGTTAAATTTGATTTGCCAATATATGATGGAGAGTTAAATGCAGAGAAGCTAGATAACTGGATTAGACAGATTGATGTGTATTGCAGGGTGCAGAGCATTGATTTAGACATAAGTAAAATTCAGCTGGATAGCCTACACCTTGGAGGAACTGCCTTGGTATGGTGGGAAGGCAGGACACAAGCTGACTTGAAGAAGCATTGTAAAATTCTCTCTGTTTGGAGTGAATTTGTTTATGAAATTAAAAAACAATTCCATCCATTAGCTTATATGCAGCAAGCTATGATGAGTTGGCAAACTCTTCGACAATTAAAAGGGCAAAGTGTACAAAGCTACACTCAAGAATTTAAAAAAAGAGCTTTGATTCTAGGAATTTCTTTAGACTCACCTGAAACTTTGCTGAAGTATATAGGTGGTCTATATAGTTATTTGAGGCACACCATTCTCATGTTTAACCCTACTAGCATTGATGAGGTATCTGTTCAGGCTACCCATCTAGAGGCTAGAGGTAGGAATGTGAACCCAGAGATTGGGGGATCATCAAAACCCACTACAAGTAAGAACAAGGAAAACAGGAAGCAGAAATGGATAAGAGAGGAAGGCAAATGTTGTACAAAAGGCCAAACCTTCATGCACTCACTGCAAGAAGGATGGACATGATGATGAACGTTGTTGGTCTTTGCATCTGGAGCTAAAACCCAAGAAGTTTGATGGCAAGAAGAAGAAGGTTGGTGCTACTGTTCAGAGAGATTTGGGCTCAGACTCAGGTGATGAAACAACCATCATAGCCACAGGTATACAAGGTAAAAATTATGAAGCATCTACTAGTAATTTTTCCAAACTATTGATAGTGAAGAAAATGAGAGAAGAAGACATGAGATTTTTCATATTGGAGTTATATCCAAGCATCAAAAGATTGATACTTTGTTTGATAGTGGCTCACAAGTAAACTTAATTTCTGAAGCAATTGTAAAGAAACTGGGATTACTAACCACACCTCACAAGACGCCATATCCATTGGGTTGGTTATGTGATAAAGCAAAGCTACAAGTGACTAGACAATGTAAACTTAGGTTTGCCATTGGTTCAAAATTTGTAGATGAGGTTGAGTTGGATGTAATTCCCTTGGATATATGTGGAATTGTTTTAGGAAGTCCTTACTTGTATGATAGAAAAGCCATCTTCTATAGAGTTGAAAATAAGTATCAACTTGTTAAGGATGGAATAGAATATATTGTAAGAGCTCACAAACTCAAAAATAATTATACTTTCATAAACTTCGGGCAAATGAAAAGAATTGTAAATTCATGCAAGCAATTTTTACTGATGGTTGTAAAGGAAAAGAAACTTGAAAAGACCAATGTATTTGAGGGCTGTGATACTAAACAACAAGCTGATTTAGAAAAGGTTGTTTCGGAATATGATATCTTATTTCAAGAACATAAAGGTCTACCACCAAAAAGGGAAATTGTACATGATATTAATTGCAGCAAGATGCTCCATTGCCTAACATCGGAATGTACACGTTATCTGCTTTAGAGAATGCAGAAATCAAGAAGCAGGTACAGGAGCTGCTCGAGAAACGGTTCATAAGACCAAGCACATCGCCATGCAGATCCCCAATAGTGCTGGTGAGAAAGAAGGATGGTTCGTGGAGGATGTGCATTGATTACCGAGCACTGAACAAAATAATGATCAAGAATCGTCATCACCTTCCTTGCATTGATGATCTATTGGATCAGAGAAAAGAGGCTGTTTACTTTTGCAAGTTGGACCTTCGTAGTGGTTACCATCAAGTCAGAGTAGCAGAGCAAGATGCATGGAAGACTGCTTTCAAAACGAAGCAAGGGTTGTATGAATGGCTAGTTATGCCTTTTGGCTTAACTAATGCTCCTGCCACTTTCATGAGAGTAATGAATGATGTACTCAGGCCTTTTATTGATGATTTTGTAATTGTATATTTGGATGACATTCTTGTATTCAGTAAAACATGGGAAGAACATTTAAAGCATGTAAAGTAGACTCTAGATGTTTTGAAGCAAGAAAATCTCTATGTTAAATTATCAAAATGTGAATTTGGTAAAACATCTTTGAATTATTTGGGTCATATTGTAGGGGGTGGTGAACTAAAGATAGATCCCTCTAAGGTTGCAATCATTTTAAACTGGCCTAAGCTCAAGTCTGCTACAGAAGTAAGAAGCTTCCTAGGGGCAGCACAATATTGGAGAAAGTTTATTGCTAACTTTTCCTTAATTGCAGCTCCCTTACATGCTCTGACAGGATTGAACAAGGTGTTTCAGTGGGGAGGTAAACAGCAAAAAGCCTTCGATTCCTTGAAAGAAAAAATTAGTACAGCACCAGTACTAGCATTTCCAAATCTTCAACAACCATTTGAGATCGAAACAGATGCCAGTGATTATGCCATGGGATCAGTGTTGATTCAACATGGTAAACCCATATGCTACCATTCTGAGACTTTTAAGTCCTACATATGATAAAGAATTGTATGCATTAGTTTATAGTGTGAAGAAGTGGAAACATTACTTAATGGGCAAAGAAACAATAATACATACTAATCATCGGCCACTTTAGTACTTGCACTCACAAACTAAATTGTGGCAATCAAGACACTATAGGTGGATGGGCTTCCTACAATAGTTTCATTTAGTCATCAGATATAAAAAGGGCATACACAATAAAGTTGTAGATATGTTGTCCAGACTAATCATAAATGCATATACTATACTTAATCATAACTCAGTAATGCATGAAAGCTACATTGAACAATATGCTCAAGATATAGACTTGAAAGATGTATATGCAGCTTTAAGTAATGGAAAATAGGTAGAAGAATTAGATTACTATGTTAAGGACCAACTCTTGTATCATTTGGGAAAGCTATGCATTCCAAAAACAGAGAGAATTAACATAATTAGGGAAGCACATACTTCTCTAATATCCGGTCATTTTGGGGTAAGTAAAACAGTTGCACAGTTGCAAAGATACTACTATTGGCCAAAAATGAATGAAACAGTTTCTAGATATGTAGGAGGGTATACCATGTGTGCTAAAAGCAAGCCCAACAATAGAAAGCTAGGTTTGTACACTCCACTGCTAGTTCGTTCCCGTCCTTGGGAAAGTGTTTCCATGGACTTTGTTGGGGGATTGCCTAAATCTAGGAAGGGACATGACTATTTAGATGTTATTGTGGACATGTTCAACAAAATGTGTATTTTAATACCTTGAAATAAGAAGATCACAGCTGAACAAACAACGAAATTATTCTTTCAGCATGTATGGGTGCATTTTGGGTTACCAACTTCCATAGTATCTGATCGAGACTCCTGATTTGTCGGGAAGTTTTGGTCAAGTCTGTGGGAATTAATGGACACTAGACTGAAGAAAAGCACAACCTTTCATCCACAGACAGATGGCCAAATAGAGGTAGTCAACTGGAAAGTGATCTAGTTGCTTAGGGGTTATTGTAGCAAGCATCCCAAGCTTTGGGATGAACACTTATGTTACGTGCAACATGCTTACAACTGTGCTAAAGATTCTTCTACACAGAGATCTCCTTTTGAGACCTGTTTTGGTTTCATACCAAGGTCTCCCTTGGATTTTGTCTTTGAAAAAGACATAGCAGTTGCTGGACATAGTGATGTGGACAAAGCAACTAGATTCATTGAATAGATCCAAGAAATTCACTAGGCAGTGCAGGAAAAATTGGAAAAGAGCCAAGCCAAATACAAGGCAAGGCATGATAACCACCGGGTGGAGCACAACTTCCAAGTTAGTGATCAAGTTTGGCTGTATATCAGTAAGGACAAAATGCAAGGTGAAGGAAAGAAGCTTAAGCCAATAAGGTATGGGCCTTTTAAGGTACTTGAGAAAATTGGTGAGAATGCTTTCTGCCTTGATCTACCAGCATACATGCACATCTATTCAGTAGTAAATGTAGAAAATTTAAGAATGTTTGAACCTTCATTAATTAAAGATCCTGAAGAGCAAAGTCAATTGCCTTCCATTGATGATCTGTCATCTAAATACCTCAATGGGTTGCAGGAAGATACAGTTCTAGATAGGAAGGTGAGGACAACTGTTATGAAACTAGCTCAACAAAAAGATAGAAAAGATAGATCAACGCCTTAGAATACAGCCTATTCGAGGGGGCAACCTCCTTTACATTACATAAATGAACAATTCTTGGACGATTCAAATGAAGAAACCTCCTTTCTATATATAGGAGTCTAAGGAGTCACAATATAACCCAGCCGACCTAATAATAATAATATAAAGCCACAAAAATAACAATAGAGGGATTCTATGGGGCACAGTAATAACAATATGGGGATAATAGGGGCACAACAGTATTAATAAGGGTTACAACTACAATAGTAATGGGGTAATCACTAGTATTATAGGGACCCAACATGCCCCTCTCCTTCAAAAAAGTGTTGTCCTCAATGCCTGAGAAGTTCTGGATGCTTCTGTATAAAATTCTCGTCCTCCCATGTGGAATCTTCAGCGGATAAGTTCTTCCACTTGATAAGATACTCTGAAATTGATCGATTTTGTAGCTGTCAAGTTCTTGTTTCTGTGACTGCTTCCGGTTCCAATTTAATTTTTCCTTCCTCGTCAAGTTCTGGCAATATTGTTTGAACTGGGAGCTTGTTTCCTATAACCTTCTTTAAACATGAAACATGGAAAACTGGGTTCAATCGAGAAGCTGCAGGAAGCTCCAATTTGTATGCCATAGTACCAATATTTTGCAACACCTTGTATGGACCATAATACTTTGGTGATAATTTATTATCCTTCTTAGCTTGCTTGAGGGAAATTTGCTTATATGGTTGTAGCCGTAGGAATACCCAATCACCTACATCAAAACTTCTTTCGCTACGATGTTGATTTGCCTGTTGTTTCATTCTATTCTGTGCCAACACATGGTTATCCTTTAAGAGTTGGAGGACTTGTTGTTGATGTTCAATGTGATGTTCTACTGCTTGAACCTTAGAATTTTCTCTTAAATATGATGTGATGGATGGTGGCTGATACCCATAAAGTGCCATAAATGGGGTCATTTTTGTTGTTGTATGGAAGGAAGTGTTATACCACCATTCAGCCAGAGGAAACCATTTGACCCATTGTGTCTATTTATCAAATACAAAGCAACGAAGATATCCTTCCAAACATTTGTTTACTATCTCAGTTTTCCCATCAGATTGAGGATGATAAGATGAGCTATGAGCTAACTGAGTACCAAGACAAGAAAATAATTCTGTCCAAAAGTTTCCAGTGAAAATGGGATCTCTATCACTTACAATAATCTTTTGGTTTCCATGTAGCTTTTGAATTGTTTACATAAATGCAGTAGAAACTATACTAGCTTTAAATGGATGTGATAATGCACAAAAGTGTGCATACTTGGTAAGTCTGTCAACTACCACCATGATGACACTCTTTCCCTCAGACTTGGGTAAACCTATGATAAAATCTATTGAAACCTCCTCTCTACGTTGGTTTGGAATGGATAAAGGTTGTAATAGACCCGGTGTCTTAATTGTTTCAACTTTATTTTGTTGGCAAACCAAACATTTCGCCACAAAATTTTGAATATCTGCTTTAAGGCTATCCCAAAAAAATTCCTTCTTAACCCTGTGGTAAGTTTTTAAGAATCCTGAGTGCCCTCCTAAGGGAGAAGTGTGCAATTCCATAAGAATCTTTTGTTTTAGCTGGGAATTCTTACAGAGGTATAAGCGATCTTTGTACCATAATGAATTATTTTGCTAGCTAAATGTATCAAACATACTGGAATCTTGTTGTAACTTTCGAATAAGTGCCCACACTTCTTTGTCATTCTTCCATTCCTCCCTTGCTTCGTTTATCCAATCTAGTTGGATAATAGAAATGGCTCACAATAATGCTTCCACATCCTCGTCCTTTCTTGAGAGTGCATCTGCCACCACATTTTGCTTCCCTTTTTTGTAGATGATTTCAAAGTCACAACCCAACATATTTGTGACCCACTGTTGTTTCTCTTCAGAGGATAATCTTTGTTCTAAAAAGTATTTAAGGCTATCACGATCCGTTTTTACCTTGAAGTGTCTTCCCATTAGGTAGGGTCGCCATTTCTTAAGTGCATGGAGTATTGCCAACATTTTCTTCTCATAAATAGCTGTGTAAAAACTTTCCCTTGATTGGATGACTTTCAAAAGCAATGGGTCTTTCATCTTGCATTAAAACAACACCAATTCCATTTCCTAAAGCATAAAATTCCACAATAAAGGTTTTTGTGAAGTCCGGTGTAGGTATGACCAGTGCTTGGCATATTGCCTCTTTAAGATGTTCGAATGCCTTTGTTGCTTCTGGAGTCAATGAAAATGCATCTTTCTTCAATAATGTTGTTAGAGGTGCTGCTATTCTCCCATAATTCTTAAAAAACTTGTGATAATACCCTGTCAACCCAAGCAATCCTCGCAAATGCTTTATGGATGTGGGAATTTTCCATTCCTTAATGGCTTTAATTTTGCTAGGGTCTACCTTAACTCCTTCATGAGATACAATATGACCCAGATATTCCACCTCTTGTACTCCAAAGAAACATTTGGATCTTTTTGCATATAATTTTTTCTCCTCCAATAGTTGTAGCACCCTGTCAACATGTTCAACATGATCCTTCCAAGACATGCTGTAGATTAGTATATCATCAAAAAATACTAACACAAATTTTCTAAGGAATGGTTTGAAAATTGAATTCATCAAACCTTGAAATGTTGAAGGTGGATTGGTAAGGCCAAAAGGCATGACCAAAAATTCATAATGACCATCATGAGTTCTAAATGCTATTTTCGGAATGTCTTCAATCTTCATTTTGATTTGATGATATCCTGAACAAAGATCCAACTTGGTGAAGTAAACTGATCCATGCAATTCATCTAGTAATTCCTGAATGACAGGGATGGGAAACTTATCTTTAATAGTGAGCTTGTTGAGCTCCCTATAATCTGGACACATGCGCCATGATCCATCCTTCTTGTGCACCAAAATGACTGGAGAAGAGAAAGAACTTTGACTTGGTTGAATTATACCAGCCTCTAGCATTTCTGCAACCATACGTTCAATTTCATTCTTTTGGGCATAGGGATATCTGTACGGCCTGATGTTTGGAGGAACACTTCCTGGAATTAGATGAATAGCATGATCATGATCACGAATAGGTGGGAGACCTTTGGGAGTCTCAAATACCTTGGAATGATTGTCCAAGACTTTTTGGAGATCTGGAGAAATAGATGATTCCACTGTGGACACATCTAGCGAACATAATTGTGCAATTACACCTCTTTGTTCCTTTTTTAGAAGCTTTGTCATACCATTAGAGCTGATTATCTTTCCCAGTTTCCCTGCAATACCCCTTAATTCAACTTCCTTTCCTTCCACAGAAAATTTCATGAAAAGTTCTTGAAAATTAAAAGCTATTGTACCCAAGGATTGTAGCCATTGGACTCCTCGTACAACATCAGCACCTCCCATTGGAATGGAAAGCATTGGGCTCGTCAATACATATTCGCCCATGGATAGCTTGATATTATGGCACTTTCCCGAGAAATTTATTGTTCCTCCATTTTCAACCATCACTTGACACTCTGGTGCTAGATATAAGAAGAAATTCAATTCTCTTGCTACCTTACAATGAATAAAATTGTGGGTACTTCCTGAATCAATCAACACTATTACCTTTTTCTTCTTTATTTGTCCTTCTATCTTGATGGTTTGAGGAGTGGTAATTCCTGCCAATGCATTACAAGATATGGTCAGATTCATTTCTTCTTTATCTAGGCTTTGTTCCTGGAGTATATCCTCTTCTTTTGACCTTTCTTTCTCCTTTTCTTCTTCCTCTTCACAATCTATGTAGAATAATTTCTTCTCAGCACACTTATGACCTTTAGTGTATTTGCTATCACAACTGTAACAACGCCCTTTTGCTCTTTTTTCTTCCAATTTTTGTGGTGTCAACCTTAGAGGTTGTGGAAGACTAGTGGCAACAACACTTTCGTCTTTATAGTTGTGAGTGGTATGCTTCCTGGTTGCCATAATTTTGCTTTCCATTTTTCTTGCTAACCTAAATGCCTTCTCTAATGAATCAGGTTCCCAAAGGTGAACATCATGTTGGATATTATCCTTTAAAGACCCTATGAACACATCAATCCTACGCTCCTCTGGAATATCTTTTACCCTTATGTTCAATTTTTGGAACTCCTCAATGTGCTCCATTATTGAACCCTTTTGTTTGAGACTTATCAATTGGCTAAAAAAAGTGTTTCTTTTTGTATCCTCATAATGTGCTATCAATTCTTCCATAAAATTCTCCCAAGTGATAAATTGTTTACGAGAGCAAAGCCATTGATACCATACAAACTGATTTGGTTCCAAATATAAAGTTGCCATACGTACCTTTTGTGTGTTTTGCACATTATTGAGATCGAAAAATTTCTCCATCTGTAATATCCATGTTGCAGGATCCTTGCCATCAAACTTCCTCATATCGATTTTTGGAATATGGCAGGTCTTTGATCCAACATTAGAGTCTATGGAATCATGATTAACATTTCTTTTGTTCTCATCATGACTTTCCTCTACTACCCTTTCAGCATCAATGACCCTTTCTTGTAGCAACTTATTCATATTTACCTTCAATTCTTCCATGCCTGTCTTCAAATCTATCTTCAAATCATCCATCTTAGCTTCCACGTCATTCATCTTAGCTTCTACACCTTTATTTAAACAATCCATCTTAGCTTCTACGCCTTTCTTTAAACCATCCATCTTAGATTCTGTTGCTTTTTGTGTAAGGGACAGTTGTTGCACTTGGTCTTGTAATTTTGATATATCATGTTGCATTTCTTCCTCTTTTTAATGAGTCATGCTAGAGCTTTCAGGTTCCTTACTAGGTGTTTGAATTTTCTTTCCTTGGGGCATCAGTTATCGATAATAAGTCTCTACTATGCCCTTTGAATTCCTTCAAAATAAATTTTCAAACCAAGCAAAAATTTAAGAAAATCTACACACCTTTTTTCACTTTCTAGGGGCTCGATATTGCCTCTGATGTATCTCTGTACTTTCCAATCATCTAGATCTAAATTTGTGACTTGCAGTAGCCCTCTAAGTCCTCTTTCCAATGCCACAAGTCTGACCCAAATTGGATTCTCCAAGGAAGATTTATGCGAAATCTCCCACAGTGACTTGATTATAGACTAGTTCAGTAGAGCGAACTTGTGCGACTTGCCATGAGTCACTGTTTTGACCTTTGGATCTGAAAAATGCATAAAATAAACTACAATCCATCCTCTTTTTTGTACCTTCTTACAAAAGTTCAATACGATCCCCAGAGAGAAAGTTATGATGCTTTTCCCCAGGTCACTTGTTTGGAATGTAATTAAGGAGTCTGCAAAAAGACCAAATTCCTCAGATCATATCTCCACAAATATAGTGCGAACAGCTCTGACATTTGGACCCAAGGTTCAGTGCAGTTTCTTCTCAAATGGGTTTTTTTTCAACTTCTGAAACGTCGCAGAAAAAAAGTTATAGGGAAAATTCCACGATGACCTATTCGGAGCAGCAAAACCCTAGAATCCAAAGCTCTAGTACCAAATGTTATGAAACCAGCTCAAGAAAAAGATAGAAAAGATAGACCAACGCCTTAGAATTTAGCCTCTTCGAGGGGGAAAACTCCTTTACATTACATAAATGAACAATTCTTGGATGATTCAAATGAAAAAAACTCTTTTCTATATAGGAGTCTAAGGAGTCACAATATAACCCAGTCGACCTAACAATAATAATATAAAGCCACAAAAATAACAATAGAGGGATTCTATGGGGCATAGTAATAACAATATGGGGATAATAGGGGCACAACAATATTAATAAAGGGTACAAATACAATAGTAATGGGGTAATCACTAGTATTATAGGGATCCAACAACAACGTGCAAAGGAGATGTTGAGTACCTAAGGATTGGACTCAAAGGTTCAAAACCCAACAGTGCAAAATGGATAGAGATTATACAAGTGAGGTAGATGTATCCTCACTTGGTTGATGCTTGAAAGCCAACTTTTGGTGGTCCAAAATCCTTTTTCAGTGGGAAGGTGTGATCCAAATGGATCCAACAATGCCCTCTAAGTTTTCATGAAACTTTTAAAAAATCATGCCCAAAGCCCAAATCCTTTAAAGGATCGAAAATATAGAAAGAGGGACACCCTTAGCTGGGCAGAGGAACACTATTGGGAGGCCCAAAACCCGTGAAAACATAGTAAAAGGAGCTATCAGAGGTGAAACATTAGGATACACAGTAGCTGTTGGATCTGACCGATCAATGGTCCAGATCCGATCGGCGGATCACTATCTGCAGTGGCTATCGGTGCGATCGGCAAAGCCCACATAAGATTTGCGACTGTGATCGGTGGGGGACTTATAAAGCGATGTGATAGAAATTGGCATGGTCAACGAGGACCGTCGATAAAGCGTGCAGACTAATGGCCCATGTTGCATCTCCAGATCGCAATCGACAGATCCATAGGAGTGGGGGTATGTGTATATACATATATGTGACCCGATGGAGGGTGTTATCACTTAAGAATTAATGCCCAAATTTCTCACATTAGTTTGATGGTAAAGGTCGATGCTCGTCTAAATTTTATTTTTTTGTTTGCCTTAGAGTCTGAGTCTTAGGAGTCTTGATGGTATACTTAAATAAAGGTCCACCATGCATTCTCATTCATCACTGGTCTCATAACTCTCACAATTTCCATGTGTCAGCTTTGTTCAAAGGTTATATGTGCTACAAATCTCTTTAGGTGATTTCGTAGCGCTTAAATCATTGTTAGGTGTTTTCGCAGTGCATAAATCCGTTTTAGGTGTTTTCGCAGCCCAACATGTTTTAGGTGATTTCATAGCGCATAATCTAGATTTTACACTGGCTTCACTACGAAATCGGAGATTCGTGCAATCCATAACAAATCTTTCCTAACTGTCAAATCTATCAAGTTTAGTTATGGTTGCATCATTCACTGTCATCTTATACACTCCACATATCATGTCCAACCGCTTATCTCCATCATTACAATCGCTAGGTACCTTGGTACACTCGGATTGCAAGTTCCAAGAAAAGCTAGGTATTCACAGTCTTAATTATGATTGTATTCGTCGCATGAGGAACAAGTCTGCAAGGTTTCAATTTTAATTCATTGTATATCAAGCGAGGCAGTTATCAAGTGAGGCAGCCATTCAAGCGAGGCAGAGATTGAATATTGATCAGCGCTAGTATATCTAACCTTCATTACGCTGAAGTCTCATGGAAGGATCTACAGAAAGGAAAGAGCACAGATCAGGGACACGTTTGAGGAACAAACCTGAAGGTTTTATTAGACATTATCTTGAAGAACAAATAAGTTGAGCATGCGTTCAAGCAAGTTGGATGTTGGAAATTTTGCGAGAAACTCCAGGGAGGTCATGCACAAATCACCAAGGAATTTTCTTTGAATTTCACAGGACTGAATTCGAAGGTTGGGATGCTCAAATTGCAAGTCTCACCGGAGGTAATATCCACAATTACTGAGATTCCAAGGGGACAAGAAACTTGGTTTAATAATTTCAAATTTGATATGACCCCTTGCAAAGAATTTCTGAAGCTCAAGTTTATTAACTCAGAGTTAAACAAGTCTGTGCCTAGAAATTATGTCAAGGACTCATATGCCAATTTGCTTACCTTCATACAGAGGTACCTTACCTATGAAGGGAGATACAATAAGGTGTATTCATATCATTTTAAGCTTCTGCTGCATTTCATAGGAAAGATATCTCTTGATTTACCTTTCTACTTATTTCGTAGCATAAGCAAAATGTGTGACAAGGTGCAGCTAAGGAAAGAAGCCTGTGAGACCTCATTGTTTCACCACGGCTTAGTTAAGTTGATCGTGCTGCATGAACTCTAGAAAGTAGGTAGGGAGTGGCCCACATTGATGTTTA
Source organism: Pinus tabuliformis (assembly GCA_031772625.1). NCBI lineage: Eukaryota > Viridiplantae > Streptophyta > Pinopsida > Pinales > Pinaceae > Pinus > Pinus tabuliformis. The sequence goes on from CM062819.1 coordinate 1,686,175,381, forward strand.
TGTTTGGTTTCAAGAATGAGACTGGTCTCAGTCCTCAAGTTGCAAAAGATCTTCCAACAAAAACTGGTCATCAGGCAAAAACAAGATCCAAGATATTTGCAAAGTTGAAGGATAGAAAACAAGTAAGGGAATCCACCAAGCCACTGACTATCCAAGATACACCCCAGTAGTCCCTTAAAGAGAAAACTCAGATCAAATAAGGTGCACATGAATTAAACACAGGTGAAGGAGTCCAAAGAAGAAGGACTAGGAGTCAGGTAGCTAAAGAAAAAGGCAAGTCAGTGATTATTGAAGAAAGCCCTGTTTCAAAGGAAGACTTGAATGATTTACTGCAAGCCATTGATATTGAGGAATCTCCCTTGGTTCAAGCAGATTTGATAGAGTCAGGAAGAGACAAGGCTAAGAGAATCAAAGCCTCGAAAAAACTCAAGTTCGATGATCTGATTGATAAATTTGTCTTTAAGCCAAGAAGACCCATAACGAGGAATTTCAAACACATACAGGAGGTACTTCCAGGAGCAGATGAAACAGAGGAGATAACAGAGTCTCATGAAGGAAAAGATAAAGGTAAAGCAGTTACCCTTCAAGAAGAAGATAGTGTTGAAGAGTTGAAAAGGAAGTTGGAATTGGAAAACTTTGAAATTGCTAGACTGAAGAAAGCCTCCAGGAAACATGCAATCAAGGAGGCTTATTTAACCAAATGCAAGCTCGGTGGGAGGACAAAACATTTCAAATACCCGAGGTGGTTAACTGTAATGTTCAATTCCGTAGCTGGACTGTCCCTGCAATAAAGGAAGCACAATTCATCAGAAAGGTCAATACAAAGCTGAGAGCTGGGATCCGAGTCATGAAGAAACAAATTGAGGACTTAAAGATGCAGTTAAGCCAGCAGAAAGAATCTCCTTAGTGAAGTCACACATCAAGTAAGGTTATGTTCCAAATTTTAATGGTTTTCCTTGTTATAATCTTTCTTGAAGAATCATACATTTCCACTCAGTTTTGAAAAGCTTTGGAGAAATTGAAAAGAATGTTTAAATATAAAGAAGCTCAAGATAGCAGATTTTTGGTATTAGGCTGTGTTTTGGTGATTACACAGCAGTTTCGTAGCGCGCTACGAAACTGCTGAAGATGATGCCTAACGCACAACAGTTTCGTATCGTGCTATGAAACTGTTGTAGCTACATAATTAAAACTCAGTCAACCAATTTTGAGGGACCGAGGGGAAATTTTTGAAAAAGGAATCTCTTCAAAGGATCATGTAACAGGTGTCAACATTCAACAAAGGAAGAAATAGGTGGAAGAAACCTATATTCGAACTCTAAACTTTTTGTTATAAAGTGATCAGAGTTACTATAGTTCATGATATGTCAAATAAATTGGAGGAGGTCTTGTCTTCACACATGGAAAAGGTTGACAACACATCAAGGACGTGGCATTCTGATATATTTTTGTACAATCGAAGAAGAAGGACATGGTTCATTGGTTTCAAATACCTTTGAGGAAAACCAAAGGTAGATAAAGAGGGGCAGTTTCCTACTTTTCAGGGGCAATGGAGAAGATGTGACATTAAGGGCTAGCAACCAACTACAAACACCTACCACAGCAAACTAAAAAAGACCACTTGTCAAAGAACGAGAATTGATTGTAATTAGGGCTATTATTAGCATGATATGGAGTTAGACTCCTATTTGTCGAGTTCCCCTCACGTTGGAGGAGGAATCTCAGCCTTGTAAAAGAATTCTATATATAGGAGAAAGAGCAATGTACCAAGGGTTGGAAAATTATTCAGAAAAGCTCTGATATTTGGCTTTATGTAAAAAACTCTTTTTCAGTAATACAAAATTTTCTTTGCTTATCAAGACTCAGGAGGGATTTGATGTTCAGAATGTGTTGTATTGTTCTTTTCCCAATATTTGCAGTGGTATGAATGTGTAATCACTTAGAACTCACTCATGGTGCTCTAATTTCCTGTATACATTCATAGACTGTGTGGTCCTATATGTTTCTGGTATGTTCTAAATGTATTGAATCCTGAATGCCCTGACTTCTATGTAAGGTTGATAACATTGTTATACTGAAATGATGTTGAATCCATAAGCCCAATGGATAGTTACTAATTGTGTTTCCACCACTCACATTTTACCTTTGTTTCACAAGAGTTAGCCATCTTTATCATAATCAAAGATCATTAATCCTTTGAGAGAGCCCTCTCAGGTTGGGGAGGCTAAGCCTTAGCCTAAAGTAGGTTTGAAATAGTTACTTGAAGTCTACCTGATCAACAGCCTGTCAGGGTCTGATTTTGAGATAACAGATGGACCCGATGAGATTATGAGCTAGATTGCAGGGATTTGAAGTCCGCCAAACACCATGTTTTAATGTATTTTCGCAGTTTCATTTGTTAAACGAAATGTGAAGGGAAGAATGCCAATGCGATAAGCCAGACCCGAAAGGGTACCTTAAGGCTATTACATATGATTTCAAGTCCCAGGGAAGGGCCTTTTCCAATGCATTTTCGTGATTTTAAATGTATTTACGAAACAGAGGGACAGATCCATTGTGATAAGCAACAGCGACCGATAGGCAGACCTGATAGGGGAATGAAGTGTATTGAAGGACTTTTGAAGTCTGACATATCATGTTTTTGGTGAATTTCTTTGTTAAAATGTGTTTTCACTATAAAAATAGAGCGCGGCCATTTCAGGCGTTTTAGAGACCCAAGGCACTCTAGCGCTGCGAAATGGGTGGCCACCTCCTCTCCATGCATTAAGCAATGATTGTATAATGCTGGAGAGGGATTCAAAGCATTAAGAGGCCGAGCAAACTAAGAGCTGAGGACATGAAACGAACAGGCAGCGCGGTTGGCTTTAAAAGCCACAGACAGAGAAGCAAACGGGGAGGCAGTATTGCAAGAAAATGTGAGACAGAGTTAGCACAAAGATTGAGAGCTATGAGGGAGTCTGTGTACTCATAGAGAACTTGAGGGATTCAAGTGAAGCTCTTGTAATTGAATCTGTTGTATGTGAGGCTCAAATTGAGCTCACTATTGTAGAAACTCTGCTTGAAGACTTAATAGAGAGGCCACCACTAAAGGCTGGACCAGGAGATGTAGTCCAGGAGTATTGGGTCAACTCCTTATTAAATCTGTTGTGTTTTTATGTGTTTTGCCTATTATAGTCTTTAACTGCTTCAAATTCTATGTATTTCACAATCTGATCGATCCATTGCACAAAATAACATAGGCACATCCATGCACATGAGTTTGTAATACCTTATTAATTATCCTAGATCTCATTATCAGATCATAGGTACTCAACAAGAATGATTGAGTGGAAGGAATGAGAGCACCAAGAAGATGATATGAGGGCTATAGCTCATTTGACTACAATCAGAGCTCTCAGGGACTATGCATTGTTAAATTTCTTTAAGGCGAAACATAAATGAGAAAATGGTGCTCCTTTGATGACTTATAGTGACATGACAGCCCCAAGAGTAACAGTTCATGGTTAAAGACCAACCATTACAATTGAAGGTAGATGGAATATACTTCATAACTATTTTTTAAGGAGAAGGGTCATAACAATAGTTCCCACAGGGAAGAGATCTAGTGAGGAGAGTGTTGGTGAGTATGTGGCTCTATAATTATCCTTGCTACCCCCTTAGACTATCCTCAAGCTAGTGGGAGGTGTTACTTTCAATTAACCCAACCTGTATAGTTGCCTCATGGAAATGGGGTTATAAAAATTCCTCCATTTCCAAAGTTAGGGGAATTAACTTTGGACAACACCATTATGTTCAACTCATTATAGATTACTGATGATATAGACTTCTCCTCAATCCGATATTTGGATAAAAATTCATACCCATTTAAAGTTTGATCAACAAGTTACCCACCATGTAGCATTCACATTGCACTACCACCTAACCTAAGGTCCCATGTAGTTCCCATGAGGTCACAACACCACAATGCTACCCCGCCACCATACCATCATTCCATTCTGTTTAGAAAAGAGAATTCCACTCCCTATCCTCTGTGGTGCAACGAAAAATCTTTCACATTGATTAAAAAGGAAGTTTCCTGTCCCACAACCTTTGTTAGCCCACATCCTTACCTCTCTAATGAACATAGAGGTTATCCATGCAACATGAAAAACATTTCTACATTAGGTGATAAGGACAAATATTCATCCCATGACATTCGTCGTTGATGCCCTGCTTATGAAACAAACTACAAAAATTCTCTGGGGACCCACGCTCTATGGTGAGATGGCTCCAAGCCATTTTGACCTCCTAGTCCATGCCACATAGTTCCCTCACCCCAGGTGCCACAATTATTCACCCCCACATTTCACTCAGGTATCATGTTTGTCTAGGCTTCCACACCATCACTTCTTCCCACCTGATGATGCCATGATGGCATTTGTGCGATGTGACCCTACCACATCATGTACCTAGATGGAATCGACATAGCCTATTCTAGCTTATATGTCTCCTAGCAAATCATCCTACCCGAGGGGCACACTCATTTCCTATGTTGGAAATAATATTGAGGGGGGTGAATCAGTATTATCAGATCAATAATTTTTTATTTCCCAAATAGATTTGTATACGCTAATTTTATGAAGTGAACTCGTGTGTACACATTACTATGATTAGTTAAACCAATGTATACCCAGAGAACTTGTGATTTAGCTAATTTATCATGTGATTATGTATAACCAGTGCATCAGTAGCTTAGTAAATAGTTTCGTAAAAAACAAAATGAGCCATCACACATAAGAAACACACATGAACACCAATATTTAAGGTGGAAACCCAATGTGGGTGAAAACCAACTATTGCTGTCGTCTCTATCTTCTTTCAATAATAAGAAAATCTGTTTAAAATCTTGTACTGGTGCAGACCCATACCAGTACGCAGGTACCCACATGCAGAAGGCTACAACCTTCTCTTGTTTTCCAGCTTCTACTGGAAGGGAGCTACAATCCCCTAGCTCTTGTACTAGCCAATGTTTTTACTAGTACGTAGACGCCAGCCTATAGAAGGCTACAACCTTCTCTCTTCCTGCAGGAACCACGTTTCATAAATTTTCAGACTGGATGATCCTGGTACACATGATGCCTTTGTTTCATCAAATTTTCATATTGGATCCATCATAAACTTTTAAACTCAAACTGAATCAACCAACAATCAGTTAATTTGAACAATCAGATCACTGTCACTAGATCATTGTGCTGAATCCAGAAACCTGCATCATCATTCAAAACTAGATGTAACCTCAAAAATCATGCATCAGAATGTATACGCTACTTTACTGAACCCAACCTGTGTGTATACGCTTCTTCCTTTAATTAAACCTGCGTATACCTTCAAAACTACTGAAACATAAAAATTCTGAAACAAGTCTATACCAACCAGCAATCTACTGTCAATTTACAGAGCCTTACATAGGCAATAGAAAAGATCACCCTTCTCACTTATACAATCAATCAATCAGATATCAAACTCCATATGCATTCAGTTTTACATTCAGATCTAAGAAAACGTCATTGACAAACAATAGTAAAACAATAGAACTAATCAAATAGATCAGTCATCTTTGAACAACATACTTTTTCTTTTGCATACACTACTTGGAAGAGCCGAACCAGCATGGATACATAACCTCACCAAAGCGAACCAACGTACAGATCTGCAAATATTAACTCATAACTTCGCTGCTATTCGGGACTTCAGACAAACCCAGATCATGATATTCAAAGAATATAACAGGTGTACACAATTAGATCTGGCCCAACCAATATCAGATCATTCAATGATAAGTCATTTCAAATATCATGATCCTGATCCAACATTGAATTCAAGGTGCACAAAATATTTCAAATCAAATCACCAATATAGCCCCTACAACATAAAATATACTTCAGATAGAAGTATTACTTAGATATCCTTTTCACTTGCATGCCCTGGTCTAATGATCTTCTCCTCCTTATATAGTTTTAGGCCTTTCTTAATACCTTCAACCAAAACCACTTAGGACCAATACCTTGGACCAAATACCTTGAACCAATACCTTGGACCAAATACCTTGGACCAAATACCATGGACCAAAACCTTGCGTTTCCAACCTGTACACACTTTTCCTCTTGTGATAGTGCCTGTATATGTATACGCTATTTTTGTTCTGTGAACCAACATGTATACACTATTTTGACTAAGTGAACCTGTGTATACTTCTTAAACTGCTTTACATCAACATTTTCCTTCACCTTCTTTATTCTGATCAGTAGACCTTAGTTCCATCTTCCTGTTCTTCTATACCACTACCCTGTTACCTCTGAGCATACATGTTGTACTGTGAGTTTCCTTTTATCAAAACTGAATTGACCTGTGAGTGAGTTGCCATCAAGGACAACACTTGTATCATAATCACAACATCCTACCCTTGTCGAAACCCACAAATCCATGTTGTATAGTTTTTTATCAACGGCTAATCATTCCATATTAATTTATGCATTCTTATTTCCTAGTGTCCTTCCTTTCATCTCCTATGACAGACCTTTCACTATTTACCCCAGGGAAAAAATTCTCACTACACCCTACAACTCTTGGAAATAGCTCAATCCACCATACGCAGTGGATCCTTATTTTTCCGCGCCATGACAGGTATTTTGACGGCGAGTGAAAGGAAATTTCTGGTCCCTCGCGTTCCATCTACTCCTCTTCCTTTACTATTTTAGTGCAATGTGACATAAGTATTTCATGGAATTAGATACAGACTTTTCATTTCATTATGTCTGTTAGCTTCACTCAGCCATTTTATGATTTCTTCAGCTCTCTCCACCAAGCTCAAGTTCGTTTCCTTTGACTTGTTCAATTAAGGATTTTGCGACCATACTCAAGCTTCTTCAAGGATAGTGTCGCTGAAGTCATTTCCTTCCTAGTAAAGCCTTTAGACATGTCCCCCTTCCCTCGTTATTAGGCAGTTAGGCAAGCCAACAATGACTAACATTGTCTTGTTCATTAAGCACAACAACATAAACCGCATCCCATGAGGGATGCATCCCAATATCATCAAATCGATGAAAAAGCATATAATGTAGCATAAAAATAGTCATGGAAATTAAACTAGTCAATCTTCATGAGCTTATTAAACTATAACTTAAACACAATATATCAATATGAAAATTAGGCACGCATGGAAGACTATACATTTAAACTTGTAGTTAGGAAAAGCAACAACTACAGGGATATATGACAATCGCTTAACCCATGAGAACAAACACATTCATCTCATTAATAATATCTAGGAATAACATCATTCCCATGAAAACCATGTTGATGCATGTATTGTCACAATTCATAACAACATCATTACCATTTATAGTATACCATATCCATATATATGTGAACATACAAAAGTAATTATTTGATAATATTAATTACTGGTAACTGAGCGAGGGACTTCCTCTCTCCACCTAATTGTAGGCCAACTATATTGCACTCTTTCTTGCAACTAACAACCCCCAAGCTGGATGCAGAGATTGAGGAGAAGTGCTTAACGGAATTCAATAGATTCCAATCATTTAACCACATATGAACATAGACACTACCTGACTCCACCTTCTTAGTTCATGACTATGTCCTTTAGTGTCTCCAACAAACTACCTAAGGATCCAAAGTACATTGATATTAAATTTCTAATCCAATATTCATCCAAAAACACATGGATTCTATCCTCTATAAAGAAGGATCCAAAGCAAAAAGAGTTTCCACCCACTCAATATTGTTAGATCTTGAAAATACTCTGTCTCTCCACCTATTCCTTCCTTTGACTACACTGCCCTCATGCCTTTGCTTCTGTGCCAATGCTATCCTAGTGTTCCCCTTCGCGCCTGCAGATTCACTAGTAAACACCTGTATGCATATCCTAACATAGAAGCACCCATAACCACATCCAAGTTTGTGAGTTTTAGCTCCAAGAAGCCCCACACTTGTTTCCTAGCGTGTTGTTTCTCTTTTCCATAAGTTATAGTGCTCTATCTGCACGGTTGTCTGATAATTTTTTCTCGAGGATTCTCCTTCTCCGTCCTCTCCCCCCGGCACAACCCTTTCATGTTGACCACATAGCATAGCCCACAAGGTATGCCAAAGTGGGTATGGGCTTATCCTCCACTCAGGAACCCCATACTCCACCTCCCTCCTTGCCATGTAGGCCGTTAAAGCTCAGTTAGAGGATTGGTGGCCATTAATGCACAACCTTGACTTTCCAACATCTTAAGAAACTCCTCCTCAAAACTTTAAATACCTATGCACTCCTCTTCAACCAGTCAATGTGTTTACATTTCCATAATTAATTACATGAATTACAATTCACAATGATAATTACAAGAGGGATAACAGAACGGGTTCTTACAGACCACACCCACTTAGAGGAACCTCATCCTTGTTGTTTTATACTTGAACACAATTTCAGACATGCTCTATACTAAGCATAAAATTTCACTGTCAACGTTATATACAAAAATCAATACATTCATTTACATTCACATTCAAATTTTCTTAAATAAAAAATAAAAATGGGTATGACACCCTCATTCAATTAACCATTTTCTAAATGGATTCATCTAGTTTAAATGCTTCCCTTGCACCTTGTCCTACTTGATTACTTGGTTCGAGAGCACGATCTACCTCCAATGTCTAGGCATGTCATCCTTGTGCTCAGTGACCCTTCAAGGAACACATTCAACTTATTTCTTCCTAGGACACACCCATTGTGACTTTGATCCCATTTAATATGTTCATAAATGTTTCAAAACCAATTTACCTACCAAGTTTCGACATCCCCTTCTTTGCTTCCGTAGTCGTGCAGATGATCCATCCTGTTATCACATAAGAAGAAATTTCTAAATTGTTCACATCAGTTTGATTGTAAAGGTTAGGTGTTAGTCCGGGTTTAGCTTTCCATGTTTGCTTTAGTACCTAAGTCCTAGGAGTCTTGTTCCCTTTGTTAAATATGGTCAGCAATCTTGTTTTACCCACCATTGGTCCCACATTTATTCAAAGTGTCATGTGTTAAGGCTATTTCAAAAATTACATGCGTTTCGAAATCAACTAGGAGTTTTCGTAGCGCAAACTCACAAAAATACACTATGTGCGCTACGAAAGCACCTAGACAGTTTCATAACTAGGAGATTTCATAGCGCAAAACACAGAATTTACACTGGTTGCACTACGAAATCAGGGGTTTGTGCTTGATCTTGTCTGACTATATTTTCCATCAAAATTCGTTAATTTTTCATCACCATGTGTCAGTCCTTGAACCATTCCTATGACATGCAGCCATTCATCCTCATCATTAGAGTCGTTAGGTGTCTTGGTACGCTTAGGTTAAAAGTTTCAAAAAGAGCCAAGTATTCACAGTTATGATTTAGGTTTGGGTTCATGCATGAGGAGCACATTGACAGGTGTTCAATTTGAATTCTTTGAAGATCAAGCGAGGAAAATTTCTTTATCCATTGCAAGTGAGGCAGTGATCGAAATTGAGATGGTGCAGGCTTCTTTAATATTCACGTTGCAGGAATTCCATGGAGGAGTATACAGAAAGAAAGGAGCCCACAAGACCATTAGTAATTTGAGACACACCCCAGCAGGCTAAAAAAGGGAAAGGTCATATCAAAGAAAAGATACAAGAACAATTCACGCGTGAAACGGTACAAAGAAGAATAACCAGGAGCAAGTTAGCTAAAAGAAATCACACAACAAGTAAGGCTAAGTCCTAATTTTTGTCAAATTACCTTTTGATGCTTACCTTAAAAGAATAGTGTCTTGTTTTCAGTTTTGAACAACTTCATAGCAGATGGAAAGGCCATTTCAAGCAAAGGAAAGATCAAGAGAGTTGAATTTTTGGCCTCAAGCTGTGTTTTTAAAATTACACAGCGGTTTCGTAGCGCGCTATGAAACTGCTGTAGCTGCACATTATGATTTCATGGACCAATGTTGAAAGACAAAGGCAAATCTTCTTGAAGGGGAATCTCTACAAAGTATCATTTAAAAGGTGTCAACATTCAGCAAGGGCAAAACAAGTAGAGGAGAGACATTTTTGAACTCCAAACTTTATCAGTCAACTTATCAGTCAAACTGTCTTCTTGTTTTACCAGTCAACTTCTAGACGAGTTCCTGAGCAGTTGAAAACTCATCCCCGAAAAGTGAAAGAGGTTTTCATTCATAAGATACTGAAGTATAAAAAAATCTTCCACTTTCTTCAAATCCATTATGATCTGGGAGAAATGAAGGACCAAACTTGCGCTACGAAATTGTTGTAGGTGCAGTTTTTCACAAGCATATTTCTCTGTTTTACACCTGTTTTTCAAAGACACATTCTGGGCGGTAGGAAAGGTGTTTCAAAAACCCAAGAGAGGTTTTTGTTCATCACGGAGTTTTTCACAAAAGCCTCCTTCCTTTTTCCCAAATACATTTTTTATGAGAAGATATGAGCTCTGTCCCAAGACCTATTTTTCAGCCAGAACAGAGCAAGGAACAGTCTCCTAGTTTCTAGGAACAGTAAAAGGATGAGTCATCAAGGGCCAGCTGGAGGGTTATGAGCATCATCAAATTCGAATTCATGGAGTTATAGGTGTCAAAAGGAGTGCTTAGTTCCTAGATAAGGTTGTTTTAATCATAATGAGGAGTTACACTCCTAATTGTTTTAGGTCTCTAGGACTGCCAGTTAGCTATCATTTGCATTTAATAGTTAGTTTTAAGTGTCAATAGGTGTCAGATCAGGTAGAATTCGAATTTTTCTCATCCTAGAGGAGGAATCTAAGTCATTTAAAGGGCTCTATATATAGGATAAGATATAATGTACAAAGGGTTGTAAATTTTCAGAGAAAGACTCATATTGTGCCATTGTAGAAGATTATGTTTTTATGAATGCAGACTTTGGCTTTACTTCTCAGGATTCAGAAGGAGTTCAATGGTGGCTTGTTTATGTTTGTCCTTATTTTCTTATGTGCAGTAGTATGAATGTATGATACTTAGAACTCATTGAAATTCTCTAACTTCCTTCAGACATTTATGGACCGTGTTTTCCTACATGTCTCTATGTGTTAACTTATATATTGAACTGTTGATGCCCTGACTTGCATGTTTAGCTGATACTGTTATCATACTAAGCTTTTCTGACTCCATAATCCCAATGGATGTTTATTGATTATGTTTCAACCACTTACACTTCATTTTTTTAATAGAGTTAGCCATCTAATCCGTTATCAATATCATTAATCCTTTGAGAGAGCCCTCTCAGGTTGAGGAGGCTAAGCCTCAGCCAAAAGTACGTTTGGAAGAGTTACACAAGGCCTTCCTAATCAGCAGCCTATCAGGCCAAGGTTTTGTGATAACACATCCCTTGACAAGGATTATTTAGCTAGGAAGAGCCTTACCAACTAAGGCATATACTTGCCTTGCATTAGTAACACAACATCTCAATCATGGCATACCTCATGGTAATTGGTGCATATCAGAGGGTTCTAGTGTCACCATAATGGCATAGCTCCTAATTTCTTTAGCTCTAGTGTGTTGTTTTCATGCACACTGATATTATTGAGCTAATGTTGTTTAAATTGCAGTAAAGATCATGCACTTGTGATGGGAAGTTCAATAGTTCTTCTACATCACAAGCATATGAGTCTAATGAGTTTCATAATGAGAATAACAAATCAAGCTAAATGCTACTTCGATAAAGAAATTATTCAAACTATAATTAATACTTATATTTGGTTACTCCTTACTTCCTTGACTTTCAAAATACTCTAGAAATCCAGAGAATGGTGTTTCACCTGCAAAACCCTACAGAATTCGAAAAAAGAATGTACCCCCACCTATTAAATTCCATAGGAATCCAAAGCACACTATGTTTACTCCTACAAAACCATAAGGGACTCTAGAGCACAAGGTGGCTTCACCTACTCCTCTTTTGTCTTCACCTTGCACCACAAAAACCATTGCTACGTACTACAAGAATCTAGAGCACATCTCCACATGTTAAGCATTGATGAGTCAAATTTTCCATGTAGTCTCTAGCTAGCTCTGTCTTTAATTCCAACTCACAGGAGTCTAGAGCACACAGTAGTTCCAACCACTAAATAAACAAGAATATATACTACATTGTGTCTCCACTTGTGGATATACTGCTCCATGTATTCTTTTCATATAGGTCCAAATAATCTCCCTCATGATCAAATCCTAGTGAGCATGGGCATATCACCTACTCTGCCTTAACCTAGAAATCTTCCTTCCTCTTAGTTTATCCTTAATATGATACTCAAAATCATGTTTAAATTGACTCTATGTTTCTTGACCTGCAGGCTTAGGAGACGAGGACTTGGGCTAAGGATTAACTGTGGAAGGTTTTATTTTTCCTGTTTTCCTAATTTCCTACTTTATCTCGCCTTTACAAACAAAATCGAGCTTGACTATACTTCTGGTCTTCTGAACATTCACAATTTTAGGCTTAGCAGCCTTATCATCTTGTATGAAACAAGGATCAACATCATGACAAGATTCTCCAAAATAGGAATGCATCAAATTATGAATGGGTAATTACACTAAGTAGAAGTAGGAGACAACAAAGAACACTGCAAACAATATCGAGTAGACTGTATAGATCAATCAACAAAAGGACAAGACAGAGCACAACTCTAAATTAATACATCAGCCCAACAACCCTTCACAGTAGTACGAGCAACACACAATAGGTAAATAAGTTAGTGGCAGTAAAGAAATCCATTGATTAGAGGGATTGGATTTGGAAAAAGAATATCTTACTAATACCAATGAGAATCAAATGTATATTGTAACTTCCACTCCTAACACTGGTGGTTGGAGAAAGGTGGAAAAGAAGAAAGGTAGGAAAGAATAGATTAGTCTGTTATGGATTCTAAGAAATTAGGACCTACTATTACTGCATATTCTCATTAGCATCTACAACATGTAATTTTTCTCCTTTTAAATAAAATTATGATTTTTCCAGGGGAAAAACAAAACATGTAAAACATTCCCATCATTCATTAGCCCACAAAAACTCAATCCCTTGAGTTTTGGTGTTCAATTTATGCTTCACCTTTATACATATATACATAAAATATTAGATCGAGTCTTTTCCAAGGTTTATAACACCCTAAAAAATGCAACATCCCTCGAATTGGTTTCAGAAGGGACATTTCAGTATCTCATAGGTCTTGAGGGGATGCTCCCTCCTCTCTTTCTATGTTATAGCATAGATTCATGTCCCTATGTCTCACATGACCTATTCTTCTTCTTTTTCTATCTGTTAGCACGATCTCTTTTCATGTTCCTCTCTACAATGCCAACATGAAACTAGGTTTCCTTTCTTTTCAGCCTCACGAGGTTTCTCTTTGAACTTGGCAGCATGACTTTCCTCTATGTCCTCAGAGGATGATTCTTTTTGCAACAACCCTTACATGTATTACAAGTGTTCTATCCATTGTATTCAGACTTACCTTCTCTTATTTTATTTCTAATGAGCCTTTTTTTCCTACCTTGCAACTCTCCAACCCAACTTTCAAGATCCTAAATGTTTCTTCTCCATTAGGTGAGCTTTCCCTTTCTTTTTCATGATGGACTTGGTCCATGCTATTTCGCACCATGCTATTTTCCATTCTTTTGTTTCTTGATGGAATTGGATATTCTTATGTGTTGTCACACACACACACAACTTTTAGTTATATCAACATAAACAAATTGACTTGTTACCTTGAGATGCCAACACCAAGCTTGTTGATTGAAAGCATGTTGATAAGCTACTTTTCACATATCTATAATTCATGTTGGCCAAATATTCTAGAAATCCAAAGTGCATATTAGTATTTTTTGTTTGGAGGTTTCTATGGCTAGTGTTGTTGTTAGATTGCAAAACTTGAAATTAACACAATGTAGTATCCATCTTGTTGATCGACGTTTCAAATTTGGAACTAGATTCATATTCAAGATATTTTTGTTGAGGATCTACATAGGGCAGGTAATAAATAAAAATAAAAGGAAAGAGTTAAAGGATAGATATCCAGGTGAGAAAACAAGGGAGCAAAAAATTAAAAGGAAACCCTAGAAGTTGGAGAGGAAGGGGAGAATCAATCTAGGTATTGACTTACTCTATTGATTATAGTATATTCACAAGCAAGAATTTCCTGCGGGAGTTAGGATCATGCGATAAGGGACTCTTTGACTTGATGGTTCAAGCATTATGAACTATAGACTTGATCTGAGATGAACTGTTATGTTCATCCTAGAAATTGCATGTTGATATGCAATTTGTTTAATTGATTTTATAAACATCTAATCCTGCATCATTTGTTCCTGCACAACTATGAACCAGTAGTAGAGGATATGGAATCGACAAAAAAAAAGTGATACCCTCGCTAGTTATAGACTTTACTCCAATGAAACCACCCACTCGTTCAACAAAACACTTTTCCATGCTCAATCCCAAACCAAAATATCCATGGGTCAGGTCCTGACTTGTTTCCAATAAGTACGACTCAAACCACTTTAACTGATCCTGCAAAGAGATTCCTAAAATTGTAGTATTTCATAAAAAAATTGTAATGCATTATCATACTATAGACCAGGGATAGGGCATTGGGGATGACCTTCATGGAAATTATAACCACAAAATTTTCAGGTTTAATATTGAAATTTATTGAAGGTTATTACTTTGGAAAATAAAATGTTTCAATAATTCTCTGCATATTCCTTTATTATTAGCTTACCTATAGTGAAGTCCTTCACAAAAATCTCAATTTTTGCAACTTTGTGTTTCATGCCAACACCATTATTAGGAAACATCATAGATTGTTACAAATTTTGTGATGGAACTGCTAATTGGAAACATGACTATTGCCATAAGTCAACTACTGAAATCTCCACAAAATCTTCACACTTTACTTCAAGCTCTATCCTTCCCCTTGATGGATTAAATTATGCAACATTGCTCAGAAATATTCCTGTTTAAGACATGTTGATGACCCTCATCATTGGGTAATTATATGAGCCTTAATCCACCTCCTAGCTTATTCAAACCAACTCTTCTCACAACTTATTACATGTTTAGATTATATTTTGTTTAATGAGATGAGTTAAAGTGAGATATTATGCCTAGTGAACTAATATGCATTGAATGTAGGTTTGGAAGAGAAAATCAAGGAATTTTGGCATGATTAAGGTTTGAAACTCAAATGGGACAAGGGAGAGAGATTGTAGGAGGTAAATCCTCCTCATTTACTCCTCCCCCATTTGGATATTCCTCCATTAATCCCATCAGCTCAGAGTGCAAGCGACCAAGCCCTGAAGCAAGTGATAGACAAAGAGTTAGTTCATCTCGAGTTTAGGAGTCGAGCCTCCCTAAATTTAAGGAAGTCATTGGGGACTTTAGTTGTATAAGTAGAGAGGCCTAGAGCCTCATTAGGATTTGAATTTTTGTTGTAAAAACTCTAGTTATTTTCGAGCTCCAGACTTGTGGAAGACTTTGATGTAATTTTTTGTTTTGGCAATAAGAATGAGTTCTTTCTTGATTCAGTACTGAGTAAACTCAAAGGGCTAAAGATATTGGGTTAAGGCCCAACCCTAGATGCAAAGGCTCCTCTTCTTGTATCTATATGCTTAGTTTAGTTTCATAAATTCATGGTTAAACTATCTTTAGAAGTATTTCATTGCAAGTAGTGCAGATTTGTTTAATTGTTTATTAGTTTGCTTCCATTTGTGCCTTACTTCAGTAGTAGGTTAGAAGGGATAAAATAAGGACCACAAAGCTGTCAGTAGGTGTCCTGGCCTCACTTCTTCCTTCTGGGATCATGATTTGAGGAAAAGACACTTATGCAGCCCCAAAAAGATAGATTTCCATTTCTTTCATAAGATTTAGATTTTACTGTACTTGAACTAGCATTTGATCAGTTTTGCAAAGCATGATATCATTTCCATCTCCTCTATATTCATTCTTGCATTACATCTCATCCATGATTCCATTTTATTCAACAATTTCCTCATGCATAAGATAGACAATTAGTTCATTAAATTTTGCTTTTCTAGCTCATGAGAATTCTTCTTGTTTACATGACTTTTTGGAAATTACACATGTTTGATGTAGATAAGGTGATTCGGAAGTATAAAGAAACCTCATAGCCATCAACCACCTTCCAATTTCATCCACCCATAGGCATTCCTTGTTTTCATCAAAACCTTCACCAATTTCATCATTTTACATAGAAATTTCCCCAAGCATGTTGAGCGAATCCAACCATCTCCTAAACATGGTTTTGGGTTTTAAGTGATCCTAGGCCTTTTATCACTCCATTTCACCCATCAACCACCTTCCCTAAGCCTTCCATCACCTCCAACACCCATCGGTTTTCTCACAGCTGTATCCTGTAAAAATATAGGGAATCGTGTAGGTTTCTATTACATCATGTAGGTTTTCCGGTAGTGGCTTGTTTTGAGGTTGAATTGAGGGAAACCCTCTAGGAAGAAACCCAAGGTCACCCAAGGGTCTCCCAAATTTTCCAGCAATTTCCTAAACCTTCCATCCATCCTCCAACATCCCTAAGCCACCTGCACATCACCGAAAAGAGATTAGCTTGCACACTTGATTTTTCATGAAAAGTATAAAAAGACAAAACAGATTTATTACAGTCCTTTACATGATTAACACTGATTTTTGATGTTTTTACTTCCATGCTTAGGACAGTAGCATTTTTTCATGTTAATTTAGCATTATTACAAAGCATAGATCTTAATAGTTAATTAGGAAATTGTGTGTCTTAGCATTGAATTTTAGTCTTTTTCATTACTAAAGTAGATCAGATATCTCTTAGAGTAGATTTCTATTTCTTTCATGAAGGAACCAAGCTTCTTTTGAATCCATAGAATTCTAGATTGCAAACCCTAGTGCTCTCTCGCCAGCTGGACAGTGACAAAAGGCAGAACCATCAATTTTACTTGTGTATATAGCATTGTCACCTCCAAGTTTGTATGAACCCCGGGTTGATAAAGTAAAGCTGGTAGCCCAGGTGTTGTCATTCTTGCTGCAATACTAGTTCTCATCACATGCTAGGAAACCCTTGACCTAAATTAACTCAAGCTAATCATTGCAATTATGCCAATCAAAACAACAAACATCAATAAGGAAATATGGCATTCGAGAACATAGCAAATGTTTGAACAATCCTATGCTTATCCCCAATTTTATGGTATGTCATAAGAAGTTTCTTAACCATAGGTTAAATATTCATATTAAAATATATTTTACAATAGAATAAGAGATCCATCAAACCCCATACCCAAAGATTCCAAACTTGTTGTATCAAAATATTCCATATGGAGCTACAATGACCCATCCTCCCCTTGACTTGCAATCATTCATAAGTGCATCAAATTATCAGGAAACAATTTAACACATCCTAAACCAAGATATTTTACATGTTATTGCACACATTTTTCTAGGATGATAACCTCTAATTGACCCATAAATTAGCTAGTTAGAATGGGGATTTGTCTATGGATGTCTATGGATCACATTTATTATGAATTTTTCTTAGAATCTCTCAAAAATAGGTGATATGAGCTTATAAATTATTGTTCACATGGGTGTTATATACCTAAGTCAACACGATAGGAATAGCCTGAAACAAGGCTCTTTAATAGTCCAAGTAGTTTGGTATAGATACTGTTAATGGGTTTATAGGCTACATTAGTCTTGCATCCTTTCTTTTTACAAAGGGGTGAATCTGGAGAAACTATTCCTAATCTAAACTAATATTTATCCTATACTAATATAATGTAATCCTAAATGTAACTCTATACTAGTTTATGGTTAATCTAAACTAAAAGTTAATTATTAATCTAATTATGTAGTGAAACAACAAAATAAAAATAATCTAACTTGATATTGTTATCGAGAAAACGAGACTATCTATTTCACTAGCAAGCTATTACGATATAATAATTCTAATTTATATATGTTATTTCTAAATTAGAATCTAAAATGTTCAAATTAAGTACAATTTTCGTTGATTGAAAATATGTTACATAAAAATAAATAAAATATCATATACAGGAAATATACACAATTGAAATACAAAGGAAAAATTACCATAATGTAGCATAACTGGTACATAAAAGATAAATGAATTTCGTTTAACAAAAATATGTAACAATGAAATGTAATATGCTAACTAATATTTAATCTATAAATACAATTATAAATTAATTAAAAGAAGATACTTCAATAATGCAATATAAGTGAAAGACATAAATCTACATGAAAGTAAACTTTATCTCTTCCAAAATAACAAAGATCAAACTCAATTATTAGATGCACTTCACAGATTAAGAATTATAAAACCATATAAAAGAACTAATCCTCAACCAAGATAAAGTATTAAAAGAGACAGGAGCATTGTATCATTTTCTATCTAACAATGTTCCAACCATTCATTAGTGAATCAAATCAACAAATAAATTGTGAGATAATGATGATAAGATAGAAAATAACACAGGGTATGTGTCAGTTCAACTCGCAGGAATAAGACATTTCTATGGATCTAACCTTCCAGAATCAAATCATAGAGGTAAAAATCAATAGAATGTTATGATCTATATTACCCTCACGACACTAGTCATTGTAGGAGTTATACAATGTAATTAATGCACAAGAATTAAAAAATCATAGGGTAAAAATTAATCTGTAAAGATAACACAAAGATAACTTAGATCGGTCCACAATCCAAGTCAGTGTTATTCAAGCAACATGACCTTTATAATTGTAGAGACTAAACTACATAAAGTATAAAGAAAATTAACAATACTCATATGAGCATGGAGAAGCAATTCACATGAAGGTGTGCCAATAGGATTAAACCATATTAGTAGATGAATTAAAAAATGAATATAATTTTCCATGTCAGAGTTTCAATTACTTTTCCAACATTTCCCTTACTACCTATCGTTGGCATTATGACACAGGTTTGGCACTATGGCACAGGTGTTGTCCTTGATGGCAACTCACTCTGGTGACAGATCACAGTTCAGGCTCTCATAGTGAAGGAAATCATATATACGTAGGTTCACCTTGACGAAGACGCGTATACACGTGGGTTAGACGTTCCAAAGACGCATATGCGTGTACACGCAATTTCACGCAGGGGAAAGTGCGTACATGTGGGAGAACTTATTTTTGGTCCATGGTATTTGAACCTATGGTTTTGGACCATGGTATCTCGTCAAGTCTGTTGATCCCAAGTGTTGGGTCCATGGTATTGATTTGTTATGGTTTTGGACCATGGTATTGAGAAAGGCCGAAGACTATAAAAGAGTAAGGAGATCATTAGGCGAGGTTATGATATGAATTATTGAATATCTGATAAAGTGCTAGATCTGGAATACTGGTGATTGGGTTATGGTGCAGATCTGGATCTAGATGAAGGAGGAACATGAGCGCAAGGATAAGTTCTATTGATGGGTCAAAATCTTAAGGCTTGAATAGTAGTATCTCTGTATGATTTTGATCTGTTATATGTGGCGTACGCTTGATCTATATATCTGATAATATGGGTTAACTAATGACTGAATGTTTGAAAGAATGAATTATCCTTTATAGATTTGTATGCAAGTTCAGTGAAGCGAAGGCACGTATACACGTTGCTTCTGTGAGTCAAAGAAGCGTATACACAGGTTGATCTTGACACATAAGTGTATGCATGCAGGTTTCTGGTTATTGAAGTAGCGTACGTCTCTTGAATTATGCTCTAGCTGCTTCTGTTTATTGTTGTAGTGTTCTGGGTTCAGAATTGGTGTATGGTTATTGTTGCCGTGTTCTGGGTACAGCAGTCAGAGAGGTGTTTATTTGATTTAGTTTTGATTGGTGATAAGGAGATTCTTTGATGCAGAAATTATTGATGTTTGATTGATGTTATTCATGGATCCAGTTTGAAAATTAATGAAACGTGGTCCCTAGAAGAAAAGAAGAAGGTTGTAGTCTTCTGTAGGTCAGCACCTACGTACTAGTATCTCAGCTAGTACAAGAGCTAAGGGGGTTGTATCTCCCTTCCAGGAGAGGCTGGAGAACGAGAGAAGGTTGTAGCCTTCTGCAGATAGAAGCCTGTGTACTGGTATAAGTCTGCACCAGTACAGAAACATTTTAAACATAAGTTTCTAATTAAAAAGAAGATAGAGACGAATTGTAGCAGGTGGTTTTCACCCACATTGGGTTTCCACCTTATATCTTGTGTTCTTGTGTGTGGTTGTCTTCTGCTCTGTTTTGTTGTTCCTGGTTACTATTTATTTGCTTCTGATACACAAATTAATGATAAACATCTATAGAATGAATTAAATTATAATTCTTCATGGTATACACTGGTTTCCTTATCTATAGTTGCATATATACGCGATTTTCTCTAACTGAAGTAGCGTATATGATCTAGGTGTGAAAAAGAAAATAATTGACTTGATAATACTAATTCACGCCCCCTCTCAGTATTATTTCCAAAAATTGGTATCAAAGCAGGTCCTTCAGAAGAAGCTTGATCGCTTGAAGGAAGATCTATCATCATGAGCAACTACGAGAGAGAGGCATCGATCAGGGCACCAATTTTTGATGGGACTAACTTCTTCTATTGGAAGGTAAGAGTCACAGCCTATCTTCAATCTCTTGGTAAAAAAGTCTGGGATGTAATGAAGAAGCATCTCAAGTGCATAAGCCATCCACCTCCAAAAGTTATATTGATGCAGCAAGGAGAAGTGAACAAATTGACAATAGATAGCAAAGGCACAATGCTGCTCACCAGGTAAATCAGGGACATTTTTCTTCAAGAATGAAGAAAGATCACCAAGTAAATTAGGGGCAATTTGCTTCAAGGATAAACAGAAGCTACAACATACCATAGGTAAATCATTCTCAATTTTCCTCAAGAGTGGATGTCAATGAAAACTACAATCATTCAGTCCACAGGGTTGATAATCGCAGGAATTTCTTCAATGGCCAATGTTTCTCTTGTCATAACTTTGGACACAAAGCAACTCAGTGTGTTGCCTACAAAACTATCATGACTAGAGAAGCTCAAAAACAGAGGAGTATGACTGGGATCATGAAAAGGACCTACAATAGCTTTTCTGCTCTTGAAAATGAAATAGAATGTTCTATTTGTAATAATTTAGGTCATGAAGATTCTGAATGCAGGAGTAGGTTTTGACAGACAACTCAGAAGGAGCAAGCCTCAAATATCAAACATGGAGAATGAAAGAACCACAACTAGAAAGATGTGGTATAGCCTTATACGCGGAAGGGTAGGAACATCAATGGTACATCGACAGTGGATGTTCGAAACATATGACAGGTGATAAAGAGAAACGTCAGTCATATAGTGCCTTGGAGAAGGAGTACTTTGGAAAATTGGACTCCCATAGGTGAATGTCATCATTCTGGTTCAAAAATTTGTCTTACTCCAACAACGAAGTTTAGTAGGTAGGCAGGGGAAGCAGTGTCCTTAATTTGAAAGTTTCTATCTGCTAATGCATGGTGGTCAATATCCAGTAGGTTTATTTTCAATTCAGGAAGGTTTTTTAAATAATTTAATTAATTAACCATTGAATTATAACTTTGTGTTTTTCAAATTCAAGGGTCATTTTGGTTTTTCCAAGAATACCTAGAAATTGGTGGTTTGGCATGCAGATGGGGTTGTGTGGTAGCTGCAGAGGGTATTGAGGCTTGAACTGGCTATATAATGCTTCAATTTTGGTGTCCACAACATCTTTAGGTGGTAAAAGTGACTGAATTGGTCGCTTAGATGTTCATGGTGTCACAAATGGCTTAGCAAAGGTTTACAATGAAAATGAACAAAAAGAGTGATTTGGGGCTTTTTTGGCCTTTTAACCGATAATGGTTACATTTTGGTGTGGAATTTATTGGATGAATAGTGGGAACTTTTTGGTTTAGGCGGGGAGGTGGTTTTGTGCGACATTGCACCGCTTTTGGATGGAGGGCATTATTTTTCGTGAGAACGTGATATAACCTGGTACCACCATGTAGAAGAATAGTGCCAAGCCAAAACCGCGAGTCCCACGTGCCCTCGAGTTGTTAATGGTCAGACGATGAATCTGCACAATATGGCTGTGCACCGTTGGATCTGGGGGTATTATATCATAGGGATATCGCACAATTGAGTTGCACGGATGGAGTCGGGAAGGTGTTTGGTGGGGCTCGAGGTTTAATTACAAATAAATGTAACTAATTAACCAATAATGTGGGGATTTTCAATATAATCAAACGGTTAATACACATGGGACCATAGATTATATGGCGGGGGTTTTTTAACTACACCAAGGGTTGGTGGGTTAAAAAATGGTTGTCGGGAAATATAAAGTGGGGGACGTTAATTACATAATGTGGGGGCATAGTAAATAAAAACTTAGGATAAAGGGTTTTTCTGGGTTTTTAAGGGAAAAGGAAATTAATAATGGGGGAGGGTGTTATTTGTAATGGGGAATGGGTTTCACACTAGGGAAAAAGGGTTTTGGGAAGGGGGGATGATGTTTCGAAGGGTAATTTCTAGGGGAATGTGTGAAACCAAGGGGTAAAGGTCAAAATGATGGGAAAATTGTATTTATAAGTAATGATGGGATAATGGGGGAAATTAGAAAATAAGTATGTGGGAGTGTAGTGAAATGAGGGGAAACTAGTAAACAAGCTTTGGTGAATATCCTTTCTTTTTCACCATTCCTCTTGCACATGAAACATAGGATTAAGCATGATGAATGATCTTTTGACTTAGCAACATTATGCATTTGCAACATTTCTTCTACCTACCCTTTATTACCCTAACATTTTCTCTTTATTTCAATGGGTGCATTTGAGCTTGCTGACCCATTATTTCCTTTTCTTTTGATAAGCAAACTATCTAATTCTAACCTTATAACTTATAATGGCTCAAATTAAACTAATGAGTTCATTCTTATTCTCTACCTAACTACTGATCTGCCAAGGTTAATCAATTTGGCTAGATCTTTATTCTCTATCTATGAACATGAAATTTAAAGCATGAATGAGTCAAGATTAAGCTATTTAACCATCATGGATTGTGGCATTTTTGACAAGTTGCATGCAATCTTATTTTTCATAGTAAAGTAAAAAGTAGTGGCATTTGAATTTGCACACTTTCATGATCTATTTTTATTTCTTTTGGGGTTCATATTTTTTACTTTTTTTATCTTTTTTCTTTCTTTTTGTCCTTTGATTATTCTTTTAGGACATACCCTCTTTACATTTTTAAACTTTATTATGGAAAACATTTTGCAGAAAGCAAAAATATGTACAATATTACAAGACTAACCATATCCAATTCAAAATTATGAATCCTATTATTATAGGACCCTAATAGTATCTAGAAGGAACATTGAGCAAGAATTACTCACTTACAAATGATGGGTTGCTAGAATTTAAAGGCATGTGGTATATATATTTCATGGGTGACTTGAAGAAGCTCATCTTGGATGAATTTCATATTAGACCATATTCTATTCATCGAGGTCATGAAAATATGTTAACAACCATGAAAAATATATGTTATTGGCCAGTTATGAAAAAGGAGGTGGTAAAATATATTGCTAGATGCTTGGAATTCCAGCAAGTAAAAGTGTACTGTAGGAACCTAGTGGGATTGCTACATCCAATCCCAATTCCTAAATGGAATTGGAAAGTCATTTCAATGGAATTCATCATCCGTATGCTAAGGAAATCTAGACATTATGATACCATAATGGTGGTCATAGATAAGTTGAGAAAGGTATCTCATTTTGTAGCTGTTAAGTCCACCTAGAAGGAAACCGATATTACTCAAATATTTATGAAGTAGATATTTATATTACATGGTATACCCGAGAAGGTCATCTTGAATTGGGATGAAATATTTACTTCAAAGTTTTGGAAAGTTTTGTTTGATAATTTTTGGACAAAATTACCTTTCCTCAT
Source organism: Pinus tabuliformis (assembly GCA_031772625.1). Taxonomy (NCBI): domain Eukaryota; kingdom Viridiplantae; phylum Streptophyta; class Pinopsida; order Pinales; family Pinaceae; genus Pinus; species Pinus tabuliformis. Next base: position 1,686,199,409 of record CM062819.1, read on the forward strand.
AGTGTACCATCCTCAAACAGATGGAAAAACTAAAAGGGTTAATAGGTTACTGAAGGGCATTCTTAGAATGTATGTGGTGCATCATCTTGAAAGGTCGAAAGAGTTTTTTCATTTGGAAAATATTTCCTACAATAATGGTTACTAAGAATCATTGAAAATGAGCCTCTATTAGGCTCTGTATGGCTAGAAATGTAACACACCTATCAAATAGAAGGATTCAATGAAGATGGTACTCTTGGGCCTTATATGCTGAAGGAGATGGAACAAGAAATAGCTATTATCAAGAATAATTTAGAGACAACTTGAGACTGGAAAAAGATTTATGCTTAACAACAATGAATTCACAAAGAGTTCCTAGTGGTGGAACATGTTTACCTTAAACCATAAACCAAGGAAGAGTTCATTGAAAATTGGGTCTTGTAGAAAGCTAGAATCCATATTTTGTGTATCATTTTAGATTATCAAACGGGTGGGGCTAGTGGCCTACATATGAGGCTTATCCCCAATGAAAGAACATGATGTTTTCCATATTTCATTTCTTAAAAAGTATGTGCATTATGTTAATCGTGCTATTGATAGATCTATAATATAGGTGGTATCTAAGGAAGAATTCCAACCAGAACCGCATTACATTTTGGATCAGAGGTAGATCAAACTTCATAGTTGAGTAATAGAGTGTTGGCATTATGATTCAAGTGTTGTCCTTGATGGCAACTCACTCAGAGGTTGGTACAGGTGCTCAGAGGTTGGTACAGGTGATGGCAACTTAATCAGAAGACAGATCTTAGTACAGCATGCCAAGGAAGTTCATATACGCAGGTTCGTTAAGCCCAAGTCGCGTGTACACGCTAGTTGGATTCAGAAAAAGCGCGTGTATGTGGAAAAGTACCTTTGGTCCATGGTGGTTAGTCCTTGGAAGTTGTGCCTATGATTTCGGACCATTGTGTCTCGACGGGCGTGTCGATCCCTAGTTTTGAAGTTGATGGTATTGTGTTACTATGGTTTTGGCTCTTGGTATTGAGCAAGGCCTAAGGCTATATAAGGAGAAGAAGATCATTAGGCAAAATCATCTTTCGACAAGGCTTGAATATCTAAGAGAGAAAGAGATCTGATATGCAGGTTCTGGGTTGCTTGATCTAAGCCAAGGAGAGATCACATCGGTTGATGGAAGACTAGATCTAAGGATAGATCGGGATCTAATGGTTTGAAATGCACTATCATGATATGGTTGATTATGCGTATTTCTAGATCTGCATATTGTCGCAATGTTATGTTCTGAGTCTAACTGATGTCTGGTACAGTTGCAAATTGAGAAAGTTTATTTTTAGATCTGTACGCAGGTTGGCTTCGGTAAAAGCGCGTGTATACGCGGGTTTTGCTCATTGAAGTAGCGTATATCTTTTGAAGCTTGATTTTGGGTTTACAGTGGGGGTCTGACTGTTATTGCAGAGTTTTGTAGTCTGCTCTGTGTTCTGGTAACTGGTGATTGACAGGGTTCAGTGGTTCAGTGATTCAAAGTTTGGTTGTTTTATGCTTCAATGATCTGTTGTGAAAATTGAATGAATTGGGGTCCACAGATTGTAATGTTGTGCTTCAGGAATATCCAGTCTGAAAATGTATGAAAGGTGGTACCTGAAGGAAAGAAGATTGTAGGTCAGCACCTACGTACTAGTATCTTGGCTAGTACAAGAGCAAAGGGGGTTGGAGCTCCCTTCCAAGGAAGTTTGGAGAACGAGAGAAGGTTGTAGCCTTCTGCAGGTTGTAGCCTGCGTACTGGTATAAGGCTGCACCAGTACAAAAGATTGTAAACTGAAGTTTCATATTAAAGAAAGATAGAGACAACTTGCAGCAGGTGGTTTTCACCCACATTGGGTTTCCACCTTACATCTTGGTGTTCATGTGTGTGGCTTTTGATCTGTTCTGTTATACTGCACCTGTTTACTATTAATGTGGTGAATAATGTCCTGATGAACTTAACTGAAGAATAAGCTAACTAAATTATGAGTTTTCTTCTTATACGCTGTTTTATTTAGTCATAGTAGCGTGTACACGCTGGTTCACCTAACTGAAGTAGCGTATATGTTTCTGAGCATTGAAAAAGTTTGATTGATCTGATAATACTGATTCACCCCCCCTCTCAGTATTATTTCCAACAATTGGTATCAGAGCAGGTCCTTCAGAGAAGCTTGATCGCTTGAAGGTAGATCATTCATCATGAGCAACTACGAGAAAGAAGCATCAATCAGGCCACCGATTTTTGATGGGACAAATTTCAATTATTGGAAGGTAAGAGTTACTGCATATCTTCAATCTCTTGGTACAGAAGTTTGGAACATTGTAGAAACAGGCTATGCTTTTCCTTCAGCTACTCCTACAGATCCAGCTGAGAAAAAGCAGTATGAAACAAATGCAAAAGCAGTCAGTACTCTATTAGGAAGTATATCCCAAACAGAATTCATGAAGGTCATGCACTTCAAATCAGCAAAAGAGATATGGGACAAAATGATCACTAGCTATGAAGGAGATGAACAGGTAAAGCAAGCTAAACTTCAAACTCTCAGGATTCAATATGAGACTCTCAAGATGTATAATGATGAAAGTGTGGCTAATTATTTTCTTCGGGTAGATGAGATTGTTAATTGCATGAAAAATTTGGGTGAAGAAATAAAAGAGACTATAGTAGTTCAAAAGATTCTAAGATCATTATCCCCCAAGTTTGAATCTAAAGTATCTGCAATAGAAGAAAAAGAAAATCTCCGTGTTCTCACTATGTCTCAGCTACATGGAATTCTAACTGCTTATGAAATGAGAAAGGGAGGTCCATCTGACAGAAGGGAAGCTGCTTTTAAGGCATCAGGAAAAGAAGATTACTATGAAGCAAGCCATGTTCCAGAAGAAGAGGAAGAAGAATCAAATTTTGTCAGAAATCTTCAAAGGGGTTCTGGAAGGTTCAGAGGTAAGCTACCTTTCAAATGCTTTGCTTGTGGAAGAGTAGGTCATTATGCTGCAAAATGTCCTTATAAGGATAAAGGAAAAGAACCTGCTAGATGGAACAAGAAACAAAGTGCAAATAAGAAAAGCTACTACACCCATGAAGATAGTGATGGCTTATCAAACAGTGATGAAGATGAACAAGGTAATAAATATAAGCTGTTAATGGCATTTGAAGATGATGATTATGAGGATGCTGTAGATGTGGATAATCTCTATAATGAAATTACTAGACTCAAGAGATGCATAGAAGAAAAGAGTGTGATCATTGATACTTTGCAATTTCAAATTGATGAAAAGGAAAAACATCTTGAAAAACTAGAAGGTGAAATTGTTGGTCTCAGAAAAGAAATTGAGAAAACAAAAGCTATTAATCTTAAGTTTGTCAAAGGATCTGAAACTTTGGATGAGATTATCAATGTGCAGCGGTCTCCTCTAAACAAGACAGGTTTGGGCTATAATGGAGAAACCTCTCAAGCATCCACCTCAAAAAGTTATCTTGATGCAGCAAGAAGAAATGAGCAGAAGAACAATGAAGATAATCAGGTAAAGCAGGGACGAATTACAAACAGAAACTATCAGGGACAATCCTTCTTAAGGGTGAACAAAAGCTACAACCAACCACAGGTAAAATCTTCTCAGTTTGGCTCAAGAATAGATGAAAATAGAAATTACAATCAGTTGGCTGGTAGATTCAATAACCGCAGAAGCTTCTTCAATGGACAATGCTTTTCTTGCCATAACTTTGGTCACAAAGCAGCTCAATGTGTTGCATATAAAACAATCATGACTAGGGAAGCTCAAAAACAAAGAAGTATGACAGGGATTACAAAGAGGACCTATAACAACTTTTCGGTTCTTGAAAATGAAGTTGAATGTTCTATTTGCAATAATTTTGGTCATAAAGACTCTGAATGCAGGAGCAGGTTTCAGGAGAAAAAGGAACAAGCCACGAGCACCAAAAAATGGAGAATAAAGGAACCTCAGACAGAAAGATGTGGGATAGCTTTTTATGCAGAAGGACAGGAAAATCTATGGTACATTGACAGTGGATGTTCGAAACATATGACAGGTGATAAAGAAAAACTTGAATCTTATTCTACTTTAGAAAAGGGAAAGAAAGTTTCTTTTGGAAATGATACTCCTGCAACTATAAAAGGAAAAGGTATTGCTCCTTTGAAAGAAAAGGTCAAGGCTGGAAATGTTTTGTATGTTGATGGATTGAAGCATAATCTACTAAGTGTCAGCCAGATGTGTGATCAAAAAACCGAGGTTATTTTCAGATCGAATGGATGTCTTGTTCGTGATCTTGATACAGGTAAAACAGTTCTCAAAGGCAAAAGAACTCCAAATAATCTGTACATATTTGAAGAAGGACAACAACAATGCTATCTTAGCAAGGATGAAGAGCACTGGTTATGGCATCGAAGGTTGGGACATCTAAGCTTCTCACAAATAAGGAAAGCATGCAAATATCAGGCAGTTCGCGATCTTCCAGATATCAAAATTCCAGACAACACCATATGCAAATCTTGTCAGTTTGGAAAGCAAACCAGAACTAACTTTCCAGAGAAGGAAGGATCAGCTAGCTTGCCTCTTGAGCTAGTCCATACAGATGTATGTGGTCCATTTAGGAAAAGGACACCTCGAGGAGAAGAATATCTGATATTATTCATTGATGATTTCTCAAGGTTTGTTTGGTTAGGGCTTATGAAGCACAAAGATGAAGCATTCGAAAAATTCAAATCCTTCAAAGCATTGGCTGAAAATGAATCAGGACACAAAATTAAGTGCCTCAGATCTGACAGAGGTGGGGAGTTCACATCAAATGAATTTTTCGATTTCTGCGATGAACATGGGATAAGAAGAGAATTCTCTACAGCTAGAACTCCTCAGCAAAATGGGGTTGTGGAAAGAATGAACAGAACTATCCAACAAATGGCTCGTGCTATGCTCGATGAATCAGGTACTCCTGCAACCTTCTGGGGTGAAGCTGCACATGCTGCTGTTATTATTCTTAACAAAACAAATGTCCGAGTAAACAGCACTCAAACACCTCATGAGCTTTGGAGTGGTAAAACTCCTTCCGTGAAGCATTTCAAAATCTTTGGGAGCAAATGTTATATTAAGAATACTGATGAGCAACTTGGCAAACTTGAACCTAGAGCAGATGAGGGCATTCTTCTTGGTTATTCTCCACATAGCAAAGCATACAAGTGCTACAATAAAAGACTTGGCAGAATTGTTGACAGTATTGATATAGTGGTTGATGAGAAGGGATATATTCCTAGGCAAGTTCATCATGAAGACATTGAAGAAGATGAAGGTTACTCTCAAAGGCGAAATGATGAAGAAGAAGAACCTCAAGAAGAAGAAGAATCTCAAGAAGAACCAGAGGAGCAGACAAGAATAGAAGAGAAGACTCCATCCAGATATGTCCAAAAGAATCATCCAGAAACTCAGATTGTGGGGCAGAAAGAAGCAGGAGTACAAACAAGAAGGACACTTGCAGAAGCTTCAAGCTACTTGGCACTACTCTCCTCCACTGAACCACAAAATGTGAAAGAGGCATGCAAAGATGAATGTTGGGTCAAAGCAATGGATGAAGAACTTGAGCAAATCGAAAAGAACAACACTTGGGAATTAGTTCCTAGACCAAAAGATAAGAATGTAATAGGAACAAAATGGGTCTTCAAGAATAAATTAAATGAAAATGGAGAAGTAATTAGAAACAAGGCCAGACTTGTTTGTAAAGGGTATGCACAGCAAGAAGGAATAGATTTTGAAGAGACCTTTGCTCCTGTGGCAAGACTAGAGGCCATCCGAATGTTCCTTGCTCTCTCAAGCTTTCAAAACTTCAAGGTATTTCAAATGGACGTGAAATCAGCCTTCCTGAATGGAGACTTAGAAGAAGAAGTATATATTGAGCAGCCAGATGGCTTCATTCTTGGGAATGATCCAAACCTTGTATGCAGATTGAAAAAGGCACTCTATGGACTCAAACAAGCTCCAAGGGCTTGGTACTATCGGTTGGACAAATATCTTCACCAACAAGGCTTTTCAAAAGGATCAGCAGATAGCAATCTCTATATAAAAGTTGAAAATAACAAATTGCTAATTCTTGTTGTTTATGTAGATGATATTATTTTTGGCAGCAATGAAGAGACTATGAGTCAAAACTTTGCCTTGGTTATGCAGAAAGAATTCGAAATGTCACTTCTTGGAGAATTGACATATTTTCTTGGATTGCAAATCCAACAAAATGAAGGAGGTATCTTCTTGTCTCAAACCAAATACCTCAAGCAGATCTTGAAGAAGTATGGCATGGAAGAGTCAAAGCCAGTATGTACACCCATGGTTACAGGATGCAGCCTCAGTGCAAATGATGAATCAGCAGCAGTTCACCAACCCACTTATAGATCCATGATTGGGAGTTTGCTTTATTTGACAGGTACTCGACCAGATATTACACATGCAGTAGGAATGGTTGGAAGATTTCAAGCCAACCCAAAGGAAACTCATCTTCAGGCAGTCAAAAGAATCTTCAAATATCTTCAAGGGACCCAAAACTATGGCTTATGGTATCCTAGAAATACAGATCTCACTCTTCATGCTTACACAGATGCAGATTGGGCTGGAAGTGTGGATGATAGGAAAAGCACAAGTGGTGGTGCTTTCTTCATGGGTTCCAGATTAGTATCTTGGTTCAGCAAAAAACAGAGTTCGATTGCCTTATCTACAGCTGAAGCAGAATATGTGGCTGCAGCATCTTGTTGCACACAACTTCTTTGGATGATGCAGACCTTGCAGGACTTTCAAATCACTTGCACTCCACCCGTCTCTATCTTATGTGATAATACAAGTGCAATCAGCATTTCAAAGAATCCAGTCATGCACTCAAAGACCAAGCACATACCAATCAAGTACCATTTTCTTCGGGAACAAGTGCTTGAGCAGAAGGTCAAGTTGGAGTATGTTCCTTCTAAGGAACAAGTTGCTGATATTCTCACAAAACCACTGCCCAGGGAAACTTTTGAATATCTCAGACAAAAGCTGGGAGTAGTTGATGCTTCATCCTGCTGTTGAAGCTTGTCTGTTCTACAGAAAAGTTGGTATACGCAAGTTACGAAAGGTATATACGCGTATACACGCAGATTTATGCTGCAAAAGTCGCGTGTATGGTGTACGCTTGTTGCAGAGATTATATCCGCGTCCATACGCCTTTTCTTGCAGGAGAAATCGCGTATATGAAGTTCTGAACAGCAAGGGCAAACTCTGGAGTTCTGAACAGCAATGGGTATGTCAGAATTCTTCAGGCACAGGTTCAGGGGGAGCAGCAGGCACAGGTTCAGGGGGAGCAGCTTAAAAGTCTCATAAAGCATTGTTGGCATTCAGATGTTTTGGTTGTTGATTTCAAGAAAAGGAGCTCAGAAAGAAATCCTGGTTGCTGATCTAAAAAGATGTTTATAATATGCTGCTGATGATTTTCATAAGTCTTGGTCTAGATCTGTTGTCTCTATGTCATATATCTCTCTTGTGATATCTCTTTTATGGTTCAAGGTCATGTAACGGCCTATGTTGGTTTCCCCACTATGCCTGGGATGAATGCTGTAATGTAATTGGTTGTTTCTGATATGTCCCCTCTTGGTAGGGAGTATGGATGTAAGTATTGAGTCTTTTGGTGATAGGAAAGTCCCTTATGGTGTATAAGTCTTGGTTCTTGTTGAAGAACATCTTTTGCAGATCTGGCCTACTGTCAGGGGGAGCATGAGTCAGCACAGCCAAGCAGAGGTATCAGCATGTCCTCAGGGGGAGCACAGCCCTTTGCCCTTGATGTCAAAGGGGGAGAGTGACTTGGTGTGGTGGTTGCCATCAAGTCCAAAGGGGGAGATTGTTGGCATTATGATTCAAGTGTTGTCCTTGATGGCAACTCACTCAGAGGTTGGTACAGGTGCTCAGAGGTTGGTACAGGTGATGGCAACTTAATCAGAAGACAGATCTTAGTACAGCATGCCAAGGAAGTTCATATACGCAGGTTCGTTAAGCCCAAGTCGCGTGTACACGCTAGCTAGATTCAGAAAAAGCGCGTGTATGTGGAAAAGTACCTTTGGTCCATGGTGGTTAGTCCTTGGAAGTTGTGCCTATGATTTCGGACCATTGTGTCTCGACGGGCGTGTCGATCCCTAGTTTTGAAGTTGATGGTATTGTGTTACTATGGTTTTGGCTCTTGGTATTGAGCAAGGCCTAAGGCTATATAAGGAGAAGAAGATCATTAGGCAAAATCATCTTTCGACAAGGCTTGAATATCTAAGAGAGAAAGAGATCTGATATGCAGGTTCTGGGTTGCTTGATCTAAGCCAAGGAGAGATCACATCGGTTGATGGAAGACTAGATCTAAGGATAGATCGGGATCTAATGGTTTGAAATGCACTATCATGATATGGTTGATTATGCGTATTTCTAGATCTGCATATTGTCGCAATGTTATGTTCTGAGTCTAACTGATGTCTGGTACAGCTGCAAATTGAGAAAGTTTATTTTTAGATCTGTACGCAGGTTGGCTTCGGTAAAAGCGCGTGTATACGCGGGTTTTGCTCATTGAAGTAGCGTATATCTTTTGAAGCTTGATTTTGGGTTTACAGTGGGGTCTGACTGTTATTGCAGAGTTCTGTAGTCTGCTCTGTGTTCTGGTAACTGGTGATTGACAGGGTTCAGTGGTTCAGTGATTCAAAGTTTGGTTGTTTTATGCTTCAATGATCTGTTGTGAAAATTGAATGAATTGGGGTCCACAGATTGTAATGTTGTGCTTCAGGAATATCCAGTCTGAAAATGTATGAAAGGTGGTACCTGAAGGAAAGAAGATTGTAGGTCAGCACCTACGTACTAGTATCTTGGCTAGTACAAGAGCAAAGGGGGTTGGAGCTCCCTTCCAAGGAAGTTTGGAGAACGAGAGAAGGTTGTAGCCTTCTGCAGGTTGTAGCCTGCGTACTGGTATAAGGCTGCACCAGTACAAAAGATTGTAAACTGAAGTTTCATATTAAAGAAAGATAGAGACAACTTGCAGCAGGTGGTTTTCACCCACATTGGGTTTCCACCTTACATCTTGGTGTTCATGTGTGTGGCTTTTGATCTGTTCTGTTATACTGCACCTGTTTACTATTAATGTGGTGAATAATGTCCTGATGAACTTAATTGAAGAATAAGCTAACTAAATTATGAGTTTTCTTCTTATACGCTGTTTTATTTAGTCATAGTAGCGTGTACACGCTGGTTCACCTAACTGAAGTAGCGTATATGTTTCTGAGCATTGAAAAAGTTTGATTGATCTGATAATACTGATTCACCCCCCCTCTCAGTATTATTTCCAACATAGAGCAGGTTAAAGTGCAATGGAGGTACTTTGGACCAGATGAATACATTTGGGAAATGAATTATTATATGAGGTTATCATACCATTTTTTTCTTGTTGAGTAAGGAAATGTAAATGTAAAAATAGCTATGTATATAAATTTCACTATAAATTATGTGTTCATGTATATAAAACCAAGGACAATGTTCCTCTAAGGGGGTGGGGTCTGTAACAACCCTTTTTGTTTGCCCCCTCATGTAAATATTTTCATTTGTAATTGCAATTAATTGTGATATTGTGAATATTATTGAACTAAAGACAGAGGGAAAATATTTAGATTATGTTGAGGAGAATTTGTTGGGATTTTCTTAGGAAAACAACCAAGATTTGAAGTCTACATTTAATTTTCCACCCTTCTCACTCTGGAATTGAAGAGAAAAAATGTACAGAAATTTCAAAATGCATATGGGAGCCTGAGAAAAAGGACGATCCATTCCACTGCCATGGAACGTGTTGTATTTGGTCAATACACAATGGCATACTAGAAGTGTGCAAAGACAATATGATGGGTAGAGAAAAAATGTGAATACATAAGGAAGGATTATGAAAACGAAAAAACACATTTTGTAGGGAAGAACTATCAAAAAGAATCATAATATGGTCTACACAGATCATACAAAAATGAGAATAAAAATGAAGGAATTTGAGGGAGGAATGCATAAGCAAGGGATGTGAGGAGAAAGTGTAGATAGCAAAGGAAAAAGATTTAAAATAAATTTGAATAACAGGTGGATCCTTTGAATAGTTCTTTAGATTCCTATCTTTGATTTATCAAGTGGAGTACTAGAGAGTGCATTAGATCCCTGTGTTTTTAACTAGGTCGAGACCTCATTCTCTAGAATCATGTGTGAATTATCGGGTGGAGCACTAAAGAGTGTTATATATTCTTGTATGTGTTATTTAATAGTGGATGTGAATATATCTAGATCCCTATGGAGCCTATTAGGTGGAGACATAATGTTCTCTATATTCCTACAAGAGGCAGGTGGAGGCCCTATGGGCTCATGCATCCTAAAGAGTGAAGCGAGTGGAGGTACTCTAGAATCTGGATCTCTGTAGTGATTGATTGGGTGGAGAAATGTGTGCTCTAAATTCCTTGAAGTGCTTTTTGGGTGGAGACACTTTGTAATCTAGACTTCTGGTCATTAGGTGGAGGCATTGTGTGCTCTGGATTTCCATGTTAACTAGATTGGTGTGAATTTCCCTTCAGGACTTCACTCCTCATGCTCTAAATCTAGCTCAAGAGTGGTAATTTACAAGAAATAATGGAAGTGCAGTTGACCTATATTTGGGAGGGGATTTGAAGTCCCTCTCTCAATTTCTAATCATTCATTTACTAATATAAGTTGCCTACTTATATATTTGTGCATATATGTGAAATATGAATGTTGATTTATGTCATTATATAACAATGGTGTATCAACACTATTAAGGAGGAATATGTATTCCTATATGTTTGCAATGAGAAGGTCATATGAATGATTCTCATGATTGTGAGGGATTTCATATATTTGTGTTTCTACTATGCTCCTAAGTTATAGAGGCAATGATATATTTATATATGATTGTTTAACATGACAACTGACTAAAACTAATTATGAGCTCCATTATATGATATTTATGAAATTTATGACCTCTGTTGATTAAATATAGTTGATGGTTTGTTTTTAAATTGTTGTAGATAGAATTATGGGAATGAACATGGATTCCTATTATTTATGAATGCTTGTTTGACTCCGTTAATCATGGAACAATAGATGAGATACTATATATATATCTATATATATATATATATATATAGATATATATATATGATCTGATGGTGCTTGTCGAACCTATTATGTGAATGAAAGGATGCTATGTATATAAGTTAATAGTTAAGCCTCAATTAATTTTAACGAAGTTTTGTGCCCCTTGGAGGCATGATAACAGTGTTATTTCGTTGATTAAAGCTATGTTTGATGTCTAGAATAAATATGTGAGAGTGAAAATTTCAATCATGTCACAATTAATGTGATGAGAATTTCTTGGGACCAAGAAAGGCTTCGCAAATCCATTGAAGTCCTTAAGCCTTCCAAGTCGGAGTTCGCAGTGTTAGGATTTTGATTGAGTTAGTTGTTCCATGTTAAAATTGTAAAAGGAATTTGGAAAATTCACAAACGGAGTGAAGGAAATCATAGATTTCATTAATCATGGGCTAATCACATTTTATGACACATAATCACAAAGATTATAAGATGAATTAATTGTTAATTTAGGGATTAATGGTTAATATTGTGCCTGATCCAAACTTAAACTAGAACACAACAACTTACAAATATAATCATAAAAACAAAGATGTAGGAGAAAAACACTTAATTTCATTAATAGAAAAATACTTAACTATGCTTACAAAAAAAATAGAAATAAGATAGCTCGAGCAATGGAAGCTTATCTCTGAGAAGAGATGTGGTGGCTACATGCCTTTGAATTGTGTTACAATGAGGCTCAAGGGCCTATTTATTTTTGGAAAACATGAGAAAACCTTAAAAAGGAAAAACCCTAACCCCTTGAGATGTAACACCAAGAGTTTGTGGGCCGTGTTTGGGTTAATTGGGCAGCCAACTTCTCAGGGTCATAACTTGGTCATGTTATCTACATTTGGTGTGTACGATACCTTGTTGGAAAGGTCTCTATGAGTAATACGGGTTTCCTCACATGCCCCTACCTATGGCTATGGGCTTGTTGCAGACCCCAAGAAACATCGTTTACGGGGTCAAAACTGCTCCAAAAGTTCATGACTCGAAAAACTACTAAAAATAGTAAATGTTGAAATAGACAAGGTAACATATGAAACTGACAAGGGGGTTCTATGTGGAATAGGCAGGTGGCCACCACTATCCACTTCGATCATTCCTCCCCCATTAGGAAACAATGGTCGCCATTGCATGCAAAGTCTCCATGAGGTGAGGAAATTTCTGTTGAACCTGGTCCCTGGTGAACCACTTGCCCTGGTGAAGGAGTTGGCTTGCTTTGAAAACTAGATATAGTTTTATCCTCTGTTGGCGAGTGTTCTTGATCTGGGTGTCCATGATATGATTAGTCATGACATGTTCCATGCAGTTCGAGTTGAGCTCTGTTGGTGTGAGTTGTTCTATAATGTCAGGTGTGTCCAACAATGGTGGAAAGTATGGCCGAAGGCGATCTACATTGTACACTCGGTGCAGAACAACGATCAGTGGGATGCTGAGGTTGCAGTGGGGTATAGCAAGGCGCTCCTTCTGTAAATTTACCCAAACTTTGTCACCCACCTGGAACTTGTGCAACACTCGATGTTAATCATGGTGCTGCTTGCACTTAGAATTGGTTTTGTCCGATATATCATGTACCTCTTGGAGGATGTGTTGAATGCGCTCAATGAAGTTGTTAGCCCTTTCAGATTTAGACTAAACGTGAGTTGAATCTACCCAAGGGGCTGAAAATGGTGTGGCTAAATCAATGGGGCATAATGGTTTAAATCCTAGCCCTACCTGAAAGGGGATGTGGCATGTTGAGTTGTGGAGAGCCCTATTGTAGCTATGTTGGACATAGGGGAGATTTTCATCCCATGTGCCTTGATGCTTTGAATTTTACATGTTCAGAATGTGTACGATCATCATGTTGAAAACCTCTGTTTGGCCATCAGTTTGGGAATGGAATGTCGTGGACTTAGTAAGTTTTCTATTCAGCATCGACCAGAGACTTGACCAAAATGCACTCGGGAATCTATTGTCCCGATATGAGACAATGCGTTGTGGGATCCCAAAGTGTACCTGGTGAGCTCCATTATTGCAGCAATGATGCTGCAACTCCTGGGACTCCCTACTTTACTTTTATCAACATGGTAGTTCATAACAAACTTGGAAGTGATGGTGCTATATTCACAAGTACTAGCTCTTACTGCAGGCTGTCACTTGATCAGCTGGCACAAGTTCGCTAGGAGCTTAAGCCAACTTCTATGAGTTCTTAGAAGAAGCTTTTAACTGTGATGGATGAAAGCTAACTCAAAAGAGGCTAGTCTACTTGCAGAAAGAAGATGAAAGCTGAAAGGAAACGCAAACCCTAGCAGACCCTAGTTTTACCGATGAACACTACTTGTGCAAGAAAAGAGATGTAAGCTACTGAAATGGATGCCATTGACTATTGAAAAGGTAAAATGCATGTGTATAATCTACTTCTGAAGGAAAATATGAAAAAAAATCATCTTTTTGTATTTTTGAGCAATTTTATGCAAAATTATTATGCATGCGTTTTAACTATTTTTGACTGTGCAGAGGTCTATTGGCGAAAGGAAATGGAGTGGGTAGTTGTAGGAGGTTGGGAGGGTGTGGAGAGGACATAACGAGTCCCTAGCACCCTTCTGGAGATTTCCACTACGCTCAGATCTCGAAAAATCACTCGTGTGAACTTCTACAGGAGGCTGTAGGGGTTCTACAAGAAATTCTACAGGAAGTTCTACAGGAATAGACCGAAAGTGGTTTTTAGAGGGTTGATGGTGGAAAAACAGTGGGAAAGTGGAAATGAAGGATGGATAGGGATGTTAAGGGATCTAGGACCTGGTAAATGAAGCTCAGGAGTGGTGAAGATGATTGGATTTGTTCAAATATGAAGGAAGCAATGTTGCACAAAAATGTAGAAATTAGGGCAAGTTGGGAGAGTATGGCGAATGGGTGAAGGAAATATTGAGAGAGGGGCTGGAGCAGGTTATATGGTAGAGGAAGGATAGGCTGAAGTGTTTTACAGGAGTTCTACACACTACTTTCCAAAATTGATCCAAGCAAAGACTAAGAAAATAGAAATTTATCTATTTTGACCTAATTCTGACCTAGAAACCAAAAACGTGATGAACAGAAGTTTATAGACAGGAAATCATGCAAGAAAGCTATGGAAACTAAGCAAGAATAGATCTAAGCATGAAAACACAACTAATATCAACTTTTCCAACTTGGAATCTAACACTAACAATTGCATTGGAAGGAAAAAATAGTGTTTTTGTGGCAGCAAGTGTGCCTTGGTCTCAATTCATGGTCCCAAGGAGGGAGAAAGGAGATCAAGGATTGCTCGGTAGCCTTTTTATGGATCTTTTTTGATATCAAACTATCAAATCAACCTGAAGCATGAACAACTATCTTAATCAACAAAAACAACCTAAGTAACAAAGCAAGATTTAACCTACATAATAGAAATTCTATGAATGCAGTAAAAGCACATAAAAGTACACAAAGGAGGTACTGGGAACTTGGGTTGGGCCCAACCCCAAGAGCTACAGCCTCCTAAGAAATCTCAGAGCTGGTTCAAAGTTGGATTCATCTTCATTGATCAAAAAAATAATAGTTACATCACAAAAACTATCTGCAAGAAGAAGCTCGAAAATGTACTGATTACACAGCCACACTAAAGTGTGAAAATAGACTATCAAATGGCTAAAATCTAACTAAAATATGACTAAACAAAATGAGGCCCTAAGCCTTCTTATTTATACAAATGAGGACCTCCAACAGTCCTCCTAAAATCAAGGAACCCGGCTTCCTGGAACTGAGGATAACAACAGTCCTACTTGACTTGCTTGGTTGCCCCTTGGCTTTGTGCTCCAAGCCTTTGATGGAGAATTCAAGGTAAGGGCTCATACATGAAGGGGACACCCTCCTACAACTCCTATCCCTTGTTCTTCCACGAATTTGGCTATCAAATGCTCATTAAACCTTTAATTTTGTCTCAAAATTGACCAAAAATCTGCATAAAGCACACATTAGACTTTTTGGCATAATGACTAACCCAAATCACTCTATTAGCATAAATATGATAAAAAAAGCAATAAACTAATGAGAATGGTGGATTAAGTCAAGTTAGGAGGCTAAATGAGCCCATATGATTACCCATTTATGGGGCTCATCATCACCCCCCTATTGAAGGTGTTTCTCATCCTCTGAGTAACTAATCCATCTCCTCATCCTTGATGGCCCTGGTGGCTTCCCTATCATCCCAAGATTTTGAAGTGGTCTACTCATGTGTGCCATAAAATTTTGCATTCTTGTCCATGTCCTTCCACTGCTCCTCCTATTCTGCTTGTTTTTATTCTTGTGCTTTTCCTGGCCTTAAAATACATGGAGGCCTGCCTTTTTCTCTTTCTTTTGGCTTAATTGGTGTGCTCAAGGTAGTGAGACTAGTTGTTGCCTCTCTTTCCAGAGTCTCAGGGAACCCTTTTCTTTGTTTTTCCTCTGCTTCCTCTCTTTCTCCTCCTTTTGACTCTTTTTTTTCCTTTGTTTGCTCAGTTTCTTCCTATTCTGTCTCTTCATCCTTCCCCTCTTCTATTTTAGTTTCTTCCTTCTCCTTTTCTTGTCCTGTTGAGTCATCAGTTGCTTCATCTTCTCCCCCTTTCTGCTCTTCTTCCTCACTGTTATAAGGACATATATCATAGGTGAGGGATTTTATGTCACCTTCTGTTGTCATGTTTTTGAAGACTTCCCATGCTATAGGGAGTGTGAATATATGGAGGGCTTCTTCCACTAAAATTTTAATTAACCCACTCTGAGCCAGCTGATATGGACTCCCCACCTTAAACTTAATGTTGGATTCTATGAATCCTTCTGTCATTGTGCTCATACCCCATCTGAACACCAAATGTAGGGATGGAGACAAGAATTTTGAAGAAAACAGGAAAACAGGGGAAAACTGTGTTTTTTTCTAAGAAACAGGTAGCCCTTTTTTTAACGCAATTTCTCCCTTCTTCAGGCTTAATTCTTCCCTAAAATTGCATCACTTCTTTTGCAGAAACATGCAATAGACAAAACTGTTTGTTTTCCTCTTTTTTAAGAAATAGCCAGAAATTTTGAATGCAATTACTCTTCTTTTTCAGGTTTAATCCTTCCTTAAAATGATATCATTCCTTCCACATATTGATAATCAAGGTGGGTATGCATGGAGCCTACCTCCTGAAGCCAGAAATTTTGCAAAAACCCGTGTTTTCTTCTAAAAAAATAGCTCACTGCCCCTCCTGTAGAACTGGCTGTAGGTGCTCCTGTAGAACCTATTACTGCTCCTGGATTTTTTTCGTGTTTTTTCACAACAACAATTCACAATTTTTCCTCTCTTCAAACTGTTTCCAACCTGAATTTGCTTCTCAGTTGAAAAGAAATCAATTTTTTGACATAACAGAGAACAAATAACACAATTTTTTCTTTCAGAGAGTGGACAGTCTTGCAAATTCATTTTTTCACACAGGCTTAGTTTCTATGGTTGCATCTCTCTTTTCAGAAGAATGTGAGAAAGAAGAAGACAAACTTCGAATGCAGAGGAAAAAAACAGAGAACTATGTAGAACTCAGAGAAGATATGCAGACAGACTTTTAAGCTTCATTCTCCTTTCTTCAATCCACTGTTGTGTTTTTAATCCACCACCTTATTCAAATAAGTCATATGCAGAGAGGTTTCCCAAGCCTACCTTGTTTCAAGCTCGAAATTTGACAAAAATCTCGTATTTTTCTTCTGCAGAGCTGCTCTCTGCCCTTCCTGTAGAAATCTTCCTATAGATGGTGTTCCTACTCCTGTAGAACTGTTACAGCTTCCTGTAGAATGCCGATAAGCAGGAGGGTTTTGAAAAATGGCAGAGAATGACTGGTTCACTACTATGGAGGTGGTATAGAGCTTGTTGCAGCTGTGGGGATGATGA
The DNA here is from genome assembly GCA_031772625.1 of Pinus tabuliformis. Taxonomy (NCBI): domain Eukaryota; kingdom Viridiplantae; phylum Streptophyta; class Pinopsida; order Pinales; family Pinaceae; genus Pinus; species Pinus tabuliformis. The sequence goes on from CM062819.1 coordinate 1,686,216,495, forward strand.
TAAAATGGAAACAAAGGTGGTGAGAGTATTTCAAAGATGAGTTCTTACGGCTGTTTATGGAGACTTCCGTTGATGGAGGGTGAGTTGGCCAAGTGCACGTTGGCCCCATGTAGACCGTTGGTCCCCACTGCAGTGTTATTATGAAACTATATGTTCTCTTCCTGTTAATCACTTGACATCAGTTGCGCTGGAGTTCAAAACATCTGCCACTACCTGTTTTTTAAATTTCCTGTGAGTTGACTATACACGTGTGCTGGGTGATCTTCGGATGAGTGCAATCGAACCAGCTGAGGGTGTCTAGTTAACTGGCCACCTTTCTGGCTTAATCCAACCATTTCATTCGTTTATGAAGTTTTGAATCATACAGATGCAAATAGAGGAACTGGTTTAGACACTTACCTATAAGTTGAAATGTGCATGTTTCTTGGTTCTTTTACTGCTGCATGCTCATATTCAATTGCTGCATGTCTGTATCCCTTCTATTATATGCTTTTTGTTGTCTGATGCATGGCTATTTTTCTTGTGCAGGTATCCTCTGGCTGGATCTAAGCTGCAGGAGTCTGCTTCCACCTTCAGATTTGCACCATCATGCTGTTGATGTTAGATTTCTGCAGGACATCGACTTTTTTTGTCCATAGCTCCCAAACAATAGACCGGATTGACCTGAAATTTTTTGAGCATGTTTCTATCATCATTATGCACCTCCCATAGAAAAATTGTGGTCAATGGATGCACGAATTTTGAGAAAAACTGAAAATGGTTGAAGGTGAAAGAGGTCAATTTCTTGGAAACCTTGCACTAGAATTGGCTGAAATTGCTTGGGTAGCTTACTATCACCCATATGCATCTCCCCATGAAACAGGTTTTTAAATGGATGGACGGATATGGAGAAAATGAAAAAATGGTTGAAGGTGATGGAGGTTGATTTCTTGGAAACCGTGCACTGGAATTGGCTGAAATTGCTTGGGCATGTTGCCATCATCCCTATACAACTCCCCATGAAACAATTTTTTAAATGGATGCACGGTTTTCAAGTTAGGGAAAAAACAAATTTCTGCTCTATGTATTTTTGTATCAAAGCATTCTGCAGTTTTCTGGACAGTAAGAAAAAATGAGCTTGGGCTGTAATGTAGACTTGGAATTGATGGGAGAGAGGTTTGAAGATTGCAGGGGGATTTATAAACCCTTTATGAAGCTTCCCTATTCCCCAAACTACTTTTGAAGTCCATTTCTAGCTCTCTGTAATTTCTACAAGATCCTCCTGTAGAAAACACAGTTTTCAGAAAAGAAGCACAGTGAGGTGGAAAGAATGTCAAAAATGATGGAGAAGGGTGAGGGATGGTAGGATAGGTGTTGTTATTGGTTTCAGAGCTTTCTTGGCACCTGCTGCTATTTCCTGAAGTTCTCCTGCAAACCTGCAATACAACTGGAAATTCATATATATTTTTTTTGAAAACCACTCGGGCTCCTCAAGGAGGTTTTCACCCTAATTGCCTGCCCTGGGCACCTCCAAGGGAGGTTTTCACCCAGGGATCTTATTCTCTTTTTCTTTTCTCTTCTTTCCAACCCATTGACCGCCTCATGGAGGTTTTCAATCAATGAGCCAATCTGAGGCGCCTTCGAGGAGGTTTTCACCTTAGATTTTTATTTTCCACTTATTTTCGTTTTTTCTTTTTTTTCTCTTTTTTTTTTCTCTTTTTTTTTTTTCTTTTTTTGTTTTCTACCCTACCCTACTTGAAAAACAAAATCATTTTCAAGTATAAGAATACTTCCAATGGAGCCATGTGCACATCGAGATGATAGAAAAAATGATGTGGAGGCTTGAAATGCATGCTTTGATAGGTATCCAGATTTCAAAGACCAAATGATTTGACTTTGAAGGGATCAAGCATAGTTGAGGAAGAGAGTACTGCTGCAACATAGTGACCATCTGGAACCATATCTCAATATAGCTATGATGTCCTTGGTCCTTTTGCTGATCTCGATCCTTCTTCATGTCTTCTTCTACCATGTCCTTCACATCTTCCTCTTTTTGCTGATTTTTCTCTTGAATACGTGGAGCATTTGATGGTAACCATGAGGGAGCTCTCTCGATCCCTAATTTTGATGTCTTCTCTTCATCAAGTGCAGCCCATGGTCCTTTGATCTCCTCTTTTGAATCTTCTTTTGCTGGATGTGGCCTTCAATGCTTTCAATATAATCTCTTTTTTGCAATAATCTTCCTGAGTCATGGTGAATATCATTGAGCTCAAGAGGAGTTGTCTGGACATGTTGTGCCTTAGCATTGTAATTGGGTTGAGCTACTTCAATGTGCAGGTTTTGAAATGGTGGTACAGGTAGTTGAGTGGGGGTATATATTTGAGATGGATGTGGATGGGGTTATGGTTGGGCAGGTGGTTTCCCACTATATACTTGCTGAGCCTACCTATTATTTGGGTTCGGGTTCGGCTAAGTAGGCATTTGGGGTTGCCTTGGTGGAGCAGGAGGTGATGGTTGTGGTTGAGCAGGTGGTGGAGGCAAAGGAGAGGGAGGAGAGTTGTACTGGGGCCTCCACCCCTAATGATGTGCATTCCACTGAGGTTGTGGCTGAGCATAGGGGTGAAGTGGATGAGTAGCTGGTTGAGCATGATATTGAGATGGATACGACCGAGGAGGCGGTGTGGACAAGGAAGGATGAGCAGGGGGACTGTAAGAAGGCATGGAAGTGGCTTGATAGGGGTTGTAATAAGTCTGGGATGTCCCTTGCATTCCCTGATGGTAAGGTCTGGGTCCATGTGGCCTCCTTTGGTTCATGAAATAAAGTGGTTCAGTGGTGTCTTTGGCCCTCTGATATGCAGCTTTAATTCCGGGAAAGGAAGGGCACTGATTCGTAGGATGGTCTTCTTCACAGACAAAACACACTTCTATGGAGTGCAATGGACATTTGTTCCTAGGATTCTTTCTAGTGCACCTGGGAGAAAAGATGGCCAAAGCCCTCTCGGCTTCCTCTTCCTTTGGATCCACAAGGTATCCATTTGCATGGCAATAGTTTGTCTCATCTCGCTCTTGAAATCTTCCCACATGTTTCCAATTTCACCTTCAATGGATGAGTTGGACGAAAAGGTATTGCTCCCAACATTTCTGTTTTTAGCCATTTGCTCCAGAGGAATGTTTTATTCTTCTTCTCCCCTATAGGTTCTTCGAATATGTGTTGCTGTCCACCTAAGGGTTCTTCTTAGTCACAGCCATCAAAGAAGAGAGAAGGTTGGCTGTGTGAAGCAGTGGGGGCTTTGTGCAAACATTTTTCTAAATTATCTCTACTCCTACAAGGCATGAAAGGAAATATTTTTGGTTGATTTTTTTTTTTTTTCTCTATTTGTACCTGCAAAAATGAAATTGATTGAACAAAAAATTGCAACTAACTAAAATCTATCTTGCTGAAAAGAAAATGCCAAATTGAAATGAAAGCAGGAAAGGACTAATCTATTTTGCTGAAATGAAGTTGGAGAATTGAAATGAAAGCAGGAAGTAGCTAATCTACACTTGCTAAAATGAAATTGCGGAATTGAAATGAAAGCAAGAAATAGGTAATCTAAGCTTGCTGAAATGAAATTGTAGAATTGAAATGAAAGCAAGAAATGTCTAATCTACGCTTGTTGAAGTGAATTTGCAGAATGGAAATGAAACAACTACTCTACTCTTGCTTAAATAAACTACTTAGCAGAAGGTTACAGTAGAAAATAGAAGAAAAGCAGTAATCAAAAAATACTCTGACGCTTCCCCGGCAACGGTGCCAAAAACATGGTGAGCTCTAGTATTACAGCAATGATGCTGCAACTCCTGGGACTCCCTACTTTATTTTTATCAACCCGGTAGTTCGTAACAAACTTGGAAGCGATGGTGCTATATGCACAAGTACTAGCTCTTACTGCAGGTTGTCACTTGATCAACTGGCACAAGTTCGCTAGGAGATTAAGCCAACTTTTATGAGTTCTTAGAAGAATATTTTAACTGTGATGGATGAAAGCTAACTCAAAAGAGGCTAGTCTACTTGCAGAAAGAAGATGAAAGCTGAAAGGAAACCAAAACCCTAGCAAACCCTAGTTTTACCAACGAACACTACTTATGCAAGAAAAGAGATGTAAGCTACTGAAATGGATGGCATTGACTATTGAAAAGGTAAAATGTATGTGTCTAATCTAATTCTGAAGGAAAATATGAAAAAAAATCATCTTTTTTTATTTTTGAGCAATTTTATCCAGAATTATTATGCATGTGTTTAACTATTTTTTACTGTGCAGAGGTGTATTGGTGAAAGGAAATGGAGTGGGTGGTTGCAGGAGGTTGGGAGGGTGTGGAGAGGACCTAAGGAGTCCCTAGCACCATTTTTGAGATTTCCACCATGGAAAATTTTAGGGGCTAATGTTCGCCCAGTGGGCTAATTTTCCATGATTTTTCCACAAAAAAGATTCGCCAATTTCCAATTTTATAAAAGACGATTCGCCCAAATTTTAGAATATAAAATTATTTTACCTTAAAAATCGCCAACATTATATAGAGACTATATATAAAATAATTATAAATTTGAATAATTTTACAAATATATCAATAAACATTTATAATTTGCATATTAGGGATTAGTGAGATTCGCCAATGTTTTAAACTTCAAGAAAATTTTCCATCCTTAAAATTTTCCACCATGCTCAGGTCTTGAAAAATCGCTCGCGTGAACTTCTATAGGAGGTTGCAGGGGATCTACAGGAAATCTTATAGGAAGTTCTACAGGAACAGGCCGAAAGTGGTTTTTAGAGGGTTGATGGTGGAAAAACGGTGGGAAAGTGGAAATGAAGGATGGATAGGGATGTTAAGGGATCTAGGACCTGGTAAATGAAGCTCAGAAGTGATGAATATGGTTGGATTTGTTCAAAGATGAAGGAAGCAATGTTGCACAAAAATGTAGAAATTAGGGCAAGTTGGGAGAGTATGTCAAATGGGTGAAGGAAATATTGAGAGAGGGGCTGGAGCAAGTTGTATGGTGGAGGAAGGATAGGTTGAAGTGTCTTACAGGTGTTCTGCACGTTACTTTCCAAAACTGATCCAAGCAAAGACTAAGAAAATAGAAAGTTATCTATTTTGACCTAATTCTGACCTAGAAACCAGAAGCATGATGAACATAAATTTATAGACAGGAAATCATGCAAGAAAGCTATGGAAACTGAGCAAGAATAGATCTAGGCATCAAAACACAACTGATATCAACTTTTCCAACTCGGAATCTAACACTAGCAATTGCATTGGAAGGGAAAAACAGTGTTTTTGTGGCAGCAAGTGTGCCTTGGTCTCAATTCATGGTCCCGAGGATGGAAAAAGGAGATCAAAGACTGCTTGGTGGCCTTTTTGTGGATCTTTTCTACTATCAAACTATCAAATCAACCTAAAGCATGAACAACTATCTTAATCATACAAAAACAACCTAAGTAACAAAGCAATATTTAACCTATATAACAGAAATTATTCTATGAATGCAGTAAAAACACATAAAAGTACACAAAGGAGGTACTGGGCACCTAGTTTGGGCCCAACCCCAAGAGCTACAGCCACCTAATAAAGCTTAGAGCTGGTTCAACGCTGAATTCATCATCTTTGATAAAAAAAATAATAGTTACATCACAAAAACTGTCTGCAAGAAGAAGCTCGAAAATGTCCTGATTACAGGTCTGCACTAAAGTGCTAAAATAGACTATCAAATGGCTAAAATCTAACTAAAATCTAACCAACAAAACTGAGGCCCTAAGCCTTCTTATTTATACAAATGGGGACCTCCAACAGTCCTCCTAAAATCAAGGAACTCGACTTCCTGGAACTGAAGATAAAAGCAGTCCCACTTGACTTGCTTGGCTGCCCCTTGGCTTTGTGCTTCGAGTCTTTGATGGAGAATTCAAGGTAAGGGCTCATAAATGAAGGAGACACCCTCCTACAACTCCTCTCCCTTGTTCTTCCATGAATTTGGCTTCCAAATGCTCATTAAACCTTTAATTTTGTCTCAAAATTGACCAAAAATCTGCATAAATCACACATTAGACTTTTTGGCATAATGACTAACCTAATTCACTCTATTAGCATAAATATGATAAAAAACATGCAATAAACTAATGAGAATGGTGGATTAAGTCAAATTAGGAGGCTAAATGAACCCATATAATTACCCATTTCTGGGGCTCATCAATACCCATACTTGATCAAAGAAGAGCTTAGCAATGGCCTCTACTGTGATACTCTTCTTGTAGGCCGCCATGATAGCCATCTTAGAGAATCTATTGAAGACCACGAAAATGCAATAGTTACCATGCTTATTAGAAGGAAGGCCCGACATGTAATCCATGGAGACAGATTTCCAAGGCTAACTAGGAGTAGGTATAGGAGTATACAGGCCTTGCTTCTTGATGGTTGGTTTGGAAATGGCACAAGCGGTGAAGGATCTAGTGTACTTCCCAACATCCTGATGATGTTTTGGCCAATAAAAATACTTCTGTAATAATGCCATTGTTTTCTCTACTCCGAAATGTCCAGAGACCCATCTGTAGTGTGCATCCCAAATCATCTTACGCTCACTTTTACGAACACAGATGTGTCCCAGGTGGCATAATAGTGCATCCTGAAGGTGAAAATTTGTAACTTTCTTCCATTCCAGGAGTGTCTGGTATATGCTATGGAATTGTGGATCGTGTTAGAGCCTAGATCGACCTCAGGCTGAATGGAGGCAATCCTAGGATAACCATAAACCACACTTAACCTGGTAGCAAGCCCTACCAGGTCAGGAGAGGGCTCTCTCCCTATCAATATAAGTGGAGATGACTGAAATAATACTAGATTTTAGGCTAAGTATAGTAGTCCTAGGGTTTTTGTTTGGTTTTGAAGGTTTGGTTGTTGGATCAAATGGAGCAGGTAGCTTAGGTCCGGGAAATCAAATCAGGGATGCAGACATGTTCTGTGGGGTGAGATAGATAAGTGTTTATGCACTATTAATCGAGTGAGATGGTTGGTTTAAGACTACTGAGGGGTTGAGGAGGACATGTGGAGATCATGAATCCTTTTCAAACTGCTGAAAACATTAAGAACTAAATGCATTCCCAAGGCAAAGCACTGTTATCAATGTATTTTGCCTATTTCTCCTGATTCATTTAGTTTAGAAGAATGGAAAAGGTTTTGAAACATACAACACATAAGAATAACTCATTATAGAAGAAGAAACAATACAAAAACACAGTATCACAAGAATCCCACAAAAAAAGTTGCGAAACCTTATTTTATTCCTTGCCAAATTGCTGATATAAGTATACAATGAGTGCACCACTTACAAAAGAGTCCAACCCTGACAAATGACTAAGAAAGTACATAATATAGGCAAGAAAACCACCTGAGCTAACCATCAGGGGTCGAATCCAAGAGATCAGGAGTTGTTTCAACCATATCTAAACTAGGAACAAGAAAATAGGCAGTGGAACAGCTTGCCTCTAAAACCAAGGAAATTGATACATTTAGTTTTAAAACACTTTTCATTAATGTATCTACCCCCTCAAGTAATTTTTCATCAAATTTACATCATATTAAATAATTTACCATCAAAAATTTACCAAGAAGAGGAGAAAAAGTCAACTGGTGATGAAACTAGGTGAAATTTTGAGTTTTAGGCAAAATTGACAAAAACTGCCCAATGTGTAGTGCCGTTTCAAACATGATTTTGGAGGCCTTCCACTCCACCAAATCAAGCCCAAGATAGCTTGTTGGAAATATCTGTTTGTCTAGCTTCTGAAAATTCTTGAATTTATTGATTTGGAGGTCATTTTCCCCTTCAAAAATGAATTCTCCCAACACTGCTTCCTATGGGTGCAAAAAGTGGCAGAGAGGACACTTTTTGAGTGTTTTTTGCCCTTTAGGAGACCTAGTTTTACTCCAAATGAGATGCAACTTTTAGGGATTGATGTACTTCTGATGTTGAATCTAGAAATAAAAGCCATTTTGCAAATGGATGTGCCAATCCAATGTGCAGCACCACCCCCTGAATTTCTTGTGTTGCATAATTCAAAAATTTGAAATTGACAAAATTGATTCAAAATTTGCCCAGTTTTGGCTCAAAGGTGCTTCATGGGTTACTTTGTTAGAATAGTGTAACATCAGCCAAAATTTTGAGTTTATCACCCTTATTTTTGCCTTTTAAGGCCCTCCTTAATCTTGCCTTAACTTGCTTAATCCTTATGTTGCATATCCTATTCCGGGTTAAATAATGATAGGCCATGTGGCGAAGCATTTTCTTTTCTTTATTGGCCTTCTCTAGAAACTTCTCAAGGTGAATGTTCACCCTCTCTAACCAAGTTTCTCAATCATTCTTAATTTCTTGCTCAATGGAGGTCATTTTGACCTTTGCCTTCTTTTCCTTTACCTGGTTCTCTTTGATTATTTGTAACTCCATGAGGTCTTTTTTGTCGGTCAGCTGTTTGTTTTCTTGCTCAAGATATTTGATGACCCATTTAGCCCTCTCTAAATTTACCATCAAGGCTTTTATCTCATCCTCTTGCTCCTTGATGATCATGTCTTTGACAGTTCTTGGATCCTGAACATCCAAGTCAATGACGTCTACTCCTTGTGTCTCCTCATCGCCAACAAGATCAAAATCTCTCTCTTGTCCATCACTCTCATGCATTTTTTCCTTACCTTTGCCCTTGCTGTGCTGCCCAACATGTACCTGTTTTGCTGAAGAAGAAAGCAAAGCCCTTCCACTCCTTGTGGAGATAGCATTTGCCTATGAACTATAGATGAAGGCGAGACCCCTTCCACTCCTTGTGGAGATAGTACTTGCTTGGCAGCTGCAAAGAGCATCCTAGTGCCTCTCTCATAAGTCAAAAACACAGGTACCCCCACAGTTTCAGTTTCTTGAACCTTTTGTTGTCCTGAAGGTCCACCTTCCTCCCGATGCACTGATGAAAATATTTGAGGGCCTTTGAACACCTCATGAGAAGTGAAGGTTTCCCATGGCATTCCCAACTGATTGAGCTGATGTAAAACAATAATTTTAATAAGAGAGAAATGGTAAATAATATTGAGCTGCTGTGGATATGGTATCCTCTTTGCAATAACTATCATTTTCTCTATGGTTTTGCATATAAAATAAGGAGTACTCATCATTTTCACCCTAGTGAAATGCATGAGAAATCTGATATGGTAAGCATAAAGTCTAGAAAACCTACCCTCACAAGTAAAATACTTGATGATGAGTTTCATGAGTGGAGCATACCGGTCCTCCAAAAATCTGAAAGGCAACACTCTACTAATTCTTCTATGATACTTAGCCTTGATGTAAGGTTCATAATGTTCCCTGCTGATATGTTGTCTCTTGTTTTATTTCTCTCGTACATCTGGGATTCCTGTGGCCTCTGCAATGATGGTGGATGATAGAGTGAATGTTACCCCGACAAGATGTGCCACATTGTTGTCCATGTTTATCACAAACAGTCTTGCCAGCTCATGGTGAAATTTAACTCTCTCAACCATCTCACAAAACTCAAAACATGATTGATATCTAAAGCATGTGGTGGCTAATGGGCAAGCAAGTAGTTCACTCATGTTGATAGGCTCCTCCCTGGTAATCTTGCCACCTTTGTGAGGTTTTCTTTGCTACAAAATCCTTTCCCTAGAGTTGTCACTAAGAGTGTCCTCTTCATAATCATAGTCATTGTCCCTCTCCATGTTTGTCTCTCTTGGGATGGTTTGATGAATGGTGGATAATTAGGTTAGGGAAAGATGAGTATGAAGAGATTTATAAAAGGGAAATAGTGATGGAGTGAAATAAGAGGGTAAGTGGGGTTTATAAGGGAGCTAGGGTTTGATGTGAGGGAGTTTAGGGTTTGATAAAGGGGTTAATTTTAATAAGGAAATGGGGGAAGGGAATATGAGTGAAGTGAGATAGGATTAAAGGGTAGGTTTAGGGCAAGTGAAAATGGGAATATTGAGACAAGGAACAAGAGTTTGCAATGGTGAAAAATAAGGTAGAAATACAAACTAGGGTTTGAGTCTTAGGAGGCAAAAAAACACATTTCAAGCATGAAAACCCTATCTAAGCTAAAAAGTGAGTGTACTTACTTGTTTAGAAGGCAAATGCAGCAATTAGGGTGATTGGAGATGAAATTTGGTGGTTTTGGAGCCTCACAGGTCAATGCACAGCACCCTGAACCCAATGCACAACGCCTCCCTGATGTGCAACGCCCTTGTATTTTTCTAAAGGAAGTTTGGCTCTGATGCATAGCGCCTACCTGATGTGCAGTACCAGACTCCCAATGCCCAGCGCCAGGCAGATTTTCACTAAGAAAAAATTTTCTTTCTCTTTTGTTCAATCTCCGTTCAAAACACAATTTTTGCTCTTTCTTTGAAGTTTTCACAATGAAATGACTTCCACAAATGACTTGGCTTTATATTTCCTTCTCACTTTAATTTTTTTTATTCAAACCCACTTTTCAAAAGTTTTGCATGACTCTTTCAAATGCTCTATTTTTATACTTGAAGTTTGACCCTTTTCCCTGGAAATTTGATGAACTGATGCTTTGATGTTTTGCTTTTGCACTGGAAAGAATTGGCAAGATGACCAGGAGCAGCTGAATAATACTTATTACATATAGGAACCATAAAATTACATAAAATTACATGGAAATAAAACAATAAAATACAAATGCTCTATTTTACCTCAAAACAAGTTTTGAGGTTAAAGAGCTTTATTTAGCTTACAAAAAGGAAATTTATTTTTTGTTAAACTTTATGTACTCCCTCATGTGTCTACTGACATTTATTACTCTTTTGAATGACCATGGTGAAAAACCCTAAGAGCTAGTGAAACTAAAGTCTAAGACTGATTTTTATAATTGATGTGAACGTGAATGACTATGAATGATTGAAAAAATATGTGAATTAGGGTAGTAGGTATATAGCATGAGGGACAAGTGAAATGAAACCCTACCATTAGTTGATCCATGACCTAATGAAGTGTAGCTCATCAGAATTGGACACCTAATACGAAATGCAGATGATAAATTTTGATCATTGATGGCAGTGTGAAAGCACTGACACTAATGTTGGCTCCAATGGGGATGGTAGCTCCTTGGAGGTGACAAGAACACCATAGACCTAGTAGCCTTATCCATTGGGCATGGATTCAAAAAACTTCAAAAACCAAAACTGACACTGTGACTCGAACTAACTCAAGACTCACTTAACTGATCAAGTACTTACAAAGCTTTTTAATGGCAGCAGACCATCGAGATTTGAGGGCTTCAAATCATGATGACAACCACCTGCCTACTGATGAAATATGTATAGTCATGTGAAGTGGGCCTTCCAATGTAACCAATCCAGCAGATGGCTACATACTGAAATTCTACTCTCACTTTCCCCGAGTAGGTAGAACAATGTACATGTAGGCAACTCACAATAACAACTGAAACAAAGGCTTCTGCTAATGAACCAGACAACATTAATCTTTTCTAATGCTTGCAAAAGAATACCGAAGGGATCTTGAAAATCCTGAAGCACTAGCTTGTCTTGAGATCTAGTAGTGAAAATACAAGTACTCCCTTCATTCTGATCTGAAAGAACAGTTGGTTGCTGATTGATAGGAAGGCATAGAGCAATATAAGCTTCTGCTATCTGAGTGTTGGTTGTAAATTCCTTGACCATGAGAAATTCTGACTTGAATTCTGGCATATTGTCTCTCTCAAACTCAATTTCATAGTCTAAGCCTTTCTTAAATAGAAAACATTCTTCAAGATTATCAAACATGATAGCCTTATCATTTTCATGAAGGAAAACAATATTTATTCATTGATCTATAAATCTAATTTCAAGACTTTTATCATTTTCAAAAGTGGAAGAAGCTTTATTACCACCTTCTTGACTATGTAAACACTGCAAAGTTGCGTTAGCTTGGGCTGTAACCTTCCATTTAAGGAGTTGATCTCTCTCATCTTCAGATAGAAGAGATAATACTTTTTGTTTTCTTTTGCTCAAGAAATTATTGTCTTCTTGAAATAACATTTCAAAACATGAAAATGTTGAATGACAGTCCTCAATTCCCTGGTCTTCTGAAATTTGAAAACATTGTTGATCATCTTCATATGACATGGCAATCAAATTGTCATCGCACTCATCAGTCATATGAGGGAAAAGTTCAGATAGTTCTTGAAACTCAAAACTAACACTTCTATCATTTACCATTGAGTTATCCAAAGAAGATTTTTCACTTACATGAACAAAGATCTCATCTTGTTTTTCATAAAAAGACTGGATTACCTGCTCGTGAAGACTTTGTTCTAATGAAATGAGAACACTTGGATCAATAATTTTGTATTCTTCTTTCCAGATGATCTCAACAACAGTGCTCTCCTTCATGGGATTCAGAACAAGGTACTCTTCATCGCGACAATCTGAATCTAGATCTGGAATAGCCAACCTGATTTTATCACAATCTGAAATTGAAACTTGATTTCCCTGCATACTGTCATCTGCTATGAGTAGATCTGAAATAAGACTTTCCATTGTACTAAGATCTTGATCCTGCTGCAAATTTTCCTGAGCATATTGATAACTATCCTTTAAGTTCTCTTTATGCTGCTGAAATGGATTTTCATACAGGGCTTCCATGATCTCATCGTCCATGAAGTCATCATCTTCATAAACTTTCTCAAGAATTTCAATGAAACTATAAGCATGTCTACAACAATTCTGAAATAAATTTGAGGATGGATAAGATTCCTTATACCTTTCAAAGAACATGGTATGAAAATGTTTCAAACAGTAAATACTAGGAGGCGGCAAACATTCATACCAAGATCGGGCTTCACGATCCAGAGTGGCCATGAATATCTTCATCAAGCAGTATTTAGAAAAATCAACCTTCAATTTGCAAATATGTATGTGAAATCTAACCATATGTAAAGTAGCATCATTCCTATCATCATCTTTAAACATAGGCAAATTCCTTTACCAATCTACCTTCAGAATTTTATTTGGGAAACCTGGAAAGTGATCTCGGCTCATGGGATCATACCTTCGATCCAGCAAATCCATTTTGATCACAATGAATTCACCAAGAAATTCTTCAGGCTACTGGTTCTTGAAGAGTAGAGTTGCCATAAAAAATGTTGAATCTTGGGATTCTTCGACACTGGAGTCACCAGGTGAATGATTTCAGCCTTCTTGTGTCTGATCATTGTCCACCATCAACAATCAGATCTAAACTTGATACATGTTACTGAGGAACATAAAACTACATTCCCCTATATGGTAGCCACTATGTTAGAGCCTAGATCAACCTCAGGCTGAGCATAGGCAATCCTATGATAACCACAAACCATGCTTAACGTGGTAGCTAGCCCTACCAGGTCAGGAGAGGGCTCTCTCCTTGTCAATCTCAGTGGAGATGGCTGAAATAAGACTATATATTAGGCTAGGTATAGTAGCTCTAGGGTTTTGTTTGATTTTGAAGGTTTGGTTGCTGGATCAAATGGAGCAGGCAGCTTAGGTCTGGGAAATCAAATTAGGGATGCAGACATGTTTTGTGGGGCGAGATAGATAAGTGTTTATGCACTAGTAATCGAGTGATATGGTTGGTTTAAGACTACTGAGGGGCTAAGGAGGGCATTTGGAGACCACGAATCCTCTTCAAACTACTGAAAACATTAAGAACTAAATGCATTCCCAAGGCAAAGCACTGTTATCAATGTATTTTGCCTATTTCTCTTGATTCATTTAGTTTAGAAGAATGGAAAAGGTTTTGAAACATATAACACATAAGAATAACTCATTATAGAAGAAGAAACAATACAAAAACATAGTATCACAAGAATCCCACAAAAATAGCTGCAAAACCTAGTTTTATTCCTTGCCAAACTGCTGATATAAGTATACAATGAGTGCACCACTTCCAAAAGAGTCCAAACCTGACAAATGACTAAGAAAGTACATAATATAGGCAAGAAAACCACCTGAGCTAGCCATCAGGGGTCGAATCCAAGAGATCAGGAGCTGTTTCAACCATATCTAAACCACTTTTAATTGATGTATCTACCCCCTCAAGTCATGCTTCATCAAATTTACATCATATTACATCATTTAACATAAAAAAATTACCAAGAAGAGGAGAAAAAGTCAACTAGTGATGAAACTAGGCGAAATTTTGAGTTTTAGGCAAAATTGACAAAATCTACCCAATGCGCAGCGCCATCAGCCCAATGCGTAGAACTGCTTCAAACATGCTTTTGGAGACCTTCCACTCCACCAAATCAGGCCCAATATAGCTTGTTGGAAAGATTTGTTTGTCTAGTTTATGAAACATCCTAAATTTTCTGATTTGTAGGTCATTTGCCCCTTCAAAAATTAATTCTCCCAAGACTGCTTCCTGTGGGTGAAAAAAGTGGCAGAGAGGACACTTTTTGTGTGTGTTTTTCCCTTTAGGAGACCTAGTTTTACTCCAAATGAGATGTAACTTTCAGGGATTGACGTACTTTTGTTGCTAAATCTAGAACTACAAGCCATTTTTCAAATGGATGTGCTGATCCAATGCGCAACGCCACCGCTGGAATTTCCTGTGTTGCATAATTCAAAAATTTGAAATTGATAAAATTGTTTCAAAATTTGCCCAGTTTTGGCTCAAAGCTTCTTCATGGGTTACTTTGTTGGGCTAGTGTAACATCAGCCAAAATTTTGAACTTATCACCCTTCTTTTTTCCCTTTAAGGCCCTCCTTAATCTTGCCTTAAGTTGCTTAATCCTTATGTTGCATATCCTATTCTGGGTCAAATAATGATAGGCCATGTGGCGAAGCATTTTCTTTTCTTTATTGGCCTTGTCTAGCAACTTCTCAAGGTGAATGTTCACCCTCTCTAACAATGTCTCTCGGTCATTCTCAATTTCTTTCTCAATGGAGGTCATTTTGACCTTTGCCTTCTTTGCCTTTTGCCGGTTCTCTTTCATTATTTGTAACTCCATGAGGTCTTATTTGTCAGTCAGCTGTTTGTTTTCTTGCTCAAGATATTTGATGACTCATTTAGCCCTCTCTACATTTAACATCAAGGCTTTTATCTCATCCTCTTGCTCCTTGATGATCATGTCTTTGACAGTTCTTGGATCCTGAACATCCAAGTCAATGACATCTACTCCTTGTGTCTCCTCATGGCCAACAAGATCAAAATCTCTATCTTGTCCATCACTCTCATGCATCTTTGCCTTGCCTTTGCGCTTGCTATGCTGCCCAACAGGTACCTATTTTGCTAAAGAAGAAAGCAAAGCCCCTTCACTCCTTGTGGAGATAGCATTTTCCTGTGGCCTGTATATGAAGGCGAGACCCCTTCCACTCTTTGTGGAGATAGTACTCACTTGGCAGCTGCAAAGAGCATCCTAGTGCCTCTCCCATAAGTCAAAAACATAGGTACCCCCACAGTTTCAGTTTCTTGAACCTTTTGTTGTCCTGAAGGTCCACCTTCCTGCTAATGCATTGATGAAAATATTTGAGGGCCTTTGAACACCTCATAAGAAACGAAGGTTTCCCATGGCATTCCCAACTGATTGAGTTGATGTAAAACAATAATTTTAATAACAGAGAAATGGTAAATACTATTGAGCTGCTGTGGATATGGTTTTCTCTTTGCAATAACTGTCATTTTATCTATGTTTTGGCATATAAGATAAGGAATAATCATCAGTTTCACCCTGGTGAAATGCATGAGCAATCTGATATGGTAAGCATAAAGTCTGGAAAACCTACCCTCACAAGTAAAATACTTGATGATGAGTTTCATGAGTGGAGCATACCGGTCCTCCAAAAATCTGAAAGGGAACACTCTACTGATTCTGCCATGATACTTAGCCTTGATGTAAGGTTCATAATGTTCCCTGCTGATATGTTGTCTCTTGTTCCATTTCTCTCCTACATCTGGGATTCCTGTGGCCTCTGCAATGATGGTGGATGATAGAGTGAATGTTACCCCAGCAAGATGTACCACATTGTTGTCCATGTTTGTCACAAACAGTCTTGCTAGCTCATGGTGAAATTTAACTCTCTCAACCATCTCACAAAACTCAAAACATGACTGATATCTAAAGCATGTGGTGGCTAATGGGCAAGCAAGTAGTTCACTCATGCTGATAGGTTCCTCCCTGATAATCTTGCCACCTTTGTGAGGTTTTCTCTGCTGCAAAATCCTTTCCCTAGAGCTGTCACTAAGAGTGTCCTCTTCATAATCATAGTCACTATCCCTCTCCATGTTTGTCTCTCTTGGGATGGTTTGATGAATGGTGGATAATTAGGTTAGGGAAAGATGAGCATGAAGAGATTTATAAAAGGGAAATAATGATGGAGTGAAATAAGAGGGTAAGTCGGGTTTATAAGGGAGCTAGGGTTTGATGTAAGGGAGTTTAGGGTTTTATAAAGGGGTTAATTTTAATAAGGAAATGGGGGAAAGGAATATGAGCAAAGTGAGATAGGATTAAAGGGTAGGTTTAGGGCAAGTGAAAATGGGAATATTGAGACAAGGAACAAGAGTTTGCAATGCTGAAGAGTAAGGTAGAAAGACAAACTAGGGTTTGAGTCTTAGGATAAAAAAAACATATTTCAAGCATGAAAACCATATCTAAGCTCAAAAGTGAGTGTACTTACTTGTTTAGAAGGAAAATGCAGCAAGTAGGGTGATTGGAGATGAAATTTGGTGGTTTTGGAGCATCACAGGTCAACACGCAGCGCCCTAAACACAATGTGCAATGGCTCCCTGATGCGCAATGCCCTTGTATTTTTCTAAAGGAATTTTAGCTTTGATGCACAGCGCCTCCCTGATGTGTAGTGCCAGACTCCCAATGTGCAACGCCAGGTAGATTTTCATAAAATTTTGTTTTTTCTTTCTCTTTTGTTCAATCTCCCTTCAAAACATGATTTTTGCTCTTTCTTTGAAGTTTGCTCAATGAAATGACTTCCACAAATGACTTGGCTTTATATTTCCTTCTCACTTTATTTTTTTTATTCAAACCCACTTTTCAAAAGTTTTGCATGACTCTTTCAAATGCTCTGTTTTTATACTTGAAGTTTGACCCTTTTCCCTAGAAATTTGATGAACTGATGCTTTAATGTTTTGCTTTTGCAGTGGCAGGAATTGGCAAGATGACCAGGAGCAGCTAAATAATACTTATTACATATAGGAACCATAAAATTACATCAAATTACATGGAAATAAAACAATAAAATACAAATGCTCTTTTTTACCTCAAAACAAGTTTTGAGTTTAAAGAGCTTTATTTAGCTTACAAAAAGAAAATTTATCATTTGTTAAACTTTATTTACCCCCTCATGTGTCTGTTGACATTTATTACTCTTTTGAATGACCATGGTGAAAAACCCTAAGACCTAGTGAAACTAAAGTCTAAGACTGATTTTTATAATTGATTTGAACTGGAATGACTATGAATGACTGAAAAAATATGTGAAATAGGCCAGCAGGTATATAGAATGAGGGGCAAGTGAAATGAAACCCTACCGTCAGTTGATCCATGACCTAATGAAGTGCAGCTCATCAGAATGGGACACCTAATATGAAATGCAAAAGATAAATTTTGATCACTAATGGCAGTGTGAAAGCACTGACACTAACATTGGCTCCAATGGGGATGGTAGCTCCTTGGAGGTGCCAAGAACACCATAGACCTAGTAGCCTTATCCATTTGGCATGGAGTCAAAAAACTTCAAAAACCAAAACTGACACTATGACTCAAACCGACTCAAGACTCACTTAACCGATAAAGTACTTACAAAGATTTTTAATGGCAGCAAACCATCGAGATTTGAGGGCTTCAAATCATGATGACAACCACCTGCCTACTGATGAAATATGTACAGTCATGTGAAGTGGGCCTTCCAATGTAACCAATCCAGCAGATGGCTACATGCTGCAATTCAACTCTCACTTTCCCCGAGTAGGTAGAACGATGTACATGTAGGCAACTCACAATAACAACTGAAACCAAGGCTTATGCTAACGAACCAGGCAACATTCATCTTTTCTAATGCTTGCAAAATAATACCGAAGGGATCTTGAAAATCCTGAAGCACTAGCTTGTCTTGAGATCCAACAGTGAAAATACAAGTACTCCCTTCATTCTGATCTAAAAGAACAGTTGGCTGCTGATTGATAGGAAGGCATAGAGAAGTATAAACTTCTGCTATCTGAGTGTTGGCTATAAATTCCTTGACCATGAGAAATTCTAACTCAAATTCTGGCATACTGTCTCTCGCAGGCTCAATTTCATAGTCTAAGCCTTTCTTAAACAGAAAACATTCTTCAAGATTATCGAACATGACAACCTTATCATTTTCATGAAGGAAAACAATATCTATTTGTTGATCTATAAATCTAATTTCAAGACTGTTATCATTTTCAAAAGTGGAAGAAGCTTCATTAACACCTTCTTGACTATGTGAACACTGCAAACCTGCGTTAGCTTGGGCTGTAACCTGACCTTTAAGGAGTTGATCTATCTCATCTTCAGACAGAGGAGATAATACTTTTTTTTTTCTTTTGCTCAAGCAATTATTGTCTTCTTGAAATAAAATTTCAAAACATGAAAAACCTGAATGACAGTCCTCAATTCCCTAGTCTTCTGAAATTTGAAAACATTGTTGATCATCTTCATATGACATGGCAATCAAATTGTCATCGCACTCATCAGTCGTACGAGGGAAAAGTTCAGATAGTTCTTGAAACTCAAAACTAACACTTATATCATTTACCATTGAGTTATCCAAATAAGATTTTTCACTTACATGAACAAAGATCTCATCTTGCTTTTCATAAAAGGATTAGGTTACCTCCTCGTGAAGACTTTGTTCTAATGAAATGAGAACACTTGGATCAATAACTTTGTCTTCTTCTTTCTAGATGATCTCAACAACAGAGCTTTCCTTCATGGGATTCAGAACAAGGTACTCTTCATCATCATGATCTGAATCTAGATCTGAAATAGCCAACCTCATTTTATCACAATCTGAAATTGAAACTTGTTTTCCCTGCATACTGTCATCCGCTATGAGCAGATATGAAATAATACTTTCCATTGTACTAAGATCTTGATCCTGCTGCAAATTTTCCTGAGCATCTTGATAAGTATCCTCTAATTTCTCTTTATGTTGCTGAAATGGATTTTCATACAGGTCTTCCATGATCTCATCGTCCATGAAGTCATCATCTTCATAAACTTTCTCAAGATTTTCAATGAAACTATAAGCATGTCTACAACAGTTCTGAACTAAATTTAAGGATGGATAAGATTCTTTATACCTTTCAAAGAACATGGTATGAAAATCTTTCAAACAGTAAATAATAGCATGTGACAAACATTCATACCAAGATCTGGCTTCACCTTCCAGAGTGGCCATGAATATCTTCATCAACCAGTCTTCAGGAAAATCAACCTTCAACTTGCAAATATGTATGTGAAATCTAACCAGATGTAAAGCAGCATCATTCCTATCATCATCTTTAAACATAGGAAAATTCCTTTGCCAATCTACCTTCAGAATTTTATTTGGGAAACCTGGAATGTGATCTCAGCTCATGGGAGCATTCCTTCGATCCATGGAATCCATTTTGATAACAATGAATTCACCAAGAAGTTCTTCAGGCTACTAGTTCTTGAAGAGTAGAGTTGCCATAAAAAATGTTGAACCTTGGGATTCTTCGACACTGGAGTCACTAGGTGAATGATTTCAACCTTTTGGTGTCTGGTCATTGTCCACCATCAACGATCAGATCTAAACTTGATACATTTTACTGAGGAACATAAAACTATGTTCCCCAGTATGGTCACCACTATTCTAGAGCCTAGATCGACCTCAGGCTGAATGGAGGCAATCCTAGGATAACCATAAACCACACTTAACCTGGTAGCTAGCCCTACCAGGTCAGGAGAGGGCTCTCTCCCTATCAATATAAGTGGAGATGACTGAAATAATACTAGATTTTAGGCTAGGTATAGTAGCTCTAGGGTTTTTGTTTGATTTTGAAGGTTTGGTTGTTGGATCAAATGGAGCAGGTAGCTTAGGTCCGGGAAATCAAATCAGGGATGCAGACATATTCTGTGGGGTGAGATAGATAAGTGTTTATGCACTATTAATCGAGTGAGATGGTTGGTTTAAGATTACTGAGGGGCTGAGGAGGACATGTGGAGATCATGAATCCTTTTCAATCTGCTGAAAACATTAAGAACTAAATGCATTCCCAAGGCAAAGCACTGTTATCAATGTATTTTGCCTATTTCTCCTGATTCATTTAGTTTAGAAGAATGGAAAAGGTTTTGAAACATATAACACACAAGAATAACTCATTACAGAAGAAGAAACAATACAAAAACACAGTATCAAAAGAATCCCACAAAAATAGCTGCAAAACCTGTTTTTATTCCTTGCCAAATTGCTAATATCAGTATACAATGAGTGTACCACTTCCAAAAGAGTCCAACCCTGATGAATGACTAATAAAGTATATAATATAGGCAAGAAAACCACCTGAGCTAGCCATAAGGGGTCGAATCCAAGAGATCAGGAGTTGTTTCAACAATATCTAAAATAGGAACAAGAAAATAGGTAGTGGAACAACTTGCCTCTAAAACCAAGGAAACTGATACATTCAGTTTTAAACCACTTTTCATTGATGTGTCTACACCCTCAAGTCATTTTTCATCAAATTTAAATCATATTACATCATTTACCATAAAACATTTACCAAGAAGAGGAGAAAAAGTCAATTGGTGATGAAACTAGGCGAAATTTTGAGTTTTAGGCAAAACTAACAAAATCTGCCCAATGCGCAGTGCCATCAGGCCAATGCGTAGCGCTGCTTAAAACATGCTTTTGGAGGCTTTCCACTCCACCAAATTAGGCCCAATATAGCTTGTTGGAAAGATATGTTTGTCTAGTTTCTGAAACATCTTGAATTTCCTTATTTGGAGGTCAATTGCCCCTTCAAAAATGAATTCTCCGAAGACTGCTTCTTGTGGGTGAAAACAGTGGCAGAGAGGACACTTTTTGTGTGTGTTTTGCCCTTTAGGAGACCTAGTTTTGCTCCAAATGAGATGTAACTTTCAGGGATTGACGTACTTTTGTTGCTAAATCTATAACTACAAGCCATTTTGCAAATGGATGTGCCAATCCAATGCGCAGCGCCAGTGGCTCTGCACATCCACCGGAATTTCCTATGTTGCATAACTCAAAAATTTGAAATTGACAAAATTGTTTCAAAATTTGCCTAGTTTTGGCTCAAAGTTACTTCATGGGTTATTTTGTTGGGCTAGTGTAACATCGGCCAAAATGTTGAGCTTATCACCCTTCTTTTTGCCTTTCAAATCCCTCCTTAATCTTGCCTTAAGTTGTTTAATCCTTATGTTGCATATCCTATTCTGGGTCAAATAATGAAAGGCCATGTGGCGAAACATTTTCTTTTCTGTATTGGCCTTCTCTAGCAACTTCTCAAGGTGAATGTTCACCCTCTCTAACCAAGTTTCTCGGTCATTCTCAATTTTTTGCTCAATGGAGGTCATTTTGACCTTTGCCTTCTTTTCCTTTTGCCGGTTCTCTTTGATTATTTGTAACTCCATGAGGTCTTGTTTGTCGGTCAGCTGTTTGTTTTCTTGCTCAAGATATTTGATAACCCATTTAGCCCTCTCTAAATTTACCATCAAGGTTTTTATCTCGTCCTCTTTCTCCTTGATGATCATGTCTTTGATAGTTCTTGGATCCTGAACATCCAAGTCAATGACATCTACTCCTTGTGTCTCCTCATCGCCAACAAGATCAAAATCTCTCTCTTGTCAATCACTCTCATGCATCTTTGCCTTGCCCTTCCCCTTTCTGTGCTGCCCAAAATGTACCTATTCTACTGAAGAAGAAAGCACAGCCCCTTCCACTCCTTGTGGAGATAGCATTTGCCTATGGCCTGTAGATGAAGGTGAGACCCCTTCCACTCCTTGTGGAGATAGTACTCGCTTGGCAGCTGCAAAGAGCATCCTAGTGCCTCTCTCATAAGTCAAAAACACAGGTATCCTCACAGTTTTAGTTTCTTGAACCTTTTGTTGTCCTAAAGGTCCACCTTCCTCCTGATGCACTGATGAAAATATTTGAGGGCCTTTGAACACCTCATGAGAAATGAAGGTTTCCCATGTCATTCCCAACTGATTGAGCTAATGTAAAACAATAATTTTAATAACAGAGAAATGGTAAATACTGTTGAGCTGCTATGGATATGGTTTCCTCTTTGCAATCACTGTCATCCTCTCTATGTTTTTGCATATGAAATAAGGAATACTCATCATTCTTACTCTAGTGAAATGCATGAGCAATCTGATATGGTAAGCATAAAGTCTGGAAAACCTACCCTCACAAGTAAAATACTTGATGATGAGTTTCATGAGTGGAGCATACCGGTCCTCCAAAAATCTGAAAGGGAACACTCTACTAATTCTGCCATGATACTTAGCCTTGATGTAAGGTTCATAATGTTCCCTGCTAATATGTTGTCTCTTGTTCCATTTCTCTCCTACATCTAGGATTCCTGTGGCCTCTGCAATGATGGTGGATGATAGAGTGAATGTTACCCCGGCAAGATGTACCACATTGTTGTCCATGTTTATCACAAACAGTCTTGCTAGCTCATGGTGAAAGTTAACTCTCTCAACCATCTCACAAAACTCAAAACATGACTGATATCTAAAGCATGTGGTGGCTAATGGACAAGCAAGTAATTCACTCATGCTGATAGGTTCCTCCCTATTAATCTTGCCACCTTTGTGAGGTTTTCTCTGCTGCAAAATCCTTTCCCTAGAGCTGTCACTAAGAGTGTCCTCTTCATAATCATAATCACTGTTCCTCTCCATGTTTGTCTCTCTTGGGATGGTTTGATGAATGGTGGATAATTAGGTTAGGGAAAGATGAGTATGAAGAGATTTATAAAAGGGAAATAGTGATGGAGTGAAATAAGAGGGTAAGTGGGGTTTATAAGGGAGCTATGTTTTGATGTGAGGGAGTTTAGGGTTTGATAAAGGGGTTAATTTTGATAAGGAAATGGGGGAAGGGAATATGAGTGAAGTGAGATAGACTTAAAGGGTAGGTTTAGGGCAAGCGAAAATGGGAATATTGAGACAAGGAAAAAGAGTTTGCAATGGTGAAAAATAAGGTAGAAAGACAAACTAGGGTTTGAGTCTTAGGAGGCAAAAAAACATATTTCAAGCATGAAAACCCTATCTAATCTCAAAAGTGAGTGTACTTACTTGTTTAGAAGCAAATGCAGCAATTAGGGTGATTAGAGATGAAATTTGGTGGTTTTGGAGCCTCACAGTTTAATGCGCAGCGCCCTGAACCCAATGCGCAGTGCCTCCCTGATGTGCAATGCCCTTGTATTTTTCTGAAGGAAGTTTGGCTCTGATGCGCAGCACCTCCCTGATGCGTAGCGCCAGACTCCCAATGCACAGTGCCATGAATATTTTCACTAAATTTTATTTTTTCTTTCTCTTTTGTTCAATCTCCCTTCAAAACATGATTTTTGCTCTTTCTTTGAAGTTTGCACAATGAAATGACTTCCACAAATGACTTGGCTTTATATTTCCTTCTCACTTTAATTTTTTTTATTCAAACCCACTTTTCAAAAGTTTTGCATGACTCTTTCAAATGATCTGTTTTTATACATGAAGTTTGACCCTTTTCCCTAGAAATTTGATGAACTGATGCTTTGATGTTTTGCTTTTGTAGTGGTAGGAATTGGCAAGATGACCAGGAGCAACTGAATAATACTTATTATATATAGGAACCATAAAATTACATCAAATTACATGGAAATAAACAATAAAATATAAATGCTCTGTTTTACCTCAAAACAAGTTTTAAGGTTAAAGAGCTTTATTTAGCTTACAAAAAGGAAATTTATGATTTGTTAAACTTTATTTACCCCCTCATGTGTCTGCTGACATTTATTAGTCTTTTGAATGACCTTGGTGAAAAATCCTAAGACCTAGTGAAACTAAAGTCTAAGACTGATTTTTATAATTGATGTGAACGGGAATGACTATGAATGATTGAAAAAATATGTGAAATAGGTTAGCAGGTATATAGCATGAGGGACAAGTGAAATGAAACCCTACCATCAGTTGATCCATGACCTAATGAAGTGCAGCTCATCAGAATGGGACACCTAATATGAAATGAAAAAGATAAATTTTGATCACTGATGGTAGTGTGAAAGCACTGACACTAACAGATCGCTCTTGCAAAGATGCGGCCATCCTGATGTCTCGTTCCCATAGGTGTCAAGCATAGTGATCAATGCCATGATCAGTGATCAACTCAGGAAATCAACGACATTATTGGTGCTTCACTTCTTATACTTAATGCTCAAATGGAATTGTTGCAAATAGGTAGACCATTTCTAATGGCGATCGTTCTGCATCTTCCCTTGTGTCTGTATGAACTGTAGAGGTTGGTGGTGTGTGTGGATGACCACTTCCTTCCCCAGAATGTAATTCTTCCATTGATTGCAGGCTTGCACAATGGAATAAATTTCTTTGTCATAAGTGGGTTACTTTCAGAGTGTGTCTGAAAGTGTCTCACTGTGGTAAGCCACTAGTTTCTGATGCTAAGTAAGAACAACATCAATAGCATAATCTGAGACATCTATCTCAATCTTGAATGGTTGTTACAGGTTTGGTAATGTGAGTACTAGTGCAGAATAGAGGGGATTATTTAACTCAGAGAATGCTTGTTGTTGGGTTTCCGAACAAAAAAACTTATCTTTCACTCCACCCTTGGTGACTTGATTTAAAGGCCAAGTGATAGAAATTGGCAAGACCCAAAGAGTTGTGGAGCTCTATTAGAGTGGTTAGGGCTGGCCAATCCTGAATGCATTGTATCTTGGATGGGTCCACATATACACACTACTCATCAAAGATGCACCTGATATATTGAGTCTGGGTAAGGCCAAAGGTGCATTTTTCCAAGTTAGCATAGAGCTTATGTTGGCGTAGAGTTTGAAGGACCTGTCGAATATGGTTGAGGTGATATTCCCAAATCCGGTTGAAGATCAAGATGTCATTTAAATACACCACCACTAATGCATTGGTGAAGGGTCGCAAGATGTTGTCCATCCATGTCATGAAGGATGTAGGGGTGTTCGTCAATCCGAATGGCATGACCAACCATTCGAAAAGGCCCTCCTTGGATGAAGGTAGTCTTCCATACATCTGAGGGTTCAATAGGCACCTGGTGATAACCTGACTTCAAGTCAATCTTACTGAAATATTTGGCCCCCTTGAGATGGTAGATAAGGTCATCAATCACTGGGATTGGGTACCTATTTTGGACAGTGATCTTGTTCAACGCCCGATAGTCAATACAGAGCCTTCAGGTCCCATCCTTGTTCTGTGCCAATACAATTGGGCTCCCACAAGGTGATGAGCTTGGCCTGATGTGCCCTTTCTACAATAGTTCTTGAATCTACCTCTTGATCTCATCATTGTCTACAATAGAGCGTTGATAGATATGTCCATTGGGCAGTGACACACTCGAGGTTATATCGATGGAGTGCTTAACGTGACAGTGCGCAGGGACCCCTATGGGTGAGGTGAAAATATCCTTGTACTCCTCCACGACCTTGTCCATCTGCTTCTACTATGCAGAGAAGCCCTATCTGGAAGCCATGGCCACAACCTTCTTCTTTCCATAAGGGTGAATCATAAGGAAAAAAAATTCTTCATCTAGTAAATGATCTTACTGCATTTCTTTGTAGTTATCAAAGATATGGCGGTAGACAAGGCTACCTCCATTATCATGTACAAGTTATTAGCCAAAGTAATAATCACAGAGAGAGGTCTAGACTCATATATAACATGTCACTTCCACGAGTTTGGATTTCCTAACAATACATCAAAAAACTCAATAGGAGCAACATTACACCTTCATATTTAGGCCCATGTGCTTCACGACCTCTGTTGAAATGAAGCTATTTTTGCTCCCGTTGTTGACATTGAACTACATCGAAGAACCCTTCACCCACATCTATGAGTGGAAAAGGCATTCCCCCTCCTCTGGATCTTCAGGCTCAATCTTTTAGATCTTGGTGTTGGCCATGGTGGCACTAGGCTCTACATTAATGATCTAATTCCATTTGTCATTTCCCTTATTGGGTTCTGATTTAGAGTTAGAACCTTTATCTAACTCGAAAGCCTTCAACTTGGCCACTACTGACTACTTGGCCTGACACTCACTTGTATTTTGAGTGGAGCTCTTATGGAACTCACACCATTTACCCATGTGCTTCTTCGTCTTCGGGGTGTTTTTCTTTGCTTGTGGATTTGGCGGGCTGTTCTAGGTCACCCCGCTTAGGCTTGGTCCTTTGTTATGTGGTTTGGGGGAGCCTTTTCCTTGCTTTGGATTCGCAGATCCAAATTTCTATTTCTTCTGTTTAAACATCTTCTAATTCTTGACAGTGTACTCATACGTCATTCCGAGCGAGGAAATGTCTAGGAACTCCATCTCATCCTCGATATACTTGTGTAGATAGTCACGGTAATTGAGCACAAAATGCCGCTCAGTATCATTGATACCCAACTTCGTGTGAAGGGTATGGAGAATATTTGTGAACTCTGGCACATCTTGGTCCCTTACCTTCCGTAGCATGGTCCATTTTATGTATTTGTCTTCATAACTCTCGAGAGGGTAAAATTGTTCCTTGATGGTGTCTCAGAAAGGATTGCAAGTGGGTGCAACTAAAAAAACTAGGGTTCACTCTCATTCTTTTTTTCATAGTAGGTTTCCCACTAGTCCTTGATGTGTGCAATGGCTTTAAGGAGTGAAAAAGTAATCTTTTCCTGATTGTAAAAGTCATGAACTAAAAAATATCCTTCTAATAGATTTAAACATTTATATACGATGTCTACATCTATGCGGCCTTTGAATATGGGAATATCAAAGTTAACTTGTACCTTAAAAGGAGTGGTGCCTCTAGAGTCGCTGTGGGATGAAGATGCATCACCTGTGGGTAGTCGTCGAAGAATTTGGGCAAAGTTATCCATCATCGCATCCCTCTATCGCTCAAGGGCTTCCTCGAGAAACATTTTGAAACGATCTCCTACACACCCCCCCCCTTGTCTTTCTTTTCTTCCACCATGGGAGTTCGTTGGGTTTTGCGAGGTTTATGTCACAATGGTTCAACTAGAACAAGCCCTAACTCTTTATACCCTTACCTCATTAGGGACATGCAAAGAAAAATAGAGAAAAAGTAGATTGCTCTAATACCAATAATTCAAACTTAAAGTGAAAAAAAACAACGTACAGATATAATCACAAACACAGAGATGCAGTAGAGAAGCACTTCATTTCATTAATAGAAAAATATTGGACTATGCTTACAAACATAATGGAAATAAGATAGCTCGGGCGATGGTAGCTTATCTTTGAGAAGAGATGTGGTAGTTACATGCCTCTGAACTATGTTATAATGAGGCACAAGGGCCTATTTATTATTGGAAACATGAGAAAACCCTAAAAAACCAAAACCCTAACCCTATGAGATGTAACACAAAGAGTTTGTGGGCCCCATTGGGGTTAGTTAGGCAGCCAACTTCCTAGGGTCGTAACTTAGTCATATTATCTCCATTTGTTGTGTATGATACCTTGTTGGAAATGTCTCTCTGAGTACTATAGGTTTTGGCACAAGCCATTGCCTTCATATATAGGCCTTCTGTGGACCCAAAAAAAAACTGCCGTTTAGGGGGTCAAAACTACTCCGGAAGTTCAGGACCCGAAAAATTGCTAAAAATAGTAAATGTTGAAATGAAGAAGGAAACAGATGAAACTAACTAGGGGTTCTAGGTGCAATAGGCAAGTGGCCACCAATATCCACCCGAATCAGTGCCAAACCCATCATCAAGTTGTAAGTCGTTGGAGTGGCCCCTATTAACAAAAGGTGCATGATGATATTTTTTCCATCATATGATAGGGATATTTCCATCCCACTGCGCCCATTTTCAGCTTAGGCCTTCCTTGAATCTTGGCGTTATTGTAACTCTTAGGAGACAATTCTTGGTTGTGGGGGAAGCAGTGCCTGAGACATCTAAAAATCAATAAAAGTTTCAGAAATGGTGGCTAGAGGGACAAGCAATGAATTCTACAATGAATTACCTAATTCTAGAAATCTAGTATTTGAACCCGAATGGCCACAAACAATGAGTGTTGCAAAGACTTAAATTAAAGATTTATAGAAGAAAGTGAAGGAGAAATAGTTTTGGCATAGAAAAATAAGAATATGTGCTTCAACCCTATAAAGAGAATAGTGGATGGATAAGGAAAATATGAATGATTTTTTGGAACATGGAGTGCTCATTAAGGGTTTCAAACTTAAAACATGTGAGTACAAGAGTAAATTCATGATTTTAAAATATAACATCCTATTGCATCATACAACCTTCCAAAGTGGAAAAACAGACATGGAATCATAGAGATTGAAAGAAAACAATGCTTGTAGTCATACTCGCTCTTGGAATCAAAATGAATTCTATCACTCAGTTCATCAGAGACTTTTTCATTATAAAATAATCATGACTCCCTCTACTTCGAACCTCCAAACCCCTTCAAAATATAATTCCTGGGTTTTTATTTCTACCTCTTAACCTAACTGTGCTAACTCATTCTTGAAACAATTTCAAAAACTGTTTCTCTCTTTTTATAAAAATATTTTTGGAATAATTTAAATTTTAAAAAAGTGTATTTTTAATAATATATATAATATATTTGTTTATATATAATATTAAATAAAATCCTTTAAAAATAAAAATCTAACTCCTTTTGAAACTTTACAATACAAATACATATCTGGCCTTTAATTCTCGGTAATAATTACAACATGTTGATGTAATTAAATTTGATCTAGGTCCAGTTGTTATTATGTACCATCACTAATTCAAACCATAAAACTGCTTACGAGGGCACCTTTGATGGTTTCCAGAATAGAGGAAGGTGTTTCCGGAATGATTCTTGGCCATCGATCTGTTTAATGAGTATTTTGAATATACCGCCCTCAAGGTCACTCCATTATTTATCTTCCATGCATTTTGTGCCACCTGGAAACCATTCATTTTTGGTATTTATGCTATGGATCGATGGTTATGCTAGAAATTGGAATATATATACCGTCATGTTTCAGCTGGTGATGTCTGGTTGTAACCATATGTGTTATGGGTAGCCTCAATTTCGTTTATAGTAGCTTATGAGTCATCAATTTCCAAGATTCCCATCTTTTGATTACAAGGACACCAATACCACCATTATTGTTTATCCATTTGGTCCAATCTTCCCAAGATTCAACTATATGTTTCCATTCAAAACTCAAGGGACTGAACAAGAATGGAGCAAGCAACCATGTCACCACTAAAAACCACATCAAAAGTTCTCTAAATAGGTAAGAGACAATATTTTGTAGAGAATTAAATGTTATGAACAAAGAGAAGCATCATCAACTCTAGCCCTTTTGTGAAGTGGCTCCTCAAATAATCATGTAATTCTCTTTAATTTCTCATGTTGCACCAAAAAAAGTCACCCATCCCTATAATTTTCATCACCATGCAAAATTGTCTTGTGAAAATAATGAGTTTTTGTACTCTGAGAGAATGTGAAAAAGACAGAGGAAAGTTGCAGCTGTATGATAACAAATTTCCTTAATGAAGACTGGAAGCCCCCCATGGTATTCTTCATTCATGGTATTTATCCACCCATGGTATTCATCCACCCATTCATCCACCCATGGAATCTACCCATGGTATTGTAAGTGGCATCCACCATGGTATTGTAAGTAATATCCACCCATGACATTCATTCACCCATGGTATTTACCCACCCATGGAATTTTCTTGTGGTATTGTAACTAAGAAAAGGATATAAGTAACAAGTCACATTTTGTAAAAGGACAAATTGTCCACCAGAATGTAGCTTTTAAAATGATTCTCTATTTTCTATTTTAATAAAAAAAATCTTGGTGGCTTTATTCACTGTGTTCTCCCCTTTTCTTCTGTAATTATAGCTTTTTAGATCTTAGTGGCCTCCCCCCAAGATCTGGATCAGCGGTATTAGATTCAGGTTATGACTCCATGGGAATGAGGGTTTGACACATATTTCGGTTTCAAATTTTTGCAGCGACATTAAAAAAACTTCATGCACATGCTACGACCTCCTTTGTATATCAGATATAAAACTTTTAGTGAAAAAATTACAAAAACAAATAACATATCTGGATTCATTGTGAAAAAATACACAAATTCAAAAAACAAATTGGCCAAATCAGAGTTCTGATGAGGGAGATATCGCTAATTTAAAATTATATGTGGTGCAGAAATTTTTTGGTTTACAATTCATGGACATCGGCTATCCTATCATTTTTTGCAATTTTTGTGCAGAATTTCAGAAAAATGATTGCATATCTAAGCTCCTCTTAATAAAACAACCAATTTCAACAAAAAAATTGGTTGAATCAGAAATTGGATGAGAGAGATATCGCTGATTTGAAATCAGTTATTGTTTCAGAAGTTTTGTGATAGCAGGAAAATTGTAGTGTGAATCTAAATTTCCAAAGTGTCCAGATAGGGATTTCTATCAGATGGGAAGATGCATAATGGTCATTACATTTCTAAAAAGAAGTTATAATAAAGACTTTGAGTTATATTGACCATGTTATGCCCATTTTAAATTAGATTTTATATCTGGAGCAGCATTTGGAGTAGGTTCCCTTTAGAGACATGCCCTCTGACCCCGCTTTAGTAGGCACCTACTTCAAATTCATTAGTTTTAGCATAGCAACATCTGGATTGAGTTCTTTGGACATGTGCCCTCCCACCCCAGGTTATATCGGCACCTGCTACTTCATCAACAGTAAGCATCATGGTTATGGGTCAACCACACAAAATCATTGTCATCGAAGACCAATAACCACAGTTGGTCGCAAGCATTACAGGGTATCTCTATCCTTGGATATCCGTTCATCATGATTATGTGTTAACCAAACAAAACCCTTCTCTTCAATGGCGCTTCATATTCAACAAAGGCTTCTCAAGAGGGAACTTCACGCAATGGGGACCATTGCTTCTTAAGGAGGGAGGAATTATCTTAATGGAAACTAGAATCTACCCACGGTATTCATTCACACATGGTATTTATCCACCCAGGGTATTAATCCACCCATGGAATCTACCCATTGGCATCCACCCATGGTATTCATCCACCTATGGAATCTACCCATGGTATTGTAAGTGGTATTCATCCATGGTATTTATCTACCCATGGTATTGTAAGTGACATCAACCCATGGTATCTCCCCACCCATCAAATTTTCCTGTGGTATTGTAACCAAGAAAAGGATATAAGTAGCACGTCACATTTTGTAAAATGGAAGATTGTCCACCACAACGTAGCTTTTACAATGATTCTCTATTTTAGTAAAAAAGTTCTTTGTGGTTTTGTTCGCTATGTGTTCTCCCCTTTTCTTTTGGAATTTCAAATTTTTAGATCTTGGGGGCCTCCCCTCAAGATCAGGATCAACCCTATTCCAAGCCAATCTCCATAACCATTGGCAAGGCCATTAGTAGACCTATCTAAACCAGGGATTGGGATGCAAGAGTTTCCTGAAGAGAAAATTTGTTTCTCATATCTGCTTGGTTAACCAACGAATTTTCTAATCCACTCAATGCCGAATAGAGATACCGAGACATAAAAAATGAAGACAACCAGCAAAGTACTGCAATACAACCCAATAGTTGTGAAGTAACATGAAGCCATGTGCAATATTTCAAATTGATTTCCTAAATGGTAGATATCTTCACTTAATTATTTCTCTCCATTTCCACAGACTACCTTTCCTTCAAAAATAGAGATTTGATATAATCCCACATCTCTTCCTTTTCCCACTTGAATATATTCATCGTGAGTAACGTTTCCACATCTTAGGGTTGAGTTGAAGCCAACAAAAATGTCCTCACTTAAGTTAATCACACGAGAATATTTTCTTACTCCTCCTCTTGAGACGTGGAATATCTTATTAAAGAGATCAGGGTGGCCATAATGGAAACATACCTTCAAAGGGCTTGCCAATACTCGTTGACCAATTGTGACAAAACTTGTCTCTTGATTAGACATATCCTTTTAGAAACTTTGTGTAGAAAATATTGGTAGGTCTCTTCTCTATTGTCAATTGGTTGTCTGATTCACCAAGCAGTGGGATAACTTTTCCACACTTCCCTTACCTAATTCGTCAAAATTTAAATTTATACTATGGAAAAAATGGGCTACAATGTTTGGCTCCACATGGGGACAACGCTTGGGTTGCAAAGTGCTGAGAACCGTAGACTAATGGCCTCTAGTTGGGAATGGAGTCAGACCAAAACTGCTTCTTAAAAATTGAAATATGCAGGTAGATTTATTTCCCAAATTGTCACTTTTTATTGAAAATTGTAAATGGAAATTAAAGTTGCTGGAATTTTTCACACTGAAAAACAAATGCTCAATCACTGAGCTTATTTATTTACACTGCCAAGTTTCTTAGGTATACACAAATTTCCAAAGAAACCATGTGAGAAACATTATACAAGAATTAACTTCTTTTGTGTAGCTAACGAATGAAACCTACAAATAACATGACCTAGACCATAATTTTTTTCAAGAAGGGCATATGTGTAGATGGAAACCACTGATATACCAAAATATGTGCTCTTTAAAGACTTGAAAAAATAAGATTCCATCAAGCTTTCAATTGGATCTTCAAAGGAATTTTTTTATTTGTGTTGGCCTTTTCAAAAAAATCCACCTTCGAGGTCTAAATATGAGGAATTTGATTGCCATTTTCTGCTGTCAACCATTTAGGTTGAAAAGAGAAATCCAAAATTTGTTCCCCAAAATTTGATGCTATTCATGCAATGCTAGCTCTTGACAAAAATATTTTTCCTCCCACATCAACACTTGAGAAGCTACACTAGTTCCTCCTTTGTTCATAAAACTATTAAATCATGAACATTGTAACGATATTCAAGGCATTCAAAGTGTTGTTCATTTTCTAAAATAAGTTGCCGATTTAAATTCTCATAATGTTTGCATTCTAGTTTCTTAACAGTATGGAAAT
Source organism: Pinus tabuliformis (assembly GCA_031772625.1). Classification (NCBI taxonomy): domain Eukaryota; kingdom Viridiplantae; phylum Streptophyta; class Pinopsida; order Pinales; family Pinaceae; genus Pinus; species Pinus tabuliformis. The sequence continues at coordinate 1,686,249,694 of CM062819.1, forward strand.
CCTCTGCCACCCTTTGAAAACTCCTTATCTCTAAATTTTTATTTTCCTGCAAAGCATTTCCATTTTTTTCTTGGGGGTACTTTTTGTTTTCATAAATACAATTTCTTTCAATATGATAATAAATTTTTCCACAAGCCCATATATTATCTTCAATCTCTGGTGCATAGATAAACATCTACTCAATAGTTCCAGGCTTCCTCTCCTTAAGATAAAAGGCCAAGTCAATAGGATGAGCCTTTGAATAGTACACCATGGTAGCAACTTCAAGAGGTTGAATTTCATTTGGCATGCTGAAATAAATTTTCTAAAACCTCCTATTAAATTTAGTGACTGATTCACTTATCTAAGGAAAATTTTATGGGCTAATATTCGTAGGTGGGCTAATATTCCATCTTTTCCCAAAAAAAAGATTAGCTAATTTCGATTTCTCTAAACATGAATTCACCCAAATTTTATAGTATAAAATTATTTTACCTTAAAAATTGCCAATATTATATATTGTCTAACATGAAATAATTATAAATCTAAACATTTTTACAAAATTATCATCAAACATTTTTAAATTTGGATATTAGGGACTAGTAAGATTCTCCAAGGTTGCTAAACTTGAAGATAAAATTCCATCCCTAAAATTTTCTCTCCTTCTTCATAGTATGTAATTCTAAGAGATGTTTGTTATATGACTTTTTCTCTTCCCAATATCTAAGGAAGATGCGGTGGAAATCTTACCACGAAATAATAGAATGTTCTTTTCTATTCTGTAACCATTGTTGAGAGTCCTGCTTTAATGAATGGAAAAACATTCTTAAAGCTACATCCTCAAAAATAATTTCAAATATGTCCAAAAAGTACTCAAATTCTAATACATGTTGTTTGGTTGTAAGGTCGTTTCTTTCTCTAGAGAAAGTTGGGAGAAACATGAAACCATCTGAAGAATATTGATTAGGGATTGTGGGTAGCTTGAAGGGTTTAAATATTTCCCTTGTTTTGAGCTAAAAAGAAGTGAGTTGCTTGTGAGGCAAAGAGGTGACTGTCAAAGATGATGAATCATCACCTTTATGCTTAGATTATGACTCATTATCTTCAGGAGTTGTAATGCAACAATCATTTCTCTTCTTATATTTAGGAGATAAAGTTGTCCCAAGATCAATGATAGAGGAAGAAGGGACTTCGCTTTTTTTAAAAGAATGTGCTTGATGAGTCTCACAATCTTCTAAGAATATAAAGCAGGAAACAATATTTTTGATATATAAGGGAAAGTGAACCATAGTGATGATAATAAAAAATAGAAATTCCTTGAAAAAACTCAAAGTCTGATATCTGGATTTTCCGTGTTGTTTCCTCATTCTATTTTCAACAAAATTTATTTTCTGATGAAGCCTTCATTAGTGGAGTCACCAGGTGAATAATACGCAGCCAAATTTATATCTAGATCTTGTTCACCATCAAGAAATAGATCATAATACCTAAGAAAAAATAATTTAAATTATCCCTTCCCCGACAACGACGCCAAAATATGTTGTAACTCTCCAGAGACAATTCCTGGCTGTGGGGGAACTAGTGCCTGAGACATCTAAAAACCAATAATTGTTTTATAAATGGTGGTCGGAGGAACAAGCCATGAATTCTGCATTGAATTACCTAATTCAAGAAATCTATTATTTGAACTAGAATGGCTAGAAACAATGACTATTGCAAAGCCTCAAATTAAAGATGTATAGCAGAAAGTGAAGGAGACATATTTTCGGCATAGGAAATTAAGAATTTTCATTCAACACCTTAAAGTGAATAGTGGATGGAGAAGGAAAATATGAATGAGTTTTTGGAACGTGGAGTGCTCATTAAGGGTTTCAAACTTAAAACACATGAGTACAAAAGTAAATTCATGAGTTTAAATTGGAACATCCTATTGCATCCTACATCATTCCAAAGAGGAAAAACAGACATGGAATCACATAGATTGAAAGAAAACAATGCTTGTAGCCATACTCACTGCTGGAATAAAAATGAATTCTATTACTAAGTTCATGAGAGACTTCTTCATTACAAAATAATCATGACTCCCTGTACTCCCAACCTCCGAACCCCTTCAAAATATCATTCCTAGGTTTTTATTTATGCCTCCTAACCTAACTTTGCTAACTGATTCTTGAAACAATTTCAAGAACTATTTATTTATTTTTATCAAAATATTTTTGGAATAATTTAAATTAAAAGAAAAAAGTAGCTTTAATATTATATATATATATATATATATATATATAAAATAAAAACCTTTAAAAATAAAAATCTACCTCCTTTTGAAACTCTACAATATGAATGCATATCGGGCCTTTAATTCTTGGTAAGCATTACAACATGTTGATGTAATAAAAGTTGATGTGGGTCCAGATTTTATCATGTGTCGTCACTAGTTCAAACCATAAAAATTCTTATAGGGGAACCTTTGATGGTTTCCGTAACAGAGGAAGGTGTTTCTGCAACAATTCCTATCCATTGATACGTTTGATGTGTAGTTTGAATATACCGCCCCTGGGATCACTCCATTGTTTATACTTCATTCATTTTTTTCCACTAGGAAACAATTGATTTGTGGTATGTATTCTATGGATCAATAAGTATGTTGGAAATTGCAAGATATATACCTTAATGCTTCAACCGGTGATGTCTGGTTGTAAACCATATGTTCTATGGGTAGCCTCAATTTCATTTATAGTAGCATCTGAGTCGTCAATTTCTAAGATTCGCAGCTTTTGTTTATAGGGACACCAATACCACCTTATTATTTATTCATTTGGTCCAATCTTCCCAATCTTCAACTATAATTTTCCATTCAAAAGCAGAGAGATTGAACAATAATGGAGCAAACAACCTTGTCACCACCAAAAACCACATCGAAAGTGATATTAATAGGTAAGAGAGAAAATATTTTGCTGAGCAATAAATGTTATAAACAAAGAGAAGAATAATAAGCTCCAATCCTTTTGTGAAATGACTCCTCGAATAAAGATTGAAATTATCTTCATATTTCTCATTCTACGCCACATAACCTCGCCCAGTGGCCCTATACTTTGCACCACCATGCAAAATTGTCCTGCCAAAATAATGAGCTTTTGTACCTAGAGAGAATGTGAAAAAGACATATGAAACTTGTAGTTGCGTGATAAAAAATCATTTAATGCAGACTAGAATCCTCATTCGAAGCCAATCTCCATAACCATTGGTAAGGCCATTAGTAGACCTATCTGAACCAGAGACTGCGATGCAATAATTGCCTCAAAAGGATAATTTTTTCTCATATCTTCTTGGTTAACCAGTGACTTTTCTAATCCACTCAATGCCAAATACAGTCGTCCATAAATAAATACATGAATAGTGAAGACAAATAACAAAGCACTGCAATAAAACCTAACAGTTGTGAAGTAACATGAAAGCATGCAGAATATATCAATCTGATGTCCAGACGGTAGATATCTCGACATAATTCTTTCTATCCATTTCCACAAACTAACTTTTCTTCAAAAATAGAGATTTGAAATTAATCCCACATCCCTATCTTTTCCCAATTGAATATATTCATGGTGAGTTACATTGCCATGTCTCAGGGCTGAGTTGAAGCCAACAAAAATGTACTCACTTAAGTTAATCACACGAGAAGATTTTCTTACTCCTCTTGTGATGTGGAATATCTTATCAAAGACATCAAGATGGCCATAATGGAATCGTACCTTTAAAGGGATTTCCAATGCTCATTGACCAATTGTGACAGAACGTGTCTCTTGATTAGACATATCCTTTTAGTAACCATGTGAAAACAATATTAGTAGGTATCTTCTCTGTTTTCAATTGGTTGTCTGATTCACCAAGTGGTGGGATACCTCTTCCATACTTTCCTTCCCTTCTTAGTCAAAATTTAAATTTTGACTGTGGAAAAATTGGGCTACAACAGGTGCAAAGGTGTTGGGCACGATGATGTGGAGGCATGAAAAGGGAGCTTGATGTGGACCCCTCAAAAACTCATATAATAGAGATTTGATTTGGGATCCCATTGTTAACTATCGTTAGAAAGGGGGGTTTCACAATTAACGTGGACCACCGATGAAATTTCTTTACATCGTACCGACTAGAAATTTGTGGGAGGGTTAACTCGTAGTTTCTTATAATAATATATAATGTAAATTAATGAATGACATGGTAATGTTCAAACTTGTGGGGTCCATGGACTAGTTAATGTAGCAGGTTCCATGTGGACATATCCATGGCCATCTTGTTTCCCAAATATGCATAGAAACACTAGGGTGAGGTGGGGTTGTGACATGGGTGTTGTTGGTGGTTGGATTTGTATGTTTTTACCCACCTTGTTTACCTTGTTTCCTGTGTCCATTTTACACCACTGTTGGTCAATTTACATTCTAAACCGCACAGGTATACCCTTTTCATGTCGTTATGAATCATTATTCAATGAAGCACAGTGATAGGGGATTGTTGCCTAAGTGGCTTTCTAATTCAATTATTCTTGCAGATTTGTAGGCAGAATGATCAAGACCATGGTTCAATGAATGGTGACCATCAAGTTGGCAATGCTATCTTGAGACGTCATCTACAATGGTGGATCAACCTTTCAATCAATGCACTGTTATCTTTATATTTTGTTTTTCTTGAGAAACCACTATGTAATTGTAGGTAGATAGCTATCGTAATTCTAGGACTTGCTAGTGTTAACAAATTGTATAAGTAGAGTTACGAGATTGTGAAAGATGACAATTAAGATTATAGAGAATTACATTAAATTTGAGTCTATAATAGCATACATGGTAATATCCTTTTGATTAAATAAATTATGATCCTCTGATCATTTCGTGACTTCCTGATCTTGCCATAGCCCTGATCAGGGAGTTGGGCCCACTTTCTTGATCAGGTGTTGTTGGATAGATGTGTGCATAGGTTTATTTCAGTTAATTTATTTATTGTTGTGAATGGTTATCAGTGTGTTGTTGTGAGTCTTCATTGATGCTACTCTTATTGTTGTTACAGTCATTACTTGATGTTACTCTTATTGTTGTTATAGTTGTCACTTGCTGTTACAGATTGCTAAGTTTATAATTGAATGTTCAGTACTAGGTAGGGAAACTATGGCCTTCATATACTTTGCATGATAACCTTGAAATAACTCGTAGATCCCTGGGTTGGAAATTAATGTGGAATTGGGTGAATTGCATGATTCATATCCAAACACCAACATTTTCGTGTCGTTTCTAGGGAGGCTCTCAAAACCACAAAAGTACAACCATTATTGACCATAGGACTGATCTCTCGTCCTGGGGAGGGAATTTTTTCGCCCTGCTCCAGGTCCTAAGCATTAGATCATTTTTTTGTTGTTTTGATTGTCTTGTTTTATTTTTCATAGGAACCACTCTCTCATCCTAGGAAGGGAAGTTTTTTTCATGTCACCCTGTTTCAGGTCCTAAGCTTAAATTTGTGATTGATTTATTTTCTTATTTCTCTTTCTTTTTAGGGGCCACTCTCTCATCCTGGGAGGGAATTTCTCACCCTCCTCTAGGTCCTGAGATTTTGACTTGCTTGAATGTTTTCCTTTTATTTCTTGATTGCATGAATAGAAATACAAATAAAAGGGGTAGAGGAAGACCCTCGAAAAGAAGAGGGAGAGATACAGGCAGAAATACTTACATCCAAGACATCATTTCAAGAGCTGAGTCAAGAGCATCATCGCGAGGTATTGTCAGGGAGACATCTCATATGAGATCTGGAGGGAAATTAGTTTCACAACCAGAACCCTCCCCAATAACAGAAGTGCAATTTAGGGAAGAAGAAGTAGCAAGTAGAGGATCTGAGGAACTTCACACTTCAAGTTCAGAGGAAGAAGATTTGAGAGAATTCTCTGCACCATTTTATAGAGGGAGTGTTGTTAAAAAACCTAAACTACATGTTATAGAATAGCCAGAGCCAGAACCTTTTGAGATTCCAAGTGAATATTGGAAGATATTCATGGCTCCTGCAACTTATTCGATCGAATTCCCAATTGGATATATCAGAGGTGATGCGCCTATGAAGCATGTTCCTTTGACAACATTACCTAATTTCCATGGTCTTTCTTTTGAGGATCTGCACAGATTCCTTTTTGAATTTGACATTGTTTGTCGAGGGTATGATTATATTTATTATTCTTAGAAATTGAAGATATTCCCCGCTACTTTGAAGGGCACATCTTTGAGATGGTTTATGGGTTTAGGGGGAAAATCTATTACTACGTGGGACGATATGAAGATGATTTTCCTTGAGAGATATCAATACTACTGCAAATATCGAGATGTGAAGGAAGGATTATTTCAAATTATGTAGAAAGAGGATGAGAACATGGAGGACTTTGTGGATCATTTTCAATATAGTTTGCAGAGATCAGGCCATCGTGATCTGGATAAGAATATTTTGAAAATAATATTTCTCCGGGCACTGAGGGAGGAATCTTTGGAACTATTGAATGTAGTAGGGAAAGGAGACATATCACAAGAGGAATTTGATGCCATCTACGAATTATGCATCAAGTTTTCATGAGGGGATGTGAGGCATAAGTAGGGGATCCGAACTCTCAAGACATCTAGCGATGGAGTTACAAAATTAGATATTGGGAACTTGCTAGACAATTTGAGAACCAATATCCTAAGCACATTGTCATCATAGCTGGACGTGTTACAGGTGAAACAAAAGCAGATAGAAGCAGAGAAGGATATGTCCATTTTCTGTCCTCAATGCAGGAAGAAGCATCCGCTGAAGGAATGCCCATTGAATTCCATCGAGACTTGTACGATATGTGAACAAAGTCATTCCACTAGCATATGGCCATCTCTTCTTGGGCTGAAGGCATTTTTTTAGGGAACAATGAAGAAATAGATCAATTGTATTTTATGGGATCCAAGAAACCATGGAAACCACGGCCACATAACATGAATCAAGCTATGCCTCAAGACTCCTCTCAGTATTTTAATAATCTGAATTTTGGGACTCAGTCTATACCTTTTTCACCCTCATGCCTAAAGTCTTATCAATATCCAATGCCCTGGCAACCATGGTACCCTCAATCTGGTCCAAGCACTTCATGGTCACAGAATTGTCATGGACCTGCTCCTTCTCCTTTAGGGAAATTATCCCAACCTATTCCACAACAACAGCTACAATTTCCTTCTAATGCATCCACTAGTAATCCTCCTCTTCGTCCAGAAGTGCATGTTCAATCCAATCCAAATCCAAACAATAGAGGGGATCAATACGTTGAGACACTCAACCTCCTTGGATATAGTGTTGCCATCGCAGAATGTAATCAATTGAATCTTTGATCCAGTCGGGTGGTGAATACACAGACTTCACCAATAATTGTTGAACATGAAGTCTCAGAACCGAAACCTAGAGATTGTACTAGAACAACTGGGGATTAGTCAGTACAAATTCCTATGAAACCACAAACCCATTCACAAACAATTGTTATTAGAGGATGTCAGACTAGTCCACCTTATCCTGAGAGATTACCATTGAGAAAATAAAGTACTCATCCTGAATTTGACTTTTTAGGGGAACTACAAAATTTGTTTGTCAAAATCCTATTACTTCAGGCTATGAAGGACGTACCAATTTATGCCAAAAAAATTAAAGAATATTGATCTAAGAAACTTGGCAAAAAACAAAAGGATCCACTCACTATTCATGTTATGGGGAAATTATCAGACATAATGGTTGGGAAGCCTATACCTATTAAATATGGGGATCCAAGGAACCTGATTCTGATAGTACAGATTAATGGGGTTTATATCCCAAACGCACTGGCATATTTGGGGTTGGAAATTAATGTTATAACCTCTGCAACTGTGATTACCTTGGGTCTGCGAAACCTTAAACCAAATCCCACCATCCTATAATTGGTAGATCAGTCTACTATAAGACCAGTAGGGAAGCTGGAAGATATAACTATTTTAGTAAATTCATGGAAATACCTTGTTGATCTTTTGGTTTTACATACTCAATCCCTAGTCGGTGGACATCCTTTTATTTTAGGAAGACCTTGGCTTGCAACTGCAGATGCTTACATTGGGTGTTGGTCTAGAAATATGGTAATATCCAATGGGGAAGTTACAAAGAATCTTATCCTCTACCCCTGGCCGAACCAAGTTCGTCAGATAAACCATGAATTACCTTGATGCAAAAATATCTAGCTATGAAAAAGAACGAATATGAGAATGAAGAAGTTAGACTTATCCTTACCATCAGTAAGGCTCTTTCTTTCAAGGATGAAATGGAGGATGATGCCATTAAAACCTTTCTCAGTAGTCCCAACTTTGTTTATGACCCAACCCTCCAGCTATTCGAATCTGTCATGAATTGCAACTTTCAAGAAAATGTGGATTTAGAAATAGAAGTTGGAAATATTCTTGTAACCCCATGACAATATTTTTGTAGAAATTGAACCAGGGAAAATATTGAATATTAATCCTAGCCTTTCCCCCTCCCAAATTGAACGTTTACTAAAGATCCTTAGGGAACATAAAGAAACCTTTGCTTGGGAGTATACAGATATGAAAGGCATCCCTATTGATTTATGCACTCATCACATATACATTAAAGAATAATGTCGACCTGGTAGGCAGCCATTGAGAAGAATGAATCATGTCTTAAATTTTTTTGTCAAAGATGAATTAGAAAAGCTATTAGACGTGGGTTTTATTTATTCGATATCAGACAATCAATGGGTTTCCCCATTGTTGATTGTTCCTAAGAAGAATGGAAAGTGGCAGATTTGTGTGGATTACAGGGAATTAAATAAAGTGACTTTAAAATATCATTTTCCCCTACCCTTTATTGACCAGCTCCTTGATACATTAGCTGGAAAGAAGTTTTTCTCCTTCCTGGATGGATTCAATGGATACAACTAGATACAAATAGCTCCTAAGGATCAATATAAAACCACCTTCACATGTCCTTAGGGGACCTTTGCCTACCAAGTCCTCCCATTTTGTCTCTGTAACACACCCGCTACCTTTCAAAGGGTAATATTAGGATTTTTTTTTATCTAATCAATGATAGTATTGAAATCTACATGGATGACTTCACCCCATATGGGAATTCTTTTGAAGAAGGTCTAGAAAGCTTAGATAAATTACTTAAAATATGTAGACAGACACATGTTTCTCTTAGTACAATAAAATGTCATATGATGATGGAGGAAGGAATAGTGGTAGGGAACTTACTTTCAGCTGCAAGAATTCAAATTGATCTTACTAAGGTAGAGGTAATATTGAATTTTCATACACCCAAGACATCGACATAGGTATGTAGCTCTATTGGTTATGCTGCCTATTACAGGTGGTTTATAGAGAGAATTTCTAAGACAGCATTCCCACTTTTTCAATTGTTACCTAAATATGCAGAGTTTGCATTGATAGATGAATGTGAAGAAACCTTTAAGGAAATCAAAGAACTAGTTTTTAAATCTTTGATATTATGAGGTCCTAACTGGAAGATCCCATTTCACATCTCTATAGATGCTTCTCAAACTGCAGTAAGGGCGGTCCTGGGAAAACACGAGGATAATAAACCACGTGCGATCTATTATGTGAGCAAGAACTTGACTCCTATTCAACGGAACTATATGGTAACATAAAAAGAGTTCTTGGTTGTTATTTATGCTATTAATAAGTTTCGGCATTATATTACAGTGTATCCTAATTTCATGCACACTGATCATATAACTACGAGGTATCTGATAAATAATCCAATAACCCCTAGTCATATTACAAGATGGTTGTTATTAATTCAATAATTTGATATTATCATTGTAGATAAGCCAAGGAAAGACAATGTGGTTGCATATTTCATGTATAGGATGGATACTAGTGATGAAGGTACCCCTGTAGAGGATAGTTTTCTAGATAAACATCTTTTTGGAATCTCTACTCACACTCTATGGTATGCAGATATTGCTAACTATCTAGCTATAGGAAAAGTGCTTCAACACTCACCATATAAATAACAACAAAATATTATCCATCATAGTCCCCACTATTCATGGAGAGAAGGATATCTCTTTTACACAGGACCCGACCAACAAATCTGGCACTACATAAGTGAGGATGATATTTATGATATCCTGAAAGCTTCTTGTCGGAAATAATGAAGGGGGGGGGGCTGAATCAGTATTCCTTCCAATTAGTATTATTATTAATCTTTTAGAGCATTAGTTAATCTTCAATTATTATCAGTGTTTGTACAATGATAGCAGTAAACAAAAGGAACACAAATGCACACAATTTTTAAGGTGGAAACCCCTGTGGGACAAAACTACCTGAACACTTTTCTAATAATTATTTAATCTTCAACTCCAATTGAAAATAAATCTCCAACTTCCTAGAATTTAGAAAAGCATTCTTCTCCAACTCCCACTGGATGGACACTCCAACGCCTGAGATGCTTCAATAGTCAACTGAACGGATGCCCCAACACCTAATGAGCTACAACTCACCCTAGCACCACCCTACCACCCTAATTTTTTCACAGGATTGAACATGTTGGTGACTTCATGCTCTAGCATAGCACCACCCTACCACCCTATATATGAATAAAATAAGAATGGACTCCTGTACTAGGGAAAATGGTCCACTTTACAATGATATAGAATGATGTAGAAGAAGAAGACACACTAGACCATAACCCCAACTATGACACAACCACCTAGCAATGATCCTAGACCTCTCGACATTTCCTCTTCAACTCTTGGAAGATATAAACTTGTAAAATTTTTACAATGATGCAATGACTCTATACAATGATACTTTTACAATGGCTGTATGCAATGCTGCCCACTTGAAGACTTCATGTTGTGAAATTCTTGTTGTTGTTCTACACCTTGATTGTTGTTCTTGTCATGCTACCCTTTCTCAATCTTCAGAACATTAGATTATGCATTGAGTCTTCTCTTGATGAATATATAATGCCTGCAAAAAGTCTTCAAGGAAATACCCATGACATGATCATAGAAAAACTTACCTCATCCTCCAGAACATATGTCAGTGCTAAACAAAAACAACAAATTAGAATACAAAGAACCTAATGCAATTAATATATGAACATGCATATACAAAAGACACTTACCTGAAGCTTAGCTCTGCTACACCATTTTGTTGCACCTTGCTCTTTGTTTCCCTTTAAAGTTTGGTCCTTTGCAGCCCTTGACAACACTTGATCTAGTTTTTTTTTCTTGCCTTCTAGGAGCATGATATTGAATCTGATGGATCTATATGATTTCAAATCCCCAATACATGATCTTCTGTCCTATAGTAGCTCTCTGATTCTCCTTTCTCCTTTCCAATGCCATAGGTCTGACCCGATTTGGATTCTTCAAGGCAAAGTTGTGCCCAATCTCTCACAATGACCTAATTATGGACTAGTTCAGTAGAGCGAACTTGTACGATGTTCCACGTGTCATGTTTTCCTCCTTTGTCTCTAAAATTGAGACACATAAAACAAAAATCCGTGCACTATCTGCCACGTTTTACTGAATTCCAATCCGCTTCTCAGAGAGAGCGTTATGACGAATTTCCCAAGGTCACCTCTTTGAGATGAAATTTGGGAACCTGCAAAAACCCTAACTTCCACAGATCATATCTCCGAAAATATAGCGAACCAAGATCTGAATTGGTCAAGACTTTCATTAGGATTTTGGCTAAAATGGGTTTTAATTTTAGCATCTAAGACTTTGGAGATAAATTTATGGCGAAAATTCCACGATCACTACATTTGGAGGATATATGAGATTTCTTTTTGTAGGATTGAGACGGGATTCTAAAGAGAATGTTGGAGGGATTTTAGGGGCTTAAAAAATTATTAATTATTGACTATTCGATGACCAAAATCAATGATAAATTTCATGCCACAACCCCATGGTGTTTTAGCCCACTAATTTGGGTTACTAACTTCAATCTTAAATAACTTACAAACCGTGAGGAATTGTGAGGAGAGCTATATAACGATATAAAAATATTTTTGAGTAGAGTATTCATATAATGGTTATGAGATGAGAAACCATGAATGATGATGCCCAATATGCCATGGAAGTTCAGGTTCGTGCCTGGTGCTGCTTGGGTTGACATCAATGACAACCTCAGATCATCTTCAGATCAACACTTCTCATGATGGCCCCTGCGGGGGACATTTTACAGATAAGTGGACAGGTCATAAGGTGTTGCAAATGGGGTACTACTGGCCTTCTATTTGTCGTGATGCAAGGAAATATGTTTGAGGGTGTGATAATTGAGATGAGATGCCACTACAACGTCAACTAGTTCTTGAGCCCCTTGAAAAATGGGCTATTGATTTCGTTGGTCCATTGAATCTGCCTTCACATCAAAAAGTTCACATTATGGTTTTCACGGATTATGTGACAAAGTGGGTAGAGGTTAAGGCTCTTGTGAAAGAAACATAATAGGTTGTCTCAAACTTCTTATTTGAAGAATTTTTTTCTCGGTATGGATCCCTTAGAGAGATAGTTTCAGATGGAGGAATGTAGTTTACATCAAATCTAATAGCAAGACTTATGTAGAAATATGGGATCAAGCATAGGGTCACATCTCTATATCACCCTTAGGCAAATGGCCAAGTCAAGAGCACAAACAATGTATTGGAAAATATTCTTACAAAGGCTGTAGCAAACCATCATTGGGCTGAGAGACTTCCTAAGGTACTGTGGGCATGTAGAACAACATGGCAAAACACAACAATATTTTCACCATACGAGCTTGTCTTTGGGAAATCCCCTTTGTTTCTGGTGCAATTCGAACTTAAGATGCTCAAGAAAACCCTTGAAGTAGGTTTAAAACTTTTAGAAGCCGAGAAACACCGACTAGAATAGTTAAATGAGTTGGATGAAATTCGTTTGATAGTTTCCCAAAATATTGTTGCAATCCAACACCAACAAACTAAATGGCACGATAGATTTTTCAAGAAAAATATGTTTCAAAGGAGACATTGGGCATTTCTCTATGACTATTAGTTCAAAGATTTTAATCGAAAGCTTTGCTCCAGATGGATGAGACCATATGAAGTTGGCACAATGTTTGATAATGGGATTGTTAGACTTATAACAATTGATGAGGCACATACTCCTCTTCTTGTAAATGCACATCGCCTCAGGCTGTATCACTGTCTAGCTTCTAATGACCCCTTTATTAAATATTTCTCTGATAATTCTGGTTTTGAAATTATTAGTGCAGAGAATTCTTCCTCTGCGCCTTTGATCTAAAAATAAATAAAAATGATATATATATATATATATATATATATATATATATATATATATATATATAAAATATAATATAATAAAATGTTGTTACTACTCTATCATTATTTTTCCTACAGGTTCCTCGCTCTTGTTGTTACTCCTCCGGTGTTGTTACTCCTTCGACATTGTTACTCCATGGCGATTTCGTCTAAGTATTCTAGTGTTATTACTCCTCTAGTGTTGTTACTCCTCTAGTATTGTTACTCCTCCGATGTTCTTACTCCTCTCTTGATGTTACTTCATGAAGGTAAGTCACCAGGTATGACCTCGATCGACTTTGTGGGTTTGATCGATAATTCATCTGATGTGACTCGATATGACCGTGGATGGTCATCCCTTAGTTGGGGGGAGGTATTATAATGAATATGAAAATGCCACAATTAAAATGTAGTAATGACTTGTCGTATCACCATTGAACCCTATGCTAAGTGCATACACTCCACAACCCCCATGATACCTCACATGGTTAACTATACACATCGGGACTTCAATAAGTACAATTTTATTAATGGACGGTCTTTTCCAATGCTATGAAATGGTTACCATAATAATCACTCATTATTATCATAATTGATCCAAAATATATTTTGGATAGACTCCTAAGTCTAAGTGTTCCTCACTGAGGAAAATGAAAGTCCAAGGAAGTTCCTGGAAATAGCCCCATTGCAGTGATCATCTCATTCTGAATCTACTACAACTTGAATGGGAAAAAATGAACTTAGGATGCAAACGTTATGAGAGAAAGAAGATGCCCTTTGTTCTTTGGAAAAGGAGGCAAATCTTCAAAAAAATGGCCTAAAAGGCTTTATGAAGAAAAATCGCATCGAAGGAGGTCCAAGGTGGACTTAAGCAGAAAGGGGAAGCACCCCCAATTGCCGATCCCTGACATATCGGGTCGGAGGTGGGCATATGCATATAACATAAGGAAAGGACCAGGCCGATGTGATATTGCGATCGCCAATATCGGTGGATCGCAATTGGCAATGCCACGAGGAAAAGGACGGACCCCCGGGCCAATGCGACTTGCGATTGTGATATATCGTATCACAATGTCGCGTCGCAATGATATAAAGGGGTGATAACACTAGACCTGATGGGTTTTATAAACCCAGCCATATAAATTTTGAGTTCCGTTAAAAGGGATTTTCCATGTATTAACGCATTTCAATGTAAAAACCGAAATACAAAGGAAGAAGGCCTCGAAGCAATGCGATATGATCTGGACCGTCGAATTGTAGGATCAGATCGACGACCAGGATTAAATCAGCAATCGGCAATCCCCGATAGCAGGGCTATGCGATTTGCGATAGTGATAGCCGGACCTGATACGATTATAGGGTGGATTCTATAATTTTTGAAGTCCGAGAATTTGATTTTTCAATGTATTTCCCGTGTATTTGGAATTTAGCCCATATGCTTAAGAGATGCGATATTATGCCTAATGGCAAACCCGATAGGGTTATAGGGGTGATTTAATGGATTTTTAGGTCCGGAAATCACGCCCGATAGTGTATTTTTCGGAAATTCCCTATGTAATGGGATTTTCCCAATTTTCGGGTTTTTGCCTAAGAAACGGCCACGATCCCTTTGTAACAGCTCCTAATCATCATGCCATGCTGCAAGCAGGCGTTCTACAGGCAATGATGCATTCTACAACCATAGAGCCACAGAGCTAGGTGGCCCGTCTAACTGGCAGGGAGCAAAAAGGCCGTAGAGCCGCAGAGGGAAGATGATATGCAGAGAAACAGCTATGGAAGCTGAAAGGCTGGGAAAATGCCTCAAGGGAGCCAGAGAGCACAATTGAAGGCATAAGCAGAGAGTGAAGGCACAACTAAGAAAAAAAACAGGAGACTAAGCCAAAGCAAGAAGCTAAGGCGAAAGAGAGTAGCGCAAAAAGGGATGGCAAAGAGAAAGCAGAGATAATGCGCAGAGCAGCCGAGTGGAGTCACTTGGAATTCAAGTAAGGAGCCCTAGAGTTGTCATCTGTAGAGATCCAAGCAAGAGTTGAGGGCCAGAAAGCTGAGAGCTTCAGAGCCAGGGAGAGATGGTGTTCTGAGATCCGAGCGAGAGTTGAGGGCCAGAAAGTTGAGAGCTTCAGAGCCAGGGAGAGATGGTGTTCTGAGCCCATTGTTCCTATGTAAAACAATGGGGTTAAGCCAAGAGATTGTAAAAGGAATTTTCCATAATCCCAAAGAGCCTAGTTGAGTTGACTAGAGCTCACAGAGACATAGCCCAGGAGTTTTGGGTGAACTCCTAATTAAATTTTTGCTTTATGTGTTTGTTTTATTACTGTAATTATTTATTGTTATATGTATTTATATATCATTTTAAGAAAATCGATTCACAACACATAAATAGTTCAAAAACAGACATATGCATACACCTTATTTTAAGCACATAGTTAATTTCACATTGGTTAATCATAAAGACTTGGGAATATTTAAAGCTTTGGAAGTGGGAGAGGTTCTTGAAAATTAGACGAGAAGCCTAAGTGCCCCATTTTCAGATAAGGTGGTATCGGAGCCTGAGATTGGTTAACCCCACCTTAAAAGAAGGTTATATCAGAATGCTTGATTGACAGAGCAAAGATTGTCTGTCTAAAAGGTGTTTAAACATTCAGAGGTTGATTGTATGCTTGTTGTAGACTGACTATTGCTTCAGTTTGCAGAGGTGAAGGGAAAGCTATTGATAGCTCAGCCCGGGAAGGACAAGAAGGAAGAAGGGTTGAAGGCATTCTTCTATCCCGAAGGATCTCAAGGCAATCCTTGAAGCACGAGAGGTTTGTTGCAAAAGGTTGCTTAGATGAGCTCTTTATTAATCTTGTTGGAAGTTCTTTTGTTCATTGGTATAATGACAACTTCTAGAAGTGTATCCTCAAATTCGTCCTCCATCACAAGACTCTTTGATGGAGACATGAAGCAGGAATTGTCGACCATGATGGATATGGTGAGAGAAATGTATGAGGAGGGAAGGAAGAGAAGCATACTTAGAGAGAAGCTGAATTCCATGAAGGAAGAGAAGCATTTGATTTATGAAAAATTGTAGGAAATGGAGACGCAACTTCATATTGCAAATATGAACATGAAAAGGATGCATGAGTTGGAGTCACAGCTCTTTGTTGCCAAAGAAGCCTTGGTCAAGTATCAACTTGAAGAAGAGGTAAACCATTCCAGTTTGTCTTCAAATTCTTTTGAGAAAGATTATATTAGTTCTTTTGAAAAACATACTAGAGGAATAGGTTCCAAGCTAATGTCCAAGATGGGCTATGAAGGAAAGCACTTGGGAAAGCATGCACAAGGTATTGTTGAACCAATAATGGTTGAGGAAAGGCTTAAGTATTTGGGTCTTGGCTATGGATAGTCTTATGGAGAGAGTTCCAAAGCTGCCATGAAGGCCATTTAAATAGCTCCAATAAGGAGTTGCAATGGAGAGTGCGAAGATTGTGCTCAGGAGGAATGCAATAGCTTGAAACATCACTTGTAGGGTGCAGGTGTTCAAAATCCCACACTTGAACCAGAGAGTTGTGGAAACTCTAATAGCCTTGAAGAGATTGATGGTGTTCCAAAGGGAGCCACTTCTTCATTTGCTTCACCTCCTCATGAAGGCAATAAAGGTGAAAGAGGCAGGTATAAATCTGGTTCTAATCATATTCCTTTTGATTTTGCAAAGCATGGTAAATTTCCACATAAGCATGGGAAAAGAATTGCATGTTCCTTTTGTGGTTTGGATAACCATCATGTTTCTAGATGTTGGAAGAGAATGGCCACATACAGGAAACTTTTGAAGGAAAAGAAGCAAAAAACTAAAGGTCCATTGGACAAGGCAAATCATGTTGGCAAGAGGATGCAAATGTGTTGCACTTACTACCATAAGAAATGGCATCTTGCTGAAAGGTGTTGGACTCTAAATACAACAATTCTTCTACAAAAGCTGAAGAAGGTGGAAAGAGAAGATGGCAGAAATGGAAAGGAATTTTCCATGAATGATGTGTCTCAGGATGATTCACATGTTGATGCTGATGTGCAGACAAGGGAAAGACCTTTGAACTAGATTGGTAAGAAATGGATATAGTTCTTTTCCAATTAAGGGTTGGATGTCTATTGATGCATCTATTTGCATTTCTTTGTTGATGAGATGCAAGTTGTAGGTTTCTACCAAGAAGGTGAATGGAAAAAGGTTGGGTAGGTTGGGTATATTTCATTTCATCTTCAAAAGTACAGTGTGCATAAGTGAAAGTTGAAGGATGAAATGCATGCATAAGCATGATGTGCATGAACACAAGGATGTTGATGTTTTCCTTGTATTTGAACATGTATGTGTGAATAAATTGCAGGGTTGATTGCTTTGACATGCATGTGATCCAATGTTGACTTGAGAAAAGTTGACTTGGTCTCCAAGATGGAGATAATAATGAAGTGTTTCATATTTTGAAAAGAGACCTAATGGTCTTTTTCTACATGGTTGACTTGAAGGGTCATTTGTTTTAAAGGGATGTTTTTAGGGTTGGTTGTCTAGTCCATCATTTGTATACAGATGTAAGACAAGGAGGTGTTCACAAGATGCAGAATTTGTTTCTTTTGTTGAAGTGGAATTTTAGTACATCCAATTGTTGTCTATGTTTCTGTTGTTGTTAACAGTTGTTGTTGACAGCTTTGCAAATAGGTACAAATGAGAATCTTGTGGAGCAGATGTACTTCACATTTGTTTGAGACACCTTGGATCAATAATCAAGGCAGAGAATTTCAAACTACCTTCTGTGACCATCTAAGTAGGAGTTCTGTAGGAAGGCAAGGAGGGAGACAGCTCTTCCGAAGAGGATCAACATGTCTAGGAAGGAAAGTGGTCAAGGGCTTTGGTTCAGAGGCACTATGAAATGAAAGTGTATGGAGGCTGAAGGAAGAGGGTGTTGTTACTCCCATTATCGTTAAGATCAGTATATCAGTCTTTTGGGGACCAAAAGTTCTTTTAGTGGGAAGGCGTGATCCAAAGTTGATTTTGGATAGACTCCTAATTCTAAGTGTTCCTCACTGAGGAAAATGAAAGTCCAAGGAAGTTCCTAGAAATAGCCCCATTGTAGAGATTGTCTCATTCTAAATCTACAACTTGAATGGGAAAAAATGGACTTAGGATGCAAAAGTTATGGCAGAAAGAAGATGCCCTTTGTTCTTTGGAAAAAGAGGCAAATCTTCAAAAAAAGGGCCTAAAAGGATTTATGAAGAAAATCGCATTGAAGGAGGTCCAAGGTGGACTTAAGCGAAAAGGGGAAGCACCCTCGATTTCCGATCCCCAACATATCAGGTCAGAGGTGGGCATATGCATATAACATAAGGAAAGGAACAAGCCGATGCAATATGCGATCACCGATATCGGCGGATCGCAATCGGCGATGCCACAAGGGAAAGGACGAACCCCCGGGCCAATGCGACTTGTGATTGTGGTATATCACATCGGAACGTCACGTCATAGCGATATAAACGGGTGAAAACGCCGCACCTGATGAGTTTTATAAACCCGGCCATATAAATTTTAAGTTCCGTTAAAAGGGATTTTCCATGTATTAAAGCATTTTGGTGTAAAAACCGAAATACAAAGGAGGAAGGCTTCGAAGCAAAGCGATATGATCTGGACCGTTGGATCGCAGGATCGGATCGACAGTCAGGATTAAATCGGTGATCGGTGATCGGCGATCCCCGATAGCAGGGCTATGCCATTTGCGATAGCGATATCCGGACCCGATACGATTATAGGGAAGATTCTATAATTTTTGAAGTCCAGGAATTTGATTTTTCAATGCATTTCTCGTGTATTTGGAATTTAGCCCATATGATTAAGCAATGCGATATTACGCCTAATGGTAGATTTTAAGTAAAAGGGCGTAGATACTTTGGAGTTAAATCATGGATAATCTTCTTCACTTCCACAATATTCAAGAAATCATATAAACATTATCAACTAACATGTAGACAACATGAAATATATATCGCACCCTGTTTGGAGTTGTTAAGATGTTTCCTTTTATAGAAGAGGTCGATGTCAATTACTTATAAATGTTAATCAATTCCCATCAATCAATATCTACTCAACTTTGTTAATCAACTTAATGGTTAATTTATTGATGACATGATGTTTGGTTACATTTCTAATATGTTTTATTGTTTTTTTAACGAAAAAAATCCATAATTTTATTTATATAAAATAAATATATATTTTGGTATTCATGAAGGTATTCAAAACTAAATGCATTGTCACTAGATGGAGCAACAACTCTGCATACCTTCCTTAATGTCACGAAGGTATATTGATAGTTTCTCCTTGGTTTTAATGAACATTAGTTAGATCTTTTATAATCGATTTATTGGCTTCAACAATATGCAATATGTGATTAGTGGACTCATGATTCTTCCATATTGCCAATTCAAATTAATTACAATGGACATGACTACAAAATAATTGGACATGAATAGAAAATTTGTAAATCAATTAGCGATAGAAAACCTTCATGACCCAAAGAAACTTTTCCAGAACAAACTCCAGAATTCCTTTTTGGTTGCGATAAATTATATTGTATTTTTGGAAATGTAAATTATTAGATTTGTTTGAATTGATGTTGACATATTGTTTTCCATAAAAATGGCTTTCCAACGAGTCCTCATTTTATGGAGTAAAACTCAAATTATTACGTGTAAAAGTCTGGCTTCTAAAACTAGTTAAATGTTATTTTGTTCATTAAACATTCTAGAAAGTCTTATTAATATTTTTGTAGTTTTTCTTTAAATAAATTTAAAACTTAAAATTATTAAAAATCAATTTAATTTAATTAAATAATATTCGAAATAAATAATAATAAAACAAACCAAAAATAATAAAAAATCGTTTAATATAAATGAGGGAGAGGCCAATATATGTTTTAATCTTACTGTACACATGGATGAGAGGGGAGGACCCTCTGGGTTGAAGGTGGGCCCTACCCACATCACCATGGTTTTTGTTTTTTTTTTTTTTTAATCTAAAGCACCCTTTAATAACTCCCACTTTATAATATCTATGCAAGCCCTTTATACAATACATTGTGTTATGTAACCCCGGGGTTGTCCTCCCCAGATTTTTAATATTAATATTATGTGTGATAAGTAAGCGATGAGGAGCCAGGGTCTCGAGGTCCCCAAGGTAGTTTAATTTTTTACATGAATAAATTAAACTATTAAGATATTAAAAACAATAAAATAAATGATTTCAAATAGCGATGTATTTAAGCTCCCCTTGTGATATATATGTGCAACCTCCTACATGTTACACTGGAATTCATCCTTGAGGGTTTTAGAATGTGCGTGATATGAAATGTCCGGGGAGCCGGGGAATGAGGGTGAGGTGGATCAAGACCCCGATGAGTGGAGTACAGGCCCACCATAATATTTACATTAAAACACCAACTACTCTGCCAGCTTGGGAAATTATTTCTCGAGAGTTTTCAGATGAATTGAATAGGAAATTGCCGAGCATTTTTTTTTCCTTGGGTTTTCAATACATTAAAATATTTTAAAACAATAAAAATAAAATGAATGTAAATAAAATAACAAAACTGTAATATAAAATATAAATACTAAATAAATAAAATCAAACAATAAAAATATAATATATTTGTCAGCTAAACTAAGAGGTGAGGCTTCTGAATTAAGAAACAAAGGGCAATTGGCCATACCTATGTTAAATTCCTGGAAATCGGATTTTTCAATACGAAAAAAACCAACTTACACGGATTTTTCAATACGACAAAAACCAACTTACACATATATTTAGTTTCATTAAACTTGTTTTCATAGTTCACATTAATAATTAATTTAATTTTAGTAATAATTATGAAAAAATTGTTTTTTATCAAATTACTATTTTAAAAATACAAAATTAATATTTAATTTTTATTTTCTATTTATTCATAACATAAATTTATAAATATGTGCTTTATACAACTTTGATTTGAATTATATCTTTCTAAATTACTAATTTAAAAATACAAAATTAATAATGTTTATTTTCTATTTATTCATAACACACCTAAAAATATTTGCTTCAATTCTAGTAGTATTGAATCCTTCCCTACTAGTTTTTAAGGGACAAAGTTTGTTTACATAAGCAAAGTTTGTTCACATAAATTCAATATTACCCTTTTTCATCTCCATAATTTTATGTCTTTGTAAAAACATTGCCGAAATTTTATGGCTTTTTCGTTTTAGTTTCCTTTATCAATTTGTTGTTTTTGCCGATATTTTATCCTTATTAATTTGTTGTTTGTCTGTGCCTTTGTTAATGGATCATTAAGTGATTTCCTTATATATTTGGATCATTTAGAAAGTTTGAAAAAAATGATCTCTCCATTTATAATAATTGAGGTCGTCCTCTATTTCGCAGCCTGATATACTTTTATTTGACCGTCCTTCAACTGCATCCATGGACATTTGTCCTATTGTAATGGATTCATATTATCCCCATCAAACTTATAAACTATTTTCCTATAATATTGCATTAAATTTGAGTTATCTCATCCTACATTCTTTGTAATATGGTAGTTTTACTCTTAGGCTTTTAATTTTTTTATCGTTGAGAAGTTAGAAGTTCCATGTCATTTATTAAGTGTTCCTATGAGATGCATCCATGAGTTAAGGATAGAAGAACACATTGCATAGATGAAATTCACAACTTAAACAACAGATGATGGAAGCCAAAAAAAAAAGTTGAAATATCCATCTGCATGTACCATCGTTTTATTAGGATGCACAAATTTAAACGAAGTGACACCTATCCTCAACAGTTTTAGGATGCACAAATTTAAACGAAGTGACACCTATCCTCAACAGTTTTTGTTTGGACGGGAGTCAAAGTTACCCTTTTCCTTTTTTATTTTTCTAGTGAGTATTAATTTAAAATTTTGGTGTGCAACGTTATTATTTGGTGTATCTCCTTTTAAGAAGGCTTTTATTATCTACAAAATAATACAAAGATTCATGCACTGAATAAGTGAATCATAGTTCATTCTTGCTAAAGGATTTGATTATCTACAAAATAATACAAAGAATCATGCAGTGAATAAGTGAATCAAAGTTCATTTTTGTTATATGATTTTTTTGGCATGTTTTAAAATTTTAACTTGTAAATCTTTAAGATAGCAAAAGAACAAATAGGGATAGAGATATTTAAATGATTATTTACAAAATAATTTTAACTTGTAAGGGATTATAAGCGCGCCAAATAGGAAAAGGTTGGGATGTTTATTGGGCAAACATTTAAGAGGTTTACCAACGCAAAGGAAACATGAGGTATCATTATAAGCATAAGTATTACCTTATTAAATAAGCATGATAAGTTCACAGGGGCTTCATTGGCGGAGCAATATCATAACATGTGCATTCATATTGGGGGATATATATTGAGGAAAAAATGACATAATATATTGAGCATATAATAGGGGGTAAATGGTTTTTATGGGTTCGATATGAAAAATGGAGCTCATAGTTCATGCAAAAATATAAAGGGGTATAAAAATGTTAATGAAAAATGGATACCTACAATAACTAGTGAAAGTAGGGTTTTTCAAATTGGGAAGGTGTATTGGGCTTGTATTGGTAGGGGGTTAAATAAAGTGATTTTTAGAAGTATTTTCCAATATATAGTAAAATTAAGGGTATTGTTTAGTATGTTACGAAAGCACATGTTATGTTAGGCCTTCATTGAGTGAAGCCCCCATGAATAATTTCTTGTTTAGGCTCCATCATTGTTGAATATGAGGCTCTTATCATTCTCTTATGTGTTTTCATTCATGTTGGGGAAACCTTTATGTAGGATATTACCTCATAAAAAAGTATAATGCGGAGGCACTTGGTTGAGTAGAAATAACATAGTCTCCTGTAACAAAAAATCATGCAGTAGTCGAGGAAAACTACGAGATTTGAACTAATAAAAGGTATTATAGGCATAGGTGGAAGCAAAGGTGCTAGTATGGTAATACATTCTAAATAGTAAATGGGTCTACGTAGGGTGACTTCTTATTGGGAGCATGTGATGTCGTAGGGTATACAAGATTATAGGTAAGTTTCAAATGCCTACTTATAGAAACTCCAAGTAAAGGCCCAAACAATGGGGGACCCATCGTTGAAGATCCATAGGAGCCCTTCTTCCTATAAGAGTATCCAACACACTTACTTTCTTATTGATACACCACACTTAAAGGAGGCATAGATATATTTAAATTTGGTAACATGCTAGCACTTATGTTGTTCTTATCATTGCTAGATTGCGGAAGTTTGTAGATATTTTAATTTGGGAGAGACCATTTATTTGATAGGGATAAGAAGCGTAGTTTGTTTCAAAGAATCTTGAAAATTTGTTTTACAAGTTGCTATTCTAATATTGTTCGTGTCCCATATGTTTTGTGTTTGTGTCATAAAGATGAAATGATCATTGAATAGCTTAACTATGATAAAAACATATCTATTTTCGTAGAATTGAGAGCTAGATCCCATGGAGATAGAACCTTTGCATATTTACCTTGTTTTTTGTAAATTAAAAGACTTTATATTATCATAATGTCTTCATAGTACAAAGTTCTCAAATCTAGTCATATCTGGAGATTCTCATGACCTTTAGAGAATTCAAGAAAATTTTCGAACTATTCCTCTCAAAGGAATCCATAAGACAAACACCAAAAAATAAATTCGTGACATTCTAGATAAATAGTACAAACCATAGGTAGAGACCATATATACTAGTAAACATAATAGACATTAAGAGTCAGAAGAAGAAATGGGTATTGGATCCCTTGCACTAGAAGCAGCAGGTGCAACAGTATCAAAGTCACAATGAATATGTCAT
The DNA here is from genome assembly GCA_031772625.1 of Pinus tabuliformis. NCBI lineage: Eukaryota > Viridiplantae > Streptophyta > Pinopsida > Pinales > Pinaceae > Pinus > Pinus tabuliformis. The sequence continues at coordinate 1,686,273,896 of CM062819.1, forward strand.
TCTACATGGGTGAGCCTTGAATCGAGCCTATCCATGGAGAAGAATTGGTTTCTCAACATCGTTTAATGTCCTTTAATGAAGCAAGTTACACATTGTACCTTTCCACTTGTTTATTTTTCAGTACTAAACCAAGCAGAGCCTTCATCTACCATTGTAGCACTACAATATTGAGACATTTCTTTTTCCATCCCCTGTTGTGACCTGGGTCAAGAACCCAACAAGAGACATCATCTAATATGTGAGAGTCAGAGTATTTTCAAATATTCCAATATCTGTGTAGAATACTTGATTCCATTTCTACATTTTATTTAGAATTCGTTTCAGTTTTGTTTGTAGCTAGTTTCTTATTTCTTAATATGCATTTTAGTTTTAATCTTACAAATTGTATTTTTCATATTAGTTTGTTAGTTGATGGTGCTTTCCAATTATTTTGTTCTTTCAACTCTCTGGAATTATTATTCCTATAAAAGTGGTTTTTGTACTTTTTAAATTAGTATCTTTCAAAATAATAAAAAGTGTCAGTTCCACTCTTCTTATGGACAAATACATTAATTATAGCTAAAGTATAGGTTTTGTTAATGTGTCATGATTATTTTTATACAAATTGATGTTTCACTTATTTGGAATTTTTGGTTAATGCAAAAGCTATACCTATGGACAAATTAGTGAGACACTAAAAATTTATTTCCTTAATTATCTAAACATTCTATTAAACAATATCATAATATAATTTTATAATGCAACATGGATATGGATGATCTCATTGAGTGAAAAAACCCATCTCCTCACAATGTACTAGTGAGTAAGTGGAAACTAAAACCAATAAAAAATGGCACTGAATCATTTAGTATCCCTAGTTTTCAAACAACCATCAATATTTTAGATACGGGTTTAGAAGTGAGAAAGGAGATATTGTAAAAATGAATATGAATATTTTTCATTACCAATATTTTCTTGATTTTATGTGCATCAGAAAAGAATGTGGCGATGATAATATTGATCGTGACTAACAAGTTCCCTTTTAGTCCTTCATTGGTTCTACTACCTCCCATTAGTTAGCAATGTAGTATTATTTATCTAAGGTAACCCTTCATTGTAATAATGGAAGGGTTAAGAAAGGATGACATCTAACTAATGTCCCTCATTATTACTACAAGAATGTTGAAACTCATCAGGGTCTCAACATTAATTATCAACTTGGGTTCATACAAGCTTAAGAGGTGTCGACACTATGTGTGCAACATGAAATGCATTATTCCTTGGTTGATGTGATGGAACTAAAGAGAAAATAAGTTGTACATAATCCATTTATGCTTTCTAAGCTATGAGAAATTATTGGAATTTATAGGAAAGTGAAGAACAATAAGTAAACCTACTCTAGCTTTGTAGAAAAGTAAAGGACAAGAAGTAGACATATTCCTGCAAAAATGTAAAGGATAATAGATAACCCTAGTATAATTACAGAAAGAAAAAGAAAACCAATTCAATCAAGAAAGCAAATCTATTATATTGTCCATTTAAAATACTCTTGTAATCGAAAGAACGCATTCGTACACTGAAGCCTAATTTGCAGAAAATAAGGACATTTTCGCTACACCTACTAGGTCAAGAATTATAAGGGATCTATAATATTTCAGACTTCATCCTCAGGGTTGAATATAGATTACAATATGCTAAGGAATGATGAATATTCATTAGGTGAAAATCTAGATATGTTTTGATGCAATCTATGGGCTGCTACAGTATGACCTTGTTTTTCCATTGGAAACAATAGAGAGTAATTTTATGCATTCTACTTGTGGTTTGAGAGATGAATAAGGTGAAATAGGGATAAGGGTAGGTAAAGAAGGCCTTTCTTAGACCTTATTCCCATGATGAATCAATCTATTACTCAAAATATTAAATATGGAGGTTCCCGTAGGTTTAAAAGATAAGAATTTATTTACAAACAGATTACAAAACATATGATAACAAGTAAAAATACAGTAATATAAGAAAGATAGTGCATCATAAAGAATATTAAATTTCATAAAACAATTATGTCTAGATTCACTAAGACAAGATGTAAAACAAAAATTGTAAACAAATTATTTTATCAAGCTACAAAAAAAACAATATTTGAAAGTGATATCACATAAATGACTAGTTGAACTATTACATGGAAAGTAAAATTACAAAGAGGGGGCCTGAGCACCTGGGTTGGGCCCTAACTGATGGAGACTTAGGCCCTTAAATAAAAAATGGTCTAGAAACTAAAGAATGCATCTCATTAATTAGGAAATGTGCTAATACATAAAATATTACATAACTGAAATATTAGGTAAAAATCCCTCACTACTCTATGGTTGATTCTAACTTCAACAAAAGTTCCTATAATGTGATACTCAAGCCTCATATTTATAAAAAATAGATCATGGGAAACCTCCTTGAAGAGAGGATTGCTTCCGTGCAAAAATCCGAGAAAATAGGTTCTAGTTCCCTGTGACCTCACAACTACAAGGAAGGCTAGTAATTGTTCTGAGCTAGTTGATTCTAACTTCAACAAAAGTTCCTATAATGTGATACTCAAGCCTCATATTTATAAAAAATAGATCATGGGAAACCTCCTTGAAGAGAGGATTGCTTCCGTGCAAAAATCCGAGAAAATAGGTTCTAGTTCCCTGTGACCTCACAACTACAAGGAAGGCTAGTAATTGTTCTGAGCTAGTCGATATTTTATTATCCTTCAGTAGGGGATGAGTCCCATATTTTCTGTTGAATAGATTCCCTGTGATATGTACCAAATATTCTGAATACTCTACAAAATAAGCACATTCGACACATAAGATATGCTAATCATCTCTAAGCCTTCCTAGGAACATATTAAAGCTAAAAAATACATTATTAAGTGTAAAAGGAGAGATTTCATGTCATTAGGAAAAGTTATATGGGCCTTAATTTGTACATAATTTGGTGGCCCATCAAACCCCCTACTGAAGTTGTTGTTCATCCTCTTAGAAACATATTCATCTTCTTTTCTCTTTTTTTCTTCACTCATTTCCCTAATGGTTTATTTGACATATGATATTGTGCTTCACGTAGGTTCCCCTGCTAAATGAAAGCCTACATTTTCCTCAACTTATTTCCATTCCTTTTGTATCAAGGGTCTTACGCTTCCTCCTTTATCTTCTTAGTCAATCTTCTCGGTCTCTCAATGTCATTTTGAGGCTCTTGAGACACTGTCTTTGGTGTTGGCTCATCCCAACTTGTTTCAGTTGTTCTTGTCTCACTTTTTGGATTTGATAAACTTGTATTCTCCTCTACCTCTACCTCTATTTTTTCCTTTGTTTCTACCTCTTCTAAACCTCTTTAGGTCTTTGTCTAGGTATCTATTGTCAATGTTGTTTAAGGATTCCTATGCAATAAGGAATTTTGTAGCAGAGGAAGGATCTACATTTTTTCCTTCCAAGAATAGGAAAAGAGAATAATATTAAATAATATTCTCCTACAACTTCATCACCAACCATCACATTGTGTTCTATAAAATAATTAGACAACACAACTTCTTTACTATCTGAATTTAGACTATAAAATACAAAACAAACATTCTTTGATAGCCAAGATAATTTGAAATTTTTTTCCAAATGTTATTGCGAAGGACTGTGAATTACATTTCTTTTAGTGACCACCTTTCCTTTTAAGTCATTCAAGGCTTTTTTGGCTATTCTAGGCAAAAAATTGGCTTCCTATAGCAATTTGTCTGTCTCCTCTAGCAATGTCTATAGGATACTGTAGCAATTTTCACATCTTGTAGTAGCACCTATAGGTTCCTGTAGCATTCAATATGCAGGCCGATAATTGTACTTTACTCGTTGGTGGTGAAAAGTCTTCATTTTTATTATTTTATTATTTTTCACTTATTTTTCACTCTTTTTTTAACAATATTGCATGCAAAACAAGCTTGTAGTTAAGTGAGTTGGTCTCCACCTACCCCTTGATACTCCACATCCTTTATCATGAGTAAAAGCTAAAAATCCACTTTCTTGACTATTTCCCACTTTTGTCTTGTTCCTCTCCCACACATGTTGGTGTCTTGCTGGAAAAGTGAAGCACACTGCTAGATATGGCTAAGGTTACCTGCTAACTAAATATTTCTATAAGAAAGCATTCCTTCTCACACTTTTAATGTTTTCTAAAGCTAGAAAAGGTTCAAAAGGTGAGGATAGAGAGGTGGAAACATGTGCCTTACCCTGACTGTTGTTTTTGTAGGTAACATGGATGTTTCTATTATATATGTTGAGTTTTCCTTTAATGATCCTGAATAATTAGATGTTGTTGCTGCGTTTGATGATCCTACTGGAGATTTTCATGTCGCTATTGCTACTTCTAGGGAAATTCTAGAATTTTTTAGTGTTGCTGTTGCTACTCGAAAATGACTATGATACAAGTGGTTGAAGTGTTGTTTCTATCGGTGGTTGAAAATCCTTTAGTGGCCTATAAGAGGTCCTGTAGTTACTCAGGGCTTATTCTCTCATCCTCTAAATATGGTGGAGTCTGTGGCTCCTTTTATACACAATGGAGACTTCGGCTTGTAGGGATTCTCAAGGCTACTACAAGACTATGTGTTTCCTATAGAAATAATGGAAGGTCCTCATAATCATGACTTTTTTTTTATGTAGCCTTCAAAAAAATTTCATAATTCATAAGGAAGTTATTGGTTGTGATGGAAAGGTGTTTTCTACTTGCACCTGATGGGAAAGAGTGGATATATTGGACTATTTTCAATGAAGAGTGAGACGATGAAAGGAAAAATTGAAGGTGGGAGGTGTTGATGGAATGTATGGATGCCAGTAAGCTTTGGATGCTTTTTAATTACTTTTACTTAGAGGGAATATTGAATCTGCACATTTTTTCTAAATCTAGGCTACAGAATGTGTCCACTTCTTGTAGCAAATTTATTTAGTGAATATCTTGCAAATGTTGGATTGTCTGCTCCTAAATTTTTTTGACCATGTTAAGATGACCCTTATGCATATCCTCATAAAAACGTTCAGCTAATGGATGCATGAATATCAAGAAAAAATGAGAAATGGCCAGAGGTGACGACAACCAATTTCTTGGAAAATATACACTAGAATTTCCTTAAATATTTTAAGCATGTTTCCATCAACCTTACGCATATCCCAATAAAAATATTGAAAAATGGATGAATATTTTTCAAGATATGGTCAAAGTAATTTCTTTCCCCTTTTTTATTAATTTTGTGACTTCCTATAGCATTGCAGAGCCTTCATATAGCAACTTAGGATAGTGAGGAAAACAAGTGGGAAAGGCTTGGGAATGATGGGTGGAAGTTGGGTAATGGTGGGATAATGGATGGAAATGATGTGGGGAGGATATGTGGTTTTTCTGAAGGTGCATGTGCTTGTGGTTGCAACTTGACATGTCTATATATCCTATTGATTTATGTTGTACCTACACATTCATCTCGGTAAGAAGAACACTTTTTTATTTTTATCTTTTTATTTTTATTTTTCCTTCTTTTTTATCTTTTTTCTCCTCTCTTTTTCGTTTTTGAGACCCATTAGATGTCTCATTAAGATTTTAGGCTAGTGGGTCTTCCCTAGGTTCTTTAGAGGAGGCTTTCACCTGGGGATATTTATTACTTTTCTTTTTTTCTTAGACTCAGATTCTACCTCATAGAGATTTTCAGTGAGTGGGTATTCCTCAAGTGCCTCAATGAAGGTTTTATCTTGAGCATTATTATCCTTTTTTTTTTTTAATTTATTTTTTCTACCCTACTCTACTTGAAAATTAAAATCTCTTTCAAATATAGGAATAATTCCAATGGAGCCATCTGCACAACAAGATGATAGATTAACTCTTATGCAGGTTTGAAAGATATGCTTTGATATATACTTGAATATGAGAGACTTGTTGCTTTGATTGTGATGATGTCAAGAATTGTTGAATAAGAGAGTGACGCTCTATATTAATGATCTTTTGGAAGAAAAGTTGAATATAGTTGTGATTCCCTTGGTTCACTTCCTCATATGGATCATTTTGTATGTATTCTTCTTCCATGCCATTCAAATATTCAACTATTTGTTTATTAAAATCTTGAACAAAAGGATTTGATGATATGCATAGTATAAATTCCTCAATTTCAAGTCCCAATGGCTACTCTCCATGAAATTTTGTCCATGATTCTTTATTCTCCATTGGATATTATTATTCTAGATTTTTTTATTCAATGAAAGAAAGAGAATCTATATTTCCAATACTCTTCCTGATCTGAGATGAATATTACTTAGAACAAGAGGAGATGTTTGGAAATTTTGGTGCGTCAACATTGTAAGTGGGATGAGTTACTTTATTGTTTGCGTTAAAAAATGGTCATGCAGGGAGTTGAATGGGAGCGGATCCTTAAGATGGTTGTGGTTGTTGTTGTGGTTATGGTGGAGGTGGATGGTGTTGAGGTTAGAATTGAGGATGCTAATTATATTGAGGAAAAGGTGGATAATGTTTTGGATTTTTTCCATAAGATCCTTGCCAACCTTATTTCAAATATTGGTTTTGAGGATGGCATAGCCAAGGTTTCCAGATAATGTGATATTCTAATTATTTTAGGATTGTTGAGTATAAGATTGAAATTTTTGGGAAGTATATTGCACCATACCTTATTGACGAGGCTATGAAAGACTCATTGGAGCCACATGTTTAGGTGTTTGGTTTGCTCCACTATCTTATTCGTTAACTGCTCTCAATAATAGTAATCATGGACAATCTATTGTAGCATGTGATTCTTCACAAATGACACAAATTTCAACATTCTTTTTTGCTTATTTTTCATTCTTAACATATCTATTTGTTTACATAGATTGGTAAGAATGTTAATTTTAAAATTATCTACAAAATTATCAAGTTTGTATTGACTTACCAATCTCTATGTTTGTTTACTTACTCTTTCCATTGCTCTTGATATGTGCCTACATATTCACAGAGGAAATTTCAGGTTAAAACTGCCCATGAAATTTTTCATGTAATTTCTATGTCAAAATATGTAAACCAATCAAAATCCTTTAAATTTAAAAATAGGTACATGTAAATATTTTAGAGGGAAAAGAAGAAAAAATATTCTTTTTAATTGTATTTTTGGCTTATCTCCTTATAGATTTACTCAAATTTCAAGTCTAAACACTCATTAGATGGAGAACTAAATTCCACATCCAACGAGTCCCATTATGCATACTTCTAAGAAGACCCACATTGATAAAAATTCAATATACATTAAAAAATTGTGTTCAACATGATTTTTAATGTATCTTCAAAATTTATCGATGTGGGGCCTCTCAAAAGTATGCATAATTGGTACTCGTAGGATGTGGAATTTAATTCTACGTCCAATGAGTTTCTACACTTGAAGATTGAATAAACCTATAAGGAGGTACAAAAAAAATACAATAAAAAAATAGTTTTCTTCTTTTCCCTCCAAAATTCATAACACTTATTTTATTATTTTATCTATTATTTTATTATTTTCCCTTGGGAGGCTACTTTTAGGCTGAAATTTCCTCTAATGTCACAAATTTCTTTAAATGATAACTCGAATACATCCCTTTACCCATTAGATTATGGATACCATTGGACTCATCTCTAATTGTTCTAAGTAATATGGTTTTTAGTGTGTCAAATCCTAAATTATGCAATTTTGTTTCTCTTAACATTATACACAAATCTCTCTACAATATCTGCAGGACTCTCATCTTCCTTTTCACTCATTTTAAGGATTTCATCTTTAAGATCGTGTTCTTTATATTTTTCTATAAAAAAAATCTCATATCATCCCATGATTAGCTGAAGGCAATATTATGTTTCATTAGGCATCACGACAGGGTTACAGGGGGTGTAAAATCCCCTTACCACCCCCTGCACAGGGTCTAGGGTAGCACCCCGACAATTTATTTTTATGTGAACCTAAGGATGTTGGGAAAATCCACCCATGGTTTTACGCACATTGTTTTGTGCATGGTTTTGGCCCTGATGCTTTTTCCCATGGTATTTTGTGTTGGGTATATGTTTTATTTTTTCCATGACTAGCTCCACATGTTGTGACGTTGTGTTGGGAACAACACAGGGGTGGTAGCCCCCTGCGCGGGGTCCAGGGAAGCACCCAAAGTTTTTTTTTATGTTGACCCATTACTGGTTGGGTGGACCCAAGGATGATGGCAAAACCTACCCATAGTTCTGTGCATGATTTTGGCACATGGTTTTGGGAATTATGGTTTCTCCCATGCCATTTTGTAGATACAATCAAGGGAACTACAGTTTTGTTCTAATCCACGGTTAGTGGATTAGGGTTTATGAATGCTTCGACATGTATTTAATATATTGTAAGATTAAAATGAATATAATGAAAAATCAATTTGGTTTTCCCGGTTTTGGGTTCGAGGAGAAAATTGTTGTGTATAATTTTATGTTCTAGCCATTGTATATTTTTTTTGTTCCTTAAGAATTCATGTGCAGGTAATTTATATATAGGGTTAAAACCTACATTTTGTAGATCTGGTAAAGGGAACTATAGTTATATTCGATTCCATGGTTAATGGATTGGGTTTTATGAATGCTTTGGCCTGTATATAATGTATTGTAACATTGAAGGGAATATAATTATGAAAATTAAATTTAGTTTCCTAGTTTTGGATTCTAGGAGAAAAATATCTGTATATTTATGTTCTCACCTTATATAATTTTTGTTTTTAAGAATTCACTTGTAGGTAGTTTCTGTACAAGATTAAAACTTGCACTAGTTTCTTAGGATCTATACTAGCAAAACACTATGCCATATCTTTATGGAAGTCATAATGGCCTAGTATATAAGAAACAATTTAAAATTTTGGAAACTTTTTGAAATACTTGCTTTGTGGAAAGCCCCTTTTTTTTGTATTATTATGTTGAATGGGGCAATCAAAACAAAATTTTAATACAAATTATAACCATTCCATTGTTTGAAAAAATAGCACCAAAAGAAACACAGAAGGAAGCATTGGCATACAGTCAATATGGGCTCATATTAGTGCACTCTAACTACTAACTTAACTCCATAAAATTACCATCAATAAAATAATGCTAGAGAAAACTTGGAAATAAAAGATGGTCCAAAAAATAATTGCTCAGGAGAACAATGGTCTAAATTGGACATTAAATTTAACCTTGGCATGGTTTACACCATAGGGAAAACCCTAGGAAACCCTAAACAAAGAAACAAATCTAAAATCCATGGATCCATAACCCTCGGGGTAGTGCCTTTACCCAAAAATATTCAAATTAGTTTTGTTATGTAAAATGAAGGGGGTTAACACCTGCTCTAATACGATGTTGTAGATTCACATAAAAAATAGAGGATCAAATGAGACCCAACAGAAAAACTCTGTTCCAACAAACCCTAAGTCTGTATAATTAGAAGATGAACCATAACTAATGTGCAAGAGAGAGAGAGAGAGAGAGAGAGAGAGAGAGAGAGAGACCCATACTCATAAGAATACTTGGATGACAAATCTTCCATAAAAGGAGATCCCATCACATTATATATGTGCCCATAGCCTAAAGAATAAGGAAATTTTATGAGTGATCAAAATGATATTACCAATAAGAGTTGAGTTAATACGAAACCTTTCGTCAAGAGAGGTTATGGACAAGGTATGATGACTATGTTAGCATTAATAATCTAGGTATAAAATAATTTAGTGTTGGCTATGTTGGATTTAAGTTGAACCTAGTAACAAAATAATAATGACTACAAAGTAAGGTCATCCTTGCCTCAAGTAAAGCTTACAACATCATCTTAACTAATGTTAATAAAAATTTACCTACATGTGGAATGTCTTATGGGTAGTAGGATAATCATATACATCAATGTCCATTCATCTTTTAAGATTATTCTACATATGGTGAACTCCAATTTTAAAGGTAGAAATTTGATAAGTCTAATTAATCCAAAGTGTGAATATCCTTGGCTTGCTGGTGTTCCAACTTCAGATATTATAATTTTTCATAATCTGTCATTCTGATAAGTCCAATATCCTTTTAGGGACCGATGAATTAGAGTGTACACCAAGTCACTAGTAGGAGCACTATGAGTGAAATTGTTCATAGCTAGATAATCATGATCAAAAGTTCATACATAGATGTTGTAGGAATACCAAACCAAGATGAACACATGGAGTCAAGTTTAAGCCCTTGCCTTTTATAGCTAAATGAGAAAACATTAACTTTTTGCATGTATAGGTAGATATTAGGTTACCATTTTGGGAGGCTAAGTTGCTCCAAGGAATTATAATGAAACCATATTTTAAATCCTTGTCCAAGACTCCAATGTACAATGATAAAATTCCTTTTCTGATCCAAGGACTCGGGTTAAACCATGACAATTCAAATTCAACAATGACATTTAGCTTATGGCAATTGTTTTCCTAATTGAAGTAATCCAACATATATTAATTCTATAAAGGGTGTGTTCAAATTTTAGTCTCTCATAAATCTAATACAAGTGTTGTTTTGTTTCCAAACCCAATACATAAATTTCATATGAATAATATTCTTATACCTAAGAATTTATATAAAGAGACAACAAATTGGACATACAAGCTCCATCCACATTCTTTGTCCTGGTGAAGTAGCGAATTCTTGACTCATTAATACCAACTAGGGTGTTGGGGCATAACTAGCCTATGGTCCATTATACCAACTTTTTCATGGCTTATTTCTACTTTCTACATCATAATATTTGTTAGGGGTGTCATGGAGATCCACTTCTTAGGGAAGACACATCCAGTACATGTATGTGGTCCAACGAGTTATACAAACATGCCCTAAATTTTTTATTTAAGAAACAAAGGATTCTGACATAGGCACTAGGGATAAGCAATTGTCTAAGATAGACACTTAGAATAAACAAGACTTAAAATCTCCATCTGCATCCTCTTTTCTAGTGGATTAGAGATTTCCTCACTTGTCAATCCCAACCAACGTGTCAACATATAATCGGCCCACCAATCTTGATACCAACTTTTCCATGGCTTATTTCTACTCTCTACATCATACTTTTTGTCAAGAGTTCCCTCAAGCTCTACCTTCAAAGGAAGACACATCCAGTACATGTTTGTATCCCAAAGAGTTGTGAAAATTAGTGCCCTGAATCTTTTATTTAGGAAACACAAGATTTCAACATGGGTACCACGGCTAGGAAATTGTCTAAGAAATACGCTTCTCCATAAAATGTCTAATTACATATTATTTGATGCTCTTCCATCTGATGTCCTAATCCCATATACTGTTAGTTTTTTGATCCATTAAGGATGAAAAATGACCAAATATAAGCTTGACATCCACCAAAGTTATGTTCATTTTTCATGCCAAAGGACAACCCACACATTCTAAACATTACAGGGCACCCTTTTAAGAAGCAAAACATGGAAATTATAAGTAACATAAAATAGGTCTCGCATGACATAGGGAGACCATTTACTACTTCTAATGGTAAGAACCCCTCATTTAGGCAAAAAAATTCCTTCGTGTGAGAAATAACATATTTGAAAAAATGACAATCCACGATAAGCACACCATTATTATTCATTGTAACTTTGTTTGACCCCATTACCATATGTTTAACTTAGCTATAGGCCCTACATTATGCATTAAGCTATCATTAGTTGGGATGCTACCCTTACTTTTGGTACCTTCCCGAGTAGTATAGACAACATGCTTCCATAGAAATAACACAAGCAATAAGAAGATACAAGGATAGTCAAGTTTGTGCATTAGTCAATCAACACTGTAGTTTTTCTCCCTATCCTGTAGCTCACATCCTAGGTAAACCCTAATATAATTTCCTGTTTTTGTATGGATGATTTGAGACTTGATTTGGAACTCTACTACAATCATCACCACAATAAAAGTTTTCCTATTATTGTAGGTGGGATTTTGGGTGTCGAACCTCAATTGCTTTGGGTTGGAAAAGGATTGCTCATGACCTCATATCCAATTGAGGACAGGAAGGGAAGATACTTTTCTCTCTTATAGAGTATATTCAATCTGGGAGGAGTCATAGGTGACTTCAAAAAAACCAGCATAGGGAGCATAAGTGTGTTTGCCTATGAATATTGTCTCGCGAGGGCAAAGGATGTTGTAAGTTATGCCTAAAAAATGCCATACACTACAAATGTTGCGTACAAGGCAGCGTTGGGATCATTTAAAGCCTGGTCATTCTCCTATCCGCTTCCCCCCAATCCGGAGCCCTGAGCTTATCTTGATTGCCGATTCTCTCAATATTTGGCAATTAGACTGCACAGTAAATAATTTGACTCCACCCATGTCCGTCAGATTGCCGAATATCAATCGAGAATACCTAGGTAGTAGAAGAAGACTAGAGATATCTAAAGCACTTGAGTGACTAGGGAATTGTAGCAGAACCATTTGGAATTAGGAACCTTCTCACCAAGTCCCTCTTCTTCATCATGATTACACTTCTTCATCAGTATAAGATTTCAAGGAACCCTAATAATCCCAAATCTAATTAACTTCCAAATTTTTTTGAATGTATCATAATTGTTGATGGGATTTAACAACTCTGCTTAATGTCATGGCTCCAAATCATTACATGGTACTCTACATTTTCCCTCCTTGACCAGTGCATAGGCTTGACCCTCCTGCGCCTCTCTCTCCATATGACTCTCCCTCTCTCTCCATATGACTCTGGCCTCATCTGAGAACTTGTGTATCATGTTGAAAAAAAACATTAAAGCTATCCAACAATCCATGCTCCATAATTCCTTAACCCACGAATGATTAGACCCATGTTCCAGCCTATCGAGAGTGCCTCAGAGTAGTAGGGTTTCTTCATCATTAAATAACTCGAAATTCAATGTCGTGGTCGTTCAAACACTATTTGTGGTCACATAAGTTGCCTAGACCAATACCTTATCGACCTTGTCCCTATGTAGGGTCATGGACATTGATTCTACTCACAAGATCCTGGTTTCAATAATCTTCAGTGTGACACCCATGGTCCCATGGTCGTGCCACAGGGTAATTCACTGTAAGGCTCCTTCCAAAGGGCACAAGCTCCCTTAGACATAGAAGAGATGAACCTTGAAATCTCGAACTATCCTCGAACTCACAATGGGGGCGAAACGAGTTTCTTCTTCAGAAGTACACCAGCACTTAGAACCCTCGATTGACCCTAGCCATGGGTGGCCTTGTTCTTGTCCTCGTCGACTGACCCTAGCAATGGGTGGCCTTGTTCTTGTCCTCATACCAATCCATGCCCAGATAACCATTGTGCGAAAGAAGGGAAATTATGATAACCCTCATGATCTCATAATCATCGCGTAAAAGGAAGAGAAATTCAATAAACCCATGCGAAAAAAAGCGAAATTGTATGAAGCCGCTTTGAAAAGGCACACGACTCATTTTAATTTAAAATAAGTAAAAACTAAATACTTAAGACGAAATCATAATTTTAAGATGAAATCATAATTTCGTCTTAAATAAATGTCTTAAAATGCCCTTTATGTAATAGCAATCGTTCTTGTTTACATTAAACCCCTCTATATAATAGCGATCGTTCTTGTTTACATAATTTTAACTTATGTGAAATGGTTATATGTAATTATAATTAAAGTAAGATGATTTTGTATTAATATATATTTCTATTTTTTATTTTATATATATTTAAACTAAATATTTGATAATAATATTTAAAAATGAATTAAAATAAGTGATTTTCTATAAACATATGGTTATAGGAGTTTGCGAAATGTAGAACTTTATTTTGGCGAGGGTTTTCTTAGAACGTAATTTTTAGGGTTTTTCTTCAAACGACCAAAGATGGAAACTTCTTGTACATTGTTGTTCAAAACCCTTTGGCCTTCCAACATTATTATGTGTTCTCATATAAATATTATATATTTAAAAAAAAACCAAAAACCTTAATGAAGATTTACAATTATAACATTTAAATGAAGATCGATTAATAATGGTCGTAAGTCTTTGTAAAGTTTGAGGTTTGATTTACCTTGCAGACCTTAATTCTTTATGTGTTTGAAACCCCGGATTTACTACCGTGCAGAGCCAGCCCATAAAAACCACACCGAAAACTAAACATCTTTAATCTAGCTATAAACTAAATGTTTAAATTTTTGTGGGACGGTCCACCTCCTGAACTAAAAAATATGCACTTAAATCCTAAAGGTAGCATTCATTCTGTGCATATACTTCTATCTATCTATCTACCTGCAAAAAAGAAGAAGCAAAAGTATACATCTATCTACCTGTGTCCACCGTTCTAAAAAAATATTTTAATTTTAATTTTAGATAAGGAAAAGGGAAGATATTTTAATTTTAATTTTAGATAAGGAAAAGGGAAACTAAAGGATATGCAAAAACAAAAATTAAATTATCTTGAGTCATGTCCGTTGGAATAGACTATAAATCTAGAAACAAGAACAGACAGAAAACCATATCAGTGCAAATAGTCTCCTAACAAACTCTCTATTGTTTTTTCTGTTTGTCACATCAATATTTCATAAAACCTGGAAAGCTTGAAACTCCAACTCTTCATTAAATTCTCTATTGTTTCTTCCGTTTGTCACAGCAATACTTCATAAAACCTTGAAAGCTTGAAACTCGAACTCTCCATTCCCCAGCTGTTCCCCATTTGAGCCATGGAGGAGAAGAGGAACAACACCGTCGATCCCTTCTTCAGTATCGACGCCGTCGTCTGCAGCCTCTAAAATCTCTATGGAAACTGGTGGGTATCTCTTTCCTTTTCCCAACACAGATATCTCTGATATACTCATAAAAAAACTCTTTGATCCTTACGCATCTATCACTCTGTACCCAAATTCAGAAACCTCAGGATCTCCCAGTAAAGCGCTGTCACAGGAAACCTCGATGAATGGTCAAACGCCCCTCTGAAAGATTAGCCGTGAGGTCGAGGGCCAGAGAACCGGGTATGTGGATTGCAGATTCTGGGGGAGAGAGTTCAATTATTTGACATCTCGATTTTGAGATATTCTCAGAAGCTACCATCGACATAAATTTAGTATAGAGTGTGTCATTGAAAAAATCAATTGTCCCCATGGAAAATGTATTTCAAGTCATTGGGAATGGCACATGAATTTCATTTCAATCATTTTTTCCTCACTTTCCTTTCACTAAAATAAATGACACTTACGGCAACTCTTAACTCTTAGGCGTACTAGTCTATCCTTCTGCATGTGGGGATCAGACCTTCACACAACTATTGGACCACATTTTTTCATGGATATTCTTAATGTGTAAATAGATTTTGCTACAATACCATGGCTTATAGCATGTTTATCAATACCACATACCTAAGAAGCTATAACTCAACTCATATGCCACTTGTTTATATGATATTTTTTTAATTAATTAATTTAATTAAAAGGGAAAAAAAGGCATAACTACTTTTAAAATGAATCTGAGCCTTTGATTTCTGTATAGTCCTAAGAATATTTTAGGGAGTTTAAGCCTCTACCATATATATATATAATGGTATTCACAAATCAAATTAAAGAATTTCATGATAAAGCCGACGTAAATAGAAATTTTGTTAGCATGGTTTATATATATATATATATATATATTCTCAGTCTAACTTATAGAGGAAATAGAAGAAATGTCTTTTTTCATGGCGATACAATTTCAAGCAAGATTGCATTTTTTTCTTGTTTTAAATACATTTTTGAATGCATAACTGGAGTAAACATCTTGAAAATTCCATAGGGTACTAGAATTCTACATATTAAACAACTTGAACTCAAGTTTTTAAAAATATTTACAAGACTTTGGTTAAAATTGACCAAAAAAGTTCCCTAAAACGGTCACTTTGGTTGCATTCCTAGATCATTATAGTTTTGTGGACTTAACAAGTCAAGAAGGTTGGCTGTGTGGAAAATATTTTGGAAATGATAATGGTTGTGGATAGGAGCCATATAATCCAAGAAAAATTGTTTTCCATTTTCATCCCTCTTAGTATTGCAAATGTGACAGTTTCTTTCATCCAAAGGTGTTTTGGAAATAGAACAATACTCGATTTCACTTTGAAGCTCATGGTAATTAGTTCTTATCTTCATAATGTTCATTTTCTTCTTAATAGTGGTCAACAAAGAAATATAATGTTGGTTAATAGAATGGGGTTGATCACCTCCTTATAATATCTTAGTTTTGCTTTTCCCTGTCACTCTTTATCATCCAATAGCTTATCTTTAAATTCGGAAGTAATAGTATTTTTGATATTATATTTATTCTCCAGGATGATATCCCCCTTTTCCCCCAATGGTTGAGTTAGGAATGGGTTTCCTTATGCCAACCTCGCTTGAGGTGGGGATTTTGACTAGAGTTTAAAGTTATTTTGGAGAACTTATTGAATTCCATGTTGTAAAACTTCTTCTTATACATGAGACACCTAAACATAGACATGCTTCTATATTCAATCAAGAGGATATGATAAGGAGTATTTCCTTTAATCTTGAGGTTGTAGGTTATAAATTTCTTTTGGATTAGGTCGGCAAAATTATCTATAAAAATTGCAATCCCAAACCTCACATCCATATAAAATAACAGGCTCAAAGAGGATTTTTCTCTTTTGCTCCAAATCTAAATATTAGTTGACTTACAATTGTTTTGAAGCTCATAAGAAGCTTTACAACGTCCAATAATCATTTTTCGTTCCTATAATTCATGTTTGGTTGATGAGGAATTTCAGTGCCTAAATATTTGTATCAAGAAACATGCACCAAGTAATTGTTATCATAGATGAAATTTTCATGGTTGATCTTTTTGGATTTAATTATCATGACTTTAGTCTTGTGGGTATTAACACTCATACCCATCTTGGAGTAGTAATCATAGAAGATTTTATGTTAATAATAATAATAATTTAAATATAATTAATTATGTTTTTTAAATTTTAGTGGGAGAAGTATCATGAAACAAGTGTTAAAAGAACACTTATTTAATTAAAATAATAAAAAAGGCATAACTACTTTTGAGATAAATTTCTACTTTTAATTTGAGAATAGTACCAAGAATATACTAAAATATTTTGTGTTGGTTAAATATTTATTATCCACTTAATAATCATTAATAATTAGATTACAATTTTGGAAGTCCTATTCCACAATAAATATTCCTATTTGCATAAATATAGTAAATATTCATATTCATTATACGTCAAATTCTACCATCTGCCTAATAATTATTCATAATAAAATAAATTAAAATTTTAAAATTTATTTTCTCTTGGACTTTCACATCCATTTTAAATTTAAATTTAGAAATATATGCCATACTATCAACTTTCTTAATTTATTTTAAAAACTCAATTAATCTCTTAATTTTTTAAAATTCACTCGACCGTATTAATTTTTGTGAACGTTAATCATTAATGAATAATACATTTAATAATTTCTATTCCTTAATTAAAAATAATATATAAAAAACTAAACTAATTATTTATTCATAAATATTTTTTCTAATAAATAATTAAGAATATTTCATATCTATTATTACGTGAGATAAAAAATATACGAGATTTCCCCTTCTGCTATAAGTATAGATATGACCATTCAAAATTCAGAACAATGACATGCTACGAAATGCAATTCAATAGTGGGCGAATGCCGAAAGTAGTAAAGTTTCCATTGGTTACTTTATCTTTTTTCCTTTTTAAAGTGATTTTTTTTTAAATTGTTATTTAAAATTTAATGTTAGAATATATAATTGTTACATGTCTTTTTTTTGTTGTCATTATATATTTAATTATTGAATTGGTGGTTATTGTTGTTATAATTTTTGTTTTTTTAGTAGTTTATTTTTATTAGTGAGGAAGTTGCTGAGACATAGTTTGATAAGTATTTTTATCTAATTAGTTAGTTTTTTATTTGGGTATGGTTGATATATTTTTTCAATGAATTAATTACATATTTAAAATAGTTTTCTTATTTTAAAACATTATTTGCTGTATTTATGTTTGTAAAATTATCAACGTTAATGTAGAGTGCTTTAAAATTAATTTAGTATTGAAGTTAGCTCTAGGCCTAAA
Organism: Pinus tabuliformis; assembly: GCA_031772625.1. NCBI lineage: Eukaryota > Viridiplantae > Streptophyta > Pinopsida > Pinales > Pinaceae > Pinus > Pinus tabuliformis. The sequence continues at coordinate 1,686,292,002 of CM062819.1, forward strand.
TCCCTCGTGGGAAGGCTTAGGGTGACAAAGAGGAAGACAAACATAAAAATTTCATTCTTTTTCTGGCTAACGTTCAAGGAGAAGGAACTAGTCCAAACATCGAGTGCTACTGATCTACCTCTTTACAAAAATATCTATCAAGGTTTGTAGATAGTTGTGTGTAGCCAATATGTGGAACGAGACATGAAGGGTTATGAATCAGTAGTGGAACTGGTGGGTATCTCTTTCCTTTTCACAACACAGATATCTCTGACATAATCATAAAAAACTCTTTCATCCATACGCATCTATCACTTTGTACCCAAATTCAAAAACCTCAAGATCTCCTAGTAAAGCATTGTCACAGGAGACCTAGATGAACTTGTCAAACACCCCTCTTAAAAGATTAGGCATGAGGTCAAGGGCCAGAGAGCCTGGTATGTGGATTGCAGATTCTGGGGGAGAGAGTTCAATTGTTTGAAATCTCGATTCTGAGATATTCTCAAAAACTACAATCAAAATAAATTTAGTATAGAGTGTCTATTTGAAAAAAAATCAATTGTACCCATGGAAATGTCTTTCAAGTAATTGGGAATGACACATGAATTTCATTTCAATCTTTTTTTTCTCACCTTCATTTCAATGGAATAAATGACCATTACAACAACTCTTAGGCATACTAGTCCATCCTGTTGCATGTGGGGATAAGACCTTCACACAACTATTGGACCACAACCTCAAGATTTTGGAAAAATTTCATTCAAACTAAAGTAACACAATATTCCTCTATTTTCTTGGACATAACTTCACAGTACATTAAATAACATCATAACTGAATATGACACTTCTCACATGATATGTTTGTCTACAAAGAGGAGGATTTGGTGGATGGCAAAAGTGGCTGAAATCCTCGCAAACAATTTCAAGACATCTTGTAGTAAAAATGTTTGAATCATGTTTATGATGGTGTAAATGGATTCAGCACCACCAAAAACCTTTGGGGCACCCAAAATCTTGAAGTTTAACAACTATCAAACTATTGTCAGAATTTCCATGATTTTGAGGGCAAAAAAGGAGTCTAGTTAGACTACAATCATTTCTTTTATTTAAATTGGAAATGTTATATGATATTTTTTATTAGATTGAAAATGTGACACATGACATATAGTGTTTTTTTAATTAAATTGAAGATGTGATACTCGTCATACTATATTTTTTTATAACTAATAACTAATTTGGAAATGTGACATTTGTATATGATCACGAGATCTATTTTAGAATATAACTTTTAAAATTTTAATTTTATGAGTGCACTCATATAAATTAAATGAAGCATAAATGTAAAATATCAATCTATAATAAATATTAAAACACTTATTTCATCATACATCTCAAATTACTAAAATTAGAAAATCATAAAAATGAACTAAATTATAATTTTATTTAAAATAATTATATCATTTTCAAGTCTCATTAGCACAACCAATTGACGATGGGCCTAGTCACCAAGGTGACCAAGGATCAAACGTCACGGAGCTTGTGCGCATGCTAGGGAGAGGAGACACACCAAAATCTAGTGAGGAGCCAAGGTTGTGATGCGGTGAATTGACAACTTAGATACCCCTAGGTACCAGTTTCTCAACCAACAGGTCAAGCCTATGAACACAAACAACTTGACCAAAAAAATTATATTATTATTAATGATAAAAATAATTAATATATAACTTAAACATAGATACATTTAAAAAAAACTTGTAACAATAATCTTAATCATGGATATCCACCACATTTTATCATGGAGATTCTTAATGTGTAAATAGACTTTGCTACAATACCATGGCTTATAGCATGTTTTATCAATACCACATGCCTAAGAAGCTATAACTCAATTCATATGCCACTTGTTTATATGATATTTTTTTAATTAATGAATTTAATTAAAAGGGGAAAAAAAACATAACTACTTTTAAAATGAATCTCACCCTTTGATTGCATATACTTGATCCGGATTTAAACAGGAACACAACAAATTACAGAGATAACCGTATACACAAAGATGCAGCGGAAATAATACTTCATTTCATTAATGGAAAATACTGAAATATGCTTACAACCAAAAATGGAAATAAACCAGCTAGGGCGATAATAGCTTATCTCTGAGAAGAGATGTGGTGGCTACATGCCTCTGAACTGTCTTACAATGAGGCTCGAAGGCCTATTTATTGTTGAGAAATAATGGAAAACCCTTAACATTCCAAAACCTAACCCTAGAAGATGAAACGCCAAACTGTGGGCCCCGTTTGGGTAAATTGGTACACCAACTTCCCAGGGTCGTAACTTTGGCATACGATCTCCGTTTGACGCGTACAATAGCTCGTTAGAAAGATCTATCCGAGCACTGCCACTTTGGGAGGAAACATTGGTCCATGGCCCCATGTTGCCCCAGATTTCCAAAAAAACGTCGTTTAGGGCCTCAAAACAGCTCCGGAAGTTCAGGACCCGAAAAACTGCTAAAAATAGTAAGTTGTGCTACAATTAAGGAAACTGAAAATGCTGAGAGAAACAATGGTGGGGATCCAGGTGGACTTGGCAGGTGGCCACCAATATCCACCTGGATCATTCCTCCCCCCTTAGGAAGAAATGGTCCCCATTGCGTTGAGTTCCTCCATGAGATGAGGAAACTTTTGCTGAACTTGTTCCCTGGTGAGCCACTTGCCCTGCTGAAGGAGTTGGCCTGCTTTGACAACTCGATACAGTTGGATATTCTGTTGGCGAGTGTTCTTGATCTGTGTGTCCATGATCCGATCAGTTGCAGCTTGTTCCATGCAATCTGGATTTAATTCTGTGGGTGTGAGCTGTTCTGCAATGTCAGATGTGTCTAGCAATGGTGGAAAGTATGGCCGAAGGCGGTCCACATTGAACACTGGGTGCAGGCCAAGGAATGGGGGAATGCTGAGCTCAAATGCATTGTCTCCCATAGCCTTAGTAATGGTGTAAGGACCATATCGGAGTGGTCTCAGTTTCCGATAGGCTCCAGTCAGGCGTTCCTTTTACAAATGCAACCAAACTTTGTCGCCCACCTAAAACTTGTGTGGCACCCGATGTTGATCATGTCACTGCTTGTATTTGGCATTTGATTTCTCCAGAATGTCATGGACCTGCTGGTGAATATGTTGGATGCGCTCAATGAAGCTAGTGGCCTTATCTGTTTCGAACTGGACATGAGCTGAATTTATGTGAGTAGCTGCAAGTGATCCGGATTTAAACAGGAACGCAACAAATTACAGAGATAACCATATACACAAAGATGCAACGGAAATAATACTTCATTTCATTAATGGAAAATACTGAAATATGCTTACAACCAGAAATGGAAATAAACCAGCTAGGGCGATCGTAGCTTATCTCTGAGAAGAGATGTGATGGCTACATGCCTCTGAACTGTGTTACAATGAGGCTCCAAGGCCTATTTATTGTTGAGAAACAATGGAAAACCCTTAACATTCCAAAACCTAAACCTAGGAGATGAAACGCCAAACTGTGGGCCCCGTTTGGCGGTAAGTTGGTACATCAACTTCCCGGGGTCGTAACTTTGGCATATGATCTCCGTTTGACGCGTACAATAGCTCATTAGAAAGATCTATCCGAGCACTATCATTGTTGGCGTTCCTTTTGCAAATGCAACCAGACTTTGTCGCCCACCTGAAACTTGTGTGGCACCCGATGTTGATCATGTCGCTGCTTGTACTTGGCATTTGATTTCTCAAGAATGTCATGGACCTGCTGGCGAATATGTTGGATGCACTCAATGAAGCTGGTGGCCTTATCTGTTTCGGACTGGACATGAGCTGAATTCATGTGAGTAGCTGCAAGTGGCATGGCCACATCAATGGGGCATAGTGGCTGGAATCCCAAACCCACCTGAAAAGGGCTATGGCCAGTGGAGCTGTGAAGAGCTCGATTGTAGCTGTGCTGAACATAGGGGAGGCTCTCGTCCCATGTGCGTGGATGCTTTGAGTTATACATGCGCAGAATGTGCACAATCATCCTATTGACAACCTCTGTCTGGCCATCAGTTTGAGGATGGAAGGCTGTGGACTTCGTGAGTTTGGTGTCCAGCATTGACCAGAGACTTGACCAAAATGTGCTGAGAAACCGACTGTCCCAATCTGAGATGATAGACTGTGGGATCCCAAAGTGCACCCACACTCGTTCAAAGAAGAGTTTAGCAGTGGCTTTTGCTGTGATATTCTTCTTGCAGGCCACCATAATGGCCATCTTCGAGAACCTGTCGACGACCACAAAAACACAGTCATTTCCATGCTTAGTGGAAGGAAGGCCTGACATGTAATCCATGGAGATGGATTCCCAAGGTCGACTAGGGGTAGGCAACGGGGTATAGAGGTCGTGCTTCTTAATGGTCGGTTTGGCAATGGCACAGGCAGTACATGATCGGATGTACTTCCCAACATCCTGTCGAAGATTCGACCAATAGAAATAATTTTGTAGTACTGCCACTGTTTTCTCGACCCCGAAATGCCCAGCAGCCCGACTGTAGTGTGCTTCCCAAATCATCTTGGCACGCTCGCTTGAAGGAACAAAAAGGTGACCGAGGTGGCATAATAGGGCATCCTGGAGATGAAAATCTGCAACCTGCCGACCCTCCAAGAGTGTCTGGTATGTGTGGCCGAATTCTGGGTCGCTTTTGTAGAGAAGTGGCCAATCAGAAGTCTCGTGCCCACAAGAGTTGAGCACGGTGGTTAGCGCCATGATCGGTGGTCGACTGAGGCAATCTGCAACATTATTGGTGCTGCCCTTTTTATACTTGATATTCAAGTGAAACTGTTGCAGGTATGTAGACCACTTCTGATGGCGATCATTCTGCAATTTCCCTTGGGTCTGTATGAACTGCAGAGGTCGGTGGTCTGTGTGGATGACCGTTTCCTTCCCCAAAATGTAATGCTTCCATTGTCGGCAGGCCTGTACAATGGAATACATCTCTTTATCATAAGTGGGGTACTTCCGGACTGTGTCTGAAAGTGTTTCACTGTGATATGCCACTGGATGTCCATGTTGAGTAAGGACTGCCCCAATAGCATAGTCAGAGGCATCTGTCTCGACCTCAAATGGTTGTTGTAAATCTGGTAACGCGAGCACTGGTGCCGTGCAGAGGCGATCCTTCAACTCCCTGAATGCCTTCTGTTGAGATTCAGACCAAAAAATTTTGCTTTCGCCCCGCCCTTGGTGACTTGACTCAAGGGCCAAGAAATATGAGAAAACCCCAACACAAACCTGCGGTAGAAGTTGGCAAGACCTAGAAAGCTGCGGAGCTCTGTTAGAGTGGTTGGAGAGGGCCAATCCCGAATGACTTGGATCTTGGCTGGATCGACATGCACCCCCCATTCATCAATGATGTATCCCAGATACTGAACCTGGGTCATGCCAAAAGTGCATTTCTCCAAATTGGCACATAGCTTGTGTTGCCGCAGTGTTTGGAGAACCTGTCGGATGTGGTGGAGGTGCTCTTCCCAACTCTGGCTGAAGATCAGAATGTCATCCAAGTATACTACTACAAAGGAGTTGGTGAATGGCCGCAAGATGTCATCCATTAGCCTCATAAAGGTTGCAGGAGCATTCGTCAATCCGAAAGGCATGACCAACCATTCGAAGAGGCCCTCCTTGGATTTGAAGGCAGTCTTCCACACATCGGAGGGTTCGATTGGTACCTGGTGATATCCCGACTTCAGGTCGATCTTGCTGAAATATTTCGTCCCCTTTTGTTGGTCTAGGAGGTCATCAATCCGCGGGATCGGGTACCTATTACGGACAGTGATCTTGTTCAGCGCCCGATAGTCAATACAGAGTCTCCACGTCCCATCCTTCTTCTGTACCAACACGATCGGGCTCCCACAGGGCGATGAACTCAGATGGATGTGACCTTTCTGCAGGAGCTCCTGAATCTGCCTCTTGATTTCATCGTTCTCCAGAACGGAGCGCCGATAAATTGGTCCATTGGGTAGCGGCGCACCTGGGGTCAGATCGATGGAGTGCTTGACTTGACAGTGCAGAGGAACCCCTGCCGGGGAGGTGAAGATGTCCTCGTACTCCTCCACAATCTTGTCCATCTGTAGTTGTCGTGCAGAGGGGCCCCGTTTGGAGGCCGCGACCACTGTCTTCTTCTTTCCTTGAGGGCGTATCATCAGGAAAACAAATTTCCTGGTTTTGGAAATGATCTTACTGCATTGTTTTGCAGTAATCAAAGAGAGGGCGGCAGGTGGTGCTACCTCTGGTATCCTGAACAACTTATTTCCCAATGTAATAATAACAGCACGGGGCCTTGATTCATACACATCATGTCGCTTCCACAAGTATGGTTGTCCTAGTAATACATCACAAACTTCAAGGGGAGCAATTTCACACAATACCTCATCCTTGAAGGGCTTGATGTTGTATGGAAGGCGACACTGCTGGCTCACGCGAAGATCTCGTCCTTGGTGAAGCCACCCAATGGTGTATGGTTGTGGATGTGCTGTGGTCGGTAAGCCCAACCGCTTCACGACCTCTGCCGAAATGAGGTTCTTTTGACTCTCGCTATCAACAATGAACTGTATCGGGGAGCCCTTTACCCACATCTGGGAGTGGAAGAGACGCTCCTCCTCCTCTGGATCTTCAGGTTCATTTTTCTGGATCTTTGCAGTAGCAACAGTGGTGCTGGGGTCCGCATCAATGATCTGCTTCCCTTTTTCATACCCCTTATCGGGTTCTGACTCAGAGTCGGAACATGCATCTGATTCTGAAACCTTTAGCTCAGCCACCAGTGACTGCTTGGCCCGACACTCACTTGTGTTGTGAGTGGAGCTCTTATGGAACTCGCACCATTTTCCAGTGTCCTTTCTCGGCTTCGCGGCGCTATTCTTTGCTTGCAGCTTCGGCTGGTTATCTTGGGCTGTCCTGCCTTGGCTTTGTCCTTTGTTCTGTGGTTTAGGGGCACCTTTCCCCTGCTTTGGGTTCGCAGATCCAAAGTCTTGCTTCTTTTGTTTAAACTTCTGCTCGACCTTGACGGCATACCGGTATGCTGCGCCGAGCGAGGCGATGTTTAGGAATTGTATTTCTTCCTGGATGTACTTGTGCAGGCAGCCACAGTATTTGAGTATCAAATGTTGCTCAGAATCCTTGATACCCAACTTTGTGCGAAGGGTATGGAAAAGATTGGTGAACTCCGGCACGTCTTGGTCCCTTCCCTGCCGCAGCGTGGTCCACTTTATGTATTCATCCTCATAGCTCCCGACAAGGTAGTACTGCTCCTTGATGGCATCCTGGAACAAATTCCAGGTGGGTGCAGCTGAAAATAGTGAGCCAGTACTTTCATCCTTCTTCTCGCAGTAGGTTTCCCACCAGTCCTTGACATGGGGGGCTGCTTTGAGGAGAGAAAAAACAATATTTTCTCGACTCGAAAATTCATGAACAGAAAAATAACCCTCTAGCAGATTTAGCCATTTATCTACGGCATCTGTGTCTATCTGACCCTCGAATATGGGGATTTCAAAATTAACTTGTACCTTGAAGGGTGCGGCGTTTCCAGAGTAGCTGCTGGAAGCCGATGCGTTGCTTCTGGGTAGCCGCTGAAGGATTTGGGTAAAGCTGTCCATCATCGCGTTCCGTTGTCACTCAAGGGCTTCTTCGAGCAAGATTTTGATGGGATCTCCTGCCCCCTCGTCTTTCTTCTCGTCCGCCATGGGAGGCCGTCGGGATTTGCGAGGCTGGTCTTGCAAAGGTTCAACTAGTTCAAGCCCTAACTCCTTATATCCCGACCTTGTTGGGGACATGCAAAGAAAAACAGAGAAAAAGCAGACCGCTTTGATACCACTGATCCGGATTTAAACAGGAATGCAACTAATTACAGAGATAACCATATACACAAAGATGCAGCGGAAATAATGCTTCATTTCATTAATGGAAAATACTGAAATATGCTTACAACCAGAAATGGAAATAAACCAGCTAGGGCGATGGTAGCTTATCTCTGAGAGGAGATGTGATGGCTACATGCCTCTGAACTGTGTTACAATGAGGCTCTAAGGCCTATTTATTGTTGAGAAACAATGGAAAACCCTTAACATTCCAAAACCTAACCCTAGGAGATGAAACGCCAAACTGTGGGCCCCGTTTGGGGGTAAGTTGGTACATCAACTTCCTGGGGTCGTAACTTTGGCATATGATCTCCGTTTGACGCGTACAATAGCTCATTAGAAAGATCTATCCGAGCACTATCATTGTTGGCATGTTGCCCCCGGATTCCCCAAAAAACATCGTTTAGGGCCTCAAAACGGCTCCGGAAGTTCAGGACCCGAAAAACTGCTAAAAATAGTAAGTTGTGCTACAATTAAGGAAACTGAAAATGCTGAGAAAGATAATGGTGGGGGTCCAGGTGGACTTGCCAGGTGGCCACCAATATCCACCTGGATCAGCAAGTGGCATGGCCACATCAATGGGGCATAGTGGCTGGAATCCCAAACCCACCTTAAAAGGGCTATGGCCAGTGGAGCTGTGAAGAGCTCGGTTGTAGCTGTGCTGAACATAGGGGAGGCTCTCATCCCATGTGCGTGGATTCTTTGAGTTATACATGTGCATAATGTGCACAATCATCCTATTGACAACCTCTGTCTGGCCATCAGTTTGAGGATGGAAGGCTGTGGACTTCGTGAGTTTGGTGTCCAGCATTGACCAGAGACTGGACCAAAATGTGCTGAGAAACCGACTGTCCCGATCTGAGATGATAGACTGTGGGATCCCAAAGTGCACCCACACTTGTTCAAAGAAGAGTTTAGCAGTGGCTTATGCTGTGATATTCTTCTTGCAGGTAGCCATAATGGCCATCTTCGAGAACCTGTCGACGACCACAAAAACACAGTCATTTCCATGCTTAGTGGAAGGAAGGCCTGACATCTAATCCATGGAGATGGATTCCAAAGGTCGACTAGGGGTAGGCAACGGGGTATAGAGGCCGTGCTTCTTGATGGTCGGTTTGGCAATGGCACAGGCAGTACATGATCTGATGTACTTCCCAACATCCCGTCGAAGATTCGGCCAATAGAAATAATTTTGCAGTACTGCCACTGTTTTCTCGACCCCGAAATGCCCAGCAGCCCGACTGTAGTGTGCTTCCCAAATCATCTTGGCACGCTCGCTTGAAGGAACACAAAGGTGATCCAGGTGGCATAACAGGGCATCCTGGAGGTGAAAATCTGGAACATGCCGACCCTCCAAGAGTGTCTGGTATGTGTGGCCGAATTCTGGGTCGCTTTTGTAGAGAAGTGGCCAATCAGAAGTCTCGTGGCCACAAGAGTTGAGCATCGTGGTTAACGCCATGATCGGTGGTCGACTGAGGCAATCTACAACATTATTGGTGTTGCCCTTCTTATACTTGATATTCAAGTGGAACTGTTGCAGGTATGTAGACCACTTCTGATGGCGATCATTCTGCAATTTCCCTTGGGTCTGTATGAACTGCAGGGGTCGGTGGCCTGTGTGGATGATCGTTTCCTTCCCCAAAATGTAATGCTTCCATTGTCGGCAGGCCTGTACAATGGAATACATCTCTTTATCATAAGTGGGGTACTTCCGAACTGTGTCTGAAAGTGTTTCACTGTGATATGCCACTGGATGTCCATGTTGAATAAGGACTGCCCCAATAGCATAGTTAGAGGCATCTGTCTCGACCTCAAATGGTTGTTGCAAATCTGGTAAAGCGAGCACTGGTGCCATGCAGAGGCGATCCTTCAACTCCATGAATGCCTTCTGTTGAGATTCAGAACAAAAAATTTTTGCTTTCGCCCCTCCCTTGGTGACTTGACTCAAGGGCCAAGTAATATGAGAAAATCCCAACACGAACCTGCGGTAGAAGTTGGCAAGACCTAGAAAGCTGCGGAGCTCTGTTAGAGTGGTTGGAGATGGCCAATCCCGAATGACTTGGATCTTGGCTGGATCGACATGCACCTCCTGTTCATCAATGATGTATCCCAGATATTGAACCTGGGTCATGCCAAAAGTGCATTTCTCCAAATTGGCACATAGCTTGTGTTGCCGCAGTGTTTGGAGAACCTATCGGATGTGGTGGAGGTGCTCTTCCCAACTCTGGCTGAAGATTAGAATGTCATCTGAGTATACTACTACAAAGGAGTTGGTGAATGGCTGCAAGATGTCATCCATTAGCCTCATCAAGGTTGCAGGAGCATTCGTCAATCCGAAAGGCATAACCAACCATTCGAAAAGGCCGTCCTTGGATTTGAAGGCAGTCTTCCACACATCAGAGGGTTCAATTGGTACCTGGTGATATCCTGACTTCAGATCGATCTTGCTGAAATATTTCGCCCCCTTTAGTTGGTCCAGGAGGTCATCAAATCCGCGGGATCGGGTACCTATTACGAACAGTGATCTTGTTCAGCGCCTAATAGTCAATACAGAGTCTCCACGTCCCATCCTTCTTCTGTACCAACACGATCGGGCTCTCACAAGGCGATGAACTCGGACGGATGTGACCTTTCTGCAGGAGCTCCTGAATCTGCCTCTTGATTTCATTGTTCTCCAGAACGGAGCGCCGATAAATTGGTCCATTGGGTAGCGGCGCACCTGGGGTCAGATCGATGGAGTGCTTGACTTGACAGTGCAGAGGAACCCCTGCAGGGGAGGTCAATATGTCCTCGTACTCCTCCACAACCTTGTCCATCTGTAGTTGCCATGCAGAGGGACCCCGTCTGGAGGCTGCGGCCACTGTCTTCTTCTTTCCTTGAGGGCGTATCATCAGGAAAACAAATTTCCTGGTTTTGGAAATGATCTTACTGCATTGTTTTGCAGTAATCGAAGAGATGGCGGTAGATGGTGCTACCTCTGGTATCCTGTACAACTTATTTCCCAATGTAATAATAACAGCACGGGGCCTTGATTCATACACAGCATGTCGCTTCCAGAAGTGTGGCTGTCCTAATAATACATCACAAACTTCAAGGGGAGCAATGTCACACAATACCTCATCGGTGAAGGGCTTGATGTTGTATGGAAGGCGACACTGTTGGCTCACGCGAAGATCTCGTCCTTGGTGAAGCCACCCAATGGTGTATGGTTGTGGATGTGCTGTGGTCGGTAAGCCCAACCGCTTCATGACCTCTGCTGAAATGAGGTTCTTTTGACTCCCGCTATCAACAATGAACTATATCGGGGAGCCCTTTAACCACATCTGGGAGTGGAAGAGACACTCCTCCTCCTCTGGATCTTCGGGTTCATTTTTCTGGATCTTGGCGGTAGCAACAGTGGCGTTGGGATCCGCATCAATGATCTGCTTCCCTTTGTTATTCCCCTTATCGGATTCTGACTCAGAGTCGGAACATGCATCTGATTCTGAAACCTTTAACTCAGCCACCAGTGACTGCTTGGCCCGACACTCACTTTTGTTGTGAGTGGAGCTCTTATGGAACTCACACCATTTTCCCGTGTCCTTTTTCGGCTTTGCGGCGCTGTTCTTTGCTTGCAGCTTCGGTGGGTTGTCTTGGGCTGTCCCGCCTTGGCTTTGTCCTTTGTTCTGTGGTTTAGGGGCACCTTTCCCCTGCTTTGGATTCGCAGATCCAAAGTCTCGCTTCTTTTGTTTAAACTTCTGCTCGACCTTGACGGCATATCGGTATGCTGCGCCGAGCGAGGAGATGTTCACGAATTGTATTTCTTCCTGGATGTACTTGTGCAGGCAGCCACGATATTTGACTATCAAATGTTGCTTTGAATCCTTGATACCAAACTTTGTGCGAAGGGTATGGAAAAGATTGGTGAACTCCGACATGTCTTGGTCCCTTCCCTGCTGCAGTGTGGTCCACTTTATGTATTCATCCTCATAGCTTCCGACAGGGTAGTACTGCTCCTTGATGGCATCTCGAAATGAATTCCAGGTGGGTGCAGCTGAAAATAGTGAGCCAGAACTTTCATCCTTCTGCTCGCAATAGGTTTCCCACCAGTCCTTGACGTGGGGGGCTGCTTTGAGAAGAGCGAAAACAATCTTTTCTCGACTCGAAAATTCATGAACAGAAAAATAACCCTCTAGCAGATTTAACCATTTATCTACGGCATCTGCGTCTATCTGACCCTCGAATATGGGGATTTCAAAATTAACTTGTACCTTAAAGGGCGTGGCGTTTCCAGAGTAGCTGCTGGAAGCCGATGCGTCGCTTCTGGGTAGCCGCTGAACGATCTGGGCAAAGTTGTCCATCATCGCGTTCTATTGTCGCTCGAGGGCTTCTTCGAGCAAGATTTTGATGGGATCTCCTGCCCCCTTGTCTTTCTTCTCATCCCCCATGGAAGGTCGTCGGGATTTGCGAGGCTGGTCTTCCAAAGGTTCGGCCAGTTCAAGCCCTAACTCCTTATATCCCGACCTTGTTGGGGACATGCAAAGAAAAACAGAGAAAAAGCAGACCGCTTTGATACCACTGATCCAGATTTAAACAGGAACGCAACAAATTACAGAGATAACCGTATACACAAAGATGCAGCGGAAATAATACTTCATTTCATTAATGGAAAATACTGAAATATGCTTACAACCAGAAATGGAAATAAACCAGCTAGGGCGATGGTAGCTTATCTCTGAGAAGAGATGTGGTGGCTACATGCCTCTGAACTGTCTTACAATGAGGCTCGAAGGCCTATTTATTGTTGAGAAACAATGGAAAACCCTTAACATTCCAAAACCTAACCCTAGAAGATGAAACGCCAAACTGTGGGCCCCGTTTGGGTAAATTGGTACACCAACTTCCCAGGGTCGTAACTTTGGCATACTATCTCCGTTTGACGCGTACAATAGCTCGTTAGAAAGATCTATCCGAGCAATGCCACTTTGGGAGGAAACATCGGTCCATGGACCCATGTTGCCCCAGATTTCCAAAAAAACATCGTTTAGGGCCTCAAAACGGCTCCGGAAGTTCAGGACCCGAAAAACTGCTAAAAATAGTAAGTTGTGCTACAATTAAGAAAACTGAAAATGCTGAGAGAAACAATGGTGGGGGTCCAGGTGGACTTGGCAGGTGGCCACCAATATCCCCCTGGATCAGTACTACTAAGAATATATTCCGGAGATTAAGCCTCTACCATATATATAAAATAGTATTCACAAATTAAATTAAAGAATTTCATGATAAAGCCCACATAAATAGAAATGTTGTTAGCATGGTGTTATATATATATATATATATATATATATATATATATATGTATATATATATATATATATATATATATATATATTCTCAGTCTAACTTATAGAGGAAATAGAAGAAATGCCATTTTTCATGGTGATACAATTTCAAGCAAGATTGTATTTTTTTCTTGTTTTAAATACATTTTTGAATGCATAACTAGAGTCAACATCGTGAAAATTCCATAGGGTACTAGAATTCTACATATTAAACAACTTGAAGTCAAGTTTTTAAAAATATTTACACGACTTTGGTTAAAATTGACCAAAAATGTTCCCTAAAAAGGTCACTTCGGTTGCATTCCTAAATCACTATAGTTTTGTGGACTTAACAAGTCAAGAAGGTTGGTAGTGTGGAATATATTTTGGAAATGATAATGATTGTGAATAGGAGCCATATAATCCAAGAGAAAGCGTTTTCCATTTTCATCCCTCTTAGTATTGCAAATGTGACAATTTCATTCATCCAAAGGTGTTTTGGAAATATAACAATACCCGATTTCACTTTGAAGCTCATGGTAATTAGTTCTTATCTTCAGAATGTTCATTTTCTTCTCAATAGTGGTCAACAAAGAAATATAATGTTGGTTAACAAGAAGGGGGTTGATCACCTCCTTATAATATCTTAGTTTTGTTTTTCCCATCACTCTTTATCATCCAATAACTTATCCTTAAATTCGGAAGTAATAGTACTTTTAATATTATATTTATTCTCCAAGATGATATCCCCCTTTTCCCCCAATGGTTGAGCCAGGACTGGGTTTCCTTATGCCAACCTCACTTGGAGGTGGGGATTTTGGCTAGAGTCTAAACTTATTTTGGAGAACTTCTTGACTTCCATGTTGTAAAACTTCTTCTTATACATGAGATACCTAAACATAGACATGCTTCTAGCTTCAATCAAGAGGATAGGATATGGAGTATTTCCTTTAATCTTGAGGTTGTAGGTTATAAATTTCTTTTGCATTATCTCAATCTTCTAGAAAATTATCTAGAAAAATTGCAACCCCAAACCTCACATCCATATAATTTGGGATAAAAAGAAGTTCCTCTTTGAAACTTTAGTCACTCCTGTTATCTTATATGGATGTGAGGTTTGGGGTTGCAGCATCTCCAGAGAATCGTGGAGAAAGATTGAGCAAATTCAGAAGTGCTTTATAACATATAACCTGAAAATTAAAAGCAATACACCCTACCCTATTCTCCTTATAGAAGTAGGTCTTTCCCCTATCGAAAGCCTAGCTATCACTAGGCTTCTGTTGTACAAGCACAAGCTCAATAACATAGGAGAACATAGACTTCCCAAGCTAGCTTTAAATTCCAGGCAAAACCATCTAAGGCTGAAACGGGGGTGGTATAAAGACACGAGGGCCTGGATGAACCATTGGGAGATCAACAAGAACGATGCATTGCAAAACATTAATAACATTAAAACATTGTTACTTCTAAGTTCAAAGAAAAAATGTGGTGTGAGAAAGATTTAGCGGCTAAAAGAAAATTGAGTTATTATAAGAAGGTCATCAACCCCACCCTAGAAGATCAAAAGTATCTCTCTGTTTTAGCTAGCTCAAAGAAGAAAATTAATTTAGCAAAGTTTAGAACGAACTCTCATGACCTCCATAGTGAACCAGGTCGTTGGACAATTCCTAAAACAACATGGACGGAAAGAATCTGCCATCTCTGTGATAATAGGAACATTGAAGATGAAAACCACTTCCTCTTAGAGTGCCCCGCGTACAACCACACTAGATCGCAGTTTCATAATCTTTGTCGCAATACTGACCTTCCTAGCCCTTTACAATGTCAAAATTACAGTGAGCTTGGGAGGCTTCTCTCCAAGCTTTTTAAGCATAGAAATAAAACCTTAAATCAAACTAAATAATTTGTTTCTCTAGGTCCGATAGACCAAAGTTTGGTCTCAGTGTATGTTAACCATCATCATCATCATCATCATAAAATAACAAGCTCGAAGATGATTTTTCCTTTTTTCTCCAAATCCAAATATTAATCGACTTACAATTGTTTTCAACCTCATAAGAAGCTTTACAACCTCCAATAATCATTTGTCGTTCCTATAATTCAAGTTGGGTTGATGAGGAATGTCAATGCCTAAATATTTGTATCAAGAAACATGCACCAAGTAATCGTTATCATAGATGAAATTTTCATGGTTGATCTTTTTGGATTTAATTATCATGACTTTAGTCTTGTGGGTATTAACACTCGTACCCATCTTGGACTAATAATCATGGAAGATTTTGTGTTAATAATAATAATTATAATATAAATAATTTTTATGTTTTTTAAATTTTAGTGGGAGAAGTATCATGAAACAAGTGTTAAAAGAACACTTATTTAATTAAAATAATAAAAATGGCATAACTACTTTTGAGATAAATTTCAACTTTTGATTTGAGAATAGTACTAAGAATATACTAAAATATTTTGTGTTAGTTAAAAATTTAATATCCACGTAATAATTATTAATAATTTGATTACAATTTTCGAAGTCCTATTCCATAATAAATATTCCTATTTGCATAAATATAATAAATATTCATTATACGTCAAATTCTACCATTTACCTAATAATTATTCATAATAAAATAAATTAAAATTTTAAAATTTATTTTCACTTGGATTTTCAAGCCCATTTTAAATTTAGAAATATATGTGATACTATCAACTTTCTTAATTTGTTAAAGAAACTCAATTAATCTCTTACTTTTTTAAAATTCAATAGACCATATTAATCTTTGTGAACGTTAATCCTCCATTAATAATACATTTCATAATTTCTATTCCTTAATTAAAAATAAGATATACAAGAATTAAATAATTATTCGTAAATATTTTTTCTAATAAATAATTAAGAATATTTCATATCTATTATTACGTGAGAACAAAGATATATGAGATTTCCCCTTCTGCTATAAGTATGGATATGACAATTCAAAATTCAGAAGAATGACATGCTACGAAAGGCAATTCAATAGTGCGGGAATGCCGAAAGTAGTAAAGTTTCCATTGGTTAATGTATTTTTTAAGTGATTTTTTTTTTAAATTGTTTTTTAAAATTTAATGTTAGAATATATAATTATTACATGTTATTTTTTTTCCCTGATTATATATTTAATTATTAAATTGGTAGTTATTGTTGTTATAATTTTTGTTTTTTTGAGTAGTTTATTTTTATTAGTTAGGAAGTTGTTGAGACATAGTTTGTTAAGTATTTTTATCTAATTAGTTAGTTTTTTAGATTGGAATATGGTTGATATATTTTTTTAATGAATTAATTACATATTTAAAATAGTTTTTTTATTTTAAAAACTGTTTGATGTATTTACATCCGTAAAATTATCAATGTTAATGTGGAGAGCTTTAAAGTTAATTTGGTATTGGAGTTAGCTCTAGGCCTAAATCCCTCGTGGGAAGGCCTAGGGTGACAAGGGTCATGGAAGTTAGAGGAAGACAAACATAATTTATTTATTCTTGTTTTTGGCTAACGTTCAAGGAGAAGGAGCTAGTCCAAACATCGAGTGCTACCGATCTACCTCTTTACAAAAACATCTATGAAGGTTTGTAGAGAGTTGTGTGTAGCCAAGATGTGGAATGAGATGTGAAGGGATATGAATCAGTAGTGGAACTGGTGCATATCTCTTTCCTATTCACAACACAGATATCTCTAACATAATCATAAAAAACTCTTTCATCCTTACACATCTATCACTCTGTACCCAAATTCAGAAACCTTAGGATCTCCCAGTAAAGCGCCATCACAGCAAACATCGATGAATTGGTCAAATGCCCCTCTTAAAAGATTAGTCATGAGGTCAAGAGCTAGAGAGCCGGGTATGTGGATTGCAGATTCTAGGGGAGAGAGATCAATTGTTTGACATCTCAATTTTGAGATATTCTCAGAAACTACAATCAACATAAATTTAGTATAGAGTGTCTAATTGAAAAAAAATCAATTGTACCCATGGAAAATGTCTTTCAAGTCATTCGGAATCGTACATGAATTTCATTTCAATCATTTTTTTCTCACCTTCATTTCAATGGAATAAATGATAGTTACAACAACTCTCAGGCATACTAGTCCATCCTGCTGCATGTGGGGATCAGACCTTCACACAACTATTGGACCACAACCTCAAGATTTTGGAAAACTTTGATGAAAACTAAAGTAACACAATATTCCTCTATTTTCTTGGACATAACTTCACAGTACATTAAATAACATCATAACTGAATATGACACCTCTCACCTGATATTTTTGTCTACCAAGAGGAGGATTTGGCGGATGGCCAAAAGTGGCCAGAATCCTCGCAAAAAATTTCAAGAAATCTTGTAGTAAGAATGTTTGAATCATGTTTTTGATGGTGTAAATGGATTGAGCACCATCAAAAACCTTTGGGGCTCCCAAAATCTTGAAGTTTAACACCTATCAAACTATTGTCGGAATTTCCATGATTTTGAGGGCAAAAAAGGAGTCTAGTTAGACTACTATCATTTCTTTTATTTAAATTGGAAATGTTATATTATATATTTTTTATTAAATTGAAAATGTGACACTTGACATACAATGTTTTTTTAATTAAATTGAAAATGTGATACTCATCATACTATATTTTTTATAACTAATAACTAATTTGGAAATGTGACATTTGTATATGATCACGAGATCTATTTTAGAATAGAGCTTTTAAAATTTTAATTTTATTAGCGCACTCATATAAATTAAATGAAGCATAAATGTCAAATATCAATCTATAATAAATATTAAAACACTTATTTCATCATACATCTCAAATTACTAAAATTAAAAAATCATAAAAATTAACTAAATTATAATTTTATTTAAAATAATTATATTATTTTCAAGTCTCATTAGCACAACCAATTGAGGATGGGCATAGTCAGCAAGGTGACCGAGGATCAAACCTCACAGAGATTGTGCACGTGTAAGGGAGAGGAAACACACCAAAATCTAGTGAGGAACCGAGGTTGCAATCTGGTGAATTGACGGCTTAGATGCCCCTAGGTACCAGTTTCTCAACCCACAGCTCAAGCCTAAGAACATAGAAAACCTGGCCAAAAAATTATGTTATTATTAATGATAAATATAATTAATAGATAACTTAAACATATATACATTTAAAAAAAACTTGTAACAATAATCTTAATCATGGATATCCACCACATTTTATCATGGAGATTTTTAATGGGTAAATAGACTTTGCTATAATACCATGGCTTATAGCATGTTTTATCAATACCACATGCCTAAGAAGCTATAACTCAATTCATATGCCACTTGTTTATATGATATTTTTTTAATTAATGAATTTAATTAAAAGGGAAAAAAAAAGCATAACTACTTTTAAAATAAATCTCAGCATTTGATTTGTGTATACTAATAAGAATACTTTACGGAGATTAAGCCTCTACCATATATATATAATAGTATTCACAAATTAAATTAAAGAATTTCATGATAAAGCCGACGTAAATAGAAATGTTGTTAGCATGGTTATATATATATATATATATATATATATATATATATATATATATATATATATATATATATATATATATATATATATTCTCAGTCTAACTTATAGAGGAAATAGATGAAATGCCATTTTTCATGACGATACAATTTCAAGCAAGATTGTATTTTTTTTCTTGTTTTAAATACATTTTTGAATGCATAGCTCGAGTCAACATAGTGAAAATTCCATATGGTACTATAATTCTACATATTAAACAACTTGAACTCAAGTTTTTAAAAATATTTATATGACCTTGGTTAAAATTGACCAAAAAAGGTCCGTAAAAAGGTCACTTCAGTTGCATTCCTAGATCACAATAGTTTTGTGGACTTAACAAGTCAAGAAGGTTGGTAGTGTGGAAAATATTTTGGAAATGACAATGGTTGTGGATAGGAGCCATATAATCCAAGAGAAAGTGTTTTCCATTTTCATCCCTCTTAGTATTGCAAATGTGACAGTTTCTTTACATCCAAAGGTGTTTTGGAAATATAACAATACCCGATTTCACTTTGAAGCTCATGGTAATTAGTTCTTATCTTCATAATGGTCATTTTCTTCTTAATAGCGGTCAACAAAGAAATATAATGTTGGTTAACAAGAAGGGGATTGATCACCTCCTTATAATATCTTAGTTTTGTTTTTCCCTCTCACTCTTTATCATCCAATAACTTATCCTTAAATTCAGGAGTAATAGTATTTTTAATATTATATTTATTCTCCAAGATGATATCCCCCTTTTCCCCCAATGTTTGAGTCTGGGTTTCCTTACGCCAACCTCACTTGGAGGTGGGGATTTTGGCTAGAGTTTAAAGTTATTTTGAAGAACTTCTTGACTTCCATGTTGTAAAACTTCTTCTTATACATGAGATACCTAAACATAGACATGCTTCTAGCTTCAATCCAGAGGATAGGATCGGGAGTATTTCCTTTAATCTTGAGGTTGTAGGTTATAAATTTATTTTGGATTAGCTCGATCTTCTAGCAAAATTATCTAGAAAAATTGCAACCCAAAACCTCACATCCATATAAAATAACAAGCTCGAAGAGGATTTTTCTATTTTTTCTTCAAATCCAAATATTAGCCGACTTACAATTGTTTTCAAGCTTATAAGAAGCTTTACAATCTCCAATAACCATTTGTCGTTCCTATAATTCAAGTTGGGTTGATGAGAAATGTCAATGCCTAAATATTTGTATCAAGAAACATGCACCAAGTAATCATTATCATAGATGAAATTTTCATGGTTGATATTTTTGGATTTAATTATCGTAACTTCACTCTTGTGGGTATTAACACTCGTACCCATCTTGGACTAATAATCATGGAATATTTTATGATAATAATAATAATTTAAATATAATTATAATACAATTAATTTTTATGTTTTTTAAATTTTAGTGGGAGAAATATCATGAAACAAGTGTTAAAAGAACACTAATTTAATTAAAATAATAAAAAAGGCATAACTACTTTTGATAAATTTCAACTTTTGATTTGAGAATAGTACTAAGAAGATACTAAAATATTTTGTGTTCGTTAAATATTTATTATCCACGTAATAATTATTAATAATTTGATTACAATTTTGGAAGTCCTATTCCACAATAAATATTCGTATTTGCATAAATATAGTAAATATTCATTATACGTCAAATTCTACCATCTATCTAATTATTCATAATAAAATAAATTAAAATTTTAAAATTTATTTTCTCTTGGATTTTCACGTCATTTTAAATTTAGTATTATATGTGATACTATCAACTTTCTTAATTTGTTAAAAAAACTCAATTAATCTCTTAATATTTTCAGATTCAATAGACCATATTAATTTTCGTGAATGTTAATCATCAATTAATAATACATTTCATAATTTCTATTCCTTAATTAAAAATAATATATAAAAAATAAAATAATTACTCAAAAATAATTTTTCTACTAAGTAATTATTATGCTGTAAGGCGTTCCCCTCTGAAATCAACCCCCCAAATTGCCACCGTGTACTTGTTTGAGCCATTAGATTAGATGTTAGACGATTGAAACGTTCCAGACCGTTCGATGTAGTTTAGATTAGTTTCTTATATTCTTTCCGCACAATTTTTCTTGCTACTTCAAATCTTGCTCAGTAGGCTGCGTCTCTAGGAATCCCACTCCATGTCTCTGGGCATCCCACTCCAGGAGCTAGGAGCTTGATGAGCTTTTATCCCCAATGAGGGTTTTGTAGGCAGAGTTTTTAATGGATCTTCCGGGCTTCAGATTTCATCCAACGGAAGAGGAACTGGTTGGCTTCTATCTGAAGAAAAAGATCCAAGGCGGCCACTGGTTCAGACAGGGCAATTCGCAACGAGCAGCTTCAATGCATCGATCCGAAGAAATTTCTCGTGTTTTATGAAGGAAAAACCCTTTACGGACAGAGGACGGCCTGGATTATGAACGAGGATGCCAGATTCATAGCTTCATTTCATTTGCTTGCCTTGGGCCAGTTTAGCAGACAACACTTCGAAATGGCGAAAGAACCTGCTCGTATTCTTGTCACTGGAGCTGCAGGTATGTATCTTCCTCTTCATTCCATGCCCTTGTTTGTAGTGTTATTCGGGTTTGCTTCATTGGTGTTCCTCTTTTCGGTTTTATTTGAGAAGATTTGTCTGGAATTTGAATTCTTCATTCATGTACATAGGGATCTATGAGATTTTCTCAAATATTTCATTGAGAATTGTTATTTCTCAGGCCATTTTTTTATATTAATTTGGTTCGAAAGGGGAATCTAAGAGGGATTTTTGGTTAATTTTTTCGGCGACATTTGATTAGAAATGGCTCTGTTGATCTGGGCATTATAATTGTTTGATCTACTACGGTTATGCGCAGTATGATGGGCAAAGGTGAGGAACTTTCACCCACATATGCACAGATATAAACATCTGCCAGTCTATTCAGGCCATATGCGTCTACTGGACCAAATTACACCCACATGCTAGCTAGAGGGCCTCTCTTCTTGGAACAAAAATCCAGTTATTTGGAGATTTGATCTAGAACATTGAGGTTTCAAGATCTTGTTTGAAAGGTTTGATAGCTTAGTCATGAGGCCAAGATCCTGTTTCCGACTTTAAACAACTCAAGTATGTAGTTTCCTATATAGCTGGTATGTAGGACCTCCAGAGATTTGGTTTCAGAGTTTGAACAACCCAAGTATAAGTTTCCTATATAGCTGGTCTATGGGGCTTCCTTTCTTAGAACCAAAATCCAATTTAATCTGGGATTTGATCAAGGATGTTTGGTTTTTTAAAATCTCATTGTTATTGTTGGATAACTCAATTAAAAATCTAGGATCTGATTTCCGAGTTTGAACAGCTCATTTATGAATTTCCATTGTCCTTTTTTGTTTTCATGGAATATGCTGGCCAGTCTATGGCTTGCTCGTATTCTTGTCACTGGAGCTGCAGGTATGTATCTTCCTCTTCACTCCATACCCTTGTTTGCAGTGTTATTCAAGTTTTCTTCACTAGTGTTCCTCTTTTCAGTTTTATTTGAGAAGATTTGTCTGGAATTTGAAATCTTCATTCATGTACATAGGGATCTGTGATATTTTCTCAAATATTTCACTGAGAATTGTTATTTATGAGGCCATTTTTTTATATTAATTTGGTTCGAAAGGGGAATCTAGGAGGGATTTTTGGTTACTTTTTTCGGCGACATCTGATTGGAAATGGCTCTGTTGATCTAGGCATTATAATTGTTTGATCTACTAAGGTTATGCACAGTATGATGGGCAAAGGTGAGGAACTTTCACTCACATACGTACAGATATAAACATCTGCCAGTCTATTCAGGCCATATGCGTCTACTGGGACCAAATTACACCCACATGCCAGCTAGAGGGCCTCTTTTCTTGGAACAAAAATCCAATTATTTGGAAATTTGATCAAGAACATTGAGGTTTTAAGATCTTGTATGAGGCCAAGATCCTGTTTCCGACTTTAAACAACTCAAGTATGCAGTTTCCTATATAGTTGGTACGTAGGACCTCCGAAGATTTGGTTTCAGAGTTTGAACAACCCAAGTATAAGTTTCCTATATAGCTGGTCTATGGGGCTTCCTTTCTTAGAAGCAAAATCCAACTTAATCTGGGATTTGATCAAGGATGTTGGGTTTCTTAAAATCTCATTGTTATTGTTGGATAAGTCAATTAGAAATCTAGGATCTGATTTCTGAGTTTGAACAGCTTATTTATGAATTTTCATTGTCCTTTTTTGTTTTCATGGAATATGATGGCCAGTCTATGGTTAATTGGGCTTTTGAGCTCTTGCTTCTGGGTTCGTAAGATCTCATTTCTATAGTCCAACATCTCAGACATAAAGCTTCCCAGTTTTTCGATTCCGTGGTATAAGCTGGACAGTCCATCAGTAGTCGGCTTTGTAAGATCTTGTCTTTTGGTTGACTATCTCAGTTACGAAGTCACCTAGTTCATTCTGGTTATTTTTGGAATAAAGCTGGACAGTCTGGAGGAAGTGTATTTTGTCTTTGATGTCTTGTGTTAGGAAAGGTGCAACATTGGGATTTCCTGGGAGATATTACCCATTCTAGTACTAGAGCCCCAAGTGCTTTGAACTGTTGAGATTTTACGGGGTTCAATGCATTAATGCTGGTAATATTATCAGGCAGGAATTATTATTTGATGTTAGGCTATTGTTGGTCACCTTGTGTACAAACACTCCCCTCAGATGGTTCTTCTTGTCTGTCGAGCTAATGCCACTTTAGCTTTGATGAACCGGTCTTTTCTGTTGGTATATTCTCTAGGACCACACTTAAACAATCACCATATCTCATATGGAGGCGATTTAATGTGTTCTCTGCATAGCAATGACTACTAAGATCTCACCTACTACTCTCGGAATGAAATCAGTGTTTATGGTGCCTCTAATAGGGAGGTACGTGTGGTATATCTAAGAAGAAGCAAAATAACTCAAGCTCCCATGGGTCATGGAGGCCTAGGTTCTTCCTTGTTGCACTTGTCCACTTCTGTATCGATGCCTCTGTCTCGATAATATGGATACATACGAGAAAACAATGATTTTTGAATTCTTAACAATCGTTGGCAATTTCTGCTTCAAGACTTCCAGACCAAACTTTCTTTGTGGAATGATGTCTCTAGAATTAGAGTTCTTTGCATGATAGTTATGATGGCTGCCTATGTACATAATAAGTTTATAAAATCATTGATATTCTATTTGAAGTGGAAATGAATAGCATGTTTTTTCATTCCTTTTAAAACACATTCTTTGAGACTCATTTTGTTATTTACAGCAGTGGGCAAATTCTGATTTTCAGTATAGCAAAGTTGTTGTTTTTAATGGAAAATCTATTCTGAAACACAGTTTCACTTTCTAAAAATAAAATTGTGTATATTTCAATTACTATTTAACCTAGCAGAGAGTTTGCCAAATATGACAAATTGTTCAATACCTTTAATTCACATTTGAATATGCCAGGTTTGAATTTGTGTTACCAAAACTGAGCTATTGAAAATATTGACAATAGATTGAGGTCATGATACTTTGAAAATATTGGGCATCATAATCATTGAATCTTTGGATCACACATTATTGTCAAACCATCATTACCTGTTTCCTCTTATTTCCTGGTATTGCCCTTGTAACCAGTTTTGAAAGTTATGGTCATACGTTTTGCATGTTAGAATGTGAAATGTGTATGAATGTTCAATGCCCAAGAATTTTGTAGTGCATACTTTTAGAATTACATACCAGCTGGGTAGCTTATAGTTTCTACACAGAGAGAAGTGAGATGTCAATGTTTTACAGCTTGGGCAGTGAATGACGATTATGTGTAAACCAAAATACACACTTTCACCTCGACCCATGCCCTCATTGAACTACCATGATATGAGGTACAATGCTTGTACCTTCTAACTCTGACATATTGTCTTCCCATTTTCTACCAAAGCTGAACAACTTTGCTCTGTACATCCCTCATCCTTTTCCAAAGTTATTCTACACATTGGTGGGTAACAGGTCTAATTATTAATACCAACTCTCTATAAATGTGAGTACAATGTATAACAGGGCCTTATTTCCTTGAATATAATGATTCCTTTAGTATGCTAGTTATTATCAATACAATAAAAAAATTCACATACTCACTTTCTATTTTTGGATACCTCTGCAATTTGGTCATGGATTCAAAACAGAGCAACAAAATGTTGATAATAGAGATGGCTTCAGTGGTGTCTATGACCAAGTTGTTCACAAAGTGATGTCTTCTTGAAAATTGATCAATATGAATGATTTCATTTCACAGTTCATGTGTTTTGATTCTTTATGAATAGGAATTGATTCATTCAACTAAAATTGGTATTGTTGATTTTGATGGTACTTCTGTTCTCCAGAATGAGTTGTTTTCTGTGGCTTAGTTATCATGACCGGGATATACTCTCATCAAAATTCTCTAGGATTTTAACATGGCCCCAATCCCTTACTCATGTCTTTTGGGAAACTGAAAGTTTGTGGGTGTTTGACATTCTTTCATATTCAATTTTTCAACCACAACCCCATTGGCAAAACTTTTCATTTTTGACTCCAAATTTTCAAGCAGAAGTTTTATGAAGCTCACCTTCTTCAGTTAATCTTGAACCTTAATAGCGCTAAATATCTAGACCATGGTGATTGTATCTGCACATAAATACAAGTCCTAACCCTAGAAAATCAAAATCTTAACCTTCCATCAAAACTGCTATAACATAAATACAAATTCTGTAAGTTTGACTTCACTTCAGTAAGGCAGTTTGACTCGAGTTCAGGAGACAGTTCACCTGAGTTTAAGATGGTGAGACTTGAGTTCAATGAGACAATTCGTCTTGGTTTCAAGGAGTCAGTTTAAGGGCGCAGACATGGTGAGACATATGATTATGCACTAGCAAGAATTTGTATTCTTTTGAGCTCAGGAAAATAGTTCTAGATCTATGCCTGAGGTCCAAGAGAGCTAGAGTGCATTACTTTTTTTTCTATAAATATTTTTTTTTAAATTTTCCAGAAAGAAAAAAACATACACTTTCATTAAAAGAAAAGCAGTTACAATTACTTTGGAACCTCTGTTTTTAATAAGAAAAACATTTACTGTCCCATTCTTTTGCAATGGAGACCTATCATTCTTTGGAACCGATCATGCTCTCTAAAGAGACAAGGGTTTTGAGGGGAACACCAAAGACTGCAAGACAGAACGGTTAGTGTTGCTAGACTTGTCACTGGACACCCTGCTGATCTAGGCCATAGCAACTTCTTTTGCTCTTCTTTCTACATCACCATCCAACTTTCCTTACTTTGAATAGCTTTACATGTTCTTTCGAATGTGAGGAGCAGTTTACTTTCAATGCTCACTGAATTCATACTACTCTGGTTTATGAAACAATTCCGAGATCTGTCATTACCCAATTCCATGTTTAAATATATGTATATATATATATATATATATATACATAGATAGAATCACACATCACCTTTATATTGAACTATAATATAGAATGCACCTCTCTAAACATCAAAACTGACTTCTTACGTTATTTCAATTTCTAAAAATAAAACTGTCTATTTCAATTATTATTTAACCTATATAGCTGGTACGTAGGACCTCCGGAGATTTGGTTTTAGAGTTTGAACAACCCAAGTATAAGTTTCCTATATAGGTGGTCTATGGGGCTTCCTTTCTTAGAACCAAAATCCAATTTAATCTAGGATTTGATCAAGGATGTTGGGTTTTTCAAAATCTCATTGTTATTGTTGGATAACTCAAATAGAAATCTAGGATCTGATTTCCGAGTTTGAATAGCTCATTTATGAATTTCCATTGTCCTTTTTTGTTTTCATGGAATATTCTGGCTAGTCTATGGCCTTCTCATATTCTTGTCACTGGAGCTGAAGGTACGTATCTTCCTCTTCATTCCATACCCTTGTTTGCAGAGTGTTATTCGGGTTTGCTTCATTGGTGTTCCTCTTTTCGGTTTTATTTGAGAAGATTTGTCTGGAATTTGAAATCTTCATTCATGTACATAGGGATCTGTGAGATTTTCTCAAATATTTCACTGAGAATTGTTATTTTTGAGGCCATCTTTTTATATTAATTTGGTTCGAAAGGGGAATCTGGAAGGGATTTTTGGATAATTTTTTCGGCGACATTTGATTGGAAATGGCCCTGTTGATCTGGGTATTATGATTGTTTGATCTACTAAGGTTATGCACAATATGATGGGCAAAGGTGAGGAACTTTCACTCACATACGCACATATATAAAAATTTTCCAGTCTATTCAGGTCATATGTGTCTACTGGGACCAAATTACACCCACATGCCAGCTAGAGGGCCTCTTTTCTTGGAACAAAAATCCAGTTATTTGGAGATTTGATCAAGAATGTTGAGGTTTTAAGATCTTGTTTGAAAGGTTTGATAGCTTAGTCATGAGGCCAAGATCCTGTTTCCAAATTTAAACAACTCAAGTATGCAGTTTCATATATAGCTGGTACATAGGACCTCCGAAGATTTGGTTTCAGAGTTTGAACAACCCAAGTATAAGTTTCCTATATAGCTGGTCTATGGGGCTTCCTTTCTTAGAACCAAAATCCAATTTAATCTGGGATTTGATCAAGGATGTTGGGTTTCTTAAAATCTCATTGTTATTGTTGGATAACTCAATTAGAAATCTAGGATCTGCTTTCCGATTTTGAACAACTCATTTATGAATTTTCATTGTCCTTTTTTGTTTTCATGGAATATGCTAGCCAGTCTATGGTTAATTGGCCTTTTGAGCTCTTGCTTCCGGGTTCGTAAGATATCATTTCTATAGTCCAACATCTCAGACATAAAGCTTCCTAGTTTTTTGATTTCGTGGTATAAAACTGGACAGTCCATTGGTAGTCGGCTTTGTAAGATCTTGTCTTTTGGTTGACTATCTTAGTTACGAAGTCAACTAGTTCATTCTGGTTATTTTTGGAATAAAGCTATACAGTCTGGAGGAAGTGTATTTTGTCTTTGATGTCTTGTGCTAGGAAAGGTGCAACATTGGGACTTCCTGGGAGATATTACCCATTCTAGTACTAGAGCCCCAAGTGCTTTGAACTGTTGAGATTTTACGGGGTTCAATGCATTAATGCTAGTAAGATTATTAGGCAGGAATTATTATTTGATGTTAGGCTATTGTTGGTCACCTTGTGTACAAACACTCTACTCAGATGGTTCTGCTTGTCTGTCGAGCTAATTCCACTTTAGCTTTGATGAACTGGTCTTTTCTGTTGGTATATTCTTTAGAACCACACTTAAACAATCACCATATCTCATATGGAGGCGATTTAATGTGTTCTCTGCATAACAATGACTACTAAGATCTCACCTACTACTCTTGGAATGAAATGAGTGTTTATGGTGCCTCTAATAGGGAGGTATGTGTGGTATGTCTAAGAAGAAGCAAAATAGCTCAAGCTCCCATGGGTCATGGAGGCCTAGGTTCTTCCTTGTTGCACTTGTCCACTTCTGTATCGATGCCTTTGTCCCGATAATATGGATACATACGAAAAAACAATGATTTTTGAATTCTTAACAATCGTTGGCAATTTCTGCTTCAAGACTTCCAGACCAAATTTTCTTTGTGGAATGATGTCTCTAGCATTAGAGTTCTTTGCACGATAGTTACGATGGCTACCTATGTACATAATAAGTTTATAAAATCACTGATATTCTATTTGAAGTTGAAATGAATAGCATGTCTTTTCATTCCTCTTAAAACACATTCTTTGAGATGAATTTTGTTATTTACAACAGTGGGCAAATTCTGATTTTCAATATAGCAAAGTTGCTGCTTTTAATGGCAAATCTATTCTGAAACACAGTTTCACTTTCTAAAAATAAAACTGTGTCTATTTCAATTATTATTTAAGCTAGCAGAGAGTTTGCCAAATATGACAAAATGTTCATGACTGGGATATACTATCATCAAAATTATCTAGGATTTTAACATGGCCCCAATCCCTTACACATGTCTTAAGGGAAACTGAAAGTTTGTGGGTGTCTGACATTCTGTCATCTTCAATTTTTGAACCACAACCCCATTGGCAGAACTTTTCATTTTTGACTCCAAATTTTCAAGTAGAAGTTTTATGAAGCTCACCTTCTTCAGTTAATTTTGAACCTTGATAGTGCTAAATATCTGGACCATGGTGATTGTATCTGCAACATAAATACAAGTCCTAACCCTAGAAAATCAAAATATTAACCTTCCATCAAAATTGTTGTAACATAAATACAAATTCTGTAAGTTTGACTTCATTTTAGTAAGGCAGTTTGACTCGAGTTCAAGCGACAGTTCACTTGAGTTCAATGAGACAATTCGACTTGGTTTTGAAAATGAAATGTACATATATCTCTTTCTGCATAATCACAACAAAATATATGAATTTGGAATTTTATAATGATATGTATTATAGATTCAGTGCATTCAATTGATAAGGCTTGCATAGCTGCAACTCTTTCAATCTCCATTTGGCCTTATTGTTTCTTATATATGTCTACACTTCCATGTAATAGTCAGAGAGATTTCAATCAGGACTTTATCAGAATTTGGAATGCGGATAAACTTCTCTGTCATTTTCTTTTTGATCCTCTTTGCAGAATGTTGTCTGTAGCCCCCTTCCCCATGATGTTTGAGTACAAAGACTCTGAAGATCTCTATACGATTGTTTTTTCTTATTCCACTTCAACAAACCCGACACCAATGGAAAACCAACAGTCAATATTGCAATTTAAGACCAGTGAGGGAAAGAGGAGCTAGACTGGTGCAATAAGTCCAAGATTGCAAGAGGATGATCAAGATCCAACCTCAACAAAGAAGAGTTTCTTTGATCATAAAGTACATGTATGGATTAAAAGGGTTAGGAGGAGTAAAATGAATTGTATGCTCAATACACTAGAGTCTCTATTACCTGAGGGTCTCAATCCAAAGGTAGTACTTGATGATTTCTGTCTGGAATAAAAGTTCAAGACACTAATACAGGCCATAAGCTAAGAAAATGAGTATAAAATAGATTTTTATGTCTATACAGACATGTTAGATTTTGATTGCAGAGTTGTGTTTTTTGTTGTTATTATCAAACTTAATTTTCTAGACACTGAATTGTTGAAGTATTTGTTTCTCAGGTGGACAAAGGAAAAATTGGTGATGAGGCCATAGATTACATCAAAACCCAGCCCAATAATCAAAATTGGAAGCACATCATAGTAGAAGGATTGAGGTCACAATACTTTGAAAGTATTGGACATCATAATCATTGAATCTTTGGATCACACCTTATTGTCAAACCATTCTATTCATTTTCATAGTTTATCTGAAAAGAGTAAAATCTTAGTGTCAGGATTTTATAATTGTGCCATGTTGTTTATTATCTTAACATATTTTCTGAATGGGTATCCAATTACAAAATACATGATCCAAAGTAGTGTCCATTAAGTTTCTTTACCAGCAATATGGTTTGAGTCTGTAAAGTAGTTTTTTTTTATATAATGCTATGATTATATGTTGTATTTATGTTCAAATTTTCAGATATTTTGTC
Organism: Pinus tabuliformis; assembly: GCA_031772625.1. Lineage (NCBI taxonomy): Eukaryota > Viridiplantae > Streptophyta > Pinopsida > Pinales > Pinaceae > Pinus > Pinus tabuliformis. The sequence continues at coordinate 1,686,322,374 of CM062819.1, forward strand.
ACCTCAGTGGAAAAGCACACTAAGGTACATAGATAATTGCTCAATACAAAAATTAATGATTCTCATGTAGATTTGCAATAACTCTCTACTTATTAGACTAATAGGCATCCATGCTGTTATGGGGGCTTGAGGTTCCGAAACCGCTATTTACTTACCACAAAGTATTATAAAACTGCATTGGATTTTCAGGAAAACCAATGTCAAAAGTTTGAAGTATGCATCACATCCTTGGAATGGTTATAATTTATCGGTATGCATCCGAGCCACAAAGTGTCATAAAACTGCAACGAATGTTAGAAGTAGTTTGACGTATGCATCCCAACCTAGGAATGGATATATTTTGCAGAGAAATTGCACAAATGAAAGAAAGAAAAAAAATCATCACTCTTAGAGTAGAAATCCACTGGTTGGGATATCCATAGAGATTATCTGTTGCTAGCGTTTTGTAAGGTATGTTCTTCAGGACCAACTATGGTGGTATTAAGTTCATCTATGGTACAACTCAATTCCTTGGCTGTGACTTGCTGGTTATTTTTTTTTGACTAAAAAAAATCAAAGAAAGCACACTTCAGGATGTAGTTCTATATATAACAGAGAAAATCCGATTAGGAATTTCTGGAAAATAACACTATCAATATACGTAGCTCCCAGAATGTATCAAATATCGTAGCTAGTAAAAGGACAGTAAAATATTTCCACGGTTAAGTTCAGAACTATTACTTACCTTAGCATAAAGGGTATACACCATGTTGGATCCAACAACGTTTATGGTGCAATTTACAATTTCCAGTTGATTGGCATCCATGATTGAAAATAATTTGGGCAGAAAACCAGTCTTCTAAGGGCCCATATTGTGATGAAAGCCTGGCCACCCAAAAGTTTGGATCCTAGAATCTATAGACCTGGATGTGATGATGTTACTAGAACTGAAGAAAGGATGTGAATACCAAGAGAATTTTCAGACGTTCTGATTGTTGGGCTTGCAAATATTTCAAGGCAGTTTGGAGGGTCTTGATATAATCAATGGCCTTATCAACAATTCTTTCTTTGTCCACTTGAGAAAGAAATACTTCAGCAATTCAGTGTCTAAAACATCTAGAACATCAGCTTTGATAAGAATCTATCAATTCTGCAATCTGAATCTAGCATGTCTGTACAGTCATGAAAATCTATTTTTAACTCATTTGCTTAGCTCATGGCCTATATTAGTGTCTTGAACTGTTATTCCAGACAACAATCATCAAGTACTACCTTTGAATTCAGACCCTCAGGTAACAGAGACTTTAGGGTATTAAGCATACAATTCATTTTACTCCTCGTAGTCCTTTCAGTTCATACATGTATTTTTTCATCATGGCAACTCTTCAACTCTTCTTTGTTGAGAATGGACCTTGATCATCCTCCTGCAATGATGGACTTTTTGCACCAGCCCAACTCATCTTCCCACCGCTGTTCATAGATTGCACCATTGATTTCTCTTTTTCTACTGGTTTACAGTTTGTTGAAGTGGAGTACGTAGAAATAATCATGTAGAGATCTTCGGAGTCTCTGTACTCAGACATCATGGGGGGGGGGTGATAGACAACATTCTGCAAATGGGATCCCAAAGAAAATGGCAGAAAAGTTTATCAGCGTTCCAAATTCTGATAAGGTCCTAATCGAAATGTCTCTGACTGTTACATGCAAGTATAGCCATATAACAAAAACAATGAGGCCATGGAAGGGCTAGCAGGTACCCAGGCTTTCTATTCATATGATATGGTGTTTATTTGAACATGTACTGCATCATGGAAATGAAAGACATTTATAGATTTTTTAAACATTTCCGAGTATCGTAGTTATAAATCTTGATATCATTATGATTATATCTATATGTTATTGATTAGACATTAGAGGTAATCTCCTGAAATCAATTATGTTGTCTGCCTAATTTTTCAGATTGATTACAAACCTTCACTTATATTCTTTATTGAAAGCTCTACACATATTTAGTTTTTATGGGATGGTTATGGAAACAAACACTTCTCATCAATCTGATAGTAATAATTTTCAAGCTGCTTTTCATAAATTTCTAGATAATAGGTTGGTTGGATTGTGTTTCAGTCTTTATAGTCTTTATTGGATTTTTGGAGTATTTTTATGATGTTTTAATTTTTTTATAATTAAAACTATTGAATTTATGTTAATTGCAAATTTTAATATTTAATTATTTGTTAGAGATTTGTAAATGGTAGTTTTTCATTTTTCATTTTTACTGGATGTGTTTGGATTTTGAATTTTTAATCTATTTCTTACATCCCAGAAGATTTTGGACAGTCAACTTATTTCTTTACATCTGAGAAAAAGAAACTGCCAAACTAAAACAATTTTAGACCTGCTCCACCCAATTTAATTGTTATATATGAAATATACAATCAATTATCTATATAAAAAATGACAAATTTATATATTTTGTTTTGATTATACAAAAACGGATATGTACATTTTGTTTTGACTATTGGTACTCCCCCTCCATAAATATTTAGACTCATAATATTTTGCAAATGGAGATATTTGTCAGATCCCTTTTGATAAAAGGGAACAATGTTCTTTTAAATCTGTGTGTTAAACGATTGCAATGATGGAATGGTTTAAGGTGTGATCCAAAGATGCAATGATTATGATGCTCAATCTTTTCAAAGTATTATGACCTCATTCTCTTGTCACCATCCAGTTCAATAGCCGCACTTAGTAAGCCTTTTGGTGACTCCATATCTGCAACTCAATTGTTTACTTGGGCTTTGAAAAGTTCTGGTAACACAAATTCAAACATGGTTAGATGCCTGCACCGATTCAAAAGTTATTTAAAGGTATTGCAGATTTTTGTCAAATTCTCTAACTCCTGCTAGGATTAAATTTTAATTGAATTATAGACTGAGAACCAATCTAGATATTGTACTAAACTACTTATTTAAATTCTTAACAAATCTTGTGTACTAACCTACCTATTTAAATTCTTAACAAATCTTGTGGGACATTATTGGGTAATTGTCATTTTTATTAACTTTAACTTGAGAATAAAAAGGTATTACAGATCTTATTGTAAAATTGACCATTTTGCTAAATAAAACTTGCTTATATATTAATTTCCAAATCTAATTAGAATATGAATTTATTGGAATTGGAATGATCATAAATCCCAAGGAAATCGGTGGGAGGCGAGCCACCTGGCATGAATCTAATTTAACTTGAAAAAGAAGCATTACACATCTTATTGTAAAATGGTCCATTTTGCTAAATAAAATTTTCTTATATATTAATTTCCCCATCTAATCATAATTAGTAAATTGGTGGCAGGGAGCCACGTGGCACAATTTTATTTTTTAATTTATTAAAAGTCAATGCAACCTAACGAACTCTATAACTCACTACAACCATTCATAAGCACTTAGACGAAGCATATGGTGAACATATTCCCTTGAGAAGCAATCTAGGCACTCAATTAAAAAAGTAATAAAAGTCAACCGATTCTCATCCGCCCTAAGTTGAAATAGGAAGCCTTAAGAAATTATGATATAACAAGAAACTCACTACAACCATTGATAAGCACATAGACAAAGCATATGCTGAGCATATTCCCTTGAGAAGCAATCTAGACACTCAATTAAAAGTCAACTGATCCTCATCCACGGTAAGTTGAAATACGAAGCCTTCTGCAATTATGATATAATAAGAAATAGGAAGCCTTACTCAATTATGAGATAATAATAATCATATAAATAATACATGTTTTAATGATTATATAGTATGTTTTAAGTTTTTTTTGTTTGTTTGTTAAATTTTCGGTTAGGTTAGGTTAGGTACATTTAATCTTAGTTTAACTCCTTAATTGAATATGTCAAAACAAAAGCCAATCTCCACACAAATGAATGATTACTAATGTTAAAATAACTTAAAACTCAATTTGAGCAGTGACACAGGGAGTCAAGGGAACTAATTGTGTGATTACTCCAATATGAAAGACAAAATTGAAACCTATAGTTTTGGAAATCTAATATAAGTGCAATTACCTCAAATGCTCCAACTTTTCCTATCTATGAAGACTATGAATTTAGTTGTCATTTTTTTTAATAAAACAACATATTTTGGGGAAAATGTCCAAGCATTTCCTCTCATTCTAAATATTGGCACCCAAGGTAAACTCTACATCCTTCAGGGCACAAGGCTCTAGCGCTACTACACAATATGGGTAGTTAAGACATTTATTTAAGACAATCTAAACAAAGTCTAACTTGTTCAAAGATGAATGCAATTTCTTTTGTTCTTTCAATTCTTTAAATGTCTCTGCAACAACTCAACACATTGTCATCAAGCTCAACAAGTCTAACTTGTTCAAAGGTGAATGCAATTTCTTTTGTTCTTTCAATTGTTTAAATGTCTCTGCAACAACTTGACATATTGTCATCAAGCTCAACAATAATACCTTGATTCTCCCGAATTTCACAAGCTTCATAAATAATTTATTCAAGCCCTAAATTGATAACTCGCATAGTGTCGTTGATGATCTATTTACTTAGGCAATTCTCTTCCACTTGTACGTTTGTCCACATCTCGTAATTGGTTATTTTATTTTTGATCTTTTAACAAGTTTTCCATTACAAGTATAGAATTGTCTTCTTCCTCAATTATGCGAACTGGATTCTGTTACGATTGTGAGTTCATCATTTTTGCAAAAAGAAGAGCTCTGTGTCAAGTACGATATTTTTTTAAGCTCAAACATTTATTTTTGTGCCAGAGAAATTAAAAAAATGTTTTTGAATCTTTAATAAAATTTCTTGGGAATAAAAGCTAGAGAAATTCTATAGAGAGGTATTACATCTACACATTTTTTTATTGGAACAAGGAAACCTTACTTTGAAAATTGAAATTTATTGATGGCACTAGAAGGATACAATGGTCCAAAGAGAATAAATAATACCATTATTTTATAGTTTGGACATATTACATGACTAAAATAAGGATAAGAAGCAACAAGTAGCTAAATTAACAACATTATATAACAAATGATGAGGGAGTTTATTAATGTTCCTCTTACTACTAAAGTCTTTCTATTAAGCTTTCCTCATAAAATTAGACCAATTTCTAATGAACAAAAACTATTATCCATTGCATTGTGAATTAAGGTGATATGAGATTACTTTGTTATGAAATGTTTGATTTAAAACATTTACTTATAAAGATTCCAAAATCTTAATGAAGAGCATTTTCATAAATCTTTTCGAGTGAAGTGTTGTACATTACCTTCACTTTAAACATATCTTGGTTGGAATCTTCCTAAAACATAACATATGATAAAAAAAAATACCAATAAAAAAACAAAATCAGTAATGTTTCTTATGACATTGCATTACGGCGTTTCCTTTGCAACATGTGGTGCAAATGCTAGTTAAGAATATTTCATATCTATTATTACGTGAGAAAAAAGATATATGAGATCTTTCCTTCTGCTATAAGTATAGATATGACAATTCAAAATTAGAAAGAATGACATGCTACGAAAGGCAATTCAATAGTGCGGGAATGCCGAAAGTAGTAAATTTTCCATTGGTTAGTTTATCTTTTTTCTTTTTTTTTTAAGTGATCTTTTTTTAAATTGTGTTTATAAATTTAATGTTAGAATATATAATTATTACATGTTATTTTTTTTGTGATTATATATTTAATTATCGAATGGGTGGTTATTGTTGTTATAATTTTTGTTTTTTAAGTAATTTATTTTTATTAGTTAGGAAGTTGTTGAGACATAGTTTGTTAAATATTTTTATCTAATTAGTTAGCTTTTTAGATTCGAGTATGATTGATATATTTTTTCAATGAATTAATTACGTATTTAAAATAATTTTCTTATCTTAGAACATTGTTTGATGTATTTATGTCCGTAAAATTATCAACGTTAATGTAGATAGATTTAAAGTTAATTTGCTATTGGAGTTAGCTTTAGGCCTAAATATCTCGTGAGAAGGCCTAGGGTGACAAGGGTCATGGAAGTTAGAGGAAGACAAACATAATTTTTTCATTCTTTTTTTTGGCTAACCTTCAATGAGAAGGAACTAGTCCAAACATCGAGTGCTACTGATCTACCTCTTTACAAAAACATCTATCAAGGTTTGTAGAGAGTTGTGTGTAGCCAATATGTCGAATGAGACGTGAAGGGATATGAATCAGTAGTGGAACTGGTGGGTATCTCTTTCCTATTCACAACAAATATATCTCTGAAATAATCATAAAAAGCTCTTTCATCCTTACGCATCTATCCTTAATGATAAAAATAATTAATAGATAACTTAAACATAGATACATTAAAAAAAAACTTGTAACAATAATCTTAATCATGGATATCCACCACATTTTATCATGGAGATCCTTAATGTGTAAATAGACTTTTCTACAATACCATGGCTTATAGCATGTTTTATCAATACGACATACCTAAGAAGCTAGAACTCAATTCATATGCCACTTGTTTATATGATATTTTTTAATTAATGAATATAATTAAAAGGGAAAAAAAGCATAACCACTTTTAAAATGAATCTCAGCCTTTGATTTGTGTATCCTACTAAGAATATTTTATGGAGATTAAGCCTCTACCATATATATATTTTTCTCGGTAAATCTATTCTATTCTATCATGTACCGAAAAACATTACAAGCATATATTCAGATTGCCCAAGGCCGACTGTGGCTCTTTGGACCATGATTTCTCAGCACTAGACCCGCCCTCGCAGGGGCAGCGCGACCAGACAAAACTACCTTCACAAGACATCGTAATATGACAGTGTATCCATACCATACAAAAAACATCCCGCGCAGGGGCACCGGAGCAAAGAAGTACATCCCTCGCAGGGGCATCAAAAGAGTTATAGACATAGCTAGAGCAGACATAGACATAAACGTAGACTAGAGAGACATAGCCAGAGCAGACATATGCATAAACATAAACCAGAGAGACATAGACATAGACATAAAACCGGAACAGAACCTGCACAATTATAGAAGACGATAGGTTGAACCAGTGGAGGTTAGTCCTCTGGCTTCTCCTCGACAATTCTGCACCATCCGTAATTCTCTCGTTCTTCTGTAGTGGGGAAGGAGTCCCAGTCTTCAGCAGTGTTCTCCTTGGAGGTCGACGCCTGCTGAGCCTGAGAGCGATTGGGAGCTTGCACGGGAGCCCCCGCTGGTCTCTCCTCGTCGCCTTCCATGCTTTCATCTAGGAGCTCCTCCTTACTGCGCGAACCACCTTCACCATCCTGAGTTTCCTCGATGAATAAGACCGAAATGTGAGCATTAATGCGGGGTTTATTCTTCGAGCTGCCAAAAGTGAAGATGGCGGAGCCAAATGTAGGAAGAGGGTCCGGTTCAGAGCTTGGACTGCTCGCGTCCATGAACTGGCTCGCCTGGAGGGGATTGGCCTCTACCCTTCTGTGGCAATTACAGCGACAACAGTGGAGATGGGGCTCTGTAGCTGGAGGACGAGAAGACCCTCCCCGAGCAGAACCTCGTCGACTTAGCAGTCTTTGCCGGGGTCTAACCATTTTTGTAAGAGTATCGGCGGCTTGAAGCAGTATAGCAATTGAAGACCTTCCCAGCTTGAGACAGCCCCCAACTGAATTAGAGCCGCTCCATGCAGACCTGGGACAACACTCAACAGAGCAGAGGCGGCAACCAGCAGAGTTTCCGGGCTGGAGACAATCCTCACCACCTTGAAATCTGGCCTTAACAGCAAGAGTTGTGGCCTGTAGAACAAAACAACAAGCAGGAACCTGAACCTCGTAACCCCAGTGCTGAGCGTGAACCTGCTCCATACCATCACCCACCTTAATATCCTCAACATTCCCTCGAGACCTGTTCTCCATAACTGCAAATTGCAGTCGCACCAATTAACTGGACGCTGCATTGAATTCCCTTCACCCACACCTGAGCTTTTAATCCTCGGCGGCGAGAGACGCAATAACATTTAAGATTAAACTCGAGGCATCACATGGCTGGCATGTGGCTCCTCACTGCCACCCATCCTATCACCCGCATCCGGGTGCCTCTACCATATATATATAATAGTATTCACAAATCAAATTAAAGAATTTCATGAGAAAGCCGATGTAGATATAAATGTTGTTAGAATGGTTATATATATATATATATATATATATATATTCTCAGTCTAACTTATAGAGGAAATAGAGGAAATGTCATTTTTCATGGCGATACAATTTCAAGCAAGATTGTATTTTTTTCTTGTCTTAAATACATTTTTGAATGCATAAATGGAGTCAACATTGTCAAAATTCCATAGGGTACTAGAATTCTACATATTAAACAACTTGAACTCATGTTTTTAAAAATATTTACACGACTTTGTTTAAAATTGACCAAAAAAGTTCACTAAAAAGGTCACTTTGGTTGCATTCCTAGATCACTGTAGTTTTGTGGACTTAACAAGTCAAGAAGGTTGGTAGTGTGGAAAATATTTTGGAAATGATAATGGTTGTGGATAGGAGCCATATAATCCAAGAGAAATTGTTTTACATTTTCATCCCTCTTAGTATTGCAAATGTGACAATTTCTTTCATCCGAAGGTGTTTTGGAAATAGAACAATACCCGATTTCACTTTGAAGCTCATGGTAATTAGTTCTTATATTCATAATGTTCATTTTATTCTTAATAGTGGTCAACAAAGAAATATAATGTTGGTTAAGAAGAATGGGGTTGATCACCTCCTTATAATATCTTAGTTTTCTTTTCCTCTCACTCTTTATCATCCAATAACTTATCTTTATCATCCAATAACTTATCCTTAAATTCGGAAGTAAGAGTATTTTTAATATTATATTTATTCTCCGAGATGATATCCCCCTTTTCCCCCAATGGTTGAGTCAGGATTGTGTTTCCTTATGCCAACATCGCTTGGAGGTGGGGGTTTTGGCTAGAGTTTAACTTTATTTTGGAGAACTTCTTGACTTCCATGTTGTAAAACTTCTTTTTATACATGAGATACCTAAAAATAGACATGTTTCTAGCTTCAATCAAGATGATAGGATAGAGAGTATTTCCTTTAATCTTGAGTTTGTAGGTTATAAATTTCTTTTGTGTTAGCTCGATCTTCCAGCAAAATTATCTAGAAAAATTGCAACCCCAAACCTCACATCCATATAAAATAACAGGCTTGGAGAGGATTTTTCTTTTTTTCTCCAAATCCAAATATTAGTCGACTTAGAATTGTTTTCAAGTTCATAAGAAGCTTTACAACCTCCAATAATCATTTGTCATTCCTATAATTTAACTTGGGTTGACGAGAAATGTCAATGCCTAAATATTTGTATCAAGAAACATGCACCAAGTAATTGTTATCATAGATAAAATTCTCATAGTTGATCTTTTTGGATTTAATTATCATGACTATAGTCTTGTGGGTACTAAAACTCATACCCATCTTGGAGTAGTAATCATGGAAGATTTTATGTTAATAATAATAATTTAAATATAATTATAATATAATTATTTTTTATGTTTTTTAAATTTTAGTGTGAGAAGTATCATGAAACAAGTCTTAAAAGAACACTTATTTAATTAAAATAATAAAAAAGGCATAACTACTTTTGAGATAAATTTTAACTTTTGATTTGAGAATAGTACTAAGAATATACTAAAATATTTTGTGTTGGTTAAATATTTATGAACCACGTAATAATATTAATAATTAGATTACAATTTTCGAAGTCTTATTCCACAATAAATATTCCTATTTGCATAAATATAGTAAATATTCATTATACGTCAAATTCTACCATCTATCTAATACTAATTCATAATAAAATAAATTTAAATTTAAAATTTTATCTTCTCTTGGATTTTCACATCATTTTAAATTTAGAAATATATGTCATATTATCATCTTTCTTAATTTGTTAAAGAAACTCAATTAATCTCTTAATTTTTTAAGATTCAATACACCATATTAATCTTCATGAACATTAATCATCAATTAATAATACATTTCATAATTTCTATTCCTTAATTAAAAATAATATATAAAAAATAAATAAAAAAATATTCCCAAATATTTTTTCTAATAAATAATTAAGAATATTTCATATCTATTATTATTATTACGCGAGATCAAAGATATATGAGATTTCCCCTTCTGCTATATGTATAGATATGACAATCCCAAATTCAGAAGAATGACATGATACGAAAGGTTATTCAATAGTGGGGGAATGCCGAAAGTAGTGAAGTTTCCATTGGTTAGTTTATCTTTTTTTGGTAAGTCATTTTTTAAAAATTGTTATTTAAAATTTAATGTTAGAATATATAATTATTACATGTTATTTTTTTTGTGTCATTATATATTTAATTATTGAATTGGTAGCTATTGTGGTTATAATTTTTGTTTTCTAAGTAGCTTATAAATTGCTATGTTTCCTTTCACAGGTCACATAAATTTTTTTGTTATAAATGTTTTGGTATTTTCTATTTCTAATCTTTAATAATTTAAAATTTAATTCAAGACCAACCTAGTTTCAACTATGGTAGGTTGTTCCTAAAAATTATTAAAACTCTCTTAATAATGGTTGGTTTCCTTCAAGCAAAACTCTAAATTATTTACTCACTTTCTATATTATCTAAACACTATTCGAAATGGATGTAAAGAAACATATTTGCATCATCTCTCTCTCTCTCTCTCTCTCTCTCTCTATATATATATATAATTCAATCTTGTCACAATTTAAGTGCTAAGAATTGCCGGATACCAAGAAGGCCTTCACAGATCCATTAGTGTCCTTAAGCCTTCCAACTTCGAGATTACAAAGTGTCGGGATTGCGATTGAGCCGATTGTTTCATGTTAAAATTATAAAAGGAATTGGGAAAATTCACAAAAAGAGTAGAAGAAATCATAAATTTTATTAATCATGGGCTAATCACAATTTATGGTACTTAACCATATATATTAGGAGACAAATTAATTTTTAATCCAAGGATTAGTGGTTAATCTTGCACCACTCCCATCACTAGGTCGTAACTTGTTGGAGTGGCATTATTAACAAAAGGTGCATGATGAAGTATTTTCCATCATGTGACAGGGACATTCCCATCACACCACACCCGGTTTAGGCTTAGGTTTTCCTTGTGTCTTGGCATGAAGGCACTGGGTGCATTGGTGTGGAGGTAAGGCAAGGGAGCTTGGCATGGACCCATTGAAAAGTCATATAACATGAAATTGTTGATTTATGTAGAGGACCGAGGCTTGATGGGATCCCAATCATAGGGTAAGGTGGTAGACACCATGAAGTTCGGGTGGATTATGTGGATGACAGAAGGGAAAATGATGTGGATAGATTGTTGACAATGCACATTGAGGAGATGAAACATGGTAGACGAAAATGGTGTTTCCTGGTGGCCAAGGGGGCTAGTTATGGATGACAAGTGACACCTTCAGTGGGCACCACATGGTAGGCTGACATCATCATGATGTCATTAGGACTTGTCTTATGTGCTCGAGTGACAAATATTTTCTCATTAATTAACAAGACAAGATTTCCATTTATTACCAAGATAAAATGTGATGTTTTGTGGAAATAAGCACAGTTAATTGAAGGTGCATAACATAAAATAGTCCATAATTTCTTTTTGTTGTCATTGACGATTACATACAACCCCCCTGGTTAACCAGTAGGAGGGTAGGGGCGTTCTACAATTAATATAGGTCGTAGATTTAGATAGGTTTCCACATGGAGGAGATAAAGTAGGGAGGGGCTGCATGATGTTTAAGTCGCATATACAACAAAGTGAAAACCCACACTTATTAATTGTTGTAAAGTAGGGGGGCCATAATTAACATGGACCACTCATGAAATATGCTTACACCATACCACCTCGAAACTTGTGGGAGGTTTAACTCCTACATTCTTATAACAATATATAATTTAAATTAATGAAATGACATGCTAAGGTCCGAGCTTGTGGGGTCCATGGACTAGGTAATGCGATAGGTGCCATGTGGATGTAGCCATGTCCATGTTGTTTCCTGGATTGACAGGGAACCACTAGGGTGAGGCCGGGTTGTGACGTAAGTTCCACATGAATGCCATATCAAAAGTCCTTGCCTAGGTGGCAATGACTAAGTGAACAAACTTTAAAGTGCCATAACTTTTGATTTGGGAATTGGATTGAGATAGAAATTATATTATGGAAAATTTATTGACAAGATTACTGTAAGTGTTTTATCTGAAGTTAATTATGTTAACTTTGGTTAGGAATAAATGTTGTAATCCCATTTCTATAATGATATGGAAGTTGGGCTAGTTCAAAGTAACACCTTCCTTTTATCCTCATTTAATCCAAGGAGGTGGGAGGGAGTGTTATAGAAATTTTTGCTAGACTAGCCCCCCTTTCTACTTCTATCATGTTTCCTCATCACTACTTCTATTCCCACTATATGGCATGGGACCTGGTTCCTTCTCCTCTTCACTATCTGATTATATCTCTATATAGAATGGACCTTACCTTTCCCCATAGATCTATGTCCTAGTACCCATGGTTCCTTGCAAATGAATAGAAGTTTTTCCCTCCTTATTTCATCCCTAATGTCTTCCATTTTTCCCTTACCCTACCACAATTTTCTTTCTTTGTATTGTGGACAGGAGTAAATTTTTTTGTAGCCATTTTGGGAAAGACACCCTCAATGTCTCTAGATTGTGCTATCATATCATGTGATTTATTTGGGTTGAATTCTTTGAACCAATCACGTAATGGTTTAGACAAACCTTCGAAGAAAAATATTTTCAACCTCCTCATAGATATATCAGTAACCATCATTTCCAGCTTTTGAAATTCTAAATTTTGGAGTATTTTTTTCCGAAGCTGTGCCAACTCCTCGAAATATAGTTTAGGATCTTCGGTGACAAAGCGCTTGATCATCCTCTATTAGGTCCCTATAATACTAGTGATTCCCCCATTACTATTGTCATTGTAGCCCTTATTTTTATTGGTGCGTCCCTATTGTCCCCATATTGTTATTATTGTGCCCCATAGAATCCCACTATTGTTATTATTGTGCCCTTATATTATTATTGTTATGTTGGCTTTGATTATATTGTGACCCCTTAGACTCCTATATATAGAAAGGAGGTTTTGTCATTTGTATCATCCAAGAATTGTTCATTTGTCTAATCTAAAGGATGTTTCTCCCTCAAAGAGGCTAGTTTTGAAGTCGTTGATCTATCTTTTCTTCTATTTTGTGAGCTGGTTACATAAAATTTCGTATCAAAGCTTTGGATTATAAGGTTTCGCTGCTCCAAATAGGTCATCGTGGCAGTTTCGCTATAACGTTTTTCCTACGATGTTTCAGAAGCTGAAATTAAAACTCATTTGAACTAAAATATCAGTGAACCTTGAGTCCAAATTTCAGGTCTTTTCTCGCTATATTTTTGGAGATAGGATCCAAGGAATTTAGGGTTATGGTAGGCTCCTGAATTATATCTCAAACAGGTGACCTGGGGAAAATCGTCATAACTTTCTCTCTAAGCATCAGATTTAAATTTCGTCAAATGTTATAATAAAATGATGACCGATAGATTGATTTGTATTGGTTACAAGTCCTAAGGTCGAAATAGTGACATGAGGCACTTCGTACAAGTTCGCTCTATTGAACTAGTTTATAATCAAGTCATGGTGGGAGATTTTGCATAACTCTTCCTTGGAGAATCCAATCTTGATCTGACTTGTGGGGTTGGAAAGAGGAATCCAAGGGAAACCACAGGACGTAATTTCATACCTTGGAGATATGAAATTACATAGATACAACAGATTCAATATTGAGCTCCTACAAAGTGAAAAAAGGTGTGTTGTCTTTTTAAAATTCTGCTTAAGTTTGGTTGAAAAATTAGTTTGAAGGAATTTAGAGGGCATAATGAAGCATTATTATCATTAATTGATTCCTTGAATAAAGAAAATGGAAACACCTAGTAAGAGACATGAAAGCTCTAGCATGACTCATGAAGAAGATGAAGAAATGCAACATGATATATCAAAATTACGAGACCAAGTGTGTTGTGGGGAAAAGTATCCGATGCGGATGACCCTATCCCTACTCTAAAGGTGACAGTCTTTAGCAACAACTGAAAGTAAAGCTTTGATGTTTTCCTTTATGAAAGTACAGAGAGGGGGAAGAAATGATCAACCAACCTGGTATCCTTCGCTTAGTCGATCTTGATCCTCTCTCTTTGTCTCTTGTTCCCAGCTCCTTGCTCTCTTTGCCGGTCCAGTTACACACAAGCCCTGCACAAAACGAGAGAGGAAACTACAAGATACAAGTACTCATAACTGATGCATGGATTAGAGTGAATCAAATATACATGTAAATACAATACATCAATGCAATACAAGTATATAGGAGAACATGCAAAACTTTATTGATAGAAGTAACAGGGTTCTGAGAAGGTTACAACCAATGATGGCTCCAATCCAGCAGCACCTCCCCAGCAGCAAGAACTCTCCTCTTCACCTCTAGTAAAAGAATCACCCAATAGCTCTAACTGTAATCCAACAGCACCTCCTTGCTTTACACAAAAATCCAGCCTCTTTAGACCTCATAGAAGAGCTCTATATATAGGATAGAAGAAGAGAGGATGAGTCAGCTTGAGACTGACATGAAGCTGCCTTGTGTCCTCTCCCTCTTCAGTTAATCTTCAGTTCTTGAGTCCACTTGGAGATCCTTGGTTACACATGGTGATCAAGTACCTCTTACTCATCACAAGGCGAATCTGATGAACCAAGTGTCAGTTTGGAAGCTTCCTGGGCAGTTGACACCTTGCAGGATGACTGTGCCACTTGGCCAATCTCGCCCAGCGCAGGTAGCCTTCATTAACTTTGACTTCCAGCGCAGGTACAAGGAGGGACAGTTGTATTCCAGCGCAGAAGCTCAGTGGAGCAGCTGACATGATCCAAAATAAGCCTGTTTTGAAGTGTTTTCAGGTGGAGAACTGATTGGAAGTGCTGTTGTTTGATGACCTTGTTCTTTTAGGGGTAAGAACAACATGTTTAGGGACTGAGGATCCCTGTAATTACCGACATTTCATGCTCCATGATGCGAGGCACAAAAATGTCTATAACAGTTGCCCCCTAAAGTATGAGGCCGTTTATCGGGTGAAATGCTTTATCTAGAGGGTCCGAAGTTCGTTCCAGTGCTGAGGAGGAGCCCTGTAATACAATACAATACAATACATTATTTTTCATTCTATTTTCATGATCTAGCTGAGGCGGGCATTCCCATGCTCAGCTTTTATAAATACATTTTGGTACATATGACAGACGATCGTCTGAAGGTAGACTGATAATTTTCTGCTGAAATTATCATCCTTTGAATAGGATGATCATCTGCTGCAATAATGTACATGACAAATGCTTTTATATTTCCTGAATATATATCGCAGCCCGGATGGATGAAACTAGATCCGGGGTCTTCAAACTCGTTCGATCTTCACTCTAAGTACAAGTCGATCCATGTGAGAATTGCGCTGAAGTCGAACATGGAAAGACATCGCTTGATTACCGGTCAATAATGAAAACCGTTAACAAGCGCGAGAGGAATCACCAATAATGACGATGACCCTCAAGGTACTGCAGTACAATTCACGTGGCGTGAATAAAGGACTTGGCGTCGAACGCCACGCAAAATCTTCTGGTCGAAGGTCATTGATGTATACCTGTCGCCGGAAGTGAGAAACTTGCCATTGAGGCATGCAAGCTTCAAAGTACTGATGGGGGTGTTCCTAGATCAACTTCTTGGATAATGAGCTGAAGTCGACAAGAAGCGATCCGTCAAAGGAGGGCCTTAATGAATCCCACATCAATGACACGGAACGGAGCTAATGACTTTAGTGGAGGTGAAAACAAACTGTGACATATGATTCAGGGTGGCGATCATGAATGGATGAAGGATAATGTATGGCAGTGGATGGGACACGGTTGACACTTTCAGAATGACCCCTCTTGAACATATAACGACACTGATGCGATGGATCGGTAGCATTACCCCAAATGTGGATGGTTTGGCGAGGACCATGGTGATGAGACCGGTGAATGAGACAACCCAACCCGATGTGGTACGGAGGAAAAGTGTCATGTTCAAGAGTGACTTGCTACCATTAAATTTTGATGTTCTCCCAATTTTTCCCCAGTCATTTCTGACCAGTACCTCTTTATTTTTGTCAAGCTTGAGGAGGATAACATATGCTTGTTCTATAACCTGCCCTTCGGGCAAGCCCATCGCTATGATTTAACGAGCTTAGCGATAGGGAAACTCGTTCTCGTCTAAAGACAAGTTTGTCGCTATTTAATCATTTTAACGAGTCTAACGACAAAGAAAACTCGATCCTTTTCATTTTTAGAGAGTCTGAAAAGATACGAAAAGTTAACTCCAAAATTCCTTTTTCATCATCTAATCCCTTCAGTCCGAAAAAGTTTAAAACAATACAGAAGGGATGAGTGTTCGGTACTTTTAACGAGCCGAACAAGACAAGCGCTCGATCTTTTTGTGTAATAATCCCTCAGGTCCAAAAAGATTAAAGTCTAAATGAGGGATAGCATTCCGGTCGTTTAACGAGCTGGAAGGCCAAAACTTGGCAAACTTTTCATATTTTACGAGTCAGTGAAAAGAGCTCAAAGAAGACTCGTCTTTGGAGGAACGAGTGATAAACAGGGATAGCAGCAGATTCCAGGTACAGGTTGGAATTTTCCAATCACGGCAGTGTCACAAGGATGGCTAGGTGAAATCACTCTTCGCAGCTGTTCTTCAAAATAGGTAAACACACATATGGAGATGAACGATTGGCCACATGAACAGATGGAGGTGACGGTGCACAAAACACGACCAAGGCTTTAATATCGCTGTCAAAGGTTACATTTACCACGGTTATTTACCAGTTCATTTTTTCTGGATGAGCTTGAACTTCTAGGGAAAGATTGCTCACGACTTATGTTTATTTTTTAACGAGCATGAACTATGTGCTAAAACTGCTCGGATCTTGCGTTTATTTTTTAACGAGCATGAACTATGTGCTAAAACTGCTCGATGATAAGTTTGCATGCCCCCAGCATAATAATGCAAATCGAGGTGCATGCCCCCCAAGCTTCATTGCATTCAACTTTGTTGATTGGAATGAAGGTTTACCATTGAGATCTGGAAAGGGGATTGTTTCATTTTTTAATGAGGTTGACATAGTAAAAGAACTATCCTCATGACTCCTTGTTTCATTTTTTAACGAGGTTGACACGAGATAAGAACCGTCCTCGGCGCCGACAAAATATCTAGGAATCTTCCGAATCCAACCAGAAGATTGGATTAGATTTCATTTTGTAGGTTTCCACCGTGGCCACTCCCGCCAGATTAATTGGAGGCGGTAGGGCGAAAGTACCCATTAAGGCAGGGTCTTTTAGGAGACCTACTCCGATATTTTGAAACGAATGGTCGCTTCCATGGATCAGAGGAACGCTTCCTGTAACTTGTGAACCATTAGGGAGGAAATTTCGTTGGTCAATGATCGTAATCTCTCCTTGAAAGGGGAATGCGATTTTCCTAAAATAGGTCGACACAACAGCTTCCATGGCATAAATCCATGGTCTTCCCAGTAGGATGTTATAGTCAAGATTGCCATCGATGACTTCAACATCTATTTCTACTGTTTTGCCCCCTAGTTCAACTCTCAAGTTACTAAGGATACCGTAAGGGGTATATGTCCTTCCGTCGAATGCTTTTAATGTTGTTGATGATCGCGTCAAGGTTGGAGATCCTAAAGTTTTCCAGCAATTCATCGACATAATACATGTCGATGCCCCCTCATCAATAATTGTTCGATGAACAGTTTTGTTGAGGGCTTTCACTTGGATGAGGAAAGCTAGTTGAGCTGGTAACTGAGGATCATATCCTTTGTGATCAAAGGATACAAGATTGGAATATTTAGGATCCACCCCACCAATTGCTGATAACAATGCCTGCCTTTGGGATGGGCAATGTTGTAGTACTTCAAGAGTCGACATAACAGATGGCGATTGCGCCAAATCTTCCACTATATTATAATGTTGTGCCGCTCTGGCACAAGGATTAAATGTCGACTTGTGTACTACTCCCTTTGGCGGTTTTATTGTTAATTCATGTGTGATGGGGGGTACAACTTCTGCCGAAGTTGTTGTCGAACTGCTAGGTTGATCTTTACCTTTATCGTTTGACACCTGTGGATTCCCGTAATCTTTGTTCCTTGTCGAAATTAAAGCATCATCCTGTTGCTTCGATATCGATAACATAAGCACTTGCGACGGTGAACCATTTCCACTACCAACCAGATTTTTTCCTCGATCGGGAAACGGATCAGTTAACACAGCTGGAGTTTACGAACTCTTTAAGAATCTTTTTAGATCAGCTTTGTATGGACATTCTCTCGTCCAGTGATCCTCATCACATATCTGACACCCATAAGGTGGTTTCCTATCTCGAGGAGGGCTTGAAGAAGTTTTTCGAGGAGATGACTCTCCTTGTTTCTTCTTCTTCCCTTTGTTTTGATTCTTCTTGCTTCCTGGTTGATTGGAGTTTTTGCCTTTATCCATAGATACAGCATTTACCTCTGAAGCAAGAATCTCTTGATTTGCTTTTTGATTCGAAGTCTTACAGGCTTTCTTATCTGAATCCCTTGTCAACTTAGCGTTTACAGTTCCAATCACGTCATCACCGGCATGAGAGTCACTATTTGATCCGGGAGGAGGAGGGATTGAAAATTCTGGTCTGGGGGCGTCAGGTATCTTATCATAGAGCGTGCCCGACTGAGTATATACTAAGTCCAAATATTGAGCACGAGCAATAACTTGCTCCTCTGTTACGACGCCTCCTTTGGCCACATCTTCTGTTATAGCAGGCAGAAGCGACTTTATAAACCACTCAGCTAAAAGCTGATCTGGAACATAGGTTTTTACCATTCTGCGCCGACGACGCCACTCATGTATATGATCTGATATATGTGTGGCCGTTGTCTGCTTGAAATTGGTTAAGATCTCGGTTCCAGTTTCGTACCTTATAGGTAACTGAAAGTGTGTTAAGAAAGTCGTGGCTAGGGAACTAAAATTGTCGAAAGAGGCTCTAGGTAATTCAATATACCATTTGGCCGCCGGACCAGTCAATGTCCTCTGGAACAGATGAAGCCTTATCGAATCATCATTCAAGGTATTCGACGAACACCACAGATGGAATGTCATCGCATGATTCGATGGGTCTTCGCCCGGATTTCCATTGAATTTAGGAATGTCCGAAGGAAGTTTGTGAGGAATCGCTGGCCACCAATGGGCATAGGCGATTAAATCGTTCGTCAATCGATGTAAATCTGGTAATTCTAAGGTCGCCACGAATGGCAACTGCTGATTCAGGTTTGGCGAGGCGTACCCAGGATATGATGGAATCGCCTGAGCAGTAGGTCTTTGCACACCAGCATAATGCAACTGATGTTGATATGATTGATATGGTTGGTGGGCTTGGCCACTGTAAAGTGGTTGGTTTAACCCGTTCTGAATATAGGGTTGCCCACTATTTGCAAAGATCTGTTGCTCAGATCCCTGGTACACCTGTTGAAACTGAGGTTGTTGGTATTGCACCATCCATGGTTGTGAAGCCATGTTTTGCTGTGCGACACTAACCGACGGACCAAGATGCGGGGTTATGGTTCCCGTTTGTATCTGTGTCATCCCGGCAGTTGGCGATTATGGTTGTGTTGCAGGGTCAATAGGCTGTTGCATTACAACTTGGGGTTGACATACAACAGGCATCGATTGAACTTGCGACACGGTTACAATTGCTGGCGTCGTCGAGATACTA
Source organism: Pinus tabuliformis (assembly GCA_031772625.1). Classification (NCBI taxonomy): domain Eukaryota; kingdom Viridiplantae; phylum Streptophyta; class Pinopsida; order Pinales; family Pinaceae; genus Pinus; species Pinus tabuliformis. Next base: position 1,686,342,270 of record CM062819.1, read on the forward strand.
GACATAGGTACACATTGTTGCATGGAATATACAACTCTTGGCTGTTGGGGTAACATAGGTACCCAACCACTCGTCGTTACTTCAGTCAAACCTGAATGTGGTTGAAAACTGCCGTATGGGTATCCCCCCGGAAGGGGAAGTGAAAGGGAATATTGCCCCCCATATGGTAACAATCCGGAACTCAAGGGTATAGATTGCCTTTGAGGACTGGATGGCCCAAACTGATTTCCAAAGGGATCAATTTGTCTAGTTTCAACATAAGAATTACCGGGTATTATACCGGAAGAACAAACTGGAACAGACCAAGTTGTCATAATAGTCCCTGGGTGGACTCCTTCTAGCTGATGAGAGCTAGTCGGGACAGCTGGTATGCCGGCAAACATCGTTGGATTGACAGCAGGAGCTTCTGCTGTCGCTGTGTCGTTTGGCACAGTCCTAGATGTTGACGGTTGCTCAGACATTTTAAGTCTATCCAATAAACTGCCTAACGATTCTACAGGAACTTCCTGTGGCAATGGACAAACTTCTGATGCAGAAGGAAAAAGAGTGGTGCCTACTCCAAAATGAGTTGGAGTATTTGCTTGCTGGTCCTCTACGATTTCCTCTATTGCAATCAGACCAGGAGGAAGAGGAAGACCGTCAGGTCCGTAATAGATTTCTGGTGCCGAAGAAGGGGTTTCTTCGACAGCGACAGTTGTTTGAACAACAAGACTCTGTGGACCGGTTTCAGATGGAACTGGTTCAGTTATGCAAGTACTTGTTTTCAGACTAGGATCAGTACAACTGTCCCTCTGTTGCTGTTGAACTTCTTCAATGGAGGCAGGGATTCCAGAAATATTGGGAGTGACCAGAATCTCAGATGTTGTTGGAACTTCCGTTCTAACTTTAAAAGGAGATTTTGACCTGGTCCAGCGAGATCGCTTTGCCCGTACTACTTTCGGTTCCGGTGACAAAGGTGGTTGACTCGCAAGCCTCCCTGAACGACGGGGTTTTAATTGACTTTCCTCCACGGTTGCGGATTACTTGATCAACTAAAATACAAAAAGGGGAATTATGTTTCCGTATTGAATGAATTTTATTAGACGCTTTTAGACACAACTTTGCTTTTTCATGTTTTAAGAGTCGAGAAAAAGCTAAAGATGACTCTAGTCGCCTTCGATGTATTAACGAGCCCGAAGTGACAAATGCTCGGTTGGACCTTTTCAGTTATAGAGTTTGAAAAGGGCCAAAAGAAACTGCTCTGGAGATCTAGGCAGAGGGTGTGCCAAACCTTTCGCGAAACCACAGAATACGTTTTACGGTACGGGTGGTCGATCTTCGTGAATGCTGTGTTCACTGCATCGCGATCAGTAGGGCGGTCGACACGGCTTCCTAAGGATAAAGGATAATTGCCTATAGGGGTCTCCCAATATACGCGACGGTACGCGGGAGCTCAAATCCGTATTAGTGCTATCGTCCCTCAGGAGGAATCACCCACCTTCGTAGAGATCGACAGTCACTACGTTTAACGACGCCGGAACACGTCTCTACCTAGACCTCTATTGTGAGCGTTATGTTACAATGCGTTTTTAGATTCATTCAATATATTTTAAGTTGATCTTTTTATCAGTTTGTCTTTCAGGATCACCACGAGATGTATTGGTACAAATTCCTAAATGCAGCTAAAATGATAAGCAAGCTTTCACAATCCTTTTAGCTTTGAAAATCCTAACTACTGAGGGGAGAGAAAAACAATATCTTTCCACACAGAGCACAAAGCACAAACTAATGCACTTTCTCCTAGATCAGACACCCAAACTTATCAAAAATGCAAATGCAAGATGCATGTATTTCTTTTCTTTTCCTTTAATGTTGATGCTAACAAAAGGAAACTGTTGTATGATTTTTGAATCAACTTTCAAGTAGAAATAAACAAGCTTGTCCACAATCAAAAAGACACCTTATGAAAGACTTGTTTAAAATACAGGAAAAGTATAGATTCAAACCATAAAGTGAAAAGCAAACAAACTCAAACAGCCATGAACAGTAATAAAACTAACTCATAAGATCACAAAAATGCTTTTACAGTTCAGGATCTAAGAGGCCATAGCTACTAAGTTCGCTTTTCACAATGGGAAATTGTAACTGAAACAAGAAATACTGAAAGAACGTTTACAATTTCATCACACAACTGAGGCGGAATAATGTCAAGGAGAAGTGGTCTACAGCAAGTACAATAACCAGCAAGCAATCAGCCAAAATCAAGTGCAAACAGGGCCAAGACACAAAGGAAGAGCTGAGCTAGACTAAGGCTAACTGGACCAGCGCAGGCACTGGTCTGTCAGTTTCACTCTCAGCGCAGTTCCCGAAGGGAGCACCTGCGCTGTAATGCAGACTGCCTGTGGACAGCCTGCACTGACTTACGAGAGTTACGTCTGCTAAGAATTCCGGGTCATAAAAAGCTCAAAAATGTACTGTTTTTGCTGAAATAAAAAGCTAGAGGTTAGGTACAGGCTAAGGGATGATCAAGAGGATGAAGATCTATCACAAAGAGTAAAGATTCATCTGTAGATTAGCTCTTTAAATCTTGAATTTGCTCAGCAAAGGAGCAAGAGTAGCAAACCCTCTACTTCGCTTTTGATATAGTCAAAAGCTTTTCGATTCGGTACTCCTTTCTTCAAGAAATGAATAGCAAAATACTACAAACAACAACAAGATACTAGGTTCCCCAGTGGAGTCGCCAGTTTGTTGTGGGGAAAAGTATCCGATGCGGATGACCCTATCCCTACTCTAAAGGTGACAGTCTTTAGCAACAACTGAAAGTAAAGCTTTGATGTTTTCCTTTATGAAAGTACAGAGAGGGGGAAGAAATGATCAACCAACCTGGTATCCTTCGCTTAGTCGATCTTGATCCTCTCTCTTTGTCTCTTGTTCCCAGCTCCTTGCTCTCTTTGCCGGTCCAGTTACACAAAGCCCTGCACAAAACGAGAGAGGAAACTACAAGATACAAGTACTCATAACTGATGCATGGATTAGAGTGAATCAAATATACATGTAAATACAATACATCAATGCAATACAAGTATATAGGAGAACATGCAAAACTTTATTGATAGAAGTAACAGGGTTCTGAGAAGGTTACAACCAATGATGGCTCCAATCCAGCAGCACCTCCCCAGCAGCAAGAACTCTCCTCTTCACCTCTAGTAAAACAATCACCCAATAGCTCTAACTGTAATCCAACAGCACCTCCTTGCTTTACACAAAATTCTAGCCTCTTTAGACCTCATAGAAGAGCTCTATATATAGGATAGAAGAAGAGAGGATGAGTCAGCTTGAGACTGACATGAAGCTGCCTTGTGTCCTCTGCCTCTTCAGTTAATCTTCAGTTCTTGAGTCCACTTGGAGATCCTTGGTTACACATGGTGATCAAGTACCTCTTACTCATCACAAGGCGAATCTGATGAACCAAGTGTCAGTTTGGAAGCTTCCTGGGCAGTTGACACCTTGCAGGATGACTGTGCCACTTGGCCAATCTCGCCCAGCGCAGGTAGCCTTCATTAACTTTGACTTCCAGCGCAGGTACAAGGAGGGACAGTTGTATTCCAGCGCAGAAGCTCAGTGGAGCAGCTGACATGATCCAAAATAAGCCTGTTTTGAAGTGTTTTCAGGTGGAGAACTGATTGGAAGTGCTGTTGTTTGATGACCTTGTTGTTTTAGGGGTAAGAACAACATGTTTAGGGACTGAGGATCCCTGTAATTATCGACATTTCATGCTCCATGATGCGAGGCACAAAAATGTCTATAACAAAGTGGAACAAAATTCACTCTCACAAAAATTACAAAATCTAAGATGGATGGTTTAAAGAAAGGCATGGATGGCATGGAATCTAAGATGGATGGTTTAAAGAAAGGCATGGATGGCATGGAATCTAAGATGGATGGTTTAAAGAAAGGCATGGAATCTTAGATGAATGACATGGAAGCTAAGATGGATGGTATAGAAAAAAAACTTAAAGGCAACATGGAATATTTGAAGATAGATATGACAAAGTTGCTACAATAAATGCTTACTAATGGTGAAAGGGTAGTAAAGGAAACTCATGATGAGAAAAAAATGTTAATCATGATTTAATAGACTCTAATATTGGATTGAAGACCCACCATGTTCCAAAGATCGATATGAGGATGTCTGATGGCAAGGATCCCATAACATGGATACTACAGATGGAGAAATATTTTGATCTCCATAATGTGCAAACCACCCAAGAGGTATGCATTGCAGATTTATATTTGGAACCAAATAAGTTTGTATGGTATCGATGGATTTGCTCTTCTAAATAAATTGTCTGTTGGATAATTTTTATGGAAAAAATGATAACACATTATGAGGATACAAAAAGAAACACCTTTTTTAGTGAATTGATAAATCTCAAACAAAAGGGTTCAAGGATGGAGCACATTGAGGACTTCCAAAAATTGAATATAAGGGTAAAAAATATTCAGAAGGAGAATAGGATCGATGTCTGCATAGGAAATTTAAAGGATAACATCGAACATGAGGTTCACCTTTGGGAACCTGATTCATTGGAGAAGGCATCCAAGTTGGCAAGAAAAATGGAAAACAAAATTATGGAAACAATGAATCCTACGACTCACAACTATAAAGATGGAAGTGTTGTTTCCCCTAGCCTTCCATAACTTACAAGGTTGACACCACAACAATTTGAAGAAAAAAGAGCAAAAGGGATTTGTTACAATTGTGATAATAAATACACTAAAGGTCATAAGTGTGCTGAGAAGAAATTATTTTACATAGATTGTGAAGAGGAGGAATAAAAGGAATAAGAAATGTCAAAAGAAGAGGATATACACCAGGAAAAAACCCATAGAGAAAGAAGAAATGAATCTGACCATATCTTTTAATGCATTAGTCGAAATTACCACTCCTCAAACTATCAAGATAGAAGGACGTATTAAGAAGAACAAGGTAATAGTGTTGAATGATTTAGGTAGTACCCATAATTTTATTCATTCTAAGGTAGCCAAGGAATTGAATTTCTTCCTATATCCAACACTATAGTGTCAAGTGATGGTTGCAAGTGGAGGAACCATAAATTTCTATGGAAGTGCCATGATATCAAGCTATCCATGGGAGAATATGTATTGAATAGCCCAATGCTTTCCATTCCAATGGGTGGTGCTGATGTTGTACTAGGAGTCCAATGGCTACAATCCTTGGGTACAAAAGCTTTTAATTTTCAAGAACTTTTCATGAAATTTGTTTCAGAAGGAAAGGAAGTTGAATTAAGGGGTATCATAGGGAAACCGGGAAAGATAATTAGCTTTAAAAGAATGACAAAGCTTCTAAAGAAAGAAAAAATGAGGCATAATTTCACAATTATGTTCGCTAGAGGTTCCCACGTCGAAATCATATATTTGTCCAGATCTCCAAAAAGTATTGGACAATCCTTCCAAGGTATTTGAGACTCCCAAAGGCCTCCCACCTATTCATGATCATGATCATGCTATTCATTTGATTCTAGGAATTTTTCCTCCAAACATCATACCTTACAGATATCCCTATGCCCAAAAGAGTGAAATTGAACATATGGTTGCATAAATGCTAGAGGCTGGTATAATTCAACCTAGTCAAAGTTCTTTCTCTACTCCAGTAGTATTGGTGCATAAGAAGGAGGGATGATGGCGCATGTGTGAGGATTATAGGGAGCTCAAAAAACACACTATTAAAGATAAATTTCCCATTCTTGTGATTGATGAATTATTGGATGAATTGCATGGATCAATTTACTTCACTAAGTTGGATCTTCATTCAGGATATCATCAAATTAGAATGAAGATCGAAGACATTCTGGAAACAACATTTAGAACTCATAACGGTCATTATGAATTTTTGGTCATGCCTTTTGGCCTTATCAACGCACCTCCTACATTTCAAGGTTTGATGAATTCAATTTTCAAACCGTTCCTTAGAAAATCCGTGTTAGTATTTTTTAACGATATACTAATCTACAACAAGTCTTGGAAGGATCATGTTCGACATGTTGATAGGGTGCTCAAACTATTAGAGGAGAAACAATTATATGAAAAAACCTCCAAATGTCTCTTTGGAGTACAAGAGGTGGAATATCTGGGTCATATTGTATCTCGTGAAGGTGTTAAGGTAGACCCTAGCAAAATTAAAGCCATTAAGGAATGGAAAATCCCCACATCCATAAAGCATCTGCAAGGATTTCTTGGGTTGAGCTCCTACTTTTCCCAATATTCGCTCCACAAATTGCACCATTTCCAGCATGATCCTACAATTTCTCTCCAAAAAGCGATAACTGGGTGAAAATTTTGCCTCGCAGCGGTCTTACGCTATCGACACTGATAGCGCCATCACAAATCACAATCAAAGGGAACCAGTGGGTCTTATGGTTTGTGAATGCAGCATCATCGATATGCGATTGCGATAAGCGGCGGACCTGATGAAACTATCAACTGCAGTATAAGTGTATTGCATCCGGAATATATCGCAATCTGCAGAGCCAGGGTAATACATATAACAGGACTTTTCACTTTGCGATATGTGATTGTGATATCACAATCACAAACTGATCCTTTCGGGGTCGATTCTGTAACACTTCCATTCTATGATGTGTGATCGTGATCATCACATTGTAACCCTGACTTGCTCTGGGCTGATTCTTTAACACAAACACACCTCCAATATGCAGTTTGCGCAATACAGGGCCAATGGTAGCCTGTGACTTGTCTATTCCCCATTTTCTGAAGAGTCCTGCCACATCATCTTCTCCTACCAGCTGTCCAAGTCAAACCTAAAATTTTACTTTCTCTAACTTCTTCATATGAGGTCAGATTCAAGTGTCGTTTGCACCGTTGGAATCACGATGATGAGCAGTTCGATCTGAAGCTAATTTTATTGAGATTCTTCCACTTTTAATTTAAGCCTAATTTTGAGCACGCGATCACTCGTCCCCACTGGAAGCCTTTTGGACCTCAAAATATCACTTTCAATTTTCTAGCAGGTGAGGGTACAGTTCCCTCACCTTTCCAACTTCTATCCATTTGGCTTTTAAAGGATTTGTACCCTTGATCCCACTCGAAGATAATCACCATTTACCCTTTCTAATATCCTTGTTCTTCTGTCAAGTATAGTCTCTTATTGAATCTCATCAAGGAATTCTAGAGAAAAGTCTTCAATAGATGGAATTTGAATATTCTCTCCTTGATATTCAATCAAAGGAGGCTCATACAACCTTAAATTCTCAACATTAACAACAACATAAATTTTCATATATGAAGGAAAATCTAGCCTGAAGACATTCTTACCAATCGTTTCCAAAATTCTGAATGGACCATATCTAATTGGTTTTAGCTTTTTACCTTCTCCTTGGAGGCTCTCTTTGTTAATGTGAAGCCAAAATTCATCACCAAATTAGAACTTGTGATCTTGACGATGCTTGTTGTGCCTTGCTTTGTACTTGCCTTGGCTTTTCTCAAGCTGTTATTGAACCTTTTGGTGTACTAATTAGATTTGTTCAATGGACTTTCTTTCTTTGTCTATGTTGTTATGACCTTCTATAGCAACATCTTTTCCAAAAATAAAATCCAAAGGAGATTTAGGCAAGTATCCCAATCGTGCCTCAAATGGTGAAGTTTGAGTTGAAGAGTGCTTGGCTCAGTTGTCATCATGTTGAATATTGTGCAAATGTTCATCCCACAACTTAGGATGCTTGTTGCAATACGCACGAACAAGATGTATCATTGTTCTGTTCACCACTTTTGTTTGACCATCTGTTTGTGGATAAATTTTCAATTTGGTGTCCACGAATCCCCACAAGCTTGACCAAAAATTCCCAACAAAGCGAGAATCTCGATCACTAACAATGGATGTGGGAAATCCAAAATGCACCCAAACATTCCAAAAGAATAGCTAAGCAGTTTGTTCAGCTATAACTTGTTTTCTACATGGCATCAAAATACACATTTTGCTAAACCTATCCACAACTACATACAAATAATCATGACCTCCTTTCGACAATGGAAGGCCTCCTAAAAAATCCATAGAAGAACTACCCATGCTCGTGAAGGAACCAGAATTGGTGTGTAAAATACTAACTTCCTATTGCTAGGCTTACTGATTGCACATAATGAACATCCTTTAATAAAACGAGACATACATTCAAGCATATGAGGCCAATAACAATACCTCTGTAGATGTGCCACCATCTTATTTACACTGAAATGACCAACAATAAGAGAAATATGTGCCTCTCTTATGATGTTAACTCTTTCTCCATGTGGAATACAAAGCTTTCCAAGATGGCACAACAAGTTATCATGCAAATGATATCCAATTCCTCTACTTGGTTGCCTTGACTCAAGCTTTCATAAACATTTTGAAATTCATTATCTAATGCATATTGTTCAATATAACTTTCATGTAAAACAAAATTATGCTTGAGTAAAGTAGTTGCACTAACAATAGGCCTAGAAAGAATATCAATAACTTTATTGTAGATAACTCTCTTATACCTGATTACCAAGTGGAATTGTTGAAGAAAACCCATCCATCGGAAGTGCCTTAATTGTTGCAACTTTGATCATCACTAGTCTTTTCATCTTCCTTGCATTAACAAGCGAAATATTTATTTTCTTACTATGAGCTCTCACAATATATTCTACTCCATCTTTGAATAAATGATATTTTTTTTCATGTCTATTGAAGATATCTTTTCTATCATAAAGGTACAAGCTGCCGAAAACTATGCCACGAATATCTAACGACACAACATCAAGCTCCACTTCATCTACAAAATTTGCAATAATGGTGAATTTCAATTTAAACTTTCTAGTAACCTGCAATTGCACATTGTCACACACCCATCCAACTGGATATGGTTTATGATGTGGAATGGTTTCCAAGTTTAAATTTTTGACAATGTTTTCAGAGATAAAATTGGTTGGCGAGCCATTATCGAAAAGCATATCAATATTGATGGGTTTTGAGATTACCTTTATGTGAAAAAGTTCTATTCTCCTCATTTTCTTTGGAGTTTCATTTTGTGAGTTTGAAGAACTAGCGCTAGCAATGGATTCTTTTCCTTTTAACCCCATGGCTATGATTTTATTTTCATCACTTGAATCGGATCCCAAATCTTGTTGAGTGGTTGCAGTTGTCTTTTGTTTTCCCTTGTTGTTGTTTCTGTTTGGTCTCATTTCGGGATGAAGCTTCCAACAATGAACTTCATCGTGACCCTCTCTGGAACAATGTTTGCATGTAACTTTCTTTCCTTTTTTGATAGACGCATTTTTCTTTGCCTTCCCTTTGAAATCCATTTCCTTTCCTTTACTCTTAAATGGATTTTTACTACCTTCTTCTAGGGTGTTTTCCCCTCTTGCCTCAAGATGAGTGGATTGCACACACAAATCATCTTGATTATTAGGATTAAACATTAAGATAGTATGCCTAAGGTAACTTTGTAAACCCCCTACGTACTTCAACAATGTGTCCTATGCATACAAATCAACACCTAACGTCAAAGACCTTTTTTTTGAATTCTTGGGTGTAATCTTGCACATTTTGACTTTTAAGCCATCTAAAGTTCTTCCAATTCAGGATTTCTTTCTGCATATAAGCTAGAGGGTAGAATTGTATTTTGATTGCAGCAATGAAATCATTCCAAGAAATTGAGATCTTACCATGTTTTTTAATCTCCTCTTGGGTCTTTGATTCCCACCATACCAATGTTGCACCCTCCATTGTTAAGGAAGCTAACTGAATATTTATGTCATCCTCTTGAAGGTTTTGAAACCTACAATAGACCTCCAACTGACAAATCCAATTATTAATCTTCTCTTCATTTACTTCACCATTATACATGGGCAGCTCAAATTTAACATCAAATTTTAAAAAGGTGATTTACCAATTCCTTTTGAAGTATGATGATGAGTATGAGTAAGGGTTGTGTTAGTGGAAGAGGGTGAAGATTCTTGTGAAGAAGAATATAAAGAATATGGTGGAGAGGGTAGAGGTTTGTCTCCATTTCCATTACCTCATTTTCCATTACCTCCTCCTGAAGAGCCTTCTCCTTTGGGAGGTTTGGAACTTTCCCCTTGCAACCTGGTATTCCTCTCTTCACAAAGGACCTTTACCATCTCTTTCATATCAAAGAAAGCCTTTATGAAGGTCTTCTCATCTTTTCTCATGTTTGTAAGTTCTCCTTCATGAGACATGATCTATAGAGTCTCAACTACAACTTGAGGTTGAACTGGTGTTGGAGTTTGTGGCAACCTTTCTCTCATTCCCCTTGACCCAACTTCAGGGCTTCCAACTAGCATCCCTTGCCCTCTTTTGAGTTTTAACCTTGTAAGCATGACATAAACTTGCAAACAGTTAAATCCTTCTTTCATAAAGAAAACTTAGATCTCTGATACCAAAATGATCTGATTTAGAATATTAGAGTGTTGTGCTAAGATCCTCCTCATATTAGAAACAAAATGCTTTCATTGTGCTTAAGGATTCATGAATTTTTGCAAGTGAAATGATGAGTTTTGATGTTAACTTTATGAGCAATTTAACATAAATAAGAAAATTAATAGTAGCATAAACATGTACAGAACATCATCAAAAACACATTACAACAGGAACATGATAAAGGAGTTCACCCCTCCTAAGCTACATCTCCTTGGTCCAACTTCCAATAGCTTGGGCCTCTCTATAATTCTCAAAAGTGTAAAAAGATGTGTCATATCCAAAAATGGTTATCTAGCCTCTTTTTGCGTCCAATTTGGTGGAAAAATAAAAAAGTTATGACCTCTCCTATTTTTCCCAATATTCGCTCCACAAATTGCACCATTTCCACCATGATCCTACAATTGCGCTCCAAAAAGTTCTAACTGAGAAAAAATTTCACCTCGCGCTGCCCATAAGCTATTGGCACTGACAGATCCATCGCAAAACATAATTGATTGGAACTAATCGGTCTTATGGTTTGTGAACACGACATGGGCAATAAAATTCTTTCAATAAGCGGCGAACCCAATTGAATTATCAACTACAAGATAACTGTATCACATCCAGAATATATCGCAATCAACAGAGCCAAGGTAATACATATAACAATATTTTCACTTTGTGATATGTGATTTTGATATCGCAATCGCAACCTGATCCTTTCAGAGCCAATTCTGTAACACTTCCATTCTACGATGTGCGATTGTGATCATCGCATATCAAACTGGACTTGATCTGGGTCCGATTATTTAACACTGACCCACCTCCGATATGCGATTTAAAAAATGCAGGGCCAATGGCGGCCTACCACTTGGCACTTCCCCATTTGCTGAAGAGTCCTGCCACATCATCTTCTCCTGTCATCTATCCAAGTCAAACCTAAACTTTGAATTGCTCTAACTTCATCATATGAGCTCGGATTTGAGTGTTGTTTTCACCATTGGAATGAGGATGGCAAGCAATTCCATGTGAATCTATGTTTATTGAGATTCTTCCACTTCGATTTTGAGCCTAATTTTTAGCACTTGATCAGAGGCCCACATGAAGGTAGTCCACACTCCCTTGTGTTGAAGACCTTGTTCTTTTATCAAGAATGATGTCTTGTTGTAGTTCATCAAGGTATTTAGGAGAAAATTCCTCAATGGAAGGAATTTGGACTTTTTCTCCTTGATCTTCAATCAAAGGAGGCTCATACAACCTTAATTTCTCAACATTAACAACAACATAAATTTTCATATATGAAGGAAAATCCAACCTAAAGGCTATATCATGAATATTTTCCATAATTCTGAATGGACCATATCTAATTGGTTTCAGCGTTTTACCTTCTCCTTGGAGCCTCTTTTTGCTAATTTGAAGCCAAACTTCATCATCAACTTAGAACTTGTGATCTACATGATGTTTTTCATGCCTTACTTTGTACTTTCCTTTGCTCTTTTGAAGCTGAACTTTCACTGTTTGATGTACCATTTGGAGTTGTTCAATGAACTCCTTGGCTTTGTCCATGTTACCATCAATAGAAACGCCCTTCTTACCAAGATGATACAACACATTATGATGCAAATTGTAAACAAATTCCTCTACTTGATTCCTTTGACTCAAGCTTGAATGTACATCTTGAAAGTATGTATTTTTCTAATCACAACTCTCATGCAAAACAAAATGATGCTTGAGGAAACTAGTTACACAAAAAATAATCCTAGAAAGTATATCAACAAACTTGTTTCTTGTACCTTTCTTATTCCTTTTGACCAAGTGGAACAGTAGAAGAAAACCCATCCAATGAAAGTGCCTTTGTCGCTGCAAATTAATCACTACACCATCGAAAATTTCTGAATGAAATAAAATGGGATTACCATTTTGCATAAGGACTGCACCCATGGCATAGTCACATACAACAACATGAAACTCAAATGACTTTTTCAAGTCTAGAAGAGCAAGTATAAGGGCAGAACTGATCTTTTGTCTCAAAGCATCAAATGTCTTTTGTTGTTTTCCTCACCACTTGAAGACCTTTTGCATAGGTGCCAATGAATATGAAGGAGCTACAATAGAAGGAAAATTAATACTCCAACATTGGGCTCCTCCCAAAAATCCTCATATCCAGATGACTATCTTGAGCGTTGACCAATCCTTGATGGCATCAATCTTGGAGAGGTCTAACTTCAACTCACCTTCTCCAATATTATGGCCCAATTACATCAAATAAGTTTTACCCAACTCATACTTTGACATCTTCAATAACAAATGTTATTGACTTGTGACATCAAGTACTTTTCTCTCATACATGTCATGTTCATAATGAAATTTTCTGAAAATGAAAATTTCATCCAAGTAGATTATCATGTCTAGAAATGGCTTCAATAGATCTTTCTTTATATGCATGAAAGTAGTAGGATCATGGCAAAGACCGAACATCATAACAAGCCATTCAAACAAACGTTGCTTGGTTTTGAATGTCATATTCCATATGTCTCCTTCAACAAATCTACTTTGATGATAGCCACTCCTTGAATCCCATTTAATGAAATGATTTACATTCTTCTTAGGCACCAAAAAAATAGGTGCACCACATGGAGAAGTAGACGATCAGATAATCCTTTTGTTCAACAACACTTGGATTTGCTTTGTTATTTCTGTAATTTTCCTTCTTGACATCCCTTGCATGTCAACATTAGGAAGAAGACACTTTTGCTACAATGATATTTCATTTTGGATTCTCCTCTTGGGAGGAAATCCGTTTTCTTTCTGAAACGCCTCATCATCATGGTTAACTACATCAACCAAATCAGTTTTCAATATTGAATTACAGCCATCAAACGATTCATAACCAACATCAATATTGGGTTTGATCATAAGAAGCAATAAATTCTTGCTTGAATTCACTAGTCTTTTCATTTGCCCTACATTAACTAATGAAAGATTTAGTTTCTTGCGATGAGCTCTCAAAATATACTCCACACCATATTTGAACAACCGGTAATTGTTTTCATGGTGATAGAATATTTCTTTCTTATCATAGAGGTAAGGACTACCCAAAACAATTCCTAAAATATCAAGTGGTACAACATTTAATTCAACTTCGTCAATGAAGTTTTCTTTGATTGCAAACCAAAGAATACATTTTCCTGTAATCTGTAAGTTTGTGTCCTTGCATATCCAACCCAATGGATATGACTTGGGATGTAGAATGGTTTGAAGATTAAGCTTTTTGACTAAGTCTTCAAATATCAAGTTGGCTTGAAACCCACTATTAAATAGTGTGTCGATTTTTGTATGTTTTGCGATTACCCTCACATGAAATAATTCAATACTTGTTTCTTCATTTGGAGTGCTAGTGTGACAATTTGATATACTAGTGCTAGAAATGGATTATTTTCCTTTTATACCCATGGATATAATTTTAGTTTCATCACCCGAATTGGATCCCAAATCCTCTTGAATGATTGCAGTTGTCTTTTCTTCTCTTTGTTGTTGAGTTTCTTAGGCGTCATCTCAGGATGAAGCTTCCAACAATGAGCTTCATTGTGACCCTCTTTGTGTTGGCATTATGATGCATGTGTTGTACTTGATGGCAACCCTCTCATAGAAGATCATCTCACTTGTATACATTCAGATGAATCCACAGAAGAGATGGATGTAGGACAGTTCAAAGGGATTAGATGACAGTTCACAAGTAAGCTTTGCCATCAAGTCCAAAGGGGGAGATTGTTGGCATTATGGCTAAAGTATTGTCCTTGATGGCAACCCATACAGGTGATAGATCATTGTACAACAGGTCAGTAGCAGAGATTGATGATCAGCTCTCAAATATTGAAGAAAATAAGGGGTACGTAGGTACACCGTACAAAAGATGCGTACACGCAGGCATGTCTTAGATAATCTGCGTACATACACGCAGGTCACCCGTTCATGAGGTGCGTATCCCCAGTTCACTCACTTCAAGGCAGAGAAGCGCGCTCACGTGGGGTTTCTTATGTTTGGCCTGTGGTATTTAGCCCGTCGTTCTTGACTCTATGGTTTTGGCCCGTGGTATTGTTTTATATTATTATTATTCAGCCCCTATTGATCCATGATTTTAGGAAGAGCTTGCCTATATAAAGCAAAGGAGATCATTTGGCTATACACTAGTGAAATTAGAAGATCTTAAGAGAAGCTAGATCTGAAATTCTTGTAATCGGTTTGTGAGAGAGAGTTGAATCAATATCAAGGAGAAACATGAGAATTACAAGTCAGATCTACTAATGGGTTGATATCTCCTCCGCGCATGTTCAGATCTGTAGATCTGACAGTTTGGGTTATTCTTGAAGTCTTGAAATCATCTATACCCACAGGTACGCAAGGACAGTAAAAGAAAAGTGCGGAGATACGCAGGCGCAGAAGTGCTGCAGGTGCGCAGATACGCAGGCCCAGAAGCGGTGCAGATGCGGAGGAGCGCAGTCAGTTCATCGGACACAGAGCGTAGGTACGCAGGAAGTTTGTGAGGAACAGTGCGTGGGTACGCAGGAATGCAGTTGGAAACAATGTGTACTTCTACGCAGGTGTTATATGGGTGAAGCTGCATACTTCTCAAGAAATCTATTTAGCTGCCCCTGTTTATTGTTGTGTTCTGGGTTTTGAAGTGATGTCCGGTTTCTGGTATTAAGTTCCGATAACAGCAGTGATTGATTAAATGTTTATACATTGATGGATGAATGGATCAGGTTCTTATTGATTCTTTTATGTGATCTGATGGACTAGATCTGATTGATGACTCACTTGTATATGTAATGATCTAGTTTTTGGGTAATTCAGAAGGTTGTTTGATTATGAGCTTCAATGTTGTTGGGCCCAGTATGAAAATTGGATGAAATGTGGCCTTTCAGATTATGTGTTGTGCTTCAGTGTATCCAGTCTGAAAATTGATGAAACGTGGTACCTGGAGGAGACAAGATTGTAGGTCAGCACCTACGTACTAGTAGCTAAGCTAGTACAAGAGCTAAAGGAAATCTTTGGAGCATTGTAGCAGGTAGTAGCCTGCGTACTAGTAAATGGATCGGCTAGTACAAGAGCAAAGGGGGTTGTAGCTCCCATACTGGTATAAGATTGCACCAGTAAAAAATTTTGTAAAAGGATTTTCTTATTAAGAAGAAGATTGAAATGACTTGCAGCAGGTGGTTTTCTCCCGCATTGGGTTTCCACCTTATATCATGGTGTTCATGTGTGTGCCTTATGTGTGATGATCTATTCTATGTTACTACATCTGTTAACTGATAATATGGTTGATAATGTTCTAATGCACTCATTGAAGATCAATTAACTTAATCATAAGAAGTTGTGGAAGTAGCATATATGAATCTGATTATGGAAATGAAAAAGTTTTATTAATGTGATAATATTGATTCACCCCCCCCCTCTCAGTATTATTTCCAACAATTGGTATCAGAGCAGGTCCTTTGATAGAAGCTTGATCGCTTGAAGGAGATCCATAGAACAATGGGAAAGAAGCTTAAGAAGAAAGCTCATAAGAAGAAGAAGACCTCTTAGAAGAACTATGACAGTGGGAGAATCGATTGGGGATTAGGTATAAGAAGCTCTTTAGATTCAGAATCAGATTCAGAATCATTTCAGAATGAAGATGAACTATCACGTATGAATTTGCTATCCTCTGATGTTCCCGCTATCTTTCCTTTTGGAAAAGATGAAAGTGATAGTGAGACTACTGAATTTGCCCTTATGGGTGAGAAAGAAAGATATCAAATTGAGGCAGAATTTAAAAGTCTTACAGACAGAATTAGAACTCAGCAAGATATGTTGGACAAAAGGAACTGTGCTTTTGAAAGGGTAACTGCCGATCTAAAAGCTCATCAAGAGAGAGGAAGCAAGGTAAGGAAGCTATTTAAGGAAAACTATCAAAAGTTGCAGGCTGAAGCAACATCTCTAAGAAATGGTCATTGAAAAGAACACAACAATCAAGGAGCTCAGAGATCGATCCAGTTATTATGAAAGTCTTGAAGCCACGATCCTCTCACTAAAGGAAGAACTTGAAGAATCAAAGAAGCAAAATGAAGATCTACACCAAGCAATTGAAAAACAAGACAATGAAGTCATCAGCTTAAAATCCCAGCTGGAAAGTGCCTTCAGAGTTCATCAAATGCAGTAGGATCTGAATGAAGAACAAGAAAAGGAGATTCTCAAACTAAGGGAACAAATGGAAGAAGGAAAGAAAGCTGAAGAAGATTTGAAAAGGCAATCTCTTGAAAAGGAAGAACAGCTTTAGGTTGAGGTAAATATCTTGAAAGGTAAATTAGAATAAAAGGATAAGCTTTTATGATTTCAAGATAGTTCTAAAGTCTTGGATGATATTCTTAGTAGTCAAAGGTCTCCTGCTATAAAGACTGGTCTTGGTTTCCATGAATCTGTTGAAGGTGAATCTAGTTCACAAGGTGAGGCAAGGAACTCTAAAGAGAAATCTAAAGTGATCAAAGAAGAAATGAAAGGTCAATGTCATCATCAACCAAGGAAAGAGATTCCTCAAAGAAAATCCTTTACTCCTCCTATGAATAATGTTGAATGTTATGTATGTCATAATCTTGGACATGTTGCAGCTAGATGTAGAAGAAGAAAGGTTCAAGACCATTATGCAGAAAGATCATCACATTCAAGGTACTTTAATGGATATTGCTTTGCTTGCAAAATGTATGGTCATAAAGCTGCTGACTGTTACAGGAGAAATATGAAACATGTAAGATGTTATGCATGTAACAAGCTTGGACATATAGCTAAGGAATGCAGGAACAAAGTATGGGCACCATATCAAAAGGAGAAAATGTCAACATCACGCTTGACGATATGGAGGAAAAAGGAAGTACAGTCAGAAAAAGGCGGCACATCACAATGTACAAACATACCAGAATCAGAGGGAGCTGAAAGTACAAAACTTCAGTGTCCTGAATCTCATATGCAAACTCAATAAAGGGAAGTCGCGTATATACGCGAGTTGGATACTGCACAATCGCGTATATGATTGTTTGAAGAAAGGCAGTAGGGAAAGTGAAGCTGGAAGTGAATCTATGAAGTATGATCTCTCGAGCACAAGATCAGATCTGAGAATCTGACTGTTAGTGGCACAGAGGAGGACTGTTAATTGGGTTCTAGTCAAAGGTACGCAAGTGATACACAGTGAAAGTGCGAGGGTACGTAGCGTGGCAATTGTCCAGGTGCGTAAGTACGCGGCGTAACAAAAGAGCACATGCAGACGGACGCGGCGAGACAGAAGAAGAGGTGCGTAGCAAGATCGAAGGTACGTGGTGCAATAGAAGGATAACCTGCGGAGGTACATAGAAGTACGCGGCGCGATAGAAGCAAAGGATGCGTGAGGTACGCGGCGCAACTGATGGAACAGGTGCGTGGGTACGCACTGTAGTAGAAGGCTGTCTGCGTGAATACGCAGAAACACAGAAGGTCAGGTGCGTGGATACGCAAAGGAGCGAAAGACGAAGTGCAGAGCCACGCAGGTCGTATAATGAGAAATTGCGTATCTGTCTTAAGGCATTTATTGGCTGACTTTTCTTGTTGATAAGATCTGACAGATGGCACCAGTTTAGGGGGAGCATATGTTTTTAATGCATTGTTGGCATTATGGGTAATGATCCTTTGTGATGATGCTTATATAGATAAATGATTTATCTTGCTATGAGTTGTTCACATGGTTCTTGGATCAAATTTGTGGTTGATTCTCTAATGGCGCTTACATGGTAACCTTTCATAAGGATAAGGAGAAGCACTTAGCTTAAATTCACATCTTCTTGATGATGAGTCTCTCATACGCTGCTGTTGACATATGCATAAAGATCATATATTACAGTTATGATGCATGATTCCTTTCATTCTTGGCACAAATGGATGAGAATTGTTGGCTGGATACAGGGATGATTATTCAAAGTTGCTTTGTTGAAGACATGATGATGATGAGCTCTTACCTATATGATGATAGGTTGTTTCATACATATGTTGATTGATGCAGATATTCCCAAATGATGATCATGATGGCTATGGTGTTTCTCACATAGGATGTGAAATTCTATTGATGCGGACATACCTTGATGATTCATGCACTAATGCAAGTTGTTGATCTAGTTGCTGTTGACAGATACTATGGAGCAGATCATACAGTGTTGTTGCTGATGTTTATCTTAGGTGATTGGTCTCTGTTATGAATGTCATATCACGACTCATGATGTAATAGTATGTCTCTATCTATTGTAGTCATCTCTTCAGGTCATGTAACGACCTATGTTGGTTTCCCCACTATGCCTGGGATGAAGATGTAATGTATTTAGTTCCTGATGTATCCCCACTTGGTTGGGTGATGGATGTATGCATTGAGTCTTTTGGTGATAGGAAGGTCATTTATGATGTATAGAGTCATGTTCTTCTTGTAGAACATCTTTTTGCAGACCTTTCTTACAGTCAGGGGGAGCATGAACAACATATTTCAGCAGAGCAGAGATTTTAGCATGGAAATATTGGTGCACCATGGCATATACAAAGGGGGAGCTCATTCAGATATTTCAGCAGATCTAGTTTATCGTCAGGGGGAGCATGTTCTTAGGGGGAGCATAACCCTTTGCCCTTGATGTCAAAGGCAGAGAGTGATTTGGTGTTGTTGCCATCAAGTCCAAAGGGGGAGATTGTTGGCATTATGATGCATGTGTTGTACTTGATGGCAACCCTCTCATAGAAGATCATCTCACTTGTATACATTCAGATGAATTCACAGAAGAGATGGATGTAAGATAGTTCAAAGGGATCAGATGACAGTTCACAAGTAAGCTTTGCCATCAAGTCCAAAGGGGGAGATTGTTGGCATTATGGCTAAAGTATTGTCCTTGATGGCAACCCATACAGGTGATAGATCACTGTACAACAGGTCAGTAGTAGAGATTGATGATCAACTCTCAAATATTGAAGAAAATAAGGGGTACGTAGGTACACCGTACAAAAGATGCGTACACGCAGGCATGTCTTAGATAATCTACGTACATACACGCAGGTCACCCGTTCATGAGGTGTGTACCCCCAGTTCACTCACTCCAAGGCAGAGAAGCGCGCTCACGTGGGGTTTCTTATGTTTGGCCCGTGGTATTTAGCCCGCCGTTCTTGACTCTATGGTTTTGGCCCATGGTATTGTTTTATATTATTATTATTGAGCCCCTATTGATCCATGATTTTAGGAAGAGCTTGCCTATATAAAGCAAAGGAGACCATTTGGCTATACACTGGTGAAATTAGAAGATATTAAGAGAAGCGAGATCTGAAATTCTTGTAATCGGCTTGTGAGAGAGAGTTGAATCAATATCAAGGAGAAACATGAGAATTACAAGTCGGATCTACTAATGGGTTGATATCTCCTCGGCGCATGTTCAGATCTGTAGATCTGACAGTTTGGGTTATTCTTGAAGTCTTGAAATCATCTATACCCACAGGTACACAAGGACAGTAAAAGAAAAGTGCAGAGATACGCAGGCGCAGAAGTGCTGCAGGTGCGCAGATACGCAGGCCCAGAAGCGGTGCAGATGCGGAGGAGCGCAGGCAGTTCATTAGACACAGAGCGTAGGTACGCAGGAAGTCTGTGAGGCACAGTGCGTGGGTACGCAGGAATGCAGTTGGAAACAGTGCGTACTTCTACGCAGGTGTTATATGGGTGAAGCTGCGTACTTCTCATGAAATCTATTTAGCTGCCCCTGTTTATTGTTGTGTTCTGGGTTTTGAAGTGATGTCTGGTTTCTGGTATTAAGTTCTGATAACAGCAGTGATTGATTAAATGTTTATACATTGATGGATGAATGGATCAGGTTCTTATTGACTCTTTTATGTGATCTGATGGACTAGATCTGATTGATGACTCACTTGTATATGTATTGATCTAGTGCTTGGGTAATTCAGAAGGTTGTTTGATTATGAGCTTCAATGTTGTTGGGCCCAGTATGAAAATTGGATGAAATGTGGCCTTTCAGATTATGTGTTGTGCTTCAGTGTATCCAGTCTGAAAATTGATGAAACGTGGTACCTGGAGGAGAGAAGATTGTAGGTCAGCACCTACGTACTAGTATCTAAGATAGTACAAGAGCTAAAGGAAATCTTTGGAGCATTGTAGCAGGTAGTAGCCTGCGTACTAGTAAATGGATCGGCTAGTACAAGAGCAAAGGGGGTTGTAGCTCCCATACTGGTATAAGACTACACCAGTACAAAATATTGTAAAAGGATTTTCTTATTAAGAAGAAGATTGAGATGACTTGCAGCAGGTGGTTTTCTCCCGCATTGGGTTTCCACCTTATATCATGGTGTTCATGTGTGTGCCTTATGTGTGATGATCTATTCTATGTTACTGCATCTGTTAACTGATAATATGGTTGATAATGTTCTAATGCACTCATTGAAGATCAATTAACTTAATCATAAGAAGTTGTGGAAGTAGCATATATGAATCTGATTATGGAAATGAAAAAGTTTTATTAATGTGATAATACTGATTCACCCCCACCCTCTCAGTATTATTTCCAACACTTTGGAATAATGTTTTCATGTTAATTTGTCTCCTTCCTTCTTAATGGATGCATTTTTTCTTTCCTTTCCCTTTGAAACCATTTTCTTTCCCTTTACCCTTCAACAGATTTTTACTACCCTCTTCTGGAGTATTTTTCCCTCTTGCCTCAAGATGAGTGGCTCACACACACACCTCATATAGATTATTGGGATTAAACATAAGGATAATATGCCTAAGTTAACTGTGTAAGCCCCCTATGTACTTCAGCAACATGTCTTCTGATTGAAAATGTACACCTAACATTAGAGACCTTTTTCTAAATTCTTGGGTGTAATCTTGCACATTTTGACCTTTAAGTTGTCTAAATTTATGCCAATTCATGATGTTTTTCTACATATATCCTAGAGGGTAAATTATCTTTTAATTGTAGCAATGAAATTAGACCAAGAAATTGAGACCTTACCATGATTTTTTATCTATTCTTTTGTCCTGGATTCCCACCATACTAGTGCTGCACCCTCCATCCTCAACGGAGCTAGTTGAATCTTTATGTCATCATCTTGAAGGTTTTGAATTCTGAAATATACCTCCAACTCACAAACCCAATTTTCAAGTTGCTATGCATTCACTTCACCATTATACATGGGCAGTGAAAATTTAACATCAAGTTTTAATAGGGGTGTTTTACCAGTTCATTTTGAGGTATGTTGATGAGTATGAGTAAGGGTTGTATTAGTGGAAGACAGTGAATATGCTTGTGAATATGAAGATGAAGATGATGGTGGAGAGGGTGGAGGTTTATGTCCATTTCCATTACCTCCTCCTTCTGAAGAACCTTCTCCTTTTGGAGGCTTGGAGCTTTCACCTTGCAGTCTGGTATTCCTCTCTTCATATAGGACTTTCACCATCTCTGTCATGTCAAAGAAAGACTTCCTAAAGACCTTCTCAACCTCTATCATATTTGTAGGCTCTCCTTCATGTGACATGATAACTGAAGCCTCAACTGCATCTTTGGGAAGAGCTCGTGGTGGAGATGGTGGCAACCTTGCACTCCTTCTCCTTGACATAACTTCAGGATTTTCAATCAGCTCCCTTTCTCCTCTCTTGAGCTTCAACCTTGTAAGCATGACATTCACTTGCAATAGTTAAATCCTTCTTGCACAATGAAATCCAAGAGCTCTGATACCAAACTTGATCTGAAAGGGAAAATTTGTTTTATTGTACTAAATTCCTTTTTAGAATATGTTAAAAGTGCTTAAGGATTCATTAGCTTAATTGCAAGTTTAAACATGAGTTTTTGAGTGTCTTCAATGTAAATTTGATGTACATATTAACATAAACAAATGATTGAACAACAACATATAAGGGACATTAACATCACCAAGATAGTATCACAAAAACACATGATGAAGGAGTTCATCACGCCTAGGCTACATCTCCTTCGTCTAGCTTCCAATGGCTTGGCCCTCTCTATTATGCTAAAAAGTGTGAGTACATTAGTTTACAATGCTTAGATAGCTCTTAAACCTATTCCAATGGCTCCATAATGTGCAAGCATTCATGTGTAGCCTCTTTTTGCTCTTGATTTGGTAAAAAACTATATAATTTATGGCTTCCCTAAGTCTTTCTGCTATTCGCTCTACAAACTCTCCAAATTTTGACACCATCCTACAAATTCTCCCCAAATTGTGCTAATGGAGCGTCGATTTCACCGAATTCCGGGCGAAGTTGACGGATGGTTTAAATAGCCTCTAATGCCTAAACTCCAAAATTTTTGGGGCATATTGGGGCCACGTGCCCGAGGCTAAGGCCAACGACCCGCCCTCGCTAGCTGGGCCCCCCGCTCCATTCGCTAGTGGTCACATTGGGGTGGCGCATCCAAGGGATGGCCCCCACGTGCTGGCCCTTTCCCCGGAGTGGTGCGCACGTCGACATTAAATAGAAACCGCAACCATAGTTTAATAAGAACTATTGGTGTGACGCATTGGTAGGAGGCTTTGGTCTTGTGCTTGGAGGTCTCGGGTTCAACACCCGTTGCTGCTACTTAGACCTTACACAAAATTTTGGTGGCCCCCAGGTTGCCATGTGGTGGTCTCTAGCTGGGCCACATGTTAGCCTGTGGTTGGCCACCTTCCAACCAATAAATTTCATCCAAAACTGAACCAATAACAAACTGCCACTTGGCACCATACCATGCAATGAAGGACGTTGACCAGTAACCCCTACCACGTTAGCCTTCACAGCTAGCGCCACGTCAGAACTACAGACTACTGACTGGGCTGTCACATTTTGCAAAACTTCGCTTATTTGGGAAAGCAAACAAAACATATTATGGGAGCATACGGTGTCTGTTTCGCGTGAAATGAGTTGCACTGGATTCATGATCACAAGCACTACATGGTCATTCAGGTTCCACACTGATCCAACAACTTTGAAGTTTGAGCTATTTTTTGAGCACCTAATCAGCCTCCTACACTATTTCCACTGGATTTGGGATGGTTTCCTTGGATTCTTGTTATTGTCTGAGTAAGAATATGTAGTAAATATTGTTACCAACTCTTAGCCATCACTTGTACCAACTCTTGTTGTTCCCTAGCTAAATCACTCAAGGCATGCATGATGCTTCCCCATGGTTCATACTCTCTATATCCTTTCTTACTTCTTCCTCCGCTGATTCTTAATAGGGAATTCCTTTATGTTCTTCTTTTCATCTATGTCATCAAATTCCTTTCTTTTAGTTTCATAAATTCATACAAACCCTTAGGATGGTAGCAAAACCAACTCTAATGCCACTGAAATATCCCTTTTATTAATTTATGATTTTCAAAGCAGAAAATTGTTCAAAAAATTGGAGAAATAATTTTGCCAAAGTTTTTATAGATTCCAATAATAAATTGCGAAGCCATGATATCACAAAATTTTGTATAAAAGTCCAAAGAAAAAAAGCCAACAAATTTATTAAAAATAATGAGGAATATTTACATTAGTTTATTTGGAAAAACCTGGCAGATTAGCCACTGGAAAATATTTTAGCCCACTTTGGGAAATATTTTTTGGCTTGAAACCCTGACCAAAAATATGCTCGTAGAATCAAATTGCTCTAACATAGCTTTCTTAGACCAATTATTGAAATTGTGAGTGAAATTTTGTACTCTGAGATTCTTGCATGCACTCGGCTTACTATAATGCAATTCAACCTCCTTAATTTATCCTCCTTCGATACATAACAACTCACCCCTCTTTCACTTGGCCTCCTTGTAATCGATCTTCCTAATGATGCAAATCACCCGTCCAAATATTGCTTGCAATTTGGGCTATATTAAGAGAGAATTTGACACTTTTCAATTATGTGGCTTAGCTTGTAGAATTCAACCATTCATGATAATGTGATTTCCTACAAAAAAATTTATTCAAACCTGTAGAAACTTTTTGATCTATTTTTCCTTCCTCCATCAAGTTTCAATGGAGAACTTGAAATGTTCCCCACTTTAGACTAGCTAAGGTGGATGTTTCACCACTGAAGTTAATCACCACCAGCTAGGGTGGATAGCTCCACCACCGAAATTAGGTTTTACACAAGGGATTCTCCTCAAGTGGTAAGTTATTCAAGCTCCAAGTTCAATTCTCAAATCATGAACTCATGTTTTCCTTGAGCTCCCTTCCTTCTTTTAATAATCATCTCCTCCTCTCAAAATACCATGGTTGAATGGAAATACAATGGGTCACTTCATTTTTATCATCCTCCTATTAAGTATTTAATATTATTAAAAGGTTTCCTTTTAATTATAATTTCATCTAATAATTAAACAGGTTAATCCCCTTTTTCTCTGACTATAGATTATGGGAATTATGATAGACTACTAAGTCAATTCATTATACAATTATGGTTTGGAAAGGGAAATTACACATTATCAACCATAATCAACTATAGTGAGTCATAGAAGGCATGGTTAATTGTGCTCAACCATGGAAAACATGTCAAACTATGGACATCTACTGCAACATGAAGTATTTGTTGGGTAAAATATTATTGCCAGATATGCATGAAATATGGGAGGACCTCCTCCTTTATATGGAATACTTGCATCATCCTATTTCTGACCTAGATTGTTAACTAGAGAACATCAACAAGAACATAGGCATCCCTCCAAATCTCGGTTACTCTCTAGGTAGTAATAAGTAACCTATTCCAATAGTGGCCACAGATTCAAAATCCTCCTCCTAATCAATTTCCTCAAGCTATGGTTTAATTTTATTAGATTCTATTTTTCATTTCCTTTCCTGAAAGCGTTGAAGTCATGATATATTGTATATGTATTTTGACTTTTGGCTTTTAAGGTAATATTTTGTCCTTTCCTCTTTCAAAAAACTTTCTAAAAATGACCATGTTTTCCTAGTGACTAATGTTTCTAAATATCATCTAATATCTTGTTTGGAAAACAATACTAATATTTACTTTTAAAAAATAAAATTTTATTTGAAGTTATATTAAAATATAATAAAATATTAATTAATAAAATAAAACATAACTAATATGTTTTTATAATAATAATAATAATAATAATAATAATAATAATAATAATAGTTTATACTTATTTTAATTTGGTTATATTAACTGTTAGTTCATAAAATATTTTAAATATAAATTTAAACAAAAAAATTCAAATTAAAAGATTTGGTATCACCCAATTTAATAGATTTAAAATTGAGATAAATTAAAATTGATTTAAAACTTAGTATAAATCATTATATTAACAATGTAGGATGTGAAGATGAGAGGTTTGGAAAATATTCTCAAATTTAATTATGTTAATAAATATTTTTCTTTTCAAATAAGGTTTTTAGAATTTAATTTAATTAGCAAAACCATATAAATTAAATGGTTGCTAAATACTTATAAAAATTAATCCATGAGAAACATCAAAATACTTATTTCATTGTACATATCAAATTGCTAAAACAAAAAAATCCTAAAATTCATCTAAATTATAATTTTTTTACGATTATTATGATGATGATTATTAATTACAAACTACTTCTAAAGTGAAGATGCATAAGAGAAATGAGCGAAGTCGGAGCTAGGGTTACAGGCTTTTGCAAAGTTTGTTCTCCATGGAAGGACGCAAAGGAGGGAGCTCCACTCCCTCCTACAAGTAGGCGGTGGCTAGCAGAGGTAAAAAACCAATAGAATATGATAGAGGTCCTTCAGATGGAAGGCAAAGAAACAGTGAAAAGGAGCAAGATGGTTATAAATCCAGGGAGAATAACAGCACTAGAGAAAATGAGGAAGCAGACAAGGAATAAGGAACAAAAGACAAAGCACAAAAGGGACCATGAAAACCCAAAACTACGACCACACCCAGAGTAGTTTTAAATGATCCCGCGCTGTAGGCGCATAGGGACCACATGCAAACATATGCTATCATTTGTAAATTCATGGGTTTATGGCCCACTGAAAAAGCTTTACAAACATGGATTAAATACCACTGGAAACCAAAAGGAAACATAGACCTACATATTGGGTCAAAGGGATTCTTTACTGTGGTCCTTGCTAATATTGAAGATAAGGACAGAGTGTTTGAAGGAGGGCCCTACTTTTACGTAGCTGCAGGCTTGTATATGTGACCATGGGTTATGAATTTTGTCCCAAAATGTCAAACTTTTACCTCAGTCTCGGTTTGGGTTAGACTCTACTCTCTACCTCTGGATTATTGGCAAACAGAATCCTTATCTGCCACAGAAAATAAGTTAGGGCATTTTGTCAAAGCTTCTGAGGCCACTTAGAAGGGGAAAATACATCATTTGCAAGAATATGTGTGGACATGGACCTTTCTCGAGCTCTATCGGATGAGGTAATCTTGGAAGTGTTTGATGAAGAATGGGTGCAAATAGTGGATTATGAACATATTCCATTCAGATGTAGCAAATTCCATGAGCATGGGCATCTATTTAGAGATTTCCCTCTCAGTAAAATAGAAAACAAGAGTAAAGCTAACACCATGAAAGATACTAAAAGCTTTCACAAAGTGGTACAGAAAGGAAAGGGAAGAAAAAGGGGACCAAAGCTACATCAAACAAAAAGGCAACAAGCTAGTCAAAATAGGTTTCAAGTACTAGAAGATGAAGAGGTGATAGCAAAAGCAGATCAGGCTAAGGGAGGAAGTCCAATGGAGGAGGAGAATGAAGAAGAGGGTGAAAAAACACAAAACATTAATGAACAGAAAGAAGTAACAATGAGTGACACAAAACTGGAAATAGACCAAGAAATGACCCAGAGTGAGATGGAGATGGAAGACCATGAACTACAGGAGATTCTTGATAAAGAGAATCTAGATCTAGAAGGATTCTTAAAACAAGGAACCAAGGAAGGAGTGGACTCGTTACCTCCAGAGGAGGTCAATAGAGTTCAACAGCTATTTGTATGGAAAACTCAGATCATATGGCTGGAGAAGCAAAGGAATAATGAAAGGCAGGGTAGCGAAGGTGTGAAAACTATGAAAAGCACACCAGGACTAGCACCCAGAAACCCAGTAAAGAAAAAAAGTAGGAAAAAGCAGAACGAGCTTTTGATGGAATGTGGAAAGCTAATGATAGACTCAGGTAGGATGAAAGACCTAACCAATTACTCCTTTACAAATCTTTAATAATGAAGTTCACTTTTTGGAATATTAGGGGTCTATGCAGTAAAAGAAAACAAAGACTACTTAGTAATAGAATGAAACAGTAGCACCGGATGTGATCTTCATCCAGGAAACTAAATGTTCCATTCAAAAAATAAAAGAGATTCGCAGCAAATGGCTCAGTAGATTTGAGTTTCTGGAAGTCAAAGCAGAGAATATAGCAGGAGGAATTCTCGCGATTTGGAACCCCCAAAAAGTTGGCATTATAGATGCAGAGGCATCTAGGGATTATTTATCAGTGGTCATTCAGCCTGTGGGAGATAAGGAAACGTACCTGGTCACGAATGTGTATGGTCCCCAAAGAATGGATGGTAAACTCCAGCTTCTAGATTCTCTAGAGGATCTCAGAGATAGACATGCAGGAATACCTTGGATCTTGGGGGTTGATTTCAATATGATCAAATCACTTTCGGAGAAAAAAAGGGGAACCAAAATTCTAAATAAAGACTCTTGGGAATTTCAAACCTTCATAGATAATATGAAGCTAGTGGACATTGTAATGAGTAATGGTATTTTTACTTGGAACAATAAAAGAGGAGGAGAGTCTCAGGGGGCCTCCAAATTAGATAGATTCATAATCTCAGAGGATCTTATGTTCAAGGACAAGGATATAGTAGCAAGAGTTCTCCCCTTTGGAGGCTCTGATCACTGGCCAGTTCAACTGGACATTGAGGGCGTTGGTACCCCTAGGAATATACCTTTTAGATTTGAAAACATTTGGCTCTCACACCAAAATTTCATCAACAAAATAGCCAACTAGTGGTTAGAAAATTTGAATATTCAGGGCACAAGAATG
Organism: Pinus tabuliformis; assembly: GCA_031772625.1. Lineage (NCBI taxonomy): Eukaryota > Viridiplantae > Streptophyta > Pinopsida > Pinales > Pinaceae > Pinus > Pinus tabuliformis. The sequence goes on from CM062819.1 coordinate 1,686,370,796, forward strand.
TTCCTTCTTCAAAAAAGACTAAAACATATCAAGCTCAGGCTCAAAGAGTGGAACAAGAATGAATATGGAAATATTTTTGTAGAAAAAAAATATGTTGAAGGCAAAATGCAGGAACTCAACCAAACCCTTATCTCGGAGGGTTTTGATAAACATAGAAGTGATCAAGCCACCAAATATCACCAAGAATAGGAGAACTTATGTAAACAAGAGGAGATATTTTGGAGACAAAAATCTAGAGTTCAATGGCTAAAAGAAGGAGAACGTAACACTAGATTTTTCCACAGATCCACTATGGCAAACAGAGCTCCAACATGATTTCTTCGATCAAGGACGAGGGAGGTAACCTTCTCAATTCTCATGAAGAAATAGAAGCAGTGCTAGTTCAGCACTTTCGTGGTATTGCAAATGAAACCTGTTTAGATAGAGAACACTCCATCAATGATTTAACAAGACATATACCTAAACTGGTATTTGGAGAGGACAATTTCAACCTCAATAGACCAGTGAATGAAGAGGAGGTTAGTGAGGTCCTAAAGGAAATGCAAAATGGTAAGGCACTAGGCCCGAATGGATTCAATGTAGATTTCTTTAAATCTTGCTGGAATATAGTCAAACAGGACATTCTGAATGTAGTTGAAGATTCCAGGAGGGATAGAACCATTTTGAAGGAACTTAATACCACCTTTATATCCCTGATCCATAAATAGGAATTGGCTCAAACTCCTAATAGGTTTAGACCCATAGTCTTGTGCAATGTGGTCTACAAGATAATATCCAAAGTTGTGGCCAATAGACTCAAACATCTTCTTCCTACCCTGGTGTCAGTGGAACAATATGGATATGTGGAAGGTAGTCAAATCCTCAACAACATCATTCAAGCTCATGAGGTGGTGCGCTCACTGACAATCAATAGGAAGGCTGGAATGATCATGCAATTAGATATTGCCAAAGCTTATGATAAGCTGAATTGGACTTATATTAGGAAAGTTCTCATTGCTTTTGGGTTTGATCACAACTGGATCAGATGGGTAATGGCCCTAGTTACTTCTCCCATCTTTTCAATTCTTGTCAATGGTTCTCCCTCAAAGATTTTTATTCCTTCAAGAGGCCTCAGGTAGGGAGATCCACTCTCTCCCTTTCTCTTTATACTCATGATGGAAGGGCTGGGTCAATCTATCAAGCATGCTAAAGTAGTTGGTAAAGTCAAAGGTCTCCAACTTTCTGAAAATGGACAGGCCTTGACTCATCGACAATTTGTTGATGATACCATGCTGCAGGGAATCCGCACGGTCAAAGAAGCTCTTGATTATAAACAAATCCTGAGAGACTTTTCCATGGCTTCAGGTATGGAAGTTAATCTCTCCAAATCTAAGATTTTTTTCTTTAATACTCATATTGCTATTCAGAGAAATATATCCAGAATTTTGGGCTTTCAAAGGGAGATCCTCCCTTCAAAATACTTGGGAGTTCCTCTAACTGCCAAACCTTTACACAAGAGCATCTGGGAGCCAATGATTAATAAATTGCAAGATAGAATCAGGAAATGGACTATTAGATCTTTAAACTTGGCAGGTAGGTTGGTGCTCACCAAGGTTGTCCTACAATCAATCCCAGTCTTCATGCTATCAGCTCTCCTTGCACCAAAAGGAGTCCTGCAACAATTCAGAACCATACAAAGAAACTTTCTTTGGGGCAAGGGGAAGGAAAGAAAGAAATGGGCCTTGGTAGCATGGGAAAAAAATCTGCAAACCTAAAAACCATGGAGGGATTGGATTGGACGATCTTCAGATTATAAGCAAGGTTTTAGGACCAAAATTATGGTGGCGATGGGTAAAAGACCCAGATGCTCAGTGGGCTATTATTTGGAAAGAAAAATAGGCCAGCACTTGGCAAAATAATGATCTCATAAGGATTTATGGAAATATAAAGGGCTCACACATTTGGAATAAGACTTGGGAGAACCGAGGGTTAGCTCAAGAAAACAGCTTCTCGGAAATCAGAGAGGGAGACCTACCTCTATTCTAGGAGGATAAATGCCAACAAGAACCTATATTGTCAAAAGAAGACTTGAGGGACCTCAAGGAAGAGACAGATTCTAAAGGGTTATCTAAAGTAAAAGACTTTTGGGACCAAACCAACTGTATAGGAAAATGGAGAACCTGGAGGAACTTTGATTTTAGGGATGATAACCCCCTGAAAGCTAAAGCAGAGACACTAATAAAAATGTTAGAACAAAGGAAGATTTTGATGTCAGAGGGGCACAACCAACTGAGATAGGGCATCAATAATGAGGGTACCTTTAATCTTAAGGAGGCAAAATTCATTCTCCTTGAGATGAATACCCATGCTCCAGATAGGATTTGGTAAGACCTATGGAGACATCAAGGTTGGATGAAAATTAAACTCTTCATTTGGCTAGTTCAACATAGGAAAATTATGACCTTGGATAATATTAGGAAGAGGCATGTCCTGGGGCCTTCCAGATGTCAGCTTTGTGAAGCCCAAGAGGAAGCAATGGAGCACCTTCTCAACAATTGAATTTTCACCTCCAGGGTGTGGGATTCTTTTGCCACCATTTTCCAACAGACTGATAAGGACAAAGGGAGTATCATCAACACCCTAAACAAATGGAGAAGAAACCTTTTAGATTATGAAGTTCTTGGCTCAGCATGGGTTATCATGCCAAGCTTCATTATTTGGAATGTCTGGAAAGAAAGGAACAATAGAATCTTCAAGAATGAAAAGAGGCCATCCCAATGCCCTTTTGAGCAGATCTTAAAACAGCTCAAGGAAATGGTCGACACTATTGTGTGAAATATCCCTAAGAACCCACCTTCAGTAGCAGAATTGAGAATTCTCAGAGAGTTGGGTTTGCAAGGACTTATTCCTCAGGGACTGGATAGGAAGGTAATATCCATGGAATCTGAGCAAGATTTCAGGCATCCTGCCACGGAGGGTTTTGTGAAATACAACATTGATGGGGCTACAAAAGGCAACCCGGGCACTACTGGTTATGGAGGGCTGTTGAGGGATGAGAATGGAAGTATACTTTTCTTCTTCTTTTGTCATTTAGGAAGAGCCACCAACAACATGGCGGAATGGATGGCTATGGAGCAATGTTTAGATTTCTTGGAACAGGATAACTACCAAAATGTGATAATTGAAGCTGATTTTGAGTTAATCATTAAATTGGTTAAGAGAATTAGCTGGGGAACAAAGCCAGAAAAAGTCTCAAGAAACTAGAGGCTGATCCAGGGCTTTCAACGGATTCAGCATCACCTCCAGAGCCTTTGTATAGTTAGTTTTAAACATGCACGAAGAACAACCAATAAATTGGTAGATCTTATGGCCAATCAAGGAGTGATCAGTACAGAGAATATGGTTGCGATGAGCTGGCAAGAGCTGCCTTAGAGCAGGTTCAAGGTGAATTGCCATGACCAGGCAGATGAAGATAGGATCGTGTTTTAGAGCAGTGCCATGGAGACGGAGTCCAGTTGAATTAGGTGCTTTATGTTTATCGATTTTTCCACTATCAAGTCTTTAGTGGGTTGCAGGCCACTCCTGACCTTTGTAACCCGGGAAAGTACATTTTCAACGGATCCAAGTGGTAGCCGATCGAGTGGCTCTGGTTCTTGGAAGAGAGGCAGGATGGCAGGAGTTTCTTCTTTCTTAGGTGCTGGAAGAGAAGACACAGTGAAAAGTCGGAATTTGGGCACTCTTGGCAGCCTCAATTCCATGGATTTTCTGTCTTTGATCGCTATACCGGGTATGGGGCGGTTTTCTAGTGATTGCGGGCGTTGCAAGCGGGAAACGATTTTTTTGAATTTGAAGCGATTCCATTCAGCAGGCTACACGTGGCACTGCGGTCGGTTAGAATACTGCCCTCATCGCATGTTATTGTTTGGTGATGTTGGTCGGTGCGATATGATCCTCAGCCGTAGGATCAAGCGAGGCATATCTACAGCTAGGATTGATCGTGTTTGTTGGTGGTCCATGAGGATAAGCATCGCACTTCTCAGTATTGTGAATTTGGCCACAGCTATTGGATCGGGTGAGAAGGTTTAACGGTGGAGACTAAAGATGCATGTTAGGAAGATGGCGGGAAGCGTTATTGCTTTTTATTCTTGGCGAGAAGCAAAATACTCTAGGTGGGATGCAAAATGTTTTAGTCCGCTCTACAAATTCGCGGGTTTGTGGGTTTTTTAGACATGATTTTCGTTTAGACCAGTACTTTTGTTCCTCTTCGGGTCCGTTGCCGGCTTCAACTTTGTCTTGCTTTTAAGAGTTTAGAGGTTTGGTTTGTAGGGGTAGGGGCTTTTTCCTCGAGCCCGTTTTCTGTTTGTTTTTGGGTTTCTTCCTTGGTCCATGGCTACTCGTGGAATGGTGTAAATTATGTATTTTATTAATGAAAAAGAAGGTCTAACTCTTGCATTAGCAAAAAAAAGATTATTATTATTAATTACAAAAACAATTAATATATAAATCAAACATATACATATTTCAAAAAAACATGTAACAAAATTCTTAACCATGGATATTGACCTCATTTTATCATGGATATTCTTAATTAGTAAATACATTTTTTTACAACACCATGGATTATGAAATACCACATGCCCAAAAAACCATAACTAATTTGATATGAAACTTCTTCATATGACATTTTTTAATTAATCAATTTAATTAGAAGGGGAAAAAGAGCACAACTTCTTTGGAGATAAAATCTCAACTTTGATTTGTGAATACTACTAAGAATATTCCACAATATTCAATGAAGACTAAATCCTTGCCATCCATCTAATAATTATTGATAATTAAATTAAAATTATGGAAGCCTTATTCCAAAATAGAAACATTGGATAAATGGATAATAGGATTTAATTTTATGAAATATCCACCAAATATTCTTAGTAATAGTTAGGAATAGAGGGTTGATATGTATCTAAGGGGTAGTTACCTCATTTTTTTTTAATTTAATTAAAAAATGTTATAAAATAAAATTAAAATAAATACAAATTTATTTTATCATGAAATGAGTTATGGATTTTGGGCATATATTATTAGTAAGTCATGGTTTTATTCCTAATTAGACCTATTTATAAGTTAAGAAACTATATCCTAAAATAAAAACAAATCTCCATAATTAAAAAACTGGTTACATATTACTTATAAATTTATATATTCATTATTTAAAATTTTATAAATAATAATTCAAAATAAAACTATAATTAAAATGGGATAACGATTTTATGAATATTTATATAATTTATATATAACTGCTCTAGTAACAACTATCTTATTAGGCCTACAAGGCTTTGGATTGACCGTGAATGGGTGTAGTGTTAAGGCACTCCATAAGTCACTCATTCAAAACCCCTTACCTACCGAAACAACTATCCTATTATATTTTTTAACCTAAAACATAACTTGACATTCTAGGTAAAGGAATAATGAAATCTCACACAATGTGTAATAATATTTTCAATTATCTTCCCATGTAAATTACAATACAACCCTATTATGCAACTAAATGGTTTTGTGCGATGCTACCACATACTTGTTTGCAGGGTAGTACTTCCTGGCTTCCATGCCGTCAGTGGGTCGTTGATATTGCATCCGGCAGGGCAACCCATAGTCTATCATGTATAAAAAAAAATAGTCCATAAAGAAACATCACTGAATTCTTGGATAAATACAATCGATAAAGATTCCTCTAATTAAGTTTGAATGTGTGTTGGTGGCAGTTGATTTGCAATGGAGATCCCTTCGAGATGACGAGAAGAAACCGGGCGGTTGGGTTGATATTGGTGCGGGAGCCTCCAATCATCTCCGGACGGATTGATAGTACCAAGCTTCCATAGCAAAAGCTGCTGCATGGCGTAAACTCCCATTATTTGATGGGTTGGGCCGAAGTGCAGGAATATTTGATGGGTTGGGCCGAAGTGATGGGTTGACTAAGTTGCTCGCTGTAGGAACTTTGAAGAATGGTGCCGTTGCATTATTCGTCTTTCAGCTGCGTAAATCGATGTTGACAGGCAACGGTCCCGTCATGATGGTATGTAATTGTATGGTCAGTGTCATAATAGTAATGGTCCACATTGCCTTCTGCGGATTCTCTGATTGTACAGGCTGAAGATATTATTGAAAGAATCTGCTGATGGAAGATTGAAATCCGTTTATTTGTATTTTTTATAAATTATAATATTATTATATTTTGATATGTGTATTTTTTTTAATTTTGTAGTTTACATTTTAAATTTTATAGTTTTGATTTGTTTAGAATTTAATTAAGTTTTATTAAAATTATAAATTTGAGTTATGAAATTTTTATCATCAAAGAGTATAGTTTTTTATAATTTTGAATTTATTTATATATCAAAAATTTATTTTAAAATAACAAAATATAATAATTTCTCAGATTATTAAACCAAATGAAATACAACTAAAATAGTTAGACCACTCCAATCACATCTCTTTTATGTTCTAAAAAGTTTTTCATAAAAATCTAAATTAAGGGACTCCTTAAAAGATAAATTTTTAGATGAGTTTTTAGTTAAGAATAATAAATATAGGACTTACATGGTGTTTTATAGGAGTAGAATAACAAAAAAAATTAATATTTATATTAATATAATATTTTTTAATATTTAAGAGATGTGTAATTTTTTTATTATTTAATATGGAGTTGATATACTACATTTATAAAATATTAATAATATAAAAAATTGCAATATTTTTATAAACAAAATATTTCAATATTGATGTTAAGTAAAAAATTTAGAGAAAAAAAAGAGATTTATATTCATTTTAATTCAAGGTATGAGATATATTTCTAAATCCTTTAATGCTTAATATGGCGTTAATGAGTAAAATTTAGAAAAATATTAATAAAAAAATATAAATGTATATCTGTATATAGAGAAAAAGAGTGTCTATCCTAAAGATATATGTTTCTTATTTCTAAATATAAGACATGTATTTAAAAATATAATAACATAAAAAAATGGACACAATATGAATTACAAATAAAATATTTGAAAATCACACACACACACACACACACACACACACACACATATATATAAAGTTTGAAGAAGGATCAAATCTCTGAAGATGCAAACTTTCAAGTTTTCCCTCTGAAAGAGGTTGGTATATCAAGAGATTTTTTCTCTCTTCACATTTGATGGATTGAGGTTAACATAGATTTATAGTTATTTATTTTCTAACTTAAATATATTTGGAATTATTTATGTTTTAGTGATTTAATATAGAGAAAGGGGAATTTACATTTACTTATAAAATTTTAAATACTAATTGTTTAGCATACACACATCAACTCAACTTCTTATTAAAATAACAATTTTATCAATTTATATTTCGGGTTTTTTGTCAACGGAACTCCGTTCGCTGTTGCCGGGATTGTCTGCAAGATGTCGGACATGGAAGTGGATGAGGTGGACTATTCTGCCGACCCTAACCCCTATGAACCTATCTGGACATGCCCTAATGCTCCGCTGGAAGCTATGTATGCTCGGGTTCAGTGTCTGTCTTTCTCGCAATTTACCGCTATCCCACCCTCCCATTTAGACCCCATTCCTTCCTCGTCCTGCCTGCCATTCGCTGCCCTCTCTATCGACTCCCCGGGATTTTACTGCCCCCTGTATCGCCCATTACTCTCCATCTGCTGGCCTCTTCCACGTCGCCCTCTCCCCCTTTTGAAACGTCGCCTTCTGAATATTTTCCTCATCAGACACCTTTCAAGCTCTCCTCCTCTGTAGGGTTTGAATCTGCGGCTGGCCCTCCCCATCCATCAGCCATCCTGCACGCCCCCCTGCATATGAGCCGGTTTCCTCCTCCTCCCCATCGGGATGTTTCGAAACACCAGTGATCAAAGTCCATAATAACACCCAACAACCACAACAGGATCACCAAGGCACTCAGGACCCCTTGCAGGATCACTTGACCGCATCGCGTACTAGTAAGACAAAGCTAAAGTGTGTTAAGGCTACCAGCAAGGATCTAACACTAAAATTTGGGGAAGGGGTCAAAATAGGGGAAGTTATAGACATGACGAGCAGAGTTCTGGTGGGAAGAGTCCGCGGTCATGCATATTCTGCCGAGCGACTTTGCCTCTGGGTCAAGGAAGTATGGGGGAACATTTTCAAAGAACTCTTGGAGGTTCAAACGCTGGCTCAGGGATGGTTTGTGCTCTACTTCTAGCAGGAGCAATACACTAATTGGGCACTCTCCAGATACTAGCATATCGAGATGGCCCTGGTCTTGCTTAAGTGCTCGAGCCCTTTATTCGATCAAGAACGGGAACAAATTGGAGCTGGACCACTTTGGATCAGGCTGCGAGGATTACCCCTCCATTTTTGGTTTGAATACATTCTCATCTGCATCAGCAATGCGCTTGGCTCCTATCTGGATTATGACAAATCAAACATCAGCTCTGGCAATTGGTCTATGGCAAATATTCTAGTTCATCTGGATACCAAAGAAGGGTTGGAAGAGAAAATCACCCTAAAATGGAAGAACTTCAATCGTATACAAATCTTGGATTACGAAGGAGTGTTGTTCAGGTGTCGAAGGTGTCATATGGTAGGGCATCTTTACAAGGAATGCCCTCTCGTTTGTAAGGTTGCTTGTCCTTCCAAAGAAGCAAAGGAAGTTGCTCGTGCTGCATCCACTACTGTTACTGAACAGACTCCTCAGTACAATGTACCTCTCGCAACGGTGGGCGGAACAACTCAGCTCCCAACTTCGACCACTACTCGTCCTCCCTCCCCGCCTATGAAGAGATCCAGGGCTACTACTGCAGCTGCTCGATCAACGGGTATTCCTACATTCACTTGCTTTCTTTCTGATGTTTCCTTTAATTACTTTGCTCAGCATTTGTATTCTGCGTCTGCATCTATACCAGACTTTACCTCTGCTACCATTACATGCCCCCTAGACTTTTGTCATTTGGTTATCTTGACTACTCCACTAGTTATCCCCAGTTTGGTTCACTCACCCCCTCCTTCGGAACCCTCGAACATCTCAGTCCACTCCCATTCATACAATCTCCATTCCCGAGTGTCTCAACCTCCTGATAATTTTGGGATTGGCTTGGCCTCCCCTCCATGATCTTCCAAGTCCAATAGGGGCCGAAAATCACATATGGCCATCCTGCAAGCTAGGCTTGAAGTGGCACATGGCAGATAATCCACACTTGATTGGGTAATTAGAGCACCATTTATTGACCCTCAGCCACCCCCATGAAGTGGCTCTCCTTTAACTGGAGAGGAATGGATAGCCCTCCTAAAAGGCTAGCCCTCAGAAGATTATTTGAATATGAGCTTGTTGATATTATCTTCCTACAAGAACACTTGGCTTGGCTGACCATATCATCCCTGTGTTGCAATCCTTGAAGCCAGCCTAGACCTTCCATGCACTTGACGTCATTGGACGATCCAGAGGTCTTGCCCTGGGTATAAACCCTCGCACTATCAACATCAAGGCCTCCTAGGGAGGTGTCAGATTCTTATGTATGGACATATTTTCCTCAGATCTGGGCATGGATATCAAGATTATCAATGTATATGCCCCTTTTCAAAACAGAGCCAAGTTTTGGAATCACCTCCTCAATCTATCCTTTGTTAATTCTTAAAATATAATTTTAGGAGGAGATATGAATTTGTCCATTGGATATGGGGAATCATGGAGAATAAATGCAAAGATGGATCCCTTATCTGACTCTATGGAGAAGCTCCTTGAACAACACCACTTGATTGATATTCCCATGGTCAATTCACAACCTGCATGGTGCAATAGAAGAACTGGGGATGTTGCACTGGCCAGGTGCTTGGATAGATTCCTCATTAAGGAATCTCTGGTGAGAGCACTATCAAATTATAGACAATGGATTGGAGTTGGAGGCATATCCGATCATTCCCCCATCTTCATGGAGCTGTCAGGTCCTTTTTAGAAGCCTAGGGCCCCATTCAAATTCAACTCCACCTGGCTAAAGGATCCCAGTTACATCAATCTCGTTAATGATTTCTAGTGCTCTAATCCAACTTCTTTGGGGAGAACCACTGCTGAGGGTTTCTGTTATAACCTATAAGAAATTAAGAAATTATCTATTAAATGGGAAAAAGATAAAAGAGACTGGGACGAGCAGACCCTCATTACCGTTAAGTCCACTCTATCTTATCTCCTTGATGAGTAGGGGCATGGATTTACATCTTTGGAGGCTAAATCCCACCTTATTGACCTGGAGAGACAGAGATCCAAAATCCTTAAAGGGAGAGAAGAAACATGGTGCCTTGGTAGTCGGGCTATTTGGATTTAGGCTAGAGATGAGAATACAAAGTTCTTCCACAATTATGCAAAGGTAAGGAAAGTCAGGAACACCATCTTGCACATGCCATATGAGGATGGTAATCTAGCAACATATTTTAATGAGTTCACGCACCTAGGAAACTCTCATTTCGAGAAGCTCTTCAAGGTCCCCCCTGGTGCCACCCTCTTTGAAATAGTCTGGATTGCTAGTCTCTTCCCTATGCTTGTTGATCTAGAAGAGGCAGAGGAGCTTACAACTCATGTCACAATGGGAGAATTGGAAAGTGTGCTAAAATGGTTCAAAAAAGATAAGAGTCCAGGGCTGGACGAATGGACTATTGTGTTTTATCTAGCCTTTTATGAAACTATTGGACATGATATTCTAAAGGTGGTGGAGGACTGTAGGACTTTAGGGAGAATGTATGAGGCTATCAACTCAACCTTCATTGCCCTCATTCCCAAATCTGACTCCCCCACATCTTTCAATGATTTCATATCTATTTCTCTCTGCAACTGTCTTTACAAGATCATTGCCAAAATTATTGCCAATAGACTTAAGCCTATTCTCTCATGTCATATTTCTCCAGAACAATTTGAATTCCTCCATAATAGACAAATTCATGAGGCTATTGGAACTGCTCAGGAATCCCTACACTCCAAGAAACTAAAAAGCTTAAAGGTGCCATTCTTAAAATTGACCTATCCAAAGCTTTTGATCGAGTTAGCTGGCTCTATATCAAAATGCTCCTCACCCACTTGCGATTTCCTCCTCCCTTCATAAATTGGGTTATGTGTTGCATCACTACCGCCTCCTTCAGTGTCATGATAAATGGATCTACCTCCAACTTCTTTCATGTAGAACGCGGACTCAGGAAAGGTTGTCCCCACTCCCCGCTCCTCTTTCTTATAGCCATGGAGGGACTTAGTAGACTAATAGCCTCAACCAAGCGAGAAGGGCGATTACAGTGACTAAATATTACATATCAATGTATACTCACTCACCTCCTCTTCGTCGATGATGTACTCATCTTTCGCAATGGAGGCATTTGGGACACCACTACATTCTATGACATATTACTACATTTGTATTCAGCCACAGGTATGGAACCAAATCAAATTAAATCCTCCATCACTCTATCAGCCTGCACCCCACAAGAAGCTCGGGTTTCACAACAAAAATTTCCTTTCTAGAGCCATCAACTGCAGGATGGACTCAAATATCTTGGGTTCTTGATCAAGCCACATTGATAAAAGATTGCTGACTGGATATGGCTTGTGGTCAAGATCGAAAAATGATTGCTCAACTGGAATCACAGATTCCTCTGGAGGGTAGGTCGATCAGTGTTTATTAAAAGAGCCTTGGAGGCTACACCTATTTATTGGATGTCTCTGGCATGGATTCTGAAAGGAATTTTATCCCGAATACAAAAAACTCATTGCAGATTCCTTTGGAATGGCTATAAGGAAGGAAAACCATTTGCCTAGGTGGGCTGGAAACTCATTGCAATCCCAAAGAAATGGGGCAGTTAGGGACTAAAGGATCTATCCTCCTTTTCTCATGCACTAGATGCAAAGATGGGATGGATTATCCTCACATCACACAACCTCTGGACATAAGTGATCTACTACAAATACATTTGGCCACATCGTATTATGGACTGGATTCATTTTCCCACTTGGCAGGGAACTGGGATATCCATGGTTTAGCGAGAGATTCTACATAACATGCCCACCACCAGGAAAGGACTCACCTAACGAATTAACGATGGTACATCAGTGCGAATTGGCATTGATCCCTGGTCGGGCTATGGTAAAATGCTTCGACTTCCTCCTAATCTCATACAATTTCTCAAACACGAAGATATTAATTTGATTTCCCATATTGCTGACCCTAGGAATAGCACAGCCTTTACACAGGAATGGACCTCAGAGGAGGACCTAGGTATTCTTGTTCATTGGCAATAATATTGGGAGGACTATATTACTACGCTGACAAAATCACATGTCCATATCAAGGATGGCACTGATGAACTCATCTAGGCCCCTGCTGAACATGGCACTTACTCCCCTAAGGCTGGTTATCCCATCATACATGACGCCCACAGGTGACTTGTGCTTTTGGATTGGTGGGGCAGGCTATGGAAACTAAAAGCGCCTCCGTATACTAAGTTGTTCATGTGGAATGTCTTACGGAACAAGACACCAACAGGGAGCAATTTAGTGAAGTGATCCTTCTCTGGTCCCTCCTGGTGCATGCTCTATCATCAAGCAGAGGAATCAAATGACCAACTATTCATGTTTTGCCCGACGATGAATCACATTGGGGAACAAGTCCTTATTTCTCTATCTATAACCATCAGATGGCATGGACTCAACATATCAGAAGCCTGGTAACTTTCGCAAGATACATCCTTGCATCCGAAAGTCCACTATCTTCTGCTCCTTATTTGTTGGACTATCTGACTCACTAGAAATGGGATCATTTTCAAAGATAAAATTGTTCGATGATAGTCTTCAATTGCCAAAATTATTGTTTCATATTATGAAATACCAAAAAAGAATCATACCCCTACTGGCTTCGTTGTATCATCTGAATCCATTGATCACAATATTCCCTGAGCAATTTTTTATGGAGCAGCACAAGCACAGTGTTGTGGAGGGGTTATACTATTGCATAAAACTGAAAATAATCACTACAAAATTCAAATGGGTTTAGGGAGGGGGACAAACAACTATGCATAATTGATCTCTCTTAGAAATCTCCTCCATTTTACTCTCGCACATTTATAAACCCTCACACTATCAACATCAAGACCTCCTAGGGAGGTGTCAGATTCTTATGTATGGAGATATTTTCCTGAGATCTGGGCATGGATATCAAGATTATCAATGTATATGCCCCTTTTCAAAACAGATCCAAGTTTTGGAATCACCTCCTCAATCTATTCTTTGTTAATTCTTAAAATATAATTTTAGGAGGAGATATGAATTTGTCCATTGGATATGGGGAATCATGGAGAATAAATGCAAAGATGGATCCCTTATCTGACTCTATGGAGAAGCTCCTTGAACAACACCACTTGATTTATATTGCCATGGTCAATTCACAACCTGCATGGTGCGATAGAAGAATTGGGGATGTTGCACTGGCCAGGTGCTTGGATAGATTCCTCATTAAGGAATCTCTGATGAGAGCACTATCAAATTATAGACAATGGATTGGAGTTGGAGGCATATCCGATCATTCCCCCATCTTCATGGAGCTTTCGGGTCCTTTTTAGAAGCCTAGGGCCCCGTTCAAATTCAACTCCACCTCGCTAAAGGATCCCAGTTACATCAATCTCGTTAATGATTTCTAGTGCTGTAATCCAACTTCTTTGGGGAGAACCACCGTTGAGGGTTTCTGTTATAACCTATAAGAAATTAAGAAATTATCTATTAAATGGGAAAAAGATAAAAGAGACTGGGACGAGCAGACCCTCATTACCGTTAAGTCCACTCTATCTTATCTCCTTGATGGGTAGGGGCATGGATTTACATCTTTGGAGGCTAAATCCCACCTTATTGACCTGGAGAGACAGAGATCCAAAATCCTTAAAGGGAGAGAAGAAACATGGTGCCTTGGTAGTCGGGCTATTTGGATTTAGGCTAGAGATGAGAATACAAAGTTCTTCCACTATTATGAAAAGGTAAGGAAAGTCAGGAACACCATCCTGCACATGCCATATGAGGACGGTAATCTAGCAATATATTTTAATGAGTTCACGCACCTAGGAAACTCTCATTTCGAGAAGCTCTTCAAGGTCCCCCCTGGTGCCACCCTCTCTGAAATAGTCTGGATTGCTAGTCTCTTCCCTATGCTTGTTTATCTAGAAGAGGCAGAGGAGATTACAACTCATGTCACAATGGGAGAATTGGAAAGCGTGCTAAAATGGTTCAAAAAAGATAAGAGTCCAGGGCTGGACGAATGGACTATTGGGTTTTATCTAGCCTTTTATGAAACTATTGGACATGATATTCTAAAGGTGGTGGAGGACTGTAGGACTTTAGGGAGAATGTATGAGGCTATCAACTCAACCTTCATTGCCCTCATTCCCAAATATGACTCCCCCACATCTTTCAATGATTTCACTCTATCTTATCTCCTTGATGGGTAGGGGCATGGATTTACATCTTTGGAGGCTAAATCCCACCTTATTGACCTGGAGAGACAGAGATCCAAAATCCTTAAAGGGAGAGAAGAAACATGGTGCCTTGGTAGTCGGGCTATTTGGATTTAGGCTAGAGATGAGAATACAAAGTTCTTCCACAATTATGAAAAGGTAAGGAAAGTCAGGAACACCATCTTGCACATGCCATATGAGGACGGTAATCTAGCAACATATTTTAATGAGTTCACGCACCTAGGAAACTCTCATTTCGAGAAGCTCTTCAAGGTCCCCCCTTGTGCCACCCTCTCTGAAATAGTCTGGATTGCTAGTCTCTTCCCTATGCTTGTTGATCTAGAAGAGGCAGAGGAGCTTACAACTCATGTCACAATGGGAGAATTGGAAAGCGTGCTAAAATGGTTCAAAAAAGATAAGAGTCCAGGGCTGGACGAATGGACTATTGGGTTTTATCTAGCCTTTTATGAAACTATTGGACATGATATTCTAAAGGTGGTGGAGGACTGTAGGACTTTAGGGAGAATGTATGAGGCTATCAGCTCAACCTTCATTGCCCTCATTCCCAAATCTGACTCCCCCACATCTTTCAATGATTTCATATCTATTTCTCTCTGCAACTGTCTTTACAAGATCATTGCCAAAATTATTGCCAATAGACTTAAGCCTATTCTCTCATGTCATATTTCTCTAGAAAAATTTGAATTCCTCCATAATAGACAAATTGATGAGGCTATTGGAATTGCTCAAGAATCCCTACACTCCAAGAAAACTAAAAAGCTTAAAGGTGCCATTCTTAAAATTGACCTATCCAAAGCTTTTGATCGAGTTAGCTGGCTCTATATCAAAATGCTCCTCACCCACCTGGGATTTCCTCCTCCCTTCATAAATTAGGTTATGTTCTACATCACTACTGCCTCCTTCAGTGTCATGATAAATGGCTCTACCTCCGACTTCTTTCATGTAGAACGCGGACTCAGAAAAGGTTGTCCCCACTCCCCGCTCCTCTTTCTTATAGCCATGGAGGGACTTAGTAGACTAATAGCCTCAACCAAGCGAGAAGGGTGATTACAGTGACTAAATATTACATATCAATGTATACTCACTCACCTCCTCTTCGTCGATGATGTACTCATCTTTCGCAATGGAGGCATTTGGGACACCACTACATTCTATGACATATTACTACATTTGTATTCAGCCACAGGTATGGAACCAAATCAACTTAAATCCTCCATCACTCTATCAGCCTGCACCCCACAAGAAGCTCGGGTTTCACAACAAAAATTTCCTTTCTAGATCCATCAACTGGAGGATGGACTCAAATACCTTGGGTTCTTGATCAAGCCACATTGATAAAAGATTGCTGACTGGATATGGCTTGTGGTCAAGATCGAAAAATGATTGCTCAACTGGAATCACAGATTCCTCTCGAGGGTAGGTCGATCAGTGTTTATTAAAAGAGTCCTGGAGGCTACACCTATTTATTGGATGTATTTGGCATGGATTCTGAAAGGAATTTTATCCCGAATACAAAAAACTCGTTGCAGATTCCTTTGGAATGGCTATAAGGAAGGAAAACCATTTGCCTAGGTGGGCTGGAAACTCATTGCAATCCCAAGGAAATGGGGCAGTTAGGGACTAAAGGATCTATCCTCCTTTTCTCATGCACTAGATGCAAAGATGGGATGGATTATCCTCACCTCACACAACCTCTGGACATAAGTGATCTACTACAAATACATTTGGCCACATCGTTTTATGGACTGGATTCATTTTCCCACTTGGCAAGGAACTGGGATATCCATGGTTTAGCGAGGGATTCTACATACCATGCCCACCATCAGGAAAGGACTCGCCTAACGAATTAACGATGGTACATCAGTGCGAATTGGCATTGATCCCTGGTCGGGCTATGGTAAAATTCCTCGACTTCCTCCTGATCTCATACAATTTCTCAAACACGAAGATATTAATTTGATTTCCCATATTGCTGACCCTAGGAATAGCACAACCTTTACACAGGAATGGACCTCAGAGGAGCACCTAGGTATTCTTGTTCAATGGCAATAATATTGGGAGGGCTATATTACTACGCTGACAAAATCACATGTCCATATCAAGGATGGCACTGATGAACTCATCTAGGCCCCTGTTGAACATGGCACTTACTCCCCTAAGGCTAGTTATCCCATCATACATGATGCCCACAGGCCACTTGTGCTTTTGGATTGGTGGGGCAGGCTATGGAAACTAAAAGCGCCTCCGCGTACTAAGTTGTTCATGTGGAATGTCTTACGGAACAAG
This sequence comes from Pinus tabuliformis, assembly GCA_031772625.1. NCBI lineage: Eukaryota > Viridiplantae > Streptophyta > Pinopsida > Pinales > Pinaceae > Pinus > Pinus tabuliformis. Next base: position 1,686,387,592 of record CM062819.1, read on the forward strand.
ACACCAACAGGGAGCAATTTAGTGAAGCGATCCTTCTCTGGTCCCTCCTGGTGCATGCTCTGTCATCAAGCAAAGGAATCAAATGACCAACTATTCCTGTTTTTCCCGACGATGAATCACATTTGGGAACAAGTCCTTGTTTCTCTATCTATAACCATCAGATGGCATGGACTCAACGTATTAGAAGCCTAGGAACTTTCGCAAGATACATCCTTGCATCCGAAAGTCCACTATCTTCTACTCCTTATTTGTTGGACTATCTGACTCACTAGAAATGGGATCATTTTCAAAGATAAAATTGTTCGATGATAGTCTTCAATTGCCAAAATTATTGTTTCATATTATGAAATACCAGAAAAGAATCATACCCCTACTGGCTTCGTTGTATCATCTGAATCCATTGATCACAATATTCCCTGAGCATTTTTTTATGGAGCAGCACAAGCACAGTGTTGTGGAGGGGTTATACTATTGCATAAAACTGAAAATAATCACTACAAAATTCAAATGGGTTTAGGGAGGGGGACAAACAACTATGCAGAATTGATCTCTCTTAGAAATCTCCTCCATTTTGCTCTCGCACATTTATGCAATCACATTCAGATTTTTGGATATTCTAAAATCATCATCAATTGGTTCAACAACATATTTGCATTTCACATGCACTCTCTTAGGAACATATTGGATGAAATCATGATCTTAAAAGCACAATTTAATTAAATCTCTTGTCAACATATTTATAGGGAATGTAATTCGGTTGGTGACCAACTTTCCAAGGAGGCCACGACAGATCCCAAAGGACTGTGGATAATATAGGAGCAACAAGGAGATGAACACTACCAGTACTATCATCGTCCTTATATAGATCAGGTCTGTTAGCAAGCCAACATGCCCTACTTTTGTAGTATACAACAATGATTTATATCAATACTAGCTTTTACATTGTATATATATTTTTCATGAAATTTTGAGTATACCCTGAGTGGTAAATTATGTACAAACTTATATATTTTTGAAGGCTACGGGCAACATACTTCACATGGCATACAAGCATCTACTACATGTAATTTTTCTATATTAATGAAAAATTACGATTTTTTCTCGGGGAACAAATTTATCAATTTAAAATTATAAGTTTGAAAAAAATATATTAATAATTTTACATAATAATATATCAAGTTTTTTTAATATCAGAAATGTAGGTTATAAATAAGATCTTTCAATATTAACTCCATATATATACTATATGAATTAGAAAAATAATCTTACATTTAAAATATTTCAATAGTATCTCTCAAGATAAAAAATATGTAAAGTGTGCTTATACATGTGTGTGTGCACCCAAAGAGAGATCAAATCTCTAAAAATGCAAACTTTTAAGCTTTTCCCTTAAAAGAGGATGTCACCATGTGAATCTATATTTAGTTCTTTTTAACTTAAATATATGTAGAATTTTTTAAGTTATAGTGATTTAAAATAAATAAAAAAAAGGAAATTCACATTTACTAATTTTCATTTGATAAAGTTGTAAATATTAAAAGTTATTCTTACCTATATTAACTCCACTTCTTATTAAAATAACAATTATGTCAATTGAAAATTATAAGTTTGGAAAAACTTATATTAATAAGTTTAAGTGAGGATATACTTTAAAACAAGCAAATGTCCATCTGTGTCCATCTTAATTCATGATCTAATAGGTGCTAGGAGGGATGAAATATCCCTGCGAACATTGTAAATATTAAATGTTAATATGATAGATATTGAGCCCCTTCTTATTAAAATAACCATTTTATAAATCTAAAATTACAAGTTTGAAAAAAAATATATTAATGAGTTTAAGTGAGGATATACTTTAAAGAAATCAAATATCCATTTTAATTCCTGATCTAATAAGTGTTAGGAGGGATCAAACCTCTCAAGATGCAAACCTCTTTTTGTATAACATTCTTTGGTAAAAGTCGTATAAAAAGACAATGAGTTAGATTTTTTTTACAAAATTACGAACATGTAATAATCTGAATTACTATTCCATATTTATTCATTGACCTTTAGATAAAATCTTCATCATTACATAGAGTAACATTACTAAATGAATAGTATGTTAAATAATCATTAACGACTACTATTGTAGCATGTTAAGATAAACTCGTTGATGTAAACTTGCTTCATTTCCATGATTCTTTTGACTAGAAAAGTTAATCACATACTATATAATATAAATGTTGCGTCATGCAAGGAATCAACATCATCATAATGACACAATAAGAAAACACATCATTGAACACTGATATACCGTAGAAACCCCGTAGGGTGAAAACCAACAAGAATTTAATTTTATTAAATGATCATGAGGGTGTTCGCCCCTCACTCAATGGCTTGTAATAGAGTCCATATTTTTATCATTTCCATAAAAAATTTATGATATATCATCATAAATACAACATAACTAGCTAGAGGCTATTACAATAATCATGATATTACTTACCCGCAAATCCTTGAACATTATGTGTTTGCAACTTGTTTATTCCTTAATTAAAAACACTTTACTATCAAAGCATGTCTATTTTTTTTTTAGTTGTATATGGTTATGACACAATTTTTTCTATCCATAACTCTCATGTGTAATTAAATACATTAAGATAACCAATTAATTCTCACTTGTCCCTATTCCACATCTATCACAAGAGGGGAAACAACTACTTCTACCCACAAAGCACAATAATATTAAAGAACCTCCATGGTTATTACCCTCTCTTCACATAAGAAGAGGAAAAATATCTCCAAGATACATACCACATTAACTGTTATTCCCCTCACATGAGTTCAAACTCTTTTCCAAAGAAAAACACTACAACTATCCTTATTCTTTTAAAGGAAGCTAGTATGATAGCTATGGTTTTTCATGTGAATACACAAGCTTTTCACAATAGTTGTTATTTTTGCATCCATATACATAATGTTTTCTCAAAAGGAAGCTAACATAATATTGCATGCAAATTCATAATCTTTCCAAAAGAAGGCTAACATAATATGGTATGCAAATGCATAATCTTTCCAAATGAAAGCTAACATAATCTTGTATAGTGCATGCTCTTTTACATCTTTGTAGCACAATAGCTAGTACTGATTGCACAATATTAACTATTCATTTTTGCATGCCATATATATATAGATAGTAACATATCAATTATTATTTTCTTACATGTAATATATCTATATTTCACTTCCAAGAAACCAACGCAATAATTATTCCTTTCCTACATGTAATGTATTTTACTTTTCCAAGAAATAAAATGCAAATAAGCATGCAAATACATGTCTCTTTTTCCTTCTTTCACTACATCTAAAAACACATTTTTCTTTTATCAAAAGATCTAACCCAATAACTATTATTTTTCATTTATTCTTCTTCAAGGAAAAACTAACATAACAACCATTATTTTCTATGTATGTATACACACATTCTAATTCAAGAAAGCTAATGTTATTTCCATTATTTCTATTTATGTATACACATATTCTTCTTCAAGAGAAACTAATGTAACCTAAATTATTTTATTTATATGTATAAACACGTTCTACTCCAGCAAAACTAGCAAATTAAACGCATAATCCTCTTCAAGAAAGATAGTAAGGAAACCATTATCTGTGTGCATAAGAATATTACTTATCTTTTTCATATAAGGATTCATGAAGAGTGTAACACACACCTCAAAAATCTGACATCCTCAACTAACATTATGGCCATCGCTAACTTCGTTCTGACATACACCAACTTCCCTCTATCATACACCTCCTTGTTGTTAAGTGGCTTGCTCTCAGCCATGGTCACTTGGATGCTTCAGTAACTATTCTCGTTCTGTAACGAATTCCATGAAAAAGTTAGGGTGGGAGACACTCGTTATATAGAATTTCTTCATATTTAAATGAATATGCTGGCATATAAAATATTCTTATAATCCAAACCAAATTATGACAACTTGTATATGTAATTCACTAGTTTTCTTGGTATACACGAGACTTGGATAATTGTAATAAACCTTTACATCAGTTGCAATAGTTTTTGCATATGAAGGACTTTCCCTTGCAAGATACACGCGTTGGCTTTGTAACGAATCAAAGAAGCTTTCCGATCGAAAAACAGATAAAATTCCATCGATATGGAGGGGACAAGTGCTTCTCTTGGATTAATGGATACACGGAAGCAATGCAACAATCAAATTATGAACTATAAATTTTATGATGATCAATATGGTAAGTTGTGGATGGACAATTGCAGTGAACTTGGATTGGGACAATAATGATCCCCCCAATATCTTTCATTTCCCTCAATTATTTCCCTCTTTCCCAAAAATAGTGACACCAAACAAGAACGACAAGGTGGTTATCAAGAACCAAACCGTAACTAAATTCCAATCTAACTGTCATGTAAAAAGGATAACGAAATATTAATTAAGTTAAAACAATAATATTCCATGTTATGTAATATGAAATGTTATGTAATATGAAATTATGTAATATGAAATTTGAATACGGATATTACATTTTAAGTGAAAATCTTGAGGAAATGTTTGCGCAAATAAGGGTTTGTGTGTTCTTTCTCGCTCTCTCTATATATATATATATATATATATATATATATATATATATATATATAAAACATTGTAGTAATTATAAATATATCTCTATATATATGTATGACATTAAAATCTTAAACTCAATGATCATATTGAAATATTTGGTTTAAAATCCACATTTTGTTTTTTAATATTATATATAAACTCCAAATTGAGAGTGGTATATATTGCACATATCCCTAACAATCAAAATCGAATATAAAATGAGAAAAAGAAAAATAACTTAAATCAAATTATTTTTCTCTATATAAAATTGATATAAAATTACGTTATGTATAATTGATAGTAAAATATTATTTTTGTTATTCACATATATATATATTTTAAATATTACATGTCAACTAAACATAAAATGAACTACACATTATACCATGTCAATAGTATTATTTTTTATCATTTTTACTTTCAAGTACTTTATATTTTTATATTAACGTCAAATTAGAATATTTTATTAATAATCTAAAGTAGTTTTTTTGTTATTAGTATATTTTAATTTATTAATGTAAATATTATCTTATTATTTTTAAATATAAATTTAAATAACCATATCTCTTTCTCTAAACCAAAAAAATATCAAACTTACCACAAAGGAAACTAATGTATAGATTACCATGTATTGCATTTTTTATATTAATCAATCAAAAAGAATGTAAGGATAAATTAAATAAAAATGATTGCAATATTAACCAACATAGAAATATATAAACCGTAAATACATAACTTATTGGGAAAAATCCTTTTGGAATAGTACTTTCCACACTCCAAAGCACACGAGACATACTAGTCCAAAATTAAAAATGATTATTATAAAATTTTCATGCTTTCAATAAGAGTATTCAACAAAATAAAGATTTAGAGAAATGTTGGCAACATAAGAATCAATTATAAACACTTTCTAATTTTAATCTAAGAATTTAATAAATACGCATAATAAAATCATATATTATTTATGGTTTCCAAATTGTAAATGCTGGAAATTGTTAACCATTATTGTTTAGCATTAGTTAATTAATACTACTCAAAATATATCCCCGTTTTACTTAACAAATAGATGCTTAATGTTATTTAAAATAACTACTTCATAACAAAATTGAAAAGAGTATAACATATTCATTTCATCACTTTCTTATATTGAAGTATAACATATTCATTTTATCACTTTTTATATTGAAATATAACATATTCATTTTATCACTTTTTTATATGATTATGTTCATATGAATGTCTATTTCATAATATTTCTTTCATAGTTTTAATTTAGTTATGAATAATTATTAGACTAATGGTAGAGATTTAGCCTCTTTGAAATAATAGTATTTATAGGCATGTCTATTTTAAAATACAGTGTTCAAAATTTTAATTTAGCTAAAACAATCATATAAATTAAATGGCTAGTAAATGTGCAAAGGCATCACTACATAATATATATCAAAACACTTGCTTAATAATACATTTTATGTTACTAAAAATTAAAAAATCATTAAAAAATAACTAAATTATAATTTTATTTTAAATTATTATTATTAATAATTATAAGAATAATTAATATAAGCTAAACATGTAAACTAACTCATTTATAATTTTATTTTGAATTATTATTATCAATAATTATAAAAATAATTAATATATAAGTTAAACATATATACATTTAAAAAAAACAGTATTCTTAATCATTATAGATTATTAATTTGTAAATAGGATTTGTTATAATACGATGGGCCAATGACGCAGCGCGGAAGCAGACTCACAAAACCCCAAAATCACCCCGCGCATCCCCTTTAAGAAATAACCTGACTATTCTTCTTTTTAATCGAAATACACTGAAAAACCATGCAAAACATTAATATTTACCTTTTATATTGGCGCGCATATCGTACACCACAAATCAACACGTGATGCTTCAGAACCATGGATCTGGATCTGTGAGATCCGACGTTCGTCAAAGATTTCGGGTGGAATAATAGATCGGGGTTTAACCGCCCGATAAATGGTTTTCTTCCCCTCCGCCTTGCTACGTGTCAACCTTTCAATGGAATCGGGGGTCGGGCCTTCAAAACCACTTACAACATTTAACGCGCCCAATAACCATCCACTGTAGCAAAAACTGCTTGGCGATCCAACAATCGCATTGATCGCAATCCAACGGCTACAATCTAATCGGTCAATTGTAAATCACAATGCCACTGTCTAAACTTCCTCCACTTCAAAGCGTCGATGCGATAGTGCTTGCAGACCTGATAGACTATCACCCCTTCTCTATAACACTTCGGATTTGGTTATATCGCGATCTCGGAATTCGGTGATTCAACAAGCCAGTTCCTCTCCACTTAAGCGATGCGATTTGGGCCTATGGACTCGATAACCTTAAAAGCCTCCGTCCATAATTTTTGAAGTCCGAATTCTAAATTCTGAATGTGTTTTGCATTGATTTTTAATGTAAACTGAGTTTTTCGCTTGCAGAACCAAAATGATATAATAAACTCGCCGATTACTCTTTTAACTCAGTGTTTCTATTGTAAAGTATGAAAAACAGAGCAAACATCAATCTGATCTAGATACAAAGAAAACAAACACTCGAGGATCTCCACGGGCTATATTTATATAATCATGCGCACAACACCAATTTATTCATAATAAAAGAGTTACAGAGTCTCGGCCTTGGGCCTGATTACACAAATAAATACCTCTGTATCAAATACAATCCACACACGATCTTGCTCTTGCTATACTAAATCCACTCCTCAATCCTCTCTCCTTTTCATTACATTTTTCCTCCCTTTTATAAATTGAATATCACTCTAACTGTGTCTAACAAATCAATCCCTATTTTTAATAAATCTAACAACAAATCTTCTAATTCCTAGCTCTATATCACACCTATGCTAACAACTCATCTCTGAGCCTAAAATAAGACAATTTCTAACTTATTACAATAATGAAATACAACTTATTTGTTGAGAGATCAAACCCTCTCAGTAAAACTGATTTTTTTAACCCATCAGGTCAAAGAATTTCAACTTTTTTAGCCACAACATGTGAAAAAACTTTCACATTGTTGGCTAAGTCCAGATGCTCCTACATCAGCCAATACCTGACACTATCAATACCACATGCTCGAAAAATCATAACTCACTCCATATGACATTTTTTGCGCTGAGAGGTGCATTCTACAACCTAGTATGAAGGGATGTGTAAGTGTAAGTATCTCACCTCTCCAGTAAAACAATAATTAAAATAAAAAATATTTTTTGCCCAAAACAAAAATGAAAATAACCTTAAAGATCTAAAAACAACAAAACAATTTAACACGAAGAATCAAAGAATCGAAAATCCTGCTCCAAAATCTGTTAATATTACTTTTAATTAAATATTTGTAAAATGAATCTTTAAAAGAAAAAATGATATCCTATGATATATTAAAATATTTTAAGTCCTAAATATTTCAAGGTCAAAGTTGTAATTTGAAAACATTAACTTGATGTCTTTTTATTATAAATTTTGTTATCATGGCATGTAAAAAACATAATTGAATCTAATATTAATATGAAAAGATTAGCATTATTAGATTTAATAGCTTTGAATTAATAATTTGAGGAAAATTTGCATCTTGAGGGATTTGATCCCTCTTTGCCCATGATATATTTGGGGTATCCGGGATTAGATCAATCTAGGCTGGTTTTATTTAATCAATTTAATTAAAATGATAAAAAGAGCGTAACGACTTTGTAGGTAAATCTCGACCATTGATTTCTATAGATGCTATTGTGAATATTCTAGAATATTTAGTTGAGCTTAAATCCCTACCATCTAGCTAATAACTATTAATAATTAAGTTAAAATTCTAGAAGTCCTATTCCAAAATATGCACACATTATTATAAATAATTATTACATGGATGGTAGGTATCACACACCTCTTCATTGTTAATTTTTTTAATTGCATTCACAGTAAATAATATTGTCTTCTACTATTTAGTTGTTGAAATGATAGCCATCACTCCCTTGATTATTTCTTTCTTTTTTTTTCTATGAGAAAAATTAAAACATGTAATACCCCTTCGCTATTATGGAAACATTTTATTTTGCAATAGCTATTATTAGTATGTTGGTTGATAATCCATGATGCACTGATTATGAGGAAACATTGATGTAATTAAATAAATAAATTTGATGAATAAAGATGGAAATTGTGTGGAAAGAAATAGTGGAGTAAAAAATATGCTTGCCCAAATCTAAATAACATTGGAATGGATCAAATTTTATCAAAAATTATTTAAATAAATTACTCAGTTGAAGATAAATACTGAGAAAATCACTGCAGGAGAGAAAGGCAGGCTTTATGAGGAAAAACAAAAGAAAATACTAGGCTGAAGGGTGAGCATATCCATGAAAGGAAGGAACTGCCAAGGAAATATGCTAAAAATAATGTTAAAAACACATTATGTGGAAATAGAGGGGGTTACTGATTCTAGGAAATAACGTCTTAGCTCTGGGGGGATCAGAGGGTGATCCAAGGTTAAGTGGATCAGTGTTTTAACAAGTACATTTTCGAGATGAAATTGCTGGTTAGAAATTATGATTATTGTTGTTATTTTGACTATGGATCAGAATTAATCATAATTTCTACATCATTAGAATTAAAGGAAAATTTCCATTATGAGAATACCTTCGATAGTTTTGTTTCTTTTTATGAGGATAAATTTATGCATTGTTGAATTTAATTGTATTTTTATATTACGAGAATACCTTTAGTGGTTTGGTTAGAAGAATACAAAGTCTGATACATACATGATTACAACAGTGATGATGAAAAGTATTAGGGTATAGGCTCACATAAAGGATATTTTATGAATATTTGCATGTCGATTGGGTTGCATGTGCAACTTTGTAATTAAACTATGAGAAGTGTATGATTAGATACCTTGTAGGGATCGTTAAACCCTAGCGTGTGAATTTCTATGGCCTTCCATGCTTAGCCTCGAAAACAGGTGGGATTTTTGAGTACACAACTGCATTGTAGATGTTGAAAATGTAAATTTTGATTACAATCTGTCCATATAATAAGACTTAGTGTTGCAGGCATTAAGAGTGGGAGGGACCGAGAATTTTAGTAATCTATTACATGCACGAATTGAGTTTCTTACAGGAATTGTAGAAAGTAACAGACGGGTAAGTGTTATTTCTGAATGTATCATTATAAAACAATTATATTTCAGAATGATATAAGTCATAAGGGGAATTAATTAGGTGGGTTATATTAGTAGAGATTGGGCATTCAGGGTTGCGATAATCCTGAACAACAATGCCCAAGCGAGTGAAAAGGGATAATCGAAGGAGTCAGGTTGAATCAATAGTGATTCCATGGTCTTATCCTATTCGAACCCGTTGTGGTAAAAAAACACAACACCCCCATTTTTTCTTTATTATTAACATAATAACTATGGGGACCCTTTTGAATTTGCATTTGGATTTTCAATAATTGAATTGTTTCAACTTAGCCTAGTTTTCCTTAATCTTACTAAGTTTGTTGTTAATAAAACTTTGTTTTAAATCTTAAATGTTTAGGATTAATTAATAAATAGTCCCAAAGACCAAGCTCATCTTACAACATGTGGCAATAACTTTTTATAAACAAATAGTGGAACTGTATGCTATTAGAGTTTTTTTTCAAAATCTTTATAACCAAAGGTCATTGAATATAAAGTGAACACTATTGTACATAACACACATTGCATATAATAAAAAATTATCGAAGAAATACCCATGTCAGAGTTTTTATTATGTGTGACCTCTCAAAATTTTTGATATCATATAACCTTTGATTTCCGATATGCGATATAACCTTCACATCCAACATCTGATATGCTCCAATCTCTGATATGTTAGACCCGATTTGATTTTAGTTTTGGATTAATTGTAAAATCACATCCACTCCCTAATCTTCTGATTGTTGATATGGTTGCAAATCCAATCGACTTTATCATAATGATTTAATATAATATCGTATCTACTGCTTATTAGAGCTTTCCATATATCACAAGTTTTGAAGAGTGTTTCATGATAAAACTTAGATAATCCAACCTTCAATATCCATCCGCATCCACCACTTGTCATGCTTTAGTTTGGTCGCTAGTATAAAGTCTGAAAAGTCATTGTTTTAATGTTTTCGTGCTATTATAATGGTTTTATTTATGATTTGTTAATCGATGATTTAATAACCTGCATCACTTGTCATGCTTTATTTGGTCGCTATATAAAGTCTGAAATCATTGTTTAAGTTTTCGTGCTATTATAATGGTTTTATTTATGATTTGTTAATATTCGGTGATTTTAATAAAAAAACCTATTGTTCTCCTTTATTTGGACTATAGGGATAATCCCAAGGTCGATTTAGGAAGATATTAGACTTCCAATTTTAATGAAACAGTTGAACCACTACAGTGCTAAATAAAGACAAAGACTATTGATAAAGCTATTCAAGGATCCTACTGGAAACAACCCTTCAACTTATTCAAATTTGTTTGAATTAGATTTAGATTTAGTATATGAGATCTGCTAAGTAAGGTGAGGATATATGTTGAAGATTGATTTATTGTTTGAATTACTTTTTATGTAGTTTTAGTTGAGAAACATGGTAGGATTGTTATTCTTTAAAATGTATAAATACCCATCTCGATTATGAGATGGGAGTTCTGATTTGAATTAAAAGAATACACTCATATGTGCATTATTAACTATAAGTGATATTTTATTTTAATGTGGAACCGTCAAGCATTTCTGGAGAAGGCATAACGAAATTCCTCTTGGGTACTATTATTTTGGATTTCTTCTGTCTCTGTTTTTCAAAAGAAATTGTTTATTTTATTCATTCTTGTGTATTGAATCAAATTTGGTATTTTTTATTATTGATGATACTAATGAAATCGATATTCAATTTTTAATGATTCATTGAGTTTTACATGTCTACTATCATTAAAAGATAATTTTGATTAACTATTTCATCAAGATTACTTTTATCGTTTGAGGGGATTACGTCAAGTTTTACTTATTAACATATATTACTAAGTAACACTGGAAAATTATAAAAGCATGTCAACTCAATAAATCTCGACTACATTTAGTTAATAAGAATATATTAGATTAATAGGTGTGCAGTACATAGCTTAGAGTTATAGTTTATCTTTCACTTATTCATGTATTATACACTTGTTCTATGAAAGGTTAACTAGTCACATAATACTAGTCAGAAAAACCACTTCAACAGATATAGATCGAAGCTACAGGTCTTGACTGGGTGGATTTCCCCAAATGTTGATTAGGACATTTTTCTCGATCAACAAAACCCTAGTCTAGATGGAAACCAAAACTTATTGAAATGAATCAAATCTCATTCTACTGCAGAAGAAAATTGAATTAACAACAAGAAAATAAGTGTTGCATTCGTAAAAAAGTAATTATCACAGTCTAAGAATTTATATCTAAAAATAACAAGTTAATGATTGTATTTCACATTATAGAATAGCGATAAATGCACTAAACTGAGAACTTATATACTAGTTGTATATTACATTGAGTGATATTTTGATTAATAGACATAAAATAATGGAAGAAGCAACAAGGGTTGGGGAAATCAATACCAAAGTAGACCCAAAAATCAAGTCACATTGGCTATATAGATAAAATCCAGGAGAATACTAAATAAGAGAATAAATTATTATAGAATGACATGCACAATCATATCCATGGTCGAATAATAGTCATTTCCCATCCAAATTACATACTGCACCGTATCCAAAGGTAGATAAAACTATTAAATTTTAACTTGGGGCCTGTAGTGTCCAACATTGTTGCAAATGAAAGAATAAACCCGATATTAGGTCCAATGAAGTAATCTTATTCAAAACCGAGAGCAAGATTCACGCTTATTGCAATTCTTCAACACAGAGAAGAAATAGTGAATAATTATTCAAGTTAAGAAAACAAAGACCAAGATTGACGCTTATTGCACGTCTTCAATACATATAATAACCATTGAATAATTATTCAAGTTAACAAAACAAAGAGCGAGATTCACACTTATTTCATGTATTCAACACATAGAATAACTATTGAATAATTATTCAAGTTAACAAAACAAAGAGCGATACTCACACTTATTTCCTGATTTCAAACATAGAAGAAATATTGAATAATCATTCAAATTCACAAAACAACGAGCGAGATTCATGCTTAATGCAGGTCGACAATATTATAATGTTCTAAAAGAGTAAATTTTCCATTAGTAATTACAACTACTAGTATTGGCCATATTGAATAGGGCACGCATAGGTACCACTTGCAGTAAAGAAAAAGGAAATACCCTTGAATAGGAGTTTAATCTCTACTAGAAAATTTCAGTCAAGTGTATACACATGAGAATCCAGAAAGTCCCTAACTCTTTAGCTCTATAATCGTAAAATACCCCTTGAACAGAAAATAAATTTCATATAACTGATAGTCCCAGATTGGAGATAATAAGGTTAGCCTAGAAAAACCCATTTTTTTCCTCATTCCCTCAACAGTGGTAAGACGTTCCTCGAAGGGAGTATTTAGGCAAGGAAACTAACCTATAAGTGATGGGACGCCTGTTAGGACTCACCCAAGTTAGGGAAATAGTAGTGCGTGGCTAAAAAAATGATGCAAGTACACCTATGACAATCAAAGGCACAATGGACAAAAAAATTACTCGTTAGAAAGCAACTTTAATCAGTATTAAAAGAGAATCTACACAATATGCAGGAGGCGGAAGGAAGGAGGATATTATCTTTGTAGTGGTCACAGAATAGAGGCTCCTACTGTTGCATTTAAACCAAAAAATTAAAACACCAAAACAATTTGTGTTAGTGATGATGAACTCTTCAATGTGTAAACAAACTAACCATGGAAACAGAGGTAGGAAACATTACTTGAGATGTCGTGTAGGGGTTGAAAGCGATTACCTTCTAGTTAATTAAAACGCTATGCTAGGACTTGTGGTAAACCCTTTCCTCCATTCCTGTGTAAGAGGGTATTTAGAACAACGCTAAAGGCAAAGGGTTTCTATTTACAGTTCACAAGAATGGAGTTTACAGAGGGACAAGGGATAAAATTACATGGTACGAATGAGACTAGTATATATGACCTTTGTCGTTCCCCACTGAAACATCATCACTGGTGATAAGGGTGAATGAAGAAAGGGAGTGGCATGTCGAGCCACCTTAACGGAAGACAGGCCCAAGCCAGTTGGCAGGGTCCTAGATTGAGCTAGATACATTTCATCATTGCAGAGCCTTAGGCTCTGGTGATATAAAAACAAAAGCAAGTGAAAGGTCGGTGTATAGGTAAAAAAACAAGGTTTGATAGCAAAGTTTTACACCCTTGATGACTGAGGAAGGATTTGGGCCATTGAAATTCCAGCGCCATGTGTATCAAGATCTATATAACCAAACTTAGGAATGTAGGTCTAGACCATAAATGAAGTGGATCATTCATCAAAACGTTAAGTTGGGCGCTCGGTAGAGGGAGTATTCATTTCAAATACAATTTAAACTAAATATGGACAAACATAATCACATGATGCTAGTTACAAATATATCCATAACAAAAAATAGGAATGCACCATATGTAGTATTACAATTTTGACATTGAGTATAATGGATTTTTATTGTAAGATGGGTGGCTTACAAAACATCAAATTCCTTACTTTATATTAGACATAAAATTATGATGTACTTCCATTCCTTTCTACCTTGTTTGGGATTCCACATAGACCCTATGCTTTACCCTTAATAGAAATGCCCGCTATAGCACCAAGAGAGTTTACTATGGCATTTGAATTATGTTGTACCTTGTTCAATAAACTTAATACCAATGGCGGCGATGTTATTTTTTTCTCTATTAACTACCCTTTCTTTTATAATGTCTAATTCATTGGTCTATTTAATTAACTTTCCTTTGGGTATTATGGTTTCGGGGTCATAAAAACCTATTGGGCACATGTCTTCCCAAAGTTATCCTTATTAGTCATTGTGTTAATAGTATAAATCGATGCCTATATGTATATTGCTTAAAATTCATCCCCAAATTATACTTAACCCAATACATGTATTAAACTTTCCACTGCATAAAATTTCAAATGGTGCAGAGAATTAAATGCCTAGAAAAACTAATGGCTAATCCCCTTGGGCCAGCACATCTAATGCCATGTGGACATCACATGGAGATTCAAGCCTAGGTTTATGGGTTTCGTTGAATGGTTAGGATGGATTGGGATGATCCAATAGTGTTTCGTGTGATTTATCAAACCCTATACCTTCATGTCCTACTTTCCTTTTTCCATTTGTGATGTAACCTATCATCTAAACATTGCTTAGTGAATACAAAGGAATTCACATAGTTGCTGGATTGGGATGAAATATACCACATACCCTAGCATGGAGACGTCATGTTATTGCACTGGCACTTATTTTTCTTCCTCAGTGTCAAACCTTGATAGTGTTGCCATGAGAGCGAGGAGATAGGTAGAATTTGGGCTTTCACTCAAGCTTTCCATGGCAACCTATTCAACACATTCTCACCCTCGCTGGCCACTGGTAAGAATACGTATACAACACCTCTGATTTTGCTTACTTTATTATTTGAATTTTCTTGGTTGAGGAAATTATTTATGTTTTTCTTCTTTACTTCTAGATGACTGAAGTCGTACCTAGCTGCGTTGATATCGTCAGTTCGATTTCTGGCTGGGGTTTTTCTAGCACAAGTTTTTTTATATTCTTACAACTAAAATGTTGTGTTTCATCCTTTCACTGTAAATGAGCCTAACAAAGATTTTGTAATGATTTGGAAGTATCAATTTAGTCTTTTCTTCCCAATTCACATTTTTTATTATTTTAAACATGATTCAGTTTGCAGTTTGCGGGTGGATGTGGGAAGTTGGTCTATGATCGATGCATGTACATGTACCCTTGTAAATTAATGTTGCAAAGCGTTCTTGTGTAAAATTTTGGTTACTCCCACAATTGCAAAATAGCCACCGCAACCCCTGGTTGTTTGTGGTAATTCTTTTCCAAGAGAGACATAGTTTTTAATCATAAACCCACCTTCAATAGGTAATTGGTGCAATTTATATGGGTTCCTTTTGCTTTATGTGTACTTTATGTTCCCTAATTTCTCATGTAATAATTCTAACTATCAATTACACTATGGCAGGTAATGTCGACATTTTGACGCATATGCTCTTCTATTTGAGATTCAGTGAAGACAAAAATTTATCTTTGGCCTACTAACTTCCTACGGTTCGCTTAGGTCAGTTCTCCATACTCCTGCTTCTTAAAGAGCTCATGAATGTGTAGGCGGAATATTTTCGTTTTGATTTTTCTCACTACTCAATTCAAGCTCATTGTTGGCTCTTATACCCACATAAGTAGGAATTGGACTTGCTATTATTGTTGAATGTATTATGTTTTAGCAACTATATATATTCATGCAATGAATCAAAGTTGTCCCCTACAATTATGTGATTTACTCGACTCACATAGTTTATTTTTGATGTTTCTATGTTTTGCCAATTCAAATGGAATTGTTATCTCAAATTCCTTCTCATCACAGTGTATATTTTGTTTTATGTTCAATATAAAATCCATCTCTAAGGCATATGTTTATTACTTTAATACTTTTCCCAACTTTAAATTTGGTATTAAAACTGTTCATTGCATTTTCTTACGGTTGACATAATTACACACACACATGTATGTAATTATGTCAATCATAAGCAAATGCAATGAACAATTATAATACCAAATTTAAAATTGCTATTCTGGCTTTAATCGTAGTAGGGAATTGTAGAGAGTATAAGCGAAATCAATTTACTTTTTTTCTTTATTTATGTACTTAAATTCTACAATGACTTCATATCTCCGTCAAATAGACGAATGTGAGTAGTCTCATTACAACTTAGAAAATATTGTTAAGGCTTTTGCCTTCAAACTATCTTAGGAGTTTTCCCCTTTCGACGAGTTTTGTACGAAGGATTAATCATCCTTCAGGTAATCGTTTTCCTTCAATCCATGCTCCAATCACTATGGTTTTGAATGGTACAGTTTTTCATAATTAGTATTCAAATAAATTCATCTTTGATTATTTTTCTCCTGTCTTCCATGAAGCCGAGAGGAATGCTTAGGAAAAAAAAACTGAAAGAATAACATTTATTTTTAATAAAAAAAAATTATGGGTCCTATGAATATCTATCATAGAAAATGGAACCATATCTGAGTCAATTTTTTTGGAGATTTTGATTATGTCGAAGTTCCATCTCTCTAGGTTCGATCATCTCAGTTTATAAACTAATTTTATTTATCATTAACTAAAACCTAATATAACTTGTATGAGTGCAGATTTCCCTGTACTCATTAAGAATACATAAATGCTTATATAACCCTGTGCTCAATAAGATTACAAAGGGAAACCCTCTAACTATAATATAAAATATTGTTAGATTTGGATTCAACGGAAACGTAATTTGTTTCATCACAAATTGTTATGCATGCCGATGTTTTTCTTTTTCTTTACAATCAGCCTCTATGTCTGACCAATCATGGTCAATCAAGTATTTAGAGATGTTTTTCTTTTTCTTTTTCTATGGAATAATATAAAACTATAACTTGTTTCGTTCCATATGTTTTAATGGTTCTTGTGTGAATAATTTGTGTTCTACCAGTTCAAATATTTGAGATATATGTTCTGTTTTTTTTTTTTCTCTTTTCCAGACTATCTGGAATCATCATAGTTTTGGATTGATGTTATACCAATAAAAAAAATAAGGAACCTATAAATTTAAGTGCATAAGTACATAAACAGTGAAATGCACTATACTCCATATCTAACCCCGCTAACTCATGAATAAATTCATTTGTCTACCTTCAAGATGTCAGTACATAATTTGGAATTCAAAAATTCTACATTAAATAATTCAAGAATCTCATTTGTCTACTATAATAATAAATTTCTTCTTTTAAGCATCTACTAATTTAATTTTGTATATATTAAATCTCTTTTTTTTTTCCTTCCAGATATCTACTAATTTTTATGAACTATATTGATAGTAATGAGTTTGTAATGTGGAGAATAGACTGGCGAACTCTGACGATGAACCCTAGTTGTATTGCCGCCACCGCCTCCCTTCCTTCGGCCGCTGTCGAGCTTCTGCTCGGCCCTGCCGTTGATGGTGCTGGGCGCGTCAATCTTGGATCGCTGGTATCCTCTTCCAGTGATGAACTGCGCGACTTCCATTCACTGCTGAGAGCCCCCTTCATTCTGTTATGCGCCGTTCAGAACTTTGAGGCGGCTAGTTCACGGCCCCCGGAGGCTCCAACTCGCCCAGGTCGCCCCCTTCAGATTCCAAATGCAAAGGCCAAGGGGGAATACATAGTTTTTACGCCTGTTTCTCCTCAAGCGGTGGTCATCGGGAGGACATTAGTGGCTCCGGAAGAATGCTCTGTTTTTAACCATCAGATCCCCTTCCGCTCCCTGAATTTGCCTGGGCGGAGTATTAGCCGCCCCCTTCAGATTTCAAACGCATTGGCCAAGGGGGAACACGCAGACTCTTCTCCTGTTTCTCCTCAAGCGATAGTCATTGGGTGGATATTTATTGCTCCGGAAGAATGCTCTGATTTTAATCATCAGAACCCCTTCCGCTCCCTAAAGCTGCCTGGGCGGAGCATATGGAAGCTCTATGAGGCGGATAACATAAACAGATTCAATGACGCCAGGATTTTCCCATCATCTCCTCACAAGCCCCAGCGGCAAGTCAAGGAAGAGAAAGCCCTTCAAGGAACCAGCCTTCACTCGTCTCAGATATGCAGAGGAAAGCGGAATATTGACCTCTCTGGCTCATTTCAGATCCAAATCATGCTCATCTCTGGCAAAACTCTGCTTCAATGGGTGAGCTCATCGGATCTAGTGCAGAACCTCAAGCATGCTCTGGAACTCAAGCTGGGGATCCCATCTGCAGCTCAACGACTTCTCCACGAAGGTAAACAACTTGAGGATCTTTATCCCCTTTCCTTCTACAGCATTAGGAGAAATGCTTCCATTGTTTTCACTTTCCGTCTGAGAGGAGGAGCTGTAGGACAATCTTCCTCAGCTAAACCGTTTTCATATAAAGATGTTGTCCATGCTCAGAAGCCTGAGAAAACAGTTCCACCAGTTCAGGCTCCCAAACCTTTCTTGGTGGACAAACTGGAGGAAACCCCCTCCATTGAAATAATGCATCCATCGCTGGATGAGCAAACCCAAAAGTTTGCAGAGCATGCCATTATTTGCAGGTCCAATGGGCTATGGCCATGCATAGCAGACCTTTACCAATGGATTCACTCTAACTGGACCAACAATTGTAAGGTTTTGTTCTGTTCAAAGGGCTTCTTCATTGTAGTGTTTGCTTTCGGTGAGGACTACCAAAGAGCTTTAACTTTAGGCCCATGGTTTTGGGGTTCAGCAGGTTTATTCCTCACCCCCTGGTTCCCAGATTTCGATCCCTCTACAAAAATCATCACCAAGCTCCCAATCTGGGTCAGACTGCCCAATCTCCCGGCGCATCTATGGCACTTTGCGGTATTTCAAGGGATCGGCAACTCTCTAGGATGTCTTCTAGACACAGACATCTTAATAGGGGAAAAAGGCCTATACACCTTTGCTAGAATCTGTGCAGAAATAGAGATGAGCAAAGGTCTCCCTGACCAGATCATCCTCAAAATCGGAGACTTCCATTGGACTCAGACCTTGGACTACGAGAATACAGCCTTTCGCTGCAGAAACTGCCACAACACAGGGCACCTACGAAGCTCCTGTCCCTCGATGCCGGCCCAAAAGAAGAAAGCCAATCCCAAGCAGAAATCCAAAATTTGGAAGCCTCATGACCCCCCTCCCATGGACGATTTTGATTTCAGCTCGGATGAAGAGGAGGGGTATGAGGAAGGGATGGAAGCAAAGTTGGCACAAGATCCGCCCTCGACTGGGCCTGAGGATTCGTCTGTCCAGCCAATCTCTCAGAAAAGGATTCTTGAATCCTCCACCTAGGATTCAGATAAGGAAACCTCTCACTCCGCCCAGCTCAGTTTGCAAGTCATGCCAGCTCAGCAGTGCCCTCCTGATTGGATCAAAGTTGGTAAAAAGAAAGGGAAAAAATGTCGAATAGCGGATTCCTCCCATGTTGGGTAGAATCCTCTGTTCTGATCTTTTTCTTCTGCTCTTCTTGTTACTTCCTGTTCTGCTCTCCTCTCTTCTCTTATTCTTCTAGGAGCCGAGGTGGATAGCCTATCCTTTCCGGCTGCCTATGTTCCTGCTTTTCTTGATTGTAACTTTGTACTGTACTATTCCTCCTCTTAATAGAATTAGTTTTACTCAGCAAAAAAAAATGAGTTTGTAATGTATAACTAAACCAATTAATAAATTTGACATGAGATGTTTCCCGGAAACCATCTCCAATCTTCGTGATCCCCCCTCCCCAACAAGATCCAAAATCGTAGGTCAACTAGACCTGCTTGGGATGAAAAACTTTCCACTCAACCTTAATCCTTCACCACTGGTTCCCCCAGAGCTGAGATCTTAATACCCCTGAATCAACAATCTCTTGTGATTCTAATCAAGGTACTTTTATACCTTTCTTATCTAGCAAACTTTCCTTAGCGATGTCCCACTTTCTAGGGTTTTCCAACCCAATAGGCTATGATTTTTCATATATTTCAAAAAAAGTATCTTCCTTTTTTTTTTCCTTAGAGCCTACCTTTTTCTCCCACGACACTTTATTCACCTTTACTTAGTGAACTTTCTATACTGAGTGATTTAATAGATTTTTTTTTCTCCAATCAAATTAAATCTCATCAAACAACCCTAGGGATTTTTAGGAGTAAAATTGAGGGAAGTTTGTTTTGATCTTATTCATCCACATTATTTTCTATATCTGGCTAATGAATTCTTTAACTCAAGGGTTCTTTCCTAAGAAAAACTCATTTTTTCTATTTAATTAAAATTCATTTATCACATAATGATACTTTATTTCAAATTGAGTTCACTATGGATTTCTAGCCATCACAACTAAAAATAGTTAAATCAAAATAAAGAATATTTACATAGGAACAAAGGGGTATTACATTTTCCCCCTCTTGAAAATAACACCATC